>CM066031.1:94996379-95596379 GCA_033557465.1 Ichthyophis bannanicus | reverse complement strand
TGGCATTTTTCAGCTGGGGAGTCCCCATGTGCAAAGACTGCATTCCTGCTTGTTCCTGGAGATAGCGTAGTTACTCACCTGTAACATGTTAATTCCTGCTGTTCCCGGAGATAAGTCTTCACAACCCACCCACCTCCCTGAGGAGTTGTCTGTCTCTCCTATAAACTCAACTAAAGAGGGAGAGTTGGGAAGGCAGCATGCAGGTGCTGTGGGATGCTCCCAAAAGCTTTCCTATTGGATGCTGGGGAGTGGTCCTGTGCAGGCTCCATCGGTACTGATGATACCCATATGTGAAGACTTAATTCCTGCTGTTCCTGGAGATCACCTGTTACAGGTGAGTAACTACGCTATAAGGGCTTGCAGGCCACAAGAAGAAACTTCACATAAGAAATTCCATGCTGGGTAAGTCCAAGGCCCATCAAGTCCATTATCCTGCCTCCAACAGTGGTCAGCCCAAGTCACAAGTACTGGTCCGGTTCCCAAAAGGTAGACAGATTCCACGTTGCTTATCCCAGGTGTAAGCAGTGGATTTCCCTGGCCCTCTAATAATGATTTTTGGACTTTACTTCCAGGAACTTGTTGACACCTTTTTTAGACCCAACTGCACTAACGGCCTTTACTACATCCTCCGGTAACAAATTCCAGAGTTTGATGAATTTTTGAGTGAAAAAATATTTTCTGCTATTAGTCTTCAATAACCTACATTGTAGCTTATTGCATAGCTGCTAGTCTTTCTACCTTTTGAAAGAGTAAACAACTAATCTACACTTACTCGTTCCACTCTATTAATTATTTTATAGAACTCTGTCATATCTCCCCTCAACTCTTTTTTTTCCAAGTTGAAGATCCCTAACCTTTTAATCTTTCCCCAGTATGAGTGGATGGGAGGACAGGCTCGGATATACCATCTGGGAATACTAGGGGGGGGGGGGGTGGTGAAGGTGCCCCCATGCACACTACTCCACATTCTCTTGTTGGCAGTGCCTCAGAGGAGGAGGGAAGGGGACACCTGCAGTTTAGACTCCTCCTCCTTGAGGCCTTATGTTTTATATGCCCTTAGCTCTTGATAGTGTATGCGGGATGATTGTGAGTGTGTATATTATAGCAGCATGATCCTGTTGTACATTATATCTTTTGCTACAGCTTCGAGGGGTAGGGGTGAGGGGTGAGGGGTGGGGAAGGAATATAACTGACAATCCCTTGCCCTGAAGTTATTGGGTCTTTTGTGAATCCTGAAAGGTGGACAAATGGCTGCCATACACTTGGTCTGCGGTGAGACTCTGCAATGGGTGGGCTGCCTCTCTACAACCATTGATATCATGAAGGTGACCTGGAATGTGCAGACCAACATGTTTTGCAACGGGAATTGGGCATGTAAAGGAACATGTTGAGGGGAAGGGACAATTAGCATTATATAAAAAAGATAATGGATATATCTAAATAATTAGTTACATGAAACATTCTTATAATTGAGTGTGCTGTGAAGTTCTATATGATGGTAATTAATAAAAAAAAAAGTTTCAACCATAAATCTTTCCGAATGGGGTATCCTTCCATCCCCGTTATCATTTTTGATGGCTCTTCTCTGTACCTTTTTCTATTTCTGCTATATTCTTTTTTTTTGAGATACAGTGACCAGAACTACCCACAATATTCAAGGTTCGGTAACACTAGAGAGCAATACAGAACATTATTGTATCCTTGGTTTTATTCTCCATTCCTTTCCCTATGATTTCTAGCATTCTATCTGCTTTTTTTGGGAACAAGCAGGAAGTCAGTCCTCACATGTGGGTGTCATCAGCGCCGATGGATCCCGCACAGAAGCATCTCCCCAGTTTTTAAAGAAAGCCTTTGGGAGATGCACCACGCATGCGTAGTCCACTTCCCACCCAAGGGTGCCATCTTGCTTCAGTCTCCCTTTTTCCACGGACCCCAATGGACGTTGTCCAGTTTTCCCTGGAAAAGTGTGAATTTTTTTTTTTTTTTTTTAATTGTTGAGTTTTGTCCGGTTTGTGTACTAGTTCCTTCCTGCCCCTGAGCCAGCTTGCCTCTGTGTCACACCTTGGGTTCATCTATTTGTTTTCTCATTCTTTTATCGAAGTGCTCCTCATCGTTTGTGCCCTTTTTCAGTCTAAGGCCTCTGCCGGGAGGCAGGGACCCTCTTTTTCCAATAGCCTCCAGTGGCTTCAAACAATGTGACTGGTGTGGCAAAATGATGTCACTCACCAACCCACATAACTGCTGCCTCCAATGTCTTGGCCAGGAGCACAATGACTCTGACTGCGAGCTCTGTAGAAACATGACCTCAAAGGCCTTGAAGAGCCACCATCAGCAGCAGAAAAGTTTCTTTCAGAAGTCCAACTCTGCACCAGAGCCTCTGGTGTCACCACATTTCAGGGCCCCCTCTGATACCTTGGTGCCCCACGAAGCCAGAGCCTCATCGGAATCCCACGGTGCGGGTCCTCTGAGCAGAAATTGCCCGACATGGAGCACAAGAAGAAGAAACCCTTGAAGACTTCCTCGGAGGATGGATCCAGGTAAAAGGAGAAATTCCACCCCAGGTCCCGCAGTCCCAGGCATGAGTCGGAGAAGGTGGGGGAAGGAGCGGCCTGCCAAGCTGCCCTGAAAGTAGTCGTCAGCACCGGCCGACTGGCCTCCGGCCTCCAAGGCCATTTTCATTGAGGACTACCCCTTGACAGTACCGACACTGGACCCGAAGTCTTCGGTGTCTGCTTCAAAGGCTGTGGAGCCAACTGGTGTGGAGACCAAAATGGCAGCCCTAGAGAGCAGTATATTGCCCTAGTGGCCATGTTTTGGGTGTTCATGTCCGGCTTGTCCGGTTCATCTGCCCTGACATCGGGACCCTGGATGTCAAGCTGGTCCTTGAGTGCTCTCAGCCTTGAGAGAGCCTGGCCACGGCTGAGGTCCCGGTCCCTTTTCTCCAGACACTGGTCCTCCCTGGTGAGCACTTGTGGCTTGGACCACTGAGATTGGCCCTAGACCAAGTTGAATGCCTAGCTTCGGACTCATACTTGGATTTCGAGTCCAAATAGGAGATCGAGGACGAAGAGTTCCCGGATACAAGGTGACACCATGATGTGCCCTCGGACCCATCTTCCCTGACGACCCAATGCTGTTCCCTGCCCGAGGACGTTGTATTCCTCAATTTTGTATGGGACATGGCCAAGGCTCTCGCCATTAAGACCAAGGCAGAGGAGGACCTGTTCACCAAGGAATTGGAGATACTTCAATATGAGGCATCCCTTAAGGAAATCCTCATAGTACCGTGCCCTCGATCCTCAACTGCCTCCTCCTCCAGATGTGGGAAACACTGACATTGGTTCTAATCGTTAGTAGGTGCCTCAATGCCACGTACAGGTACGCCAAAACCCTGGGTTTCAAAAGACCGAGCTTCCCCACAACTCCATGGTTGTAGAGTTGGCAATGCGCTGACGTAAGAGCTAAGAAACCTATTCATCAATGCCACCTGGCATGGAGGCCCAAACACTTGATGCCCTTGGCCGGAAGACTTTTCAGAGCATGGTGCTAACATGGCAGATTTTTTATTTATTTATTTATTACAGTTGCTTATATACCGCACTATTCGGTATCAGCGCGGTTTACAGTATAACAAAAACAACCCAAACACAAACTGTTTGGTTTTACATAGAACAGGAATAACAACTTGGATAACAGGGAGTGAACTATATACATGAGGGATAATTCGATAACAGGGTTGGACTATTCAATGATAGGGTTTGACTATATACATGAAAATTAGTTGCGATGAGTTATATGCAACACAAAGCTTATTTTAAGACGGAATGTGTCTGATCTGCAGGTAGGAGGCTGGGACTGTAATAAGACTAAGCATGGGTGTTTTTAGGTGGGGTTATTTAGATTCCATTGCTGTCTGGGTAGAATTGGCGGAAGAGGTGAAACTTGATTGCCTTCCTGAATTTAGTTAGGTCTGCAACAGCTCGAATATCAGGTGGTAATGCATTCCAGCATTTGGGGACGTAAAGACTGAAGGCCCTGTTTGCTGTTGTACAATTGCATTTAGTCAAAATCTTCGGTGTTATTAGCAGATTTAGAGCTGTTGATCTCCTGGATCTGTTGGGTGGCACGGCTTGGATAAGCTCAGTAAGTGCAGTAGAGGAGATGTGCTTGATGGCCTTAAAAGAAAGAAGTAAAGTTTTGAAGATGATTCTTCCGTGTATTGGTAGCCAATGAAGCTGTTTTAGAATAGGGGTCACATGGTCACTTCTGGATGCTCCATGGAGGATTCTTGCTGCAGCATTCATGGCCAGTTGTAATGGGTGGAGTGTGGAATGAGGGAGGCCTTGTAGAATGGAATTGGCAAAGTCAAAATGCGGCAGGATCAGTGCTTGGTATATGGTCCGGAAATCATCTGGGTCCAGTAGGGAGCGCAGATGCCTGAGTGAACGGATTTTGAAATATACAGCTTTGACTATGTTGCTTATATGATCCAGTCCTACCAGCTCTATATCAGCATGTACCTGAAGGAACTGTCAAAGGAGCCCAGTGGATTCTCGGCAGGTCTCAATGGGGAACCTCTACAGAGGTTTGAGACCCTGACCTTGGCAGTAAAAGAATGCATGAAGGTTTTGTCTCGGGCAGCCTATGATGGCTTTGTCATTGGCCATGGTGGCAGCCGCAGGCATCAGGTCATGATGCCAGGCATGGCTGCAGTCACCTGTTCTGGAATAATGGGTGCAGGACAAATTGATAGATTTTCTCCTATGCAGGGGACATCTATTTGGGAAGCCTATGGCAGCGGAGATAGGGACCGAGTATGTGACGAGAACCAGGCTGCTCTCGAAGACCACCTTGGTGCAGCCCCGGGGGAAAAAGCCCTTCTTCCTGAGGAAGAAAGGAGGCTTTAGTGGTACTCTGCACTTCAACAGGGCCAGCAACAAAAAGGTCAGGGACATGGGCCCAGAAAAGAAAAGGATCCAGATGCTGGCTCTGGCCGAGCCTGGGGGGAGCTTTTGACAGCTTGGGCATGACCTCCCTGCTACCCACAAGGAGCACCTAGTCCTGTTTGCCGATGGGTGGACAGCTATCACCATCGATACCTGGACGCTACAGGTGGTCAGAGAGAGAGCTACCTCCTCCACCTACAATGGGCGCCACCCTTGTACTTCCCAGAGGAACCCACCAGGCCTCTCCTTCACCAGACCCTGCTCCTCACTGAGCTAGCAAGCATAATCAGTGATAAAGTAATCGAGCCAGTGCAGAAACATCTTTGGGGCACAGGCTTCTATTCTAGGTATTTCCTCATTCCCAAGCCCATCCTTGAACTGCAAGAGCTCAACAGGTTTCTGGTCAAGGAGAAGGTCAAGATACTATCCTTTGGGTTACTACTACCATTCCTCCAGCAGGGAGATTGGCTATGCTCCTTTAGACATAAAGGATACCTACGCTCACATCCTTATTCATCCCAGCCACATGATACCTCCAGTTCGTGGTGGGAGGACAGTACTACTAATAGAGGGTGCTGCCCTTTGGTCTGACCTCATTGCCAGGGGTCTTCATAAAGTACCTCACAGTGGTCGCAGCCCATCTCTGGCTCCAAGGGGCCTTCATCTTCCCTTATCTGTATGAGTGGCTCATAAATGGGTACATGGCTGCAGAGGCACAATGCGCCACTGGGTGCACCATCAACACCCTGCAGCACCTAGGGTTCATCATAAACTACCCCAAGTCACATCTCACTCCGAGCCAGCATGTAGAGTTCATAGGGGTGCAACTAGATACCATCTAGGCAAAAGCCTTCCTCCCCCAGGAGAGGTTGGAATGCCTCAGGGAGTTAGCCGCAGAGGTACACTGACGCTGGACGCTACCTGCTCAGCTTCTATGCTGCCTTTTGGGACACATGGCCTCCATGATCTACGTCACTCCACATGCACATGAGGGCAGCTCAGTGGTGCCTCTGCTCCCAGTGGACACAAGCCACAGGCAGGCTCAGAGACAGAGTGAAAGTGACCCCTCAGCTGGCAAACTCCCTCAGTTGGTGGCAGATTCTACATCACCTTCAGGCTGGGATGCCCTTCCAGGCACCCAGCCCCCAGAAGGTCTTCACCATGGACACCTCCCTTCTGGGCTGGGGAGTGCATTGAAAGGGCCTCCAGACACAAGGTTACTGGTCCCTGAAGGAATCCCAGATGCAAATCAACCTGCTAGAGTTCCAAGCAATATATCTAGCCCTCCAAGCCTTCCGCCACCAGCTTCAATACTGCTCGACAATCTGGTCTTAGTGTTCTATGTGAACAAACAGAGGGATACAGGGTTGTATCCCCTCTGCCAGGAGGCGGTAGCCCTATCCTGCTATGTTGCATGCAGAGGGATGCTCCTAAGGGCAGTGCACCTCTCAGACCAGGACAGAGTCCTCCAGCCGCATGAGTGCTGCCAGGATCCAGTGGTAGCCGCACAGCTATTTCCTCTCTGGGGCATCCCCTCGATGGACCTGTTTGCCAGCCCGGACATCACACAGTTGCCCTGATTCTGCTCGTGCCAGCTGCACCCGTCCTGGGTGGTAGCAGATGTGTTCCTCAGTCCGTGGACAGAAAGCCTCATGTACAATTTCCCTCTGACACTGCTGGTAGCCAAGACACTATTCAAGGTCCAGTGCGACACAGCATCGCTAATGCTGATACCCCCCCGGTGGCCCATGCAGCCCTGGTTCCCATTGCTCTTCTCCCTATTGGTGGCATCACCAATTCACCTGGGCCAAGCTCCAGGGCTACTTTCACAGGAGCAGGGCTCTCTCCTACACCCCAATCTGGGGTCCCTCTCATTCACGGCTTGCCTGCTGAAAGGGTAGCATTAGCCCACTTCAGCCTCCCATAGTACATGGAAGAATTTCTTCTAGCCTCTCGTAAGGACTCCATGAGAAGGGCATGCGCCTTCAAGTGGTGCTGATTCTCGGTGTGGTGTGCTTAATCTATCACACATGGGACTGAAATCCAATTCGGTCAGAGTACACCTGAGCGCCATCACAGCACATCACCATTCCATAGAGGTAAAACCCCTCTTGACTCAGCCCCTTGTGTCCCAATTCCTATGCAGCCTCATGTTATCCATACCCCCTCCCCCCAGCGGTGGAGTGGGATCTCAGTGTGGTGCTCTCGCAGCTCACTAAGCCTCTGTTTGAGCTTCTGGCTACATGCCACTTCCGGTACCTATCCTGGAAGGTCTCCTTCCTGGTAGCACTCACGCCAGTGAGCTCCAGGCTCTGATGGCAGAGCCGCCCTACACAAGGTTCTACAAGAACAGAGTGATTCTCCACACACACCATAAGTTTCTGCAGAAGATGGTGCCCCCATTCAACCAGGAGGTGGTACTCCTCACCTTCCTTCTGAGGCCTCATACCGGTAAGGCAGAGACCATTCTCCATAATCTGGACTGTAAGAGAGCCCTGTCCTTTTACCTGAAATAGATGGAGGGCCTACCACAAAGCACCAAAGCCTTTTGTATCCTACGACCCCAGCCATCTGAGGCTCCCAGTGACTAAGCAAACTCTGTCCAATTGGGTGGCAGTCTACGTTACCCATGCCTATGAGCAAGGAGGGATCTTACTAGACCAGATGGTCACGCCGCACCATGTCAGGGCCATGGCTCCCTCTGTGGCAAATCTGTGTTCTGTCCCTGTGATGGAAATCTGCTGGGCTGCCACCTGGTCTTCAGTCTATACCTTTGCAGCTCACTACTTATCTGCTGTCATTTACTATGTATGTTACTACTGCCTGGAGAGGAAGTCCTGAGAGGACAGTGCCTTCTACCAGGCCATACTCTGTAATCTCTTGGGGATGTAGGCAGTTCCTGCCCTCCAACCCTTCTGTGTTCAGGCTACTGAAGTGCTGATTTTCCACCAGACACTTGGGTCTTGTGAGAGTCTCCCAGTAGGGACTCAACTGCTGCAGATCATGGCTCACCCTCACAAGCCGCTGTGACATTTTTGTTTTCCAGGTTCGCCGTAGCCTGCAGCTGAGGAGTCCCATATGTGAGGACTGACTTCCTGCTTGTTCCTGGAGAAAGCACAGTTGCTCACCTGTAACAGGTGTTCTCCAGGGACAGCAGGAATTGGTCCTTGCAACCTTCCCCCCCCCCCCCCTTGGAGTTGCTTCCTTACTGTATTCTTTAGCTATGTCATTTGACTGAGGCAAGATGGCACCCTTTGGCGGAAAGTGGACCATGCATGCGTGGTGCATCTCCCAAAGGCTTTTCTTGAAAGTTGGGAGCTGCTTCTGCGCAGGCTCTGTCGGTGCCAACCTCACCTATATGTGAGGACTGCTATCCCCAGAGAACACCCGTTACAGGCGAGTAACTACACTTTCTTGGCTGCAACTGCACACTGGGAAGAAGGTTTCAAAGTATTATCCATGATGACAAATAAATCTTTTTCCTGCATGGTGGTTTCTAATGTGGAACCTTGCATCGTGTAACTATAGTTTGGGTTATTCTTCCCTAAGTGAATAACTTTGCACCTGTCCACATTAAATTTCATCTGCCATTTGGACACCCAGTCTCCTAATTTCTCAAGGTTCTCTTGCAATTTTTCACAATCCTCTTGTTTTTTAACAACTTTGAATAATTTTGTGTCATCAGCAAGTTTGATCACCTCACTTGTTGTTCCCATTTCCAAGTTATTTTTAGAAGCTAAAAATTTTTCTGCTGTAATCCAAAGAGAGAATTTTTCATGTTCTTGGGCAAAGCTTTTTTTCTGTAGCTAGAGGTTTTTTTTCTTCACCTCTAGCCTTCACGTTCAAAGGGGTAGGCAAGCTTGTTGAAGTCATTGACCTCATAAGGTGTTAGATCCCTCCTTTCCCACACACCTCATGTGAGAATCCTTGCTATATTGGGCAACTCTCCAATTAGCTTGTTGACTTACACAACAGATTTTTATTGGTTGCTACCAAATATCTAGAAAGCAAATAGTTCCACATTGGCAAATAGTTTATTTATAGTAGATATCCATTCTTCAAGGAGCTTGGATTAGGAAATTTTACAAAGGAAACACATTAATCTATATACTTCAGACACTTAGAGGCTGATTCTGCAACCAGCATGTCTGGTCAAAAAATAGTGTGGATGTACCCGCAACAGCAGAATTGGGAACTTAGACACCTGGGAGCTCCTCGTATACTGATCTGATCAACGTAAAGGGAGCTGCCCGGCTGAAGGCCAGACTGCTACTGCTGGAGTGAGAGCAGTGGTGGCCTGGCACCATGGCAACGGGCCATCTATCTGACAGCTCGGCATACCATTGCCCATGTACGCCCCTGCAGACTGCGATCCTGCTGGCACCGGATGCCCCCATAACACAGATTGTAGCTGCAGGGGCACAGTGTGGCTGGCAGCATGGTGTGTGGGGGTGTGCAGTGCCTTTCAGTGGGGACACCTGGGGCTATTCTACTGCCGCTTCCCAAATCCATCATATCTGGCAGCAGCAGTGGGGTGGGAAGCAGTGGTGGAACAACTCCATTTTGATAGTGGACACCATCACAAGCCAAGAAGGTGGAGCAGGCAGCAGGTGTTGGAAACCCTTGGGCTGCCTCTGCTGTAATGGGGGCAACTGCACTGGCAACATGATTTTTCTCAGCGATTAGTTCAGCTGATAGAGCTTTGCAAGTATTGAAGGAAACAAGATAGATCTACCGAAGCGTCTAACTTTTCTTCATCTGTCCTTTAAGATAAAAAGCAGCTAGCTTCTTTTCTGTGTGATTTAAGATCTCCATTTGATTCCCTGGGTGTAGTCCTGCTTGCTTGCTTGCTAACCTCTTATTTTGGTATGGAGCAGTTTGCTATCACTTTAAGCTACTAAAATCTGATATGCGTGTCTGAAGTGTATGGTCTAATGTGCTCCCTTTGTAAAATGACCTAATCCAGGGGTCACCAACCTGCGGCCCGTGGGCCCTTTGTGTGGCCCGTGAGGCTCTACCCCGGTTAACATTACGTGCGGCCCGCCAAGGATTCCCGCCATTGTATCTGCGGCCCGCGGCATGCTCGGCGGGTTCAACGGCACGTGACGACCACCTGCAAGCGTCCCTACTCCTGTCAGTGTCATCTGTGAAGCCGGACTTTAAGCGTTTGTCTGCTAGCATGAATCATCAGCCATCTCATTAAATTCAATAAAGGTGATCAGCCATTGTTTTCATAATTTTGTGTTTGTTGTTTTTTTTCGCGGGGGCGGGGAGAAGGGGGGTGCGCCCGCGAGGCTCCCGGTAGTCGGCTGTGCGGCCCGCGGCCCTCTGGAGGTTGGTGACCCCAGACCTAATCAAAGCTCCTTCAAATGCAAATAATTGTTTACTTTGAGTAGTTATGCAGATGTGAAACTGTTTTTGTCCTAGATTTTTCCGGCCAACCAATACTGTACTCCTCTATCAACTAAACTTCTTGGTGAATTGCCCTGCTTTGCCTAAGAACACAAACCATCGCTTTTTGCAAACTGCGACAAAAATAAATCAGTAGCCGGGCAGCAGAAAATGCTGTCTAATAAAAAGAAAAATAGTCCACTGTCTTCAGCACTCTCAGGCTGGTTTCATTTCATGTTGCTTTCACTTTGTCACTGTTGAGTACACATTTACCCTGTCCCTGGAGCACAGGATTCATTTTAGTCATGATTTCTGCAAGCTTTTTATTGGGGGGGGGGGGGGGCAGGGGGAGTTTTACAAAGAGACAAAAGCACCTATATATCTTTATAAAACAGGTGCTGACCTGACCTCCCCACCTATGTGACGTGTTATGAAATTGACAGTGGAACTTGAAAACCCTTATTTTCCTTTTCCCTACTTCCACCTCTCCTTAGCAATTCTTCCAATTCCCTAGCAAACCCTCCCTTACCCCCTTATCCTAGACGTTCGTCCTCTCTCTACGTAATATACTTGTAAATAATTCTATTGCATTAAGTTCAAAGTTTTCTGTTCAACTTTCCAAGTTCTCGTTTACGGCATTCTTTGTAACAGTTTGTTCACTTAGGGCTCGATATTCAAAGGCATGTACATGGTTTATCACCCCAATCCTCTATGACCTCCACTGGCTCCCCCTACTGTCTAGAATACAATTTTAAACCATCACACTCATACACAAAATTATCCACAGCGAATCAGCCCCCCTGCTTATCCTCACTCCTATTCAAAACCAAACACACCAGATCACGTCGACCTAATACCGTCAACATCCTAAACATACCAGCAGCAAAGAAAAAAAAGCAAGCAATCCACCTGTAGAAACATAGAAACATGACGACAGAAAAAGACCACATGGCCTATCTAGTCTGTCCTTCCATAACAACAACTACAACAGTCCACTTTTTACCTTTAGAGATCCTCTGTGTTGGTCCCATGCTTTTTTGAATTCAGTTACTGTCCTCATCTCTACCACCTCCACTGGGAGACTATTCCATGGATCCACTACTCTTTTCGTAAAGAAATATTTCCGCATATCACTCCTGAATCTATCTCCCTTCACCCTCATCCCATGTCCCCTCGTCGCAGAACTTGCTTTCAATTGAAAGAGGCGCTCTCCCTGAACATTTATGCCACGGAGGTATTTAAACATCTCAATCATATCACCTCTATCCCGCCTTTCCTCTAAGGTGCACATATTAAGATCCTTAAGTCTGTCCTCATATGCTTTATAATGAAGCCCATTAATCATTTTAGTAGCAACCCTCTGCACCGACTCCATCCTGTTCACATCCTTTTGAAGGTGCGGTCTCCAGAACTGCACACCATACTCCAAATGAGGTCGCACCAAAGACTTATACAGAGGCATTATCACCTCCTTTTTTCTGCTAGCCATTCCTCTCCGTATGCACCCAAGCATCCTTCTAGCTTTTGCCGTCGCCTTTTCTACCTGTTTAGCTACTTTAAGATCATCAGACACAACCACGCCTAGGTCCCGCTCTTCTTTAGTGGACAAAAGTACTTCACCTCCTATACTGTATTGCTCCCTTGGATTGCTGCAGCCCAAATGCATGACCTTGCATTTTTTAACATTAAATCCCAGCTGCCAAATTCTAGACCATTCTTCAAGCTTAGCTAGATCCCTCCTCATGTTATCTACACCTTCCTGGGTGTCTACTCTATTGCAGATTTTGGTATCATCCTCAAAGAGGCAAACCTTACCTGACAGCCCTTCCGCTATATCACTAACAAAGATGTTAAAAAGAATCAGACCAAGGACAGATCCCTGGGGCACACCACTGGTAACATCCTTCTCCTCAGAGTGAGCTCCATTTACTTGTACTCTTTGTCGCCTCCCACCCAACCAATTTCTAACCCAAGCAGTAACTTTAGGGTCCATCCCTAGGGTGCTCAGTTTGTTTATAAGTCGCCTGTGAGGAACAGTGTCAAGGCTTTACAGAAATCTAAATACACCACATCTAGAGCTCTCCCTCGGTCCAACTCCCTGGTCACCCAGTCAAAGAAATCAATCAGATTTGTCTGACAAGACCTGCCTCTGGTGAATCCATGCTGCCTCGGATCCTGTAATCTGCTGGACTCTAGAAACCTCACTATTTTCTCTTTCAGCAGCGTTTCAAATAATTTACTCACCACCGAAGTTAAACTAACCGGCCTGTAGTTTTCAACCACATCCTTACTTCCACTTTTGTGTAAAGGCACCACATGAGCCTCTCTCCAGTCCTTTGGCACCACTCCCGACTCCAACGAGGCATTGAAAAGGTCAGTCAGTGGAGCTGCTAGAACGTCCCCAAGTTCCCTCAGTATTCTAGGGTGTATCCCATCCGGTCCCATCGCTTTGTCTACTTTAAGTTGAGCTAGTTTCTCACGAACACAGTCTTCTGAAAATTGTTCAAGATGTCCCTCGCTTCTGTTCTTATTTGTGGGTGTTTTCTGAGGTCCTGCTCCTGGTTCTTCATCTGTGAACACAGAACAAAAATATTTGTTAAGCAATTCCGCTTTATCCTTATCAGCTTCTATATATTCCCCCCCCCCTGCACCCTTGAGTCTGACAATACCACCTTTGCCCTTCCTCTTCTCACTAATATATCTGAAAAATGTCTTATCCCCCCATTTTATTGCATTGGCTATTTCCTCCTCCTTTTGAATCTTTGCCTTCTTGACTACTTTGCTAGCTTCTCTAAGTTTTTCCAAATACAGATGCCTGTCTTCCTCTCTCTGTGATCTCTTGTATTTCATGAAAGCCTCCCTCTTTTTCTTCACTTTTTCAGCTACTTCCTTCGTAAACCATAGCGGTCTCCTGTTCCTTTTGCCTTTATTTACCATTTTAACAAAAAGGTTGGTTGCCTTTAAAATACCCCCTTTCAGTTTTGCCCACTGTTTTTCTACATCCCCCAGCTGTTCCCATCCCACTAACGACTCCCTGAGGTATTGGCCCATCTTCGCAAAGTTAGTCTTCCTAAAGTCTAAGATCCTCACCTTGGAATGGATTCTAACAGCCCTAGTCCTAATACTGAACCACACCATCTGGTGATCACTGGATGCAAAATGATCTCCCACTACAACATCAGAAACACTTTCACCATTGGTAAGCACCAAGTCCAGTATGGCCCCTTCACGTGTGGGGTCTGTTACCAATTGCCTGAATAGTTCCCCCTGTAGAGAATCCAGGATCTCCTTACTTCTAGATGATACTGCAGCAGGAATGTGCCAATCAACATCTGGCATATTGAAATCTCCTATCAGTAGCACTTCCCCTTTCCTAGCAATGCTGCGTATGTCTTCAATTAACTCTCTGTCCACCTCTTCCTCTTGTGAGGGAGGTCTGTATATCACTCCAATGCAAATAGATTTCTCTTTCCCTCTTTCTAGTTTAACCCACAATGCCTCCTCTCCCTTTTAAGCTCTGTAATTCCAAAGCTTTAATAGTAGTTTTTACATATAGTGCCACTCCTCCTCCCCTTCTTCCTACCCTGTCCTTTCTGAATAAAGTATAGCCAGGTATAGTTACATCCCAGTCATGGTTTTCTGTGAACCATGTTTCTGTAACTGCCACTAAATCCAAGTCAGCCACTCCCACCAAAGCTTCAACTTCAGGGATCTTATTTCCCATACTACGGGCATTAATACACACTGCTTTCCATATGTTACCCCTGTTACCCATTTCCATAAAGGTATTTAATGTATCACCTACCTGGGGGCTTTCACTTACCTGGGGGCTTTCTTCACCCATCCCCAACGAATCTAGTTTAAAGCCCTCTTCAGTAGATTAGCCAGTCTACTACCAAAGATGCGTTGACCTCTCTTGGACAGATGGATGCCATCTCTGCTTTGCAACCCTTGGAACAGCATCCCATGGTCTAGGAAACCAAAACGCTCTCGATGACACCATCCACACAGCCATGCATTCATCTCCAGGATGCGAGCCTCTCTGCCTTGGCCTTTACCCTCAACAGGGAGGATTGAAGAGAACACCACCTGTGCACCTAACTGCTTCACCCTCTGTCCCAGAGCCATGAAGTCACTTTTGATACGTTCCGAGGTATACCTGGCACTATCGTTTGTTCCAACATGGATTAGCAACATTGGGTAATAGTCAGTGGGCTTGATGAGTCTCGGCAAACTCTCCGTAACATCTTGGATTTTGGCACCAGGCAGACAGCATACCTCTCTGGACATCAAGTCTGGTCGGCAGATGGATGCCTCAGTACCCCTCAGAAGAGAGTCTCCAACCACCACTACTCTTCGTTTCCTTGTGGTCACCGATTCCGCAACTTTGGGGTACTTGAACTCTGGTTCTTCCCTTTCCAGGGCTGCTTTCACCTCCTCCACTTCCAGGGCTGCATAATGGTTCTTCAATTCAAGGGCTGGAGAAGTTGGATTGGTGATTTTGCAGGCCCTGGTGACTTGTGTCCAACCATCGACACCAGGGCCTGCAAAATCACCAATCCAACTTCTCCAGCCCTTGAATTGAAGAACCAATATGCAGCCCTGGAAGTGGAGGAGGTGAAAGCATTCCTGGAAAGGGAAGAACCAGAGTTCAAGTACCCCAAAGTTGCGGAATCGGTGACCAGAAGGAAACGAAGGGTAGTGGTGGTTGGAGACTCTCTTCTGAGGGGTACTGAGGCGTCCATCTGCCGACCAGACTTGATGTCCAGAGAGGTATGCTGTCTGCCTGGTGCCAAAATCCAAGATGTTACGGAGAGTTTGCCGAGACTCATCAAGCCCACTGACTATTACCCAATGTTGCTGTAATAGGGCCTTCTCCCTTTGTGCCCCCTCCTTATGGAACGTCCTTCCATCTGAACTTCGTATGTGCCCGGACCACTCTGAATTCCGAAAGAAACTCAAAACCTACCTCTTCCAAGAAGACGTCTCTCTGCTCCCTTAAGACTTCTCCCTGCTAATACTCCCAACCAGTCCGCTACCACTACTTACCCCTCCCCTCTTATCTCTGCCATTCCCCCTCCACCCACTTCCCCTTACCCCGGCCTCTCAACATGTATATTTGTAAATCATGGTTTAAACTACGCAGTTCCTTGTTCAAAGTTTTCTGTTCCATGTAAAGCAGCTGTGTTAAACTGCTATGTTTTGTTCCTTGTAAACCGTCTTGGATTGTAGAAAGACAGTATATAAAAGCTAATAAATAAATAAATGCATGCCACATAGAGGGATATTCCGTGTCACTACACACCCGATACTAATTGCTTAACCCTTTCCAGGCCGAGCCCAAAACTCTTGGGATCCAAAATTCTGACTAAATATTCCTATCAAATGGTATATAATACATGACCATAGCAGAAGGAAAATCACTATTAGAACATATTGAATAAGATGGGTACAATTTTCCTGAAATATGCAAAAATTAACCCGTCTGCAGAATGTGGATTAAAAATTTAAAGTAGGCCTTGAAAGGGTTAACATCAGGGCATGTCTGGCATGGCAGCAGTCGCTAACCAGGTAGCGGTGATATTGCACCACCGTCCGGTTACCACCCGTGGGTAGAAGATAGGCCAGCTTTTGCTGCGCCTATCTTTTACCCATCTTTACCTGTGGAAGCTAACCGAGCAGCAGATTAATATCACCTGTGGGCTGTGCAGCAACCCTGGATACTACTACTGAAGATTAGTATAGCGCTACAAGACCTACACAGTGCTGCACAGACACATGTAAAAGGCGGTCCCTATTCGTCAGAGCTTACAATCTAGTCAAGACGGACAACACAGTAGCCGTAGACACTAGGGGGATTGGTAAGGAAACACAAAGGAGATCAGGCGAGTGAAGATCCAAAAGCGGCAGCGAAGAAGTGAGTTTTCAGCCTGGATTTGAAAAGGGTCGGGTAGTTTGTTCCAGGCATAAGGAGCAGCAAGGTGAAAGGAGCGATCTGGAGTTACCAGTAGAAGAGAAGGGCACAGATGGAAGCGATTTGCCAGAAAAGCAGAGTTCTCAAATAATGGTGTTGGGAGAGATAAGAGTAGAAAGGTAGTGAGGAGCTGCAGAGTGAATGCACTTATATGTCAGCAGGAGAAGTTTGAACTGGATGTGGAAAAAGATAGGGAACAAATGAAGTGATTTGAGATGAGGGGTAATAGCAGCATGATGAAAATGGTGAAAGATTAGCCATGCAGCAGAGTGCTAAACAGATTGAAGGGGAGAGAGATGATTCAGAGGGAGACCAGCAAGGGGGAGGTTACAATAGTCTAGATGGGAGGTGACTAAGGAGTGGATAAGTGTCTTAGTAGTGGATTGAGAAAGGAATGGGCAAATTTTGTTGATGTTGTAGAGAAAGAAATGTCAAGTTTTAGCTATCAGTTGAATGTGTGTGAAGAAGGAGAGAGAGGAGTCAAAGACAACCCCAAAGTTGCAAACTGAGGAAACAGGAGGGAATAGAGAGTTATGCAAAGAGACGGAGGAAGGGGAGAGGAAGGTTTAGAGGGAAAAATAAGAAGCTCAGTCTTGGCCATGTTCAGTTTCAAGTGGCGGTGAGACATCCAAGCAGCAATGTCAGAAAGGCAGGCAGAGATCCTGGCCTGGGTTGCCGGAGAGATTTCAGGTGTAGAGAGGTGGATCTGGGTGTCATCCACATAAAGATGGTATTGAAAGCCATGGGAAGAGATGAGTGCGCCGAGTATAGAGAGAGAGAAAAGGAGTGGACCCAAGATAGATCCTTGGGGTACACCAACTGAGAGCGGGATAGCAGTAGAAGAGGATCCACCAGAACAAACACTGAAAGAGCGATGGGGGAGAAGAAGAGAACCAGGATAGCAGAGAGCCCTTAAAGCCAAGTGAGGACAAGGTATCAAAGAGAAGGTTGTGGTCAACAATGTCAAAAGCAGCAGAAAGCTCAAGATGGATGAGGATTGAGTCAAGGCCATTGCATTTTGCCAGAAACAGGTCACTGGAGTCTTTGGCAAGAGCTATTTCAGTAGAATGTAAAGGACGAAAGCCAGATTGTAGAGGATCCAGAAAGGCTTGAGAGGAGAGAAAGCCGAGGCAATGGCAGTGAACTGCACGTTCAAGTAGTTTAGAAATGAAAGAGAGGAGGGAGATGGGACTATAATGAGGACAGGTAGGGTTTCTTGATGAGAGGGAGTGACCACAGCATGCTTGAAGGCTGCACGGAGAGTTGCAGTGAGAGCGATAGGTTGAAAATATGAGAGATGGAAGGGGCTACAATGGAGGAGATAGAGCCATGGAGACAAATAGGAATAGGATCAGAGGAGCAGGTAGTGAGTATGGAGGAGGGACTGACCTCATGGGCAATTGGAGTGTGATCTTCTGGATTTTGTCATGGAAGTATGCAGCAAGCGTTTGGGCAGAAAGGGAGAGCGGGGTCAGAGGCAGAGGCCCCTTGAGGAGAGAGTTGAGCTTTGTAAAGAGATGGTGAGGATCAGAGGCAAGACAGTTGTCAGATGGACATAAAAGTTTTGTTTGGAGAGTGCTATAGCTGACTCGAAAGAGAGAAGCATGAATTTGATGTGTAGAAAATCCACAAGGGGCTGGGATTTGAGCCAAGCATGTTCAGCTGAGTGGGCACAGGAATGTAGATAGCAATGGAAGACAGCCAGAGCTGGGGTACAGTATGCCTTACAGGTTGTGGCATGGACAGAGCAAGAGCATCCAAAGCAGAGGAGAGTGCAGTGTTACAGGAATCTACCACCTCATCAACAGTCCCAGATGACATAGTAGAAGAATGAGGTGAGAGCCAATGGGTCAATAGCCTGAAGATTTTTAAAGAGGTTGACCCCCATATGGAACCAAGATTCTGACATGAACCTTTAAAAAGGAAATAGAGCAGTTTTTAAACTAGATAATAGGGGAAAGCAGACTGTCGTCCAAAAGGGAATGGTTTGGAGCAATGTATTCTTGAAGGATACTAGCAAAAGAGGGTAATTAGGGCATATCATAGTAGTTAAACTTGTTTTCTGTTTTACCTAGCATGATTAAGTAATCCAATTCTTGTAATATTGTTGCATGTGTGGTTGAAGTTTGATTCTCTGAAAACCGCTTTGATCCTCGGAAATGTGGTATAAAAGAATAAATAAATAAATAAATAAATAAATAAATATCGAAAGAGAGGTTCTAATAAGGACAAAAGTGAACTTGATACAATATATAACCATGATACTGTACAATTCACAGCCTATGTACAAAACTGGAATTCAATTGATCCCTACTCCAAGACGCACAGCCCGTACTCACCTGTAGGTGATGGAACCCGATCAGCAATCAGCAACAGAGAAGCGGGAATGCAGGATACTCCCGCCCCTCTGCCGCCAAGGCCAATCGGGGCCCAACACACAGCAACACCAGACCTTTTAAAACAAAGGGTGCTTAGGCGTGCCCATGCCTGAGGACCTTACCAGAGGGCCCTTTAGCATGGCCCTTAGGCAGGGACCCCAGGAAAAAATAACTACAGAAAGGACAAAGTCAGTCTCCTCTGCAAGACACAACATCGCACAGACTTCTGCGTGACAGATGCTCCCCAGACACAAAGCTCTAGAAGTACAACCATCAGAAGGAAATCACTCCAGCACAAACAACACAGCCCCTCGACCACCATACTTATACATCCAACAATAAGGTACAGGGACATTTACTGCACACCATGTTCATGCTTTACCCAGTACTCTTCATGCTTCTGACACTCCTATTGATCTCCATGGCCCAGAAACCTTACACTAGCACTAAATTCCTAACATTGTCCACCAACCAACCACCCAATCGAACCCTCATCCCACACTCCAGCAGCACACACAGAACCACCTGAAGCTTAATGCATTTAATAAACTCCTCCTCCCACCCTACTCTGACCTCATTCAAATCTCCATACACACAGACACTACAATGTGCTTTAATAAACGCCCACTCAATCCAGAATAAAATCCAGGTCATCAGAGACCTACTACTATCCCACAACATAGACATACTTTGCATAACTGAAACATGGATCAAAGAAACCGACAACATACTACTGAACCAACTTACACCAAATGGATACACCTTATACCAATGCCCAAGAACTCAATGTAGATATGGCGGAGTATTGGTCCTAGCCCGGAAAAGCCTCAATTTCTGATGCCACACAAGTGAAAGCGCCAATGAATCTGACACCATCACCATCTGCCTCATATACAGGACATCTACCTCCAATGCCAATGACCTATCAATAGTCTTGCATTCAATAATAGCTGCATTGAAAACCAGAAAAGACCACCTAGTACTAGGTGACTTTAACCTCCCTTTGCTACACCAAAACCATGCACACACCTTCATCCAAGTAATGTCAGCAGTGAACCTAATGCAATTAGTAAACATTCCCACACACACGAAAGGCAACACCCTGGGTCTAATCTTCTTCAATGAACATAACGCCTAATCGGACCACTCTCACTCTGTCCAAGTGCACCCAGTCCTATGGTCGGACCACAAACTCATCAAGTTCTCCCTCCCTCAGAACCTCATCAGAAAAAACAACAACCAGCATTCATCGATAAGGTTTAAATCTTTCAACAAGGACAATTTAATGTGAGACACTCTCGCACAACTATCTGAAGACTCCACTGACCCAGATGTCCTCATTCAGAAATGGAACAACATCACCAGAAATTCAACCATCACCACCAATAACGCCGTGGACACACACACGAAGCACACCAAGACCAATTGTTACACACCAACCCTCCACAACCTGAAACGGCAACTCCATAAACGCAAAATAAAAATGGCGCAAAATTAAGCACAATGAAGACAAACCACAATATCTATGACTGACGAGAGACTACCATACCGCAACAGACAAAGTTAGACATGAACACTACACTAAACTACCCATCTCTTTAATCAACTGACCAAGAGAACTTTTCAATATCATAAAATACCTGACTAAAACACCATCCACCAAAAACCAGGAAACCACTTTCACTCCTCACCCCCCAATAACTAGCCAGATGCCACTGCCCCCTCTGCCACCAGCACCCCTCCGCCACCATGCTGCCATGCCCTTCTGCCGGTGGTGCTCAGTCTCAGGCCATCCATTGTGCAGGTAGGCAGCTGCCTATGGTGCGGGTTCTGGGGTAGGGGTGCCTGCATAGATGTTCACGCTTCCCCACAGCACCGCCTGCCACTGTTCTGTGCCCTTGGGGGTAGCTGCTAGGTACTATCCCCTGTGACACTGTGGGAAACACAGTCGTGCCCATGTTGGGCCTTCAGCAGTTGCTGTCTGGCTGCTCTGCTGTTTCAGCATTCATATGGGCCACCTAGGCATCACATTAGTCCGCACTGTGGCCCAGCTGCACCACAGCATGTGCTGCCTGCGGCCCTCTGTATCCCCTTTTCCAGCATCTGTCCAGTTGCTCATTCTGACATGCCCACCCTGCTGTTGGGGAACATGTGCATGCCATAGGAAACCTGTCCAATAACAAGGGAAAGCCCTGATCAGTGCTATTTCACTGTGGGATCATTCACCTTGTCGGGGGACAGAGCATAGACCCTTCCACGATTAATATCTTTTTTTGGGAGAATTCTCGGTAGTGTTTTTTGCTGTTTCCCAATATTATCATTATTGGCCAGCTTGGTTAAGTTTTTTTTCCAGTTTGTTGAGATCATTTTCAATATTTATGTGCCCTTTTGTTCTGTGCACATGTATCACACATCACTTTTTGTAGGTTTCCCTGCCTATGCTGTACATTGCTGACACTTAAATAGTTTCTCTCCCCTGCAAATGTGCATCTAATGGAAGGTTTTCAATTGCGTTAGGATTCAGCTCTTCAGATCAGCATGTTAGTGTGAAAGGAGCCTCTCCCCGCCCACACTCCGCCCATTGACCCCTTCTCTCCGCCCTCTCTCCACCTTCTGCGGTGTTTACTGCGTGCGGAATATCAACGATCGTTAATGTTACGTAACACGCGTTATGTAACATTACCGCAGTTTAGTAAACATACCCCTTAGACTCTTTAGGGAATTTTAGAGCTTAAATGTAGGAGTTTGGCTCTAGTAAATTTTCAAAAAGGCTAAAGCTAGGAACCTAAGTCCTTTGAAAACCCCAACAATTTATAATCAACAACTATTAAAATTCCATTAAAATGTCAGATATAATATAGAACAACTCGAAGTGATCCTGCTCCCAGAGTGCACTGTGAATAGATTCAGTTAATTTTAATTTGTAGTTTATTTTTCATACTAAAATAGTTAATTCTGAGCTGCCCACGGACTGCAAATAACTTAAAAGCATCACTTATAAAAATGTGTCGGCTTCTGGTCAAATTTTGTTGCATTTTTTCCCTGTCCTTCTAGCGTAAATGAGGAGGTGGATTCTTGTCCCCGAGAGCTCATTCCTTAATAAAGTGGTTGGTCTGCTAGCAGGCTATGACTTCCTACGCTGTTGGGATTTTGGTGTAATCTGATGGAGAAAGTAGAAAGTGGGCTGGCCATTTTGTGATTCCTGATAGAAAGTCCGATCCCTGATAACGCTTCATTATCATTAATTCCTGATTTACTCATTTCTGTCCTGCGGAAAAGGAAGTTGCTCAAGCAGACCAGAAGGAGGAGAGTCGAGAAGAATGTCTTATGAAACAGAAAGCGATCCCAGGACAATTGGGAAATGACTGGGAGAAAGTTCCCCAGGAGACCGAGAGCAGAGAAACCAGGAGATGTGTACAAGAGTCGGAGAAGAAGCCAAAAGACCCTTCAGAAGACTCACCGGCTGGAGTCACTGAGTGTGAGAGAAGTGACAGGGAACTCGCTGACCACAACGATGAAGATGGGATAGGGAGAAATGCTTTCTGCTTTATGGAAAAGGATTTGATAAGAAATCAGACACCATATTGCAAAAAACAGCCTGTGTGGGAGAGAGACCAAGGGTGCATACCGAATGTGATGACAAGGTCAGTGACAAAACACTACTGAGAGAGGACCAAAAGCGTCGCACAGAAATGACACCTTTTCCATGTACTGAATGTGATAAATTATTCCATGATAAATCACAGCTAAGAAGGCACCAAAGAAGCCACATGGGAGATAAACCATTTCTGTGTACAGAGTGTGGCAAAAGTTTCAGTCAGAAAATCTCTCTGACAGTTCCTTGGAGGATCCACCTGGGAGTAAAGCCATTTATGTGTACGAAGTGTGGTAAGCAATTTAGACAAACGTCAATGCTGTTAGCTCATGAAAGGGTGCACACAGGGGAGAAAGTGTTTCTATGTACTGAATGTGGTAAAGGCTTTAGCCACAAAACGTATCTGAAAATACACTGGAGGTGTCATACGGGTGAGAAACCTTTTCTGTGTAGAGTGTGGAAAAAGCTTCAGTTTAAAAAAAAATCTAAATTTATACTGGAAAATCCACACTGGAGAGAAAACATTTGTATGTGCCAAGTGTAACAAGTTATTCAGTGATAAATCACAGTTAAGAGACCATAAAATAGTCCACATGAAACAGAAAAGATTTAAATGTACTGAGTGTGATAAATTTTTCAGATCTAAATCACAGGTAAAAAAAAAACAACACCAATTTATCCTTCAGGTAGAGAAACCATTTCCATGTCCTGATTGTAAAAACCTATTTAGCGAGAAATCAGCGCTTGAAACTCACCAAAAGAATCACACTGGGGAGAAACCATTTAAATGTAAAGAATGTGATAAAACCTTTGGTCAGAAACCATATCTAAGAAAGCATCAGGCAATTCATGTGGGAAAGAAACTCTTTATATGCATTGAGTGTGATAAATTATTTCAAAATAAATTAGAAATAAGAAAACATCAAAAGATCCATACAGTGCAACAGTCTTTCAAATGTACAGAGTGTGATAAGTTATTCATATATAAATCACAGTTGAGTCTGCACCAATGGATTCACATGCCAGAGAAACCATTTCCATGTGGTGAGTGTGGCAAAACATTCTGTGATAAATCGACACTTGAGGCCCATCAAAGGATACACACAGGAGAGAAACCATTCAAGTGTACTGACTGTAAAGAAAGCTTCAGTAACAAGCCATATCTGAAGAAGCACCAAAGCACGCATGGGGGTGAGAAGGCTTTTTCCATATTGGAGTGTGATAAATATTTTAGTGTTAAATCACTACTTATAAGGCACCTAAGGAGCCACACAGGTGAAAAACCATTTATATGCACTGAGTGTGGTAAAATGTTCAGTCTCAAATCAAATTTGAGAATACATTGGAGAATCCACATGGAGGACAAACCATTTATATGTTCTGAGTGTAATAAAAGATTTAGAGATAAAGCCACGCTTGAAACTCAAAGGACACACTGGTGAGAAACCGTTTAAATGCCCCAAAGGTAATAAATTATTTAATGACAAATCACATCTAAGAAGGCATCTAAGGACCCATACAAGAGAGAAACCATTTTTTTGCACAGAGTGTGGTAAAAGCTTCAGTTTGAAAACATATCTCAAATTACACTTGAGGATACAAGTAAAAGAGAGAAAGGTAATATGCACAGAATGTAATAAGTTATTCAAAGATAAATCACAGCTAGGAAAACATCAAAAGATTCATAAGGAGCAGAAACCCTTCAAATGTTCTGAGTGTGATAAGATATTCAGAGATAAAACACAACTGAGGAAACATCAGAAAATCCACATGGATGTAACGCCATATGTGTGCAATGAGTGTGGAAAAAGATTTAGAGAGAAATCAACACTCGAATCTCATCAAAGAATGCACATGGGGGAAAACTGTTTAAGTGTTCTGAATGTGGCAAATGTTTTAATCAGAAACCCTATCTGAAACGACACCAAAGTATCCACATGGGGAAGCAAGGAGACAGCTCCTCAAGAAAGGGAGTGTTTAAATGTACTGAGTGTGATAAAATATTCAATAACAAATCACATTTAAGAAGACATGAAATGAGGCATACGGGAGAAAGGCCATTTAATTGTACTGAGTGTGATAAACACTATAGATATAAATCTTCACTGACAAAGCACCAGAGGACACACAATGAAAGTCCATAAGGAAGCTCTTTTTGACACAATGCAAGTACTATGCTGAGCAGTAAATTTGAGAAACTGAGATCACACTCCACATACCCTAGCTAAGAAGTGAGGTTCATGACTGCCATGGTATGTGCAAAACTAAAACAACCACAAACCAATACCCTTGACCCTATTCTTCTCAATACTCCAGTCTCTAAAACAATTCTATATCTTCTTGGATATTATTAATTGCATTTAATAAGGCACAAAATGACCTCAGGATGGTCTTACCCCGACATGTGGCGAACAAATCACCATAGGGTTTAAGAGCAGACACTCACATCATGGGTCACTGCCTCCATATCTTTAATGCAAAATTCAACATTACATTATTATACCATTTATCTAAACTGCATATATAGCACAACCTTACCACCAACGAAACAACACTTATTGAGATTCCCATGATGTGAGTGTCTGCTCTTAAACCCTATGGTGATTTGTTCGCCACATGTCGGGGTATGACCATTCTGAGGTCATTTCGTACCTTATTAAAATGTAATTAATAATATCCGAGAAGATATAGAATTGTTTTAGAGATTGGAGTATTGAGAAGAATAGGGTCAAGGGTATTGGTTTGTGGTTGTTTTAGTTTAACCCTTGTGCAGTTAGTTTTACTAATTATATGTGCAAAACTAACCCATTTGGAGACGTTGCCACAAAAGCGCAATAAAAATCATGCTGCTAGAAAATCGGGCACAATGGAAAACGATAAAAGAACACAATAAGAACATTACTAATAGACATGCCACTACTTAGCAATTATTCTGTTTTACAGTGGGGTTCATCCATCCCCGCTATTCATTCCGGTGGCAGCTGCCAACTAACTTCCCTACCAGTTGGGCAGAGAAGAGGCGGCCCGGGGGTGGTTGCCGGCCTTGGACGTACAAGGCTGATTCTAATGTTGGCCCTGAATGTCCAGGGCTGACGAAATGGCCGGGGAAGTTATTCCACCTCTAAGGTGGAATAACTTCCCTGGATGATGTTTTGTTGTAAAGTCAGGGCACGGCAGGGGGGGGGGGGCAGGGTTTCTTCCCCGCAGCCCAACCCTGGTCTTAGGAGGCTGGATTGGGGATCGGGCTGAGGGGGAAAAACCTTATTTGTTGGCGGCTGGCATCGTGGCATTTAAATGGACGTGCCCAGCAGGATCAGAATCACGATCTCCTTTATACGTCTGGCCCAGACCGGACGTACAAAGGGGACAGCCATGTCGGAAAGAATCAGGCCCAGTGTGTATAAGAGATACAGTTTAGCTTATGATTCCCTAATAAACTTTCCTACCATTTCAGTAAGGCATTGTACCCTAGCTGCAATCATTTTAAATTCTACAACACTCTTTTCATGTCACTGATCACAGTTTTATTATGAAGATAATTTCATAGCAGGGCACCTAAACAGGTTAGGTACTTAAGTGCATATATTGAACCTATGACTTTGTAAAATCATCTCTGTGAAAGTTCCTACGGAAAGCTACCATCTTTCAGTGTGCACTTTGACGGTGAGGATTTGATAAAAGGTTGTCTAGGTTGAGAGGGCAGCCTATGTGCCTTTAAAAATTTTAGGGATAAACTGACAGGAATTGTGCCAAGATTGACGCTTGAGAGCTGGTGTAAATGTACCTGCATCTACTCTGTGCCCTTGTGTGTATTTAAGGAAGAAATGCATGCCCTCTGTGAGTCCACCCTCTCTGTGCTTAAACTCTGTCCCAGAATTTGCCTACATGCGCCGTCCCTCTGGTGTCATTTTATGAAAGCTCTGTCTTGGACATAAAACCGGGTTCTATGCATGGGCCAAGTGTACAAAATACCCCCCTTTGCAGTTAGTAAGATAACAGACTGCCTGTGTAAAGTTTAAAAAAAATAAACAAAAAGCATTGATTTTATAAAAAAGCTTGTACATGCCAGTGAAGCTTTATAGAATTACACCTCGGGAAATGCGGATATTTTTTAAAATGCATGTGTAGATACCAACACCACCCCCTGGAATGCCTACGTGCACATCTATCCCTCTGGGCAATTTCACATGGCTCCTTTTTGCTAAGCAGTTAATGCAGGCTAACAGGGCAAGACTGTGATTGCGCTGACATAACAATGCGCACTAGTTCCTGAGCATGGCCTGCACCTAATGGCACCTGAAGAAATAGTGTTACATGCACCTGCGCTAACTGCGAATAAACACACAGTAAGGGATTTCTTAGTGCGGTAACCGTAGGAGTGATGTCCTGGCCATGCCACGGACTGTTATCACATGCCTTTTGGAATGTCTGCGTGCTGGCTTTTACTCCTAATGCTTGGTAAGCACAAAAATGGAGTGGAGGAGTAGCTTAACGGTTAGAGCACTGGCTTGGGAACCAAGAGACCAGGGTTTGATTCCCCCTAGCACTCCTTGTGGCCTTGGGCAAGTCACTTAACCCTCCATTGCTCAGAAAAATCCAAGTTATCAATGTCCCTGTTTAAGTATGTTACAATGTAAACTGCTTTGGTTAAAATGATAAAGCAGTATAAAAAAACTATAAAATAAATAAAAATGTACCACACTCTAGTAGAAAGGGCCCTTAACTACATAAAACACTATTCTACACACTCAAATTCCTTAAGAAAATCACCCCTGCCTTGCTGTACTCACAGAAGTAATGCAGAAAATTCACAATTTAATTATAAGGAAGACCCAGCATCTTATCTTTCTCCCACTGACAGCAGTAGCTGGGTGAGCAGTAGCTGAAGTCTTTGGTCAGTGCAGAGGAGATGAATGAATCTGCCTCTTATCTCTGTTCATAGTTATACCCCATTTTCATGATATTATTTACCATATGGCAGCAATCCAGAAAACAGCAGAAGCTTAGCACAGAATCTCAGTCCAAGTTAGGTTAAAGAGAACGAGTCAGCAAATTGCAGATCTGCAGAAAAGTAATGCGACACCCTATTGAACTGTAGACCAGAGCTGGTGGATCGTCACTCGGGAAGTCGGCCTACCTGAACCAGTAAAGAACTTTTTTTTTTTTTTATTATCTGAAAAATGACTTCCATAGAAATGTGAAGAACCACTGATATGTGAACCAGCCTGAGCCCTGGCGGCCGCCAACAGTCAGGTTGGCAGGACATCCCTAATGGATATGCATGAGAGGGTTTTGCATGCCCGCTGACTTCATAGTATGCAAATTTCTCTCATGCCTACTCATTGGGAATATCCGGAAAACCTGGCCCGTTGGTGGCCTTGAGGTCTGAAAGTGAAGACCGAGGGTCTAGAGAGTAGAACATAGTCACTTAGAGCACTGAGCAATGTCAAACTCCTTAGAACCTACAAATAAGAGAGGAGTAGAAAAATGGAGAGTTGGCGTTACTAGATCTAAGATGATATTAAATTGGAGCAAAATCATGGTCGATTCGTCATTGGTCGGGGCAGGGGTTACTATCAAAATTTGCTGACCAGGATGAACGAAAGAGTGAAAGGTCACAAAGCAATTGGGATAATTCGCTTAATAGTGACCTGACGTATTGAAAGATCGGTAATTTATTGAGAGGTGCTCGCCCTGTGCACATAGCTCTCTTTATATTCTGTTGATAAACAATCCGCATGTTCTAATTGAAAATTGATAATAGGATGAGGACTGTCATAACCTTCAGACAGATGCCAGCCAGAAAAATGAAAGAAGCCTGGAATATTCAAAGCAGAGCCTATTAAGCTTCTTTGAAAGTGAGATATTGAATTTATGGGATGTTTCCCTACAGGTTTTCAATGGGAAAAAGCAGGGTAATGACAAGTAGTATATAGAACTGCAGGAGGAGTGGCCCAGTGGTTAGAGCAACTGCCTAGTACCTAGAAGACCAAGGGGTCGATTCCCACTGGCACACCTTTGAGCAAGTCACTTTACCCTCCATTGCCTCTGAAGAAAGGGCCTGGCAATCTACTTCCAGTGATACATTGCCAAGAAAACCCAGAGGCAACTGGGTCACCAAGAGTCAGCATAGACTTGACAGCACTGAAAAAAAAAATAGAACTGCAACACTGAACAAACTCTCTCAATGAAGATAATCAGAAACTCTTCATTTGGAAATATTGGCAAATAAGCGAGGATCGGAAATAGCAGAAGAAATTCCATGGAAAATTTTATGAAACATATTTAGCTAACTCATCTAAGAAGGCCAGAGACACGTGGAGGCCAATTCTGAATGGGGCACGTCTGGATCTGGCCCCGATTCTGCACCTGCGGGAGCTAGCCGTTCCCACAGGAGCAGAATCGAGGCATAGGGCCTGGACGTCCCAGACGTGCCCCAATTCAGGCCCACTGCATAGTTATCCACCTCAGCTAGCCCGACCTAGGCTCCTGCATGGAGCCATGGCACTGGGACACCACGCAGGAGTCCCGATTGGCCGCACAGCTTTAAAGTGTGTATTCCCTGCCACCCGCCCCCTGATCGGGCCTTCCGAGGCCAGGATCGGGCTGCGGGGAACCCCCTGCCCAACTCACCTCTTCGGGGGGGTAGATCCAGCTGCAATGGCCGCCGACATTGGGGGTGGACTTATTCTGAGATGGAATAAGTGCCCCATCTAACTCCCCATGCCTGGACATACAGGGCCATCAACGGAATAGGCCCTTTATGTCTGGGTTCAGGGTCCCGCCTCCGCTCCACCCAGTCTCCATCTCCAGCCCTCCCCTCCCACCCCCAGATGTATGTGCGGGGAGCTCTTTTCCCTGAACACAGTCCCTGGGAATAGCGGGGACTGAACGTTCAAACCGGACATTCATTCCTGCTGTTTGGGGATCAGAGTGACCCCCTAGAGGGGTTGTTTTTTAAAAGTCTTAGTCGTGATTTGGATGTCTGAAGACGTCCATGTGGACATCCAAATCACAGATGCCTGCGGAGGCATTTTACAAATGGCTTTTAGATCACCAATGCGGGGGGGGGGGGGTATGATGGAGGCGTGTTTGCGGAGGTGCAATGGACTTAGATATTTCTAAAATCAAATGGGGACATCTGCATGCACATTTAAGTTTAGACCTACTGCTGGCACAAATAGGGATCAGGAAAGAGCTTGTTTTGGCCTTAAAGCATCCAAAGGGTGTAGAGGGGATGGAGAATTAAGTGACTAACCTAAGATTACAAAGACGCACATTGAGATTTGAACCATAATCCCCCTACTTTAAATATTAGGCTATCAGATGTCCCTTTCTGAAATGCTCTTCTGGGGACGTCTGTGTAGATGTCCATATCGAGCACATCCGCGTTTGTGAAATCATGTCTGCAACTGGACGTGCTGGCTTTTTTTCCCCAGACGTTCTGGATTGCACTAGGTCGTCCTCTGTAAAATGTGCCTTCATGTTGGCGCACAGCCCAAAAATGTCTGCTTTGTGCTTCTTTAAAATGAAATTTTCATGACTTGTGGACATTTTTTTCATCTTTGACCTATTTGTTTTTTTAGGCCCACGAGAACTTAAAAATGTACACAGTTGATTGTATGTGCGTTCATAGATATACGTGCACACAGATGATTTTTGTACACTTAAAACTTTTTAGGCACCCAACAGACCAAACACACGCTCATCAATGCACACCCCTAAAAGACACTAACCTTAGAAAAATCCAGTTCAAAGACACTGTATAGAGTGAATAAGGACATAAAATGCACCAGCCTGGGGCAGGGAGACAGTATGCGGGCACCTGAGTTGGATTCACGGCTCAGGTTTGCTGTTCTTTGTCTCTCCTTGAAAGAGGACGTTGCAGTTATTACTCCACAGTGACACCTAATAGTGAAATTCAGGGCCCGTGATTGGAATGTTCCAGAAGGAGCTCTGGTGTGTGATCCCTGACCAAAGATGGTAGTTGTGGTGACTGTGCTAAAGTAATTCGAGAGGGTCTAGAAAATAAGGAAAATATCCCTGAGCAGTTTTGAACAAAGGCTCTTGGCACCGTATTGCAGATCTAGCTGCAAATGAGCTGGAACCTTCAAAAGCAGGAAGGAACTGCTGTGAGAAAATATTTTATATATGTATGTGCATTGCAATGTGTGCCTTTGAGTCAATGCAGACTCCTGGTAACCCTCCTTGGCCATATGACCAGAAGTAGATTAACAGGCCTTTCTTCCGAGGCAATGGAAGGTTATATGCTTTGCCCAAGGCCACAAAGAGTGCCAGAGGAAATGTATGTCTAATATGAAATATTTTGGTTCAGAGATTTGTGATAAAAGAACAGTTATCCAACGCCCTTGGGTTACGTGCAGCAACTCAAAGGTAAATTCTAAGGTAAGACACAGTGTCTGAAATTCAGAAGCAATTTTGTTGCACCTGTAGAACAATCTGCATACTAAAAAGCGTAAATTTCTGGTTTACTTTATAAAAATAAAAACATTTTCTGCCATTTCCGGTCTGATTGGATGATTGATTTATCCTTCTGGGGATGAGGAATCTCAATCAGCGATGTTGGGAAGGGAATAGGGAGGGGGGGGGTCTTGGATTCAGTAGGAAGGGGGAGATAGGATGGATATGCACCACCTTCTCCCACCGCTGATATTCTCTTCCACACTCTTAAATGGATTAGGGGAATTAACAATAATGGTAATGCCGAAAGGAATTAGGACACCAGGAATTCTCTCGGGCTAACAGTTTATTAGAATTACTGCAAATTACGGTTTATAATTTATAGTGACTTCAGCTTAGTTCAGAGAGCACATTTTAGATAAATGGAGGAATGTGAGTGTGAAGGATAAATCGGAGCCTTTTCTAAACTATGTATATATCTCAGCCAAAGAAGCTCATATATTTGGCACAACGTACAACAGGACCAGACGACGTAGGAACAAATATGTTTGGAAAACAGTGACCGGCAGGGTCAGCCCTGAGCACAGTTCACCCCTCAAGCTGTCCTCCAAATCCCAGGTCCAAAAGAAAAGTTAGAGGCAAACCAACAACACAGCCTGGGTGTTAAAATTGGATTCCAAAGAGTTTATCTCATACCAAATTTAAATATTTAATGAACAATCTGACATCGGCCGTGTTTTGGCAAAGGACCGCCTGCATCAGGAGCAAATCTATCAATTTCCAAAAAAACCCATCACAAATAAAACACCTACATACAAAGACACATAAAAATACAGATTTAGAATGGAGAAATTCAAATTTAAAAAAAATGCAAAATTTTTTTAGGAATTTTAAATATCAAAAAAAGAAATGTATTATATATACCAGATGTAAATGTATTTTAAAGGCACAGAGAAATTCATAAAGTATTAACCACAGAAACAAATTATGTACCAATTATTAAAGCTTGTATACTGTAGATCTTATACATGCTCCATAGTTTATGATAAAACAGGAAAGAGTAAAGATAATAACTGATGTAACACTCAAATTAATTAAAACAAAGATAAATAAAGACCGTAAAACACAAATTCAGTGGTGAATAGAACATAGATCATTAGATCAATTACACCAACTTCAAAAACAGAAAACAAAACCAAGTGGAGGGAGAACAGAGGAGAAAAGGGGACAGAGTTAACATCGCTCTCAAAGCCACTTATACTTCCTTATGTGAGTTGCATGTATCTTAATATGTGCAGGGAATAACATTTAGAAAAGGGGGGAGGGGAAAAGGATGATAGTAAAAGGACAAAAGAGTTGATATTATCTAGTTGACAAAGAGGGGAATTTTAGAAGGAATGTCCAAGTGCAATCAGGGACATCTAAGCCAGAACGTTTGGAAAGAAAATCAGGCCCATCCAGGTGCAGACATGATTTCACAAAAGTAGGTGTGTCCGATATGGACGTCTGTGGGGGCATCTACATAAACATCCCTAGATTAGTATTTCAGAACCTGGACATCTAAGACTAGCCTAATGGTTAGAGTGCTGGGCTAGGGCCAGGATCTCACTACTGCTGCTGTTGACATTATGCCGAGTACTAGGAATGATTGAGTGCTTTCTTCTCTATGCCCTCTGGATGTTTTTCAGCCAAAATGAGCACTTTTCCAGATGCTTGGAGTAGGTCTAAACGTCAATGCGATGCCGGGCGACCAGGATGTTTCTGAGATCAGGCGGGGATGTCCAAGTTCCTGGGAACACTGCAGCCACTCCGCCCCTGTTCAGATGTCCTCATATTGGAGACATCCCAAGAGCCAGCTTCTAAAATGACTCTGGAGACGTCTGTGATTTGGACATCTCTATGCGTGTTTTTGGAAGGTCCAAAGCATGACTAGTGCTTCTAAAATGACCCCCAAAACTACTAAGATTTAGATGTAACTTGAAGCCGACGTAAATTTCCAGAATATAATTCAGGTATTGTAATTCTGAAAGGCAAAATATATTTACGCTTTGAACGACCACCCAAACTATACCTCCTTGAGATCTTGCAAACCATAGTAGGGCCTTTACTAAAGTCGCTGCTTCCAGCTGCGTGCTGATTCTACATCTTATCAAGGGCCATCTTGCTGGGCAGACTAGATGGACCATGCGGGTCTTTATCTGCTGTCATTTACTACGTTACTATGTTACATGAAAATGTGATGCAAACTGCTTGTAACTCTTCTAAACTTGTCTTCTATGTTTAGCAGAAAGTCAAGATGTACTGAATTCCGGGGGGGCGGAGCCTGATGTCCAGCGGGATGGTCGCATAACGCTGAGGCTCCCGAGAGGCCTACTCAGAATCCTGAATTAACACCGTCCATACTTGGAACTTCTACTCTGATCTTGCCGGGGCACATTGGTGAGATGGCGGGGACCAAACCCACGCGCCTGGAATTCGGATCTCCAGCGGATTCTCACGGCAAACGTTCCAAAACTGAACCCCCGTCCCCGCAGAAGGGGCTGGCCTTGCGCGAGGGCCCCGAAATGCAGCAGGAAATCCTCGCAGAGATTAGAGGGGTCAAAGACCTCGTGCAGTCAAACGGTGAAGCACTCCGAGCACTGCGGGAAGATCTTGGTGTGCTGCAAGGCAAGCTAGAAGGGCTTTCTTCGCGTCAGGACAAAATGGAGAGCATCTTGGACTCCCATGCGGCCCGGTTGTCCAAACTCGACAAAGTTGAACGTCAGGTGCGGGCCTTGCAGAAAGAAGTGGAAGATGGCAATAATAGAGCGCGCCGCAATAACATACGACTTGTGGGCATACCGGAGGGAGCGGAATCGGGAGACATGAAAGAGTTTTTATGCAAAATCCTCCCTTCCCTGCTCAAAATCACCTTTATCAAAGATTTGGAGATCGATCGCGCTCATCGTGTACCCACAAGCATAACGCTCAACAGGAAGACCCCGCGGCCTATCATTTTTCGACTTTTGAGATATCAACACGTGGAACAAATTCTAAGTGCCTCTCGGTCAGGGGGTCCCATGGAGTTTGAGAGCCACAAGATCTCCTTCTTTCCTGACTTGGCTAAACCCACGGTCGACCGCCGAAAGCGCTTTCTGGAATTCCGGCCGAGGCTTCAACAACTACAAGCACGCTATGGCCTGATGTACCCGGCCAAGCTCCGAGTCACTCTTCACAATCAGACAAGAACATTTGAGGACCCTGATCTACTAGCGGAGTTTTTGGATTCCAAAGAAGCCGACTTGATGCGCTGACTTCCAGAATATTCCTGCAAGTATTCTCATATCCGCAGTACCCGCCATATTGGATCTGCCGCAGCCTAGCAAAGAGTCTGGCAAGGGCAGTTTGTCTGCCTTACTTTTGATGATATCTGTGACCCGACTCCATCTACCCACAGTAGCCTCGATGAGTATCAGAGACAGTGTTTACTATGGACTCTGGTGTTTTTTTTTCCTTTTTTCATGTCTTTCTATTTCCTCTCTAGGGCCTCCTCCCGCAGACATATGGTCGCCATATTCTTTGGGGGTTTTGCTTCTTCTCTAAGATACAATGGTACATACTTTTCAATATGGGGTGTATTAGCCAGCATACTCGGTGATTATGTCATTGTTGCACAGATTCTGATTATGTTGTATGTTTTCCAGCGCCCTTACCTAAAATGTCTATTACCGATTGATGGCACCATGTAAGATTTTCTCATTGAACGTAAAAGGAATCAATAATCCGATAAAACGTAAGAAAATCCTAAGCTACCTAAGTCAGGAAGCTGCGGATCTAATTTTTCTCCAAGAAACGCATTTAAATTCGAAGGAAACTCTTAAACTCAATATTAAACCTTACATGGTGGCCGCCTACTCCGCAGCCGTTTCCAAGAAATGTGGGGTTGCCATACTGGTTAGGAAATCTTTGCATGCTACCATTATTGCGACTAGCTCAGATACAGAAGGTAGATGGTCCAGAGTTCACCTCAAGATAGGTAGCCTTGAAGTTACATGTATATGCCTTTACGCTCCTAATGTGGATGACCCTGCCTTTTTTGCTACCATTGCTCAGGTTGCGCAGGCCTCTGCTAATACTTCCTTGATAATTGGGGGGGATTTCAATCTAGTCCTTGATCCCCTGATTGACAAACAGCCGCCTAGGACAAGTGGTCCCCCCAAGAGTCACACCACGCTTACCTCCCTGATCAGAGATCTTGCTTTAGTTGATCTATGGAGGTTACTACACCCCAATGAGCTTGACTTCACCTTCTTCTCTTCCCCTCATAAATCCCAGTCTCGCATAGACTTCTTTCTAATATCAAAACTGTTAGTTCCTCAGGTGGACACTGCAAAGATTCACTCCCAACATATTTCAGATCATGCTGCTATCTCCTTTCAATTACATACTACTGCACCTCAAGGGAATTCGGGGGCCTGGTTCTTTGATAGAGCCCTGTTAATTCAGCCAGAGTTCCAGTTAGAAATTCGAACAGCCATTCAGGATTACTTCCATTTTAATCTACCCCAGGATACTGCGAATTGGGCTTGGTGGGAGGGCTTCAAAGCGGCCATTCGAGCAACGATCACTAGTTATCAAATCCGTCTGCGGAAACAACGCACACAGCAGCTACTCATACTAGACCAACAAATAAAAGCAGGCGAACGAGTTCTGACTTCACGTACTGATCCATGTGTATTAATTCGATTGCAGCGTCTCCGTTTTCAATATAATTCAATCCTCTCAACTGCAGCTTCTAAGAGTATTGCACTTCAGCGAGGGACATATTATCGTGAAAACAATCGAGCCGGTCGACTCTTAGCCAATGCCTTGAAAGGTCAAAAAGAAGCCAAACGCGTAGCGGCCCTTCGAGCTCCACAGGGAGAGGGCATAGTGACCGCAGACTCCGACATCGTAGAACTCTTTCGGGATTTCTATACCCGCCTATATCAATCTGAATGTGAGTTCTCGCCAGAGACATTTGAGCGATTGCTTTCTGGCATTCAGCGGCCGACCCTCTCTGAAGATGATAGGGATGCGATGGATGAACCCTTCTCTACTTCAGAGATCCAATCTGCCCTAAAACGAGCAGCCTCGGGCCGGGCCGTGGGGCCCGATGGTCTCCCGACCGAATTCTACAGAACGTTCAGTGCAGATTTAGTTCCCTATTTAAAACTCTATTTTACTGCCCTCGCGGTAGATACATCCTCTTTGGGATCCTTTTCTGCAGCTAATGTTGTCGTATTTGAGAAAGAAGGCAGAGACCCGCTGCTAACCGCCAACTACCGTCCAATCTCCCTACTTAATGCCGATTACAAGATCTTCGCGACGATCTTGGCCACCCGGCTATCTGACAGGATGGCCACCCTAATTCACCCCGACCAATGCGGTTTTATACCCGGCAGATCAACTGCTGACAACGCTCGGACCTTGTGCCATGTGCTATCCAGTGCTGCCACTTTAGATCATCCATGGGTGGGTCTTTCCCTGGATGCCGAAAACGCCTTTGATCGCCTAGAATGGCCCTTCTTATTTGCAGTTCTCCGATGGTATGGCTTTGGGGAGGGCTTCCTCCGATATCTCCAAGTCATGTATACTCAACCCGTCGCCAGCATTTGTGTAAATGCCATCAAGTCTCCGCCATTTAATCTCCAAAGAGGCACGCGTCAAGGTTGCCCCCTATCACCAATGCTCTTTGATCTAGCTCTTGAACCCCTAGCCCTCCTTATTAGACAGTCCGCACGTATTCGAGGTGTCCCCTTCAGTCATAGAGAGATTAAACTCTCTGCATATGCAGATGACCTTATGCTTTTCGTATCCCTCGATTCGGTTCCAGCTGTCTTGGATCTGATTGACGGATACTCACAATTATCGGGCTATAAAATTAACTGGACCAAATCTGTAGCATTCCCACTGAACCACTGGGTACATGAGGCTGACATGCAGGCTTTTCCCTTCCTTTGGCAATCCCGCATGGTGAAGTATCTTGGGGTCCATTACTGTTCTCCTTTAGAAGACACTATCAGTTTTAATGCCAAAGAGGTAGTCTCCAAAGTCCGTGAGCTCACAAACCGGTGGTCTCCCTTATCTCTTACTTGGTGGGGCCGCCTAGAAACTGTGAAAATGATGATAGTCCCCAAAGTGAACTACATTTTAGAAATGCTGCCATGTTTACTCCCGCTACATACTTATAAAGACATTGAGGGCCTTCTCGTCCGTTATCTTTGGCAGGGCAAGCCACCAAGGATAGCTAAACAAAAACTACAGTCTGTAAAAGAAAGAGGGGGTACCAGATTTCCTGATTTTCTTAGATATCATCAAGCCTTCCTACTTAAGCAAGGTGCCCGATGGCTAGATGCCTCTACAGACAGCAGACCAGTTTGGCTTGACATAGAAGAGGAGCTCAGTAGCCCAATTCCGTTGACCCATCTCCCCGGTATGTCCTATCCAGTAGACTCCTGCCACCCACCAATGATTGTCGATACTCTTGCGGCCTTTAACACTCTCATTTTTTCACTGGGCCCGAACGTATGTCCTCAGGATGGACTCCCGCTGTGGCATAACCCCAAAATTCAAGTCCTAAATAGAACGATAGCATGGAAACCCTGGTACTCAAGGGGATCTGGACACCCCAACAGCTTTTCTCAGCTGCTCGTTGGAAAACCTTCTCTGATTTACAAAAGGAATTTGCGTTACCAGCGAAACACTACTTTCAATTGATGCAGCTTCAACACTGCCTCAAAAGTGCTCGAATCATGCCGCCCTCTGCCCCTACTGAGGACGGGCTATTAGAGATCGTTCACTCTATTAGCAGTACACATGGGGTAGCCTCTAACTTTTATAAAATATTATGTCAGGGTACAGACACGGCCACATTTAGAGCCCAACAAGCCTGGGAACGCGAACTGCAAACCACTTTAACCCCTGTGCAATGGAGCGTTTTCTGGAGCAAAGTAGTGCGGGTTTCCCGGTCTGCCTCTGTTACCCAAACTCTCTTCTTTTTTGCACACCGATGCTTTTATACCCCAGAAAAAATAGCCAAATGGAACACAACTGCTAGGGACCAGTGTTGGTCTTGCCATACTGCTGTGGGAACCTTCGCTCATGTTATTTATGAATGTCCTCAACTACAGGTTTATTGGGGGCGGGTTTGGAGTTGTATTCAATTTATCTTACACCTTCACGAACCTCTCTCTTGGAAGATCGTGGGACTCCGCTCTGTGGCGGAGGTCCCCTCTCTTCCTAAGAAGGGTCGCTTTCTCCTTGACTTCATGCTGGGTATAGCCATATGCTTAATCACGAGGAATTGGAAGGATAGCTCTCGACTTACTGTCAATGAATGGTGGAACCTCGTCTGCTTATATAGTAAATATGAGCAGACACCTCGGAGAGCTATTCCCCATGTCCAAACTCACTCTTGCTTGTCTAAATGGCAGATGCTTAATGATTATGTACAATCTGCTCATTGTTCCAACATGCCTGTATAATGTGCACTCATCATGTTTCAGATCACCGTTAGGTTTTGTAACACAATAATGTAAGTACACGCCCGCTTCGGGAATGATCAGTTTCTAGAGAAGAAGCAGGGGGGAGGGGGGTGGTAGGGGTTTACTTTGATGTATGTATTACATTTTATGTATCTGTCTTTGCTGTATGTCTTCCTTTCCTTTGTTGTTATAAAACGAAAATAAAGCATTTAAAAAAAAAGATGTACTGAATTCCTTGCACATGAATGCTTTAGGACAGAAATGTCAAACATATGCTTGTGGGCTGGAAGTCCCCTGCACCAGGTGACTCTAAGGGACATGTGTTAGACTTTTGCGAGCCAGTAGTGTGCATTCAAGACCACCTTACCATCCAGCGCAGCTTAGTAAACATGCACCACAGTAGGCTTTAAAGGGTAGCGTGCACGTGCCCTCACGGCCTGCCACTCCTGACTCCTGCCCTTCCTATGCAACTTCCTGCCCCCTCTGATAGGAAGTTGTGTCAGAAGGGCCACGTGCAAGCTGCACTTTAAAGCCCACTGCGTTGCTGAAGCGCTGGCTGATTTAAAAATTTGGGGTGGGGGGGAGGGGTCAAGGGTCACTGTGCTGTCTGCTGGAACCAGCAACCAGTTTCACTATGGTGTTCGTTCTGATCCAGGAATAGTGGGGTTGGATGTCCAACCCGTGTTTAGCCCCTCATCATGATTCCGGTGACAGCGCTCCCCACATGTACGCCATGTTTGTGTGGGGAGGGCAGAAGGGGAAGGGGCTATCTGTCAGGACGTACAGTCACAATTCAGCTCCTGCCTCTGTATGTCCCCTGACACCTACCTAGATGCCTTGCTTATTCCAGCCAGAGGGGGAATAAGTGCCAGGCTCAGCGAAGATAGCATGCTGCGGGTCCCTCAGCCCCATCGCATGGCAGTGGCGGCATGGCAACTGCTGCCTGATCCTGGCTTTGGCAGCCCCAGCTGAGGGTCGGATGGCAGGGAAATAGGGCCACACAGCATCCGGCCCATTGGTAGCTCTGGCTGGACATTCCGGTGCCATGGCAACGGGAGACCACAGCACCGGCACGCTAGCCAGAGCATTGTGCGGGCTGAACATGCGGATGCCGGGATGGCTCCCACCATGGAATCGGGTGTACCGCGGGCCATCCAAGTGCCCTGATTCTGCAACCGCTGGAACATATAGCTTGTGCGGTTGCAGAATTGGGTACAAATTGGCCCGTCCATTTGTTGTGCATCCAGACAGCCCAGCCATCATGCACATTATAGAATTAGCCCCCATGTGTTTTGTCTTGATTAGATTGTAAGCTCTGAGCAGGGACTGTGTCTTACCATCTATATGTAACAACGCTGCCTATGCCTTGTAGTGCCATACAAATGATGAGTAGTAGTAGTAACAGTGTTCAAAGCTATACTAAAATCTAAGTGCCCCACATCTAGGGCTCTCCCTTGGTCCAACTCCCTGGTCACCCAGTCAAAGAAATCAATCAGATTTGTCTGACAAGACCCGCCTCTGGTGAATCCATGCTGCCTCGGATCCTGTAATCCGCTGGACTCCAGAAACCTCACTATTTTCTCTTTCAGCAGCGTTTGCATGCAGTTGCATGCCGTTGGCCTGTTGTAGTGCTGAGCTCAACGCTAGCTCAGGGATCCTGCAATCCGCTGGACTCCAGAAACCTCACTATCCTCTCTGTTTGCAACATTTCCAACAATTTACTCAGCACAGAGGTTAGACTATCCGGTCTGTAGTTTTCAATCTCATTTTCTACACAAAAGCGGAAGTAAAGATGAGGTTGGAGACTACAGGCCAGTTTGGCCTCTGAGTAAATTAATGGAAATATTGTAAAACAGAGAAGAGTGAGGTTTCTGGAGTCCAAAGGATTGCAGGATCCGAGGCAGCATGGGTTTACTAGAGGCAGGTCTTGTCAGACAAATCTAATTTCTTTGACTGGGTGACCAGGTAGTTGGAGTGAGGGAGAATCCTAGATGTGGTGTACTTAGATTTCAGTAAAGCTGTTGTTGTTGTTTTCAAAAAAAAAAAAAAGGTTGGCACACAGAATATTAACCAAGAAAAAGAATTACAATATTAGTAAGCAAAAAATTACAAAGTGTCAAACCACCCTAGCTTTTGACTGGGGAAGAGACCCTTGTAACCTCATAGCCCTCTCTCATAGATCTGATGGACAGTTATGCAGCTCACAGAACAAGTCAAGCTCTGGACTCTGTGTCTTGACCAGCTGCATGGACACCAAGGTCTGTTGTTTGTTCTTATATACCGATTTATTGATAAAACCAGCAAAATACATAGAATTTGTGATAACAACGAAACAGATTTAACAGGTAACATTGAACTGGTGTTTAACAAGAAGTTGATTGAGGAGAGGGTCTTGGAGTGTGAAAGAAAGGGTAGGGTGGGAGTGGGAGATGTACTTAATTAGGTAAACTCATAAAGTCTGGTGCTTGGGGAGAGATTATACAAGGTTTGGGCAAGTTAATATTTTTACAGTATAGGTAGGTTGTTGGGAGATTAGGATATTTACATAAGTGGAGGTTTCATAGAAGTCAAGTTTACGTGGCTTGGTTAGGTCCTTGGTTGGGAGTAAGCATTTGGGATTAAGGAGGAGGTATGGGTTGGGGACAAGAGTCTGTCACGCTGACATTTGAGTGGGTCGATCTTCCTTCAAAATGCTCCTTGAAAAAGTATGTTTTGAGTTTGTACAGCTTGTACAAGGCTTATTTCGGTAGGCTGTGGAGAATGCTGTTACAAAAATCAAAATGTGGGAAGGTTATGGTTTGAAGTGGCATACAGAAGTTGTGAGGAGAGAGGCGTGGTCATAGGTGCAGAAGGGTTCTCAGCTTGTTGTAGATTGCCTGAGTGTTGGTGTTGATGTGTGTTGATAGATTTAGACGTTTGTCTAGAGTTATACTTAGGTAGTGGACTTCCTGTTTTACCTGCAAAGTTGCTTCTTTGATTATAGCTGGTGGGTTGAAGGTATTGTCCTTGGTGATGAATAAAACCTCTGTTTTTTTGTAGTTTAGTTGTAACTTGTGAGGGTGGAGCCATTGTGCCGTGTCATTAAAGCATTTGACTCTTTTGTTGTAGTTAGGCTTAATGGTGTTGAATTGTAGGTAGATCATGACATCATCTGCATAAATATGGTAATAAACATTGTGTTTTCGGAAGACGCTACAAATTGACTGGAGGTATAAGTTAAAAGAGTAAGGATGAGAGGGCTGATCCCTGGGGGACTCCTTGAAGCTGTGAGTATGGTTTTGATTTGCTATGGCCTATTTTGACCTGTTTGCGATTGGTTAGATATGATTTGAACCAGGCTAGTAGAATGTCTGAGATTCTGATTTCCTGGAGTCTTGCCAGTAATAAGTTATTAATGGAATCAAAGGCAGCAGCAAGGTCTATGAAGATTAAAATAAATCCTTGTTTGGGTGCTTACAAGCCTCATATGAGCTTGTCCATAAAGGATGTGGAGATCGTCACTACTCCATGTCCTTGCCGGAATCCATGTTGCTGGGGGTTGAGTGGAGCGTGTTGGATGATCTGATCCTGAATTTGTTGTTGTACCACTTTTTCTATTATCTTAGCCAAGAAAGGTAGGCTGGAAATTGGGCAGTATGAGTTTGGGTTTGTTTTGTCCAGGGTGTTTTTTTTTTAAATAGACTAGATGGAGACATGAAGTCTTGGATGAGTGATAGGTATGTTATGCTATGTATTATGTGTGACATTTTGGTTTGCGTGAATTTTATCCAGCTTACAGGCCTTGGGTCAAGAGGGCAAGTGGTGGTATTGAGATTGTTAATTATATTATTTTCAATGTGTTTGGTGGTGATTGATGTGAAGGCTTTCCATTGTATGGCGATGTTATTGCATGTGACTGAGTGGGGTGGTATATGGGTTTGATTGGTAAGTTTCGGAATGTAGTGATTGGCTAGCTCCTGATGAAAGGGTGTGGTTAGGGTTGATTCCTGGGTGAGAGCTTTTAGGAGTGACTCGACGATATTGAAAGGTTCTCTGGGTCAGTTTAAAGAGTTCATAATTAGTTTTGTATGTTAGTCTCTCTTGTTCCTGATGTTGTCCCGGTATTCCTTTAACTTAACCATGAATTTTCATTAGTGATCTGCTAATTTGGATTATCTCCATTTCCATTCTAGCTTCCTTCGTTGTTGTTTGATGACCAATAGGTCATGTGTATACCAGGTGGCACTGTGTTTGTGCTTCTTGGGGTGTCTTGTGTGTGGGGATGCTGCTGCTTGACTCATTTTCCTGCTCCTTCTGTTTGAGAGGGTATTTATGTCGGTGGTGTCTACAGGGAGGAATGGTATCGTTTTGGTTCAAAAATGTTTGCTTATCAAATTGTCGGAAGTGACGGGATGCTATGGAGTTTGAATTTGAACTGGTAGAAGGTGGTTGATGAAGAATAATGAAGTCAATTACGTGGTGATCTGACCAAGGTATGGGTTGTATTTGGGGTGTGGGGACATAGGAGGCAAGCATGTGGTTAGGAAGGAATAGGAGGTCTAGTAGGCTTCCTTTGTTGTGAGTCGATTTATTTGTTAGTTGACTGAAATCCAGGGCATTCATTGCTTTAAAGTCTTGCTTTTCAGTGTTGCAGTCAAGCAAGTGATGCTATTGTTGGTAGAGTAGTGTGGTGGTTTCCTGTGGCTTTTTTTTGTGTCTGTTTGCTGTTGCTATGGCGGTGATATGTTGTGGAGGTCTGCTCTAAGGGCCCTTTGGTGCGGCCGTTAGCAGCGCTTCAGGCGGGCCCATGCCTATTTAAATTCAGTTGGGGATGCTGGCAGTGATGACCACAGGGGTGGAATTAGGTGCCGCATAGAGCAGGGCCTATTTGTCCCTTCACTTTCTCCTGCTGCCCTGATGTAGCTGCGATCTCAGGAACTGCTGGCCTGATGGTGCTGTGTGGCGATTCCCTGGTCCTCGGTGAGTCCAAAAATATCTTTAGCGGTGACAAGGAAAATAAACACACGTGTTGCGGAGGAAAAGGCAAGCGTCTTGCAGAGGATGAGCCCAGATCCTCCTGCTCCTCCAGGATATTGCTTTCCATGCTCTCCATCTCCTTATCAAGTAGCAGAGCAAGAGACAGAGGAACCCAGGGCGGTTTGCCACCAAGGATCCGCCTTCTGAGCAGCACGCGTTGGCCCTTGTCACAAAAGTAGTAGCTAGGTCTTCCGCACCTGGCTTCAATCACGACAACAGCTAGTATGATAACACTGGTGAAAGCAAAAAGCTCCGTCACCTACCCACCCCCAACATTCTTCCGGCGCCTGCCGGGTTGGCCCGGGATCTTTCTCGCGCCCTAATGCATCATTGTCCCAAGAAGACCGGATCCCTCCTCAATTCCTGTGTATGCTCATGCCTCTGCTGGGCAGCCTCAGAAGGCCCTGACCGCCGGCCTTAAAAGTGCTTCTGTTCGAGGAAACGCCGCTGGTGATAAGTGGCTTGATAACCTTCATGCAGGAGCTTGCTGAAGGAACCACATAGCAGTGGATTGAGGAGGTGAAGGATTTCAGGAGCCTGGGATCGGGAGGAGGCCCTGTGTCAACATTAGGTTTGCTTACACAATCAGCAGTCCCCAATGTATTTTCTCGTGTGAAGCCCAAACAATTTACACTCGAGACTAAATGGGACACCATTGGGTCAGCTTACTGTAGTTTAGACAGTCTCATTAGGTAATTTATTTGACAGGGTTTATATACCACTTTATCATTTTAGTCAAAGCGATTTACTTGGTAATGTACATTAAACAGGGACATTGATAGCTTGAATTATACATTAGCATTCTTCTGAGGCAATGGAGGGTTAAGTGACTTGCCCAAGGCCACAAGGAATGCTATTGGGAATTGAACTCGGGTCTCTTGGTTGCCAAGGTGGCTCCCCTCATACGTTATTACAGTTGACAGTCCACTCTTAACAATATCAAGGAAGCATTATGTCATTACCTGGCAATAGCCTATTCCACCTTCCTCAATTAACATAAAAATATAATTTAGCTGCTCCTAAAATGGAGCTCAAGCAATACTCTGCACTCCTGATTATAACTGGTATTCTCCTGTTAGCAACAAATACTCACTTATTGACAATACTCTTAACCTATCCCAGTCATACATAATCTCCACCGCAACAGTTTAGAAACAGCAAATTATAAAATATGGCACCTGGAATACACAAAGAATAATATCCATTCCTGTATGCAACCTACTAACTCACTAGACCTTAGCGCCCTCTACCAACACAACCAACCTGAAATGTAACTTCATTAATGCGCGATCTGTCCGAAACAAAATTCCTATCATTAGAGGCTACATCAGTAACAACAACCTAAACATATGGGCCCGATTTTCATCTGGGCGGAGCTATGTGCCATGTCGGCACATAGCCCACTCCCTTCCACCTAACCTGGATTTTCAATCTCGCCGCACCACCCAGAAGCTGCAGGAGCTAGTCGGGTAGCAGTGATTTTTGATGCTACCCGCTTAGCCCCAGCACCTGAAAGATAGATGACGAAAAGCCTTGCCTATCTTTAAGGTGCAGAGGGCTAAGCGGGTAGCATCAAAAATTGCTGCTACCCAGTTAGCCCTTTCCTCCGCCCCCACTCCAACCCAGAATGCACCTAACATGCCCCTATGCTAACCACATACCATCTGGGCACGTTAGGGACATATCTGGGATTTTTGAAGGGCACTACCTGTGTAGGTGTCTTTTGAAAATCCCGGATAAGGCATGTATACAGGTAACTTGGGCAGTTACCCGTGTAAATGCCTTCGAAAATCGGGCCCAATGTTCCTAACTGAATCTTGGCTGACAATCACAGACACAGTCCTTATCAACCAACTAAAGCCACCAAATGATGACATCTTTACCTGTCCAAGAGTTGACAGAAGAGAAAGTGGAGTATGTAGCACAACGAAAGGGGATTTAAAATGCTCAATATGGTCAACAGAGAGCACAGAGGGAATAGATATGCTCACGATAGAAAAAAAAGCAGTTTATATTTGCCTCTTATACAGATCCCCTACCTCACACACACTGGAGCTAACTACAATACTTGACCTATTTTACTCGAACCACCCCATAAACACACACCTTCTAGTACTAGGAGATGTCAACCTTGATACAGCTCCTTCAGGATATACCAAAGCATTCCACAAAGCAATGCATGCACTCAACTTCCAACAGCTAGTTAACAAACCAATGCATAACAAAGAAAATATGCTAGATCTCATTTTCATACTCAAGGACATGCTCAACTATCTCAACCTCCCTGCTCTTCAAATTCAACCGGTTCCCTGAACCGACACTTTGCAGTTAACGTCTCCATACCTTCCCAACCACCCATAGCCAAGCAAAGTCCAACTCCAGCCTCAACCCTTTGCTTCTGGAAATTAAATAGTCTCTATAAGGCCAATCCTTAAGAATCCTTCCCTCGACAGATCCAGCTCTATCTCATCCAGACCAATCTCCAGCCTACTATTCTTAGGGAAAATAACAGAAAAGGTGGTACAACAATAGCTTCAGGATCACATCAAAAAAATATACCCCACTCGATTCTCATCAGCCTGATTTTAGACCAGGACATGGGGTAGAGACACTCCTTACTGCCCTCATGGATAGACTCATAGAGGGAATTGACAAGCCAAAATTTGGATTCATTCCGAATTCCTGGATATTGCATCCACTTTCAATTTGATTTGCCATAGCAGCCTTCTAATTTTATTTATGTGATCTTATATACTGCTTTTCCAAAATCAAAGCGGTTTACATCAAACCAAGAAAAGATTGCATATACCAATGGAAATAGAACTTGGGCAGAACAAATAATTATACATTTAACACTAATCACACTGATTTACAGATAATTTTGAACTTATTTACAGGTAGTATCATGTACATTGGTGCTTGGTCCTTTGTGGTCTAGTTAGCTGTTGTGGAATGTGTAACTAGGTTCTTTTAGCCTAGGTAGAGTCTTAATCAGTTCACCGATTCCCCAAAGCGTTCTTTGAAGTTGTAAAACAAGAGGGCATAACATGAAGCTGCAAGGGGGTAAATTGAAAGGCAATGTCAGGAAATACTTTTTCACTGAAAGGGTGGTGGATGCTTGGAATGCCCTCCCGATGAAAGTGGTGGGGGCAAACACAGTGACGGAGTTGAAAGTGGAGTGGGACAGACACAGTGGGTCCCTTTACAGCAACAGGATAAAATCAAAATAAACTAAGCCATCTAATTTCTCAACAAATAGGGGTGTCCTACATGGAGCAGTGGGTTCACCCCTAAACAAAGACATGGGGAGGGGTGGCCTGCATGGAGCGGCAGGTGTGCCTACTCTTGCCATCTTACTGGGCAGACTAGATGGACCATACTGGTCTTTATCTGCCATCATTTACTATGTTACTATGAATAGAATGTTTTTGGCAGTTTGCAGAGATCCGGTGTGGAGAGTGAGAAGGCTCTTTTGGATGTAACTGCATTACATCGTGTATATTCCAATGGCACCAGTAATGTGCTTCTGCAGGTTCCAGTTTCTGCTGTAGTTTGACGGAGAGAGCTCAAGTATGTAGCAGGGTCATTCTGCAGGACTTTGAATGTTGTGTACAAGATTTTGAATTTTATTCTGCTTTCTATTAGTAGCCACTAAAGCTGTTTTAAAATTGGGGTTATATGATCATGTGATTTAGGACAACTATCCAGAGGGTTGCCATGAGTCGACACTGACTTGACAGCACTTAACAACAACATGATCATGTATTGGGGTTTGATTCTTGCAACTGTGTGCTGTGCCATTCACAGACAGTATACGGATTGTTTCAGTATTCTGTTCAGGATACTGTTACAGAAGTCCAGATGTGGGTAAATCATTGCTTGCACGGTTGTTCGGTAGTCGCTTCTGGATAAGAGTGGCCACAGACGTTGCAGTGCTTCTAGCTTCGAATATATTATATTGCTCTGATGATATTGTTAATATAGGTAGTCATGCTAAGTTGCTGGTCTACTGTAATACCCAAGTATCTCACTTCCTTTTTTACTTCCAGGGTTGCATCTTTTACCTTTAGAGTAGCTGGTGGGTTGAAGGTTTTGTCTTGTGAGATACAAAGGACTTCTGTCTTATTGTAGTTAATATGTAGATTATGTTCAGCTAGCCATGAAGTGATATTGTTGAAACATGTTATTATCTTTGTATGGTTGAGTTTGTTTGTGTCAATTGGTGTGTATAACATAATGTCATCTGCATAAATGTGGTAATGAACATTGTTCCTCTGGATTATCTTGCAGATTGGTTGTGTGCAAAGGTTGAAAAAAAGAGCCGATAGGACAGTTCCTTGTGGGATTCCCTGTCTTTGCGTATATGGTTTAGATGTATTGTTCAAAATACAAATCAAACCCTGCACTATGCTCAACTCAAATATTAACAACCAATATTAATCTTATTACAATAATTTTCTTTTAGCAGGCAAAAATGACCTCAGGATGGCTAATATCCCTCATACAGTGACAAGTCACTCTAGGGAAATAGCAGACGCTTCACATCACAGGTCAAATAGCCTATACCATCCAACCATATAGATATAGCCAATTATACAAACTTAATACACCCCAAACAATTCACTTAGGAACCTATATCCAGTAATCTTAACAAGCATTCACCTCATACATACCACACACCCATTAAAAGCGTCTAACTTGAATAATCATAGCAGTACAGCTGGAGTCATCAGTGCAGTCCCAAAGCTGAAAAAACATAACACAAAATTACTCCCAAGTAAATATAGGCTCACAAATAAGAGCACACTGTACTTATCTTTAGTAAGCAGCTTAAACAGCACACAGTCTCAACGGGACCAAAGCCAACGGCTCTTCAGCACACTGCCAAAAGCCAGCTCAATGAACCAGCCAGAACTTGAGGAAAAACACTTCTTTCAGGCTCTAGACTTAAAACTTTAACTCTCCATGTATGAGGTGAATGCTTGTTAAGATTACTGGATATAGGTTCCTAAGTGAATTGTTTGGGGTGTATTAAGTTTGTATAATTGGTTATATCTATATGGTTGGATGGTATAGGCTATTTGACCTGTGATTTATTTATTTTATTTTATTTTATTTATAGTCTCTTATATACCGCACTATTCAGCATCAGCGCGGTTTACAATAAACAAGGAGTTACACAATTCAACGGTACTTTGTGTTTACAGAAAAAACAGGAAATACAACTCGGATAACAGGGTAATTAATATAACAGACATGATCTCATCCTGGCTTCAGTATTGTGTATGGGAGGTCTGTAGGGTGTCTGTATTGAATTTGTATGTTTGGAAGGTCTGTGGGTAGGTTGTGTTATCTGGATTGTTTAATGGATAAGACAAGAGGAAGAGGTAGTGTTTCAAAGCTTTTCGAAACTGCAAAAGGTCTGGTATTGATCGGATGTTTTGAGGAAGGCTGATGTGAAGCGTCTGCTATTTCCCTAGAGTGACTTGTCACTGTATGAGGGATATTAGCCATCCTGAGGTCATTTTTGCCTACTAAAAGAAATTATTGTAATAAGATTAATATTGGTTGTTAATATTTGAGTTGAGCATAGTGCAGGGTTTGATTTGTATTTTGGATTATTGCTTCCCTGAGACAGCTTTGTGGTGGGTTAGATGTATTGTTACCCATTTTTACCTGTTTCCTCCAGTCAGTTAGATATGACTTGAACCATGGTAAGGTTGTGTCTTTAATTCCAATCTCTTGGAGTCTGTTTAGGAGGTGGTTATGACTTACGGAATCATAGGCAGCCGCAGTGTCTAGGGATATTAAGATGAAACCCGTTTTTTGTTTGTCAATTCCCTATATGATCCTGTCCATGAGTGCTATGAAAAGTGTTTCCACGCTGTGTCCAGTTTGAAACCCATGCTGCTGAGGGTCAAGTGACGAATTTTGGTCTTCTTATTCCTGTAGTTTAGTGTTATACCACTTTTTCTATTATTTTTGCTAAAAATTGTAGGCTCAAAATTGATCTATATGAATTTGGGTCTGATTTATTCAGTGATGTATACTAGGCAAAATAGGATGAGTCTGTTTACTACTATAAGAATATCCATGCCTTCTGAACTTTGTGTTGTTGCTCTTGAGAGTTTAAGTTCCTTTCTGGCTATAATGCTTACTCCTCCTCTCCTCTTGTCTATTCTTTGGCAATTAAAGATGTCATGGTCATCTGGCTTAAGTTGATTTATTAGAACCGCATCATTCGCCGTGAGCCAGGATTCTGTTATGAGCATAACATCCGGATTGTTGTCACTAATGTAATCAGTTATGCTGGGTATTTTGTTTCTGACCACGTGAGGGTTGATGAGTGTACAGTTGAGCTTTGTTAGATTGACTGAAGTTGTAGAAGAGTGTTGTCTTGGGTTATGTATTGCAAATTGGTTGGATATACAGGTTAAATAATAAGGTTGCTGCTGGCTCTATAGGTATATGTCTGTGCTTGTTAACTATATTTCAGTTCCATGATCTGTAGATTCTCGTTTGCATTCTGTGGTCATGGAGTGAGTGTGTGACTGGATTAGGTTGTGAGCAAGGGGCGAAAGAACAGGTTAGGGTTGCTAGTGTAAGCAAGCCTAGGATCATTGTGTGTTTGAGTTCCATTGTAGGTAGTACTGTAGCAGCAGAGCGCAGACAAACCAATGATACCAGGAGTCTGTTCAGAAGGTCCAATTCATTTATTTGTGCACAAGTCTCAAGCAGAATCAAATTCAAAATGGCTGAGCAATGTTCTCTGGCAAAACAACAACTTTTATAGACTTTTGCTCCATTCTAGGTATAGAAAAACATTTCATTGGTCCCGGTAACCTCCCGTACCTCTTCTATTGGTCCCGGTACTGATATGATTATCCAATTATGTTCTTTGAGTGGGCTCAGCACCTGCTCACCCCCCTTCTAGTCCCAATTACAATGGTCAGTTCACTAACTTGTTACTTTCCTATTTCCAAGGCCATTGGGCTAGTTAGTACGTGCGGGGAAGCAGGACTCTGTAACCTTTCTGTCAGCAGTTTTAATTAAATCCCTTACAGCTGTATTCTCTTATCAGTGGCTTTTAAACATATTTTTCTGTATTTTTCCAGGTTTCAATTCTACTTGTCTAAGCTAATTCAATACTTTACTGAGTTCTAATTCTACAATAGGAGCATGTTGGGGAACGTGTAATTCCTATGGGCCTCTTCACAGGCTTCATTTACAGGTCAAGCTAGTTAGGCCTGTCTATTTATGTCAGACACTGTGGATCACAGGCCTTCACCTGCCACATTCCCCCCTTTGATTAATCTCACCCTATTACTTAATAAGGTGTGAGAATTAAATCACTTAAAATGGTTATATCATGGTCAGAGGTTTCCAACTATATGCAGGAGGTTTAGGTTGGTATAAGGCCATAATCTTAGTTGCGGTCTTCCGCTCTACTGTACTTTCAATAGCACTATGAATAGAACGCATACAACATGGGATTATACATGGTAACAGTAAAATGACAGCAATGATTATTAGTACTAGTATAAGGAAAGTTTTAAGTCCTCCTAGCCATGAGAAAAGGTTAGCAAACCAGTTAGGAAACTTTAGTGAATGCCAAGTTTGTACTGGCACATAAGCTTGCTTTCGCATAGTTTCAGCAATTTCTTCAACTACTTGACCTTTATCATCTATTTTTAAACAACAATTAGTTAAATTCAGCTTACCACATACTCCTCCTTCAGCTGCTAACAAATAGTCACGTGCTAAGCGGTTCTGATATATAGCAGTGCGCATCTGAGTACTTTGTCTAGCTAAAAGCGTAAGAGCTTGGCTAGTTTCATTGGTTATTTCAACTACTGCTTGTAAGCGAATAATACGATTAATCATATAGACTGGGGTTCAATAGCCCCACATACCATCATCATTCCAGGTGGCAGGCCCATAATACTCAATGATCCTTTCTGGTGGCCAATCATCACCCTGCCACTTCTCCCACTTGCCTACCTGGAGGGGTGCTCTCTTCTGTCTCAGTGCTCTTTTATGTCTGTGATTGGTTGTGTACACTGGGTATCCTAATTGTTCTCCATGTTCCGTGTTTAAAAGAAAGAAAGAAGGTCTGATGGTCCCTAAGACACACGCCCCTCCCCAGTGTGTAGGGAGTTGGGCATATGCTCTGTTTCCACAGATCCAATATAGGCCAGGTGGGGCTTGCCAGGCATGAGGCTTGGCAAGATTTGTCCATAAATGAGAAAGCTCAGGAAATCTAGCTAATGGGTTAGGTGGTTCAGGTTCTTTAATTCCTGACCACCAAGACGTCTTTTTGGTAGTATCATTATAGAACTTCTGGCTAAGACAGACCAGCTGTCCTACCTGTTGTTTGAACTGGGGTCCAGTTCGTGCATAGCAAAGACGTCCAACTATTGAGTGCGCTAACACCCATTCGCTGGTAGTCTTATGTAGTTCAGTTTGATTGTAAGTCATAGAGTAATTCAATTCTTGGGCTTCCCATGGCCATTGGTCACCCATTTGTGTCCCCCCACAAAAATAACAATCTGAGATATTTAGACTGGACACTACTGCTCCAGCTAATTCTAAAAATAAGTTCTGGGAGGGATGGGGAATTTCTAACTTATTTACATGCATGGCTTCATAGAATGTGTCATGGATTTGGTACTTGGATGATTTATGGGCTTGGGTATTTAATCTTATATATACTATGGTTCCTGGATCTGATCCAGTCCCTGCAATTCGTATACCAAATCGGGATCCTTGTTTCCAATATTCGGGTCTCCGAATAACCAACTCTAAGGGATTGCAAGTATTTTTCTTGCATTGGTCTATACCTTTGACATATGGCCTCCATAATGCAGCTATGCGATTATCTTTGTTAACATTCTCTCTCCCACCAACCCAGGTGGCATAGAAGACACATTCCCATCTTGGGCAGAAGTAATCTGACTCTGGGGCTGTACTATATACGTCAGCTGCAACTTTCTTTCCTGTGCATGCTCCCCATCCAATGGTCCCTTCTGGACACATATACTTGTCATTCCATGTGTATGATTTTTCCCAACTACCACACTTAGAACGGCTATCTCTGTTGATTACTTCACAAGCATCAAAAGATAAAACAGCAGGTTGACTAGGATCTGTGAGTGGGCGTGTGGCATTGATCAAAGGTCCATCTGCATCTTTCCATCGCATTTCCAAGGTGTAATAGGATGGATTCTGATGCGGATTAAAGCATACTTTAGATTTACCCTTGGTACAGACATTCAGTTCAGTGGTGTTATAAATACACCGAGTCACTTTACCAGTGCAGGAATAGTAAGAGTGATAAATCAAAGTCTGAGTTACTTTCAGTCCAGTTCGAGTAGAAGTAATGCAAGCAGTGCATGGAGGTAAGGCATGAGTCAGTTCGAAGCCTCCAAAACAGGCAACCAGGGCAAAGCTAAAATAAAATACATGTTGATTGGAGTTCTTCTGAATCCTCAGCTTGAAAATCTTGATCACGACGTTCTTTTCTTCGTCCCGTTTGCTAATGAAGCAATTCAACGGGTGCTGAGTGTTGATTGAAGATCCTCAAGTTGTCCATCACACATTAACCAACTTATCAATTTCAGTTGGCTTCTGAAATATGGTCAATCAATGTAGCATCAAGGCAGTGTGTAAAATCACACACATGAGGTTCGTTGAAACAAACTCTTGCTGTATGGAAAGACAGCAATCCTCTTCGAAAGACTTGGCTACTACAGGGCACTGTGACAAAGTGTCTAAGCTGCTGGTTGCTGTCTCAGAGTAACTCGCAAAGGTGCATCAGGATGCTGTTCTGCTGTCCACTGCTCAGGTTCTGGATCAGCTGCGGGCTTGACTCTGCTGTGGTGGATCCAGGAATCTATTTCTGCTACCTTTACTGCAGTTGGGGTAGACAGGATGACGGTGTACGGTCCCTTCCAATGGGGTTCCAGCGGTGTCTTCTTCCAATCTTTGATCCACACCGAGGTACCAGGCTGATAGGGATGCAAGGGTTCCATCAAGTTGATAGGCAACTGGTCCTGGATCCACGCATGGAGAGTCTGCAGAACAAAACTAAGAGCTAGGAGTTCTTGCCTGGTTATTTCTGAACCAATTTGGGCTAGATTTCCTTTAATTCCCTGCACTATTGGTGGGGGTTTACCATACAGAACTTCAAAAGGGGAAAATCCTGTTGACTTCACAGGAGCTGAGCGTATTCTGAGTAAAGCTATTGGGAGCACTTGGGGCCACTTCAGGCGTGTCTCTTGACAAAGCTTAGACATTTGGGCTTTTAAAGTACAATTCATTCGCTCAACGTTCCCTGAACTCTGGGGTCTGTATGCAGTGTGAAGCTTCCATTGTATCTGCAAAGCTTTTGCTAACTGTTGAGTAATCTGAGAAACAAATGAGGGCCCATTGTCTGACCCTATTACTGCTGGAATTCCAAATCTAGGGACAATCTCTCTCAGTAAAACTTTGGTGACTTCTCGAGCTTTTTCAGTTCTGGTTGGGAAGGCTTCTACCCACCCAGAGAATGTACAAACTAATACTAATAGGTAGTGATATCCATTGGCTTTTGGCATTTCAGTAAAATCAATTTGCAAGTGGTGCATGGGGGTTACACCTCCTGACTGAACTCGGGGTGGTGGTGTGGGACCTTGCTTGGCATTATTTTTGGCACAAATTAGACACTGGCGTGCCACTGAAGCTGATAGGGCTGCTAACATGGTAATGCAGAAATGTGGTCTGAGTGCTTTTTCCATAGTTTGTTAAAAAAAAAGGCATACAACTTACAACTCACAGCGCACCGTACCGCAGTGACTGAAACCATGAGACGTTACCATGCCGACACTTTAAAGAGATCTCTCAACAAACCTCGTGACCTGTTTGCCCTCGTTAAGCAACTTACAACAGAACCTGCATCAGAACAAACAAATGGAATCCATCCTCAAACATATGCGGATTATCTACAAACAAAACTTTGTCAGATAAACAACAACCCAGCGTCCAGCACTATCCTTCAGCCCTACAATCAAACACCACTCACTACCTTCACAACTCCATCCAAACGATGCATCGAAGACACCATAGCAGCCATCAATACGACCACAGCACAATCCGATCCATGCCCAGCTTTCTGGGTCAAGGAACTCCGGACTGACCTCAGTCCCATCATATCCAGACTCATTCAACAATCATTCACAACAGGTGATTTCCCACGCACCCTCAAACACACTTCAATAAGACCTCTACTAAAAAACAACAAACTTGACCAACAGAAACCAGAATCCTACAGACCCATAGCAAGCATACCAATGCTAGCAAAAATAATGGAAAAGGTAGTTCAGAGACAAATACAAGATCACATTGATTCCAATGCACCACTGGATCCTTGCCAGCACGGATTTAGAGAAGCCCACGGGGTCGAGACCCTTCTTACCACACTCTTCAGCAGCATAATATCAGGCATCGACAATACCCGCCAAGGCTTTGTTCTTGTCTTCCTTGACATCGCGGCAGCGTTTGATTCCGTTAGCCATGAGCACCTCATAGAACGCCTCAAAGATAAGGGAATCTCCGGTAAAGCACTCGAGTGGTGCAGGTCCTACCTCTCGGACAGATGGCAGCAAGTACGATCCAGAGACACATCATCAGAACCATTCCACCAAAGCCAAGGTGTCCCACAAGGATCCTCCCTCTCCGCCTTGCTGTTCAATATATACATGCAACCTCTCTGCAACCTGATCCGGTCTTTCAACATTAACTGCATGATATACGCAGATGATGTGCTATTATACACGCCTTTTGCAACAGAAAACCCAGACCTCGCACCAATAACATGCTGCATAAATGAAATATCCAATTGGCTACAATCCCAAAACCTCCGGATTCAACACAAGAAGACGGAGGTGATGTTCATTACAAGGAACCGTAACTTCACTGCGCCGGCAGTACTAAAAGTGAAGGATGCAGACCTCCAGACCAAATCCGCGATCAGATACCTCGGCATCATACTAGACCAGAACCTAAATATGCAGGCTCATATAAGTAACACTGTAAGGGCAGTATATCATAAAATTAGATCCCTTAGATACCTAAGATCTCTGCTGGAGCCAGATGATTTCAGGACTATCTATCAGGCACTAATTATCCCGCATTTCAATTATGCAAATGCAATACTGCAAGGTCTCCCCCAATCCACCCTAAACCCACTGCAAATGGCAATGAACACCGCAGCAAGAGTACTGCACGGAGCATCCAGGAAAGACCATGTCACACCCATAATGAAACAACTCCACTGGCTCCCGATTCAAGGTAGAATTACATTCAAGACCTTGCTGCTCACCTTCAAAGCCACCAAAGGTCTCTCGTCAACTTCACTAACAGAGCTAATCCAGATGACACCCCACAACAGGGACAGAAGGTCAGTAGCTCAAAACACCTTGATAGTCCCAAGATCTATAACTCAATGCACCAAGTCAACATCCAGCAGGTCCTTCAAACTTTATGCACCAATGATCTGGAATAACCACCCTCACAACATCAGATCAATCCCGGACATATTCCAATTCAGGAAGGCCGTGAAGCACTACCTCTTCCTCCTACATTACCCGGAAACCAATAGAAGCTCAGCACCATTTGCCGAAACCACCCAAACCTCCACTGTCTAAAACCATACAAACACATGATTAGCCTACAAATTGTATATATTGTATATATTGTGATTGTACATAGTTACCCTGTTAGCCAAGTTGAATATCCTGTTCATATGTAAACACAAAGTACTATTGGAAATGTGTATGTTCATTGTTTATTGTAAACTGCGCTGATGCTGAATAGCGCGGTATAAAAGAGACTTTAAATAAATAAATAAATAAATGAATAGCACTTTTCCCATAGTGGGTGGCTTCGTGGAAGGCTTTGACAAAGGCTGGACCTAACAATTCAGGAATTACTATTTGTCCTGGGGGTTGGCTGCCCTCTGCTGGTGGCAGCTCAATCCACCCATCTTTCAGTACTCCATCTTCCTTGTTACAGTAGTAATCTAATTCTTTGGTGGTATATCGTGGTGTCCATAAGTTCAAGGGTACTGGAAACAATGCTGCCTGCATTGGCAGGGCTTGTGGTGTAATTTGTCCTGTCATAGCTGCTTGTCGTGCTGAGGCATCTGCAAACCTATTTCCTCGGGCAACTTCTCCTTTTCCTGCTTGGTGTCCTCTGCAATGCATGACAGCTACACGAGTTGGGGCCCATACTGCATTAAGTAACATCAGTATCTCGGGGCCATACTTGACTGATTTTCCTCCGGACGTGATGAGTCCTCGTTCTTTATAGAGAGCTCCATGGGCATGTAGGGTAGTGAAGGCATATTTAGAGTCTGTATATACATTTAGCACAGGTTTTGCACCTAACAGTAGTGCTCGAGTAAGTGCCATCAATTCTGCTTTCTGGGCTGATGTACCTGAGGCTAGAGCTGATGACTCAACGACTTCATGTTGGGTGACTACTGCATATCCGGCACAGCATCGTCCATTGATGATGAGACTGCTTCCATCTACGTAATAGACTTGATCAGGATTGTCTATGGGCACATCTGTCAGGTCAGGTCGGCTTGAGAATACAGTGTCCTTGACTTCTATACAGTCATGTTCTGGGAGTTCTTCACTAATGGGTATCAATGTGGCTGGATTCAAGGCATGGCTCACTTCCAATTGTATCTGTGGGTTTTCACATAACATGCTCTGATATTTCAACATTCGGGAATTGGTGAGCCAATGATTTGCTTTCTCTTCCATAAGGGCAAGGACTGCATGTGGCACAGTGACTCGTAGATTCTGTCCTAGTGTGAGCTTATCTGCTTCACTCACTAACAATGCTGTGGCTGCAACTGCTCTCAAGCAAGGTGGCCATCCTTTGGCCACAGTGTCCAATTGTTTTGATAGGTATGCTACAGGTCGTTCCCAATTTCTGAGTCAACATGCCTAAGGCATTTCCTTGCGCTTCATGTACAAACAAGTGGAAAGGCTTGTGAACATCTGGTAGTCCAAGGGCTGGTGATGACATCAATTCTTCCTTTAACGTCTTGAAGGCTGTATCCTGCTCAGGTCCCCACTCCAGTGGCGACTTTTCTTCTCCTTTTGTGGCTTCATACAGTGGTTTGGCGATTTGAGCAAAGTTGGGAATCCAGATTCGGCAATATCCTGCCGCTCCCAGAAAGGCTCTGACTTGCTTTCTGGTAGTTGGGGTTGGAATTCTGCATACTGCTTCTTTTTTCTCTCTGCCTAATTTTCGGCTCCCTTTGGTTATACAAAAGCCCAAGTATTTCACTTCTTTTTGGCATAGTTGTGCTTTTGCTCTGGAAACTTTGTATCCAGCTTCATCTAGTAACTGCAAGAGGTCTTTGGTGGCTTGTATACATTCACTTTCTGATACAGCAGCTATCAGCAGATCGTCCACGTATTGGAGAAGCACTCTCTTCCCCGGGGCCACTGGATAGCTTGAAAGGTCTTGATTCAGCGCAGCACTAAAGATGGTAGGCGAATATTTAAATCCTTGGGGTAATCGTGTCCAAGTAAGTTGGCCCCCTCTTCCAGAGATAGGGTCCTGCCATTCAAATGCAAATAATATCTGACTTATGGGGGCTAATCTTATGCAAAAGAATGCATCTTTTAAATCTAGTACAGTGAAGTGGGTAGCATCAGCAGGTATCAGTCCTAGAAGAGTGTAAGGATTGGGTACAACTGGATGTATGGTCTCAACTGCTTCATTCACTCTTCATAGATCTTGCACTGGGCGGTAGTCATCTGTTCCAGGCTTTTTCACTGGCAGAAGTGGAGTGTTCCATGGGGATTGACATACTTTTAGTAGGCCATGTTCTAGTAATCTTTGCAAGTGGCGGTGAATGCCTTCAATTGCAGCTCTTGGGAGAGGGTACTGCTTGACATGTACTGGTGTAGCACTAGGCTTGAGAGTTACAATTATTGGAGCTATATGTTTGGCTAGGCCTGGAGGACTGCCTTCTGCCCATACTCCAGGTGGTGCATCAATGCTTTTCAGAGTTTGTTCAAAATAGGTGTCTTGGGCAGATTCATCACTGTAATATCTCCATTCTTCTTCTTGGGGAACTGTAAGCAGCATTATTCCTGCTGGTTTGGCTTGAGAATTTACTGTCATTTGCATTTCTCCTCTTTCAGTGAAGGATATTTGGGCTTGTAGCTTGGCTAACATATCTCGTCCCAGTAGTGGCACTGGACATTCAGGCATATAAAGGAATTGATGAGTTATTTGTTGTCCTCCTAGACTGCATATGCGATTCTGAAGAAAAGGTTTTGTAGCTTTGGCACCAGTTGCTCCTACAATAGTGACTGCTATTGTAGAAAATGGGGCTATCTTCTTGTCTACTACTGAATGTTCTGCTCCGGTATCAACCATAAAGTTCATAACTTGGTCTCCTATTTGTATTCCGACCATAGGCTCCTGGAGACCTAAAGCAAATTTGGAGCCCGGTCTGTCCTAATCCACGTCATCTTCATCATGGGCTGTCGTAGCCAATGCTTGTATGGCTTCTCCTCTTTCTCGCTGGTATTGCTCTCGATTAGCTCCTCTGCGGTTTCGGGGACGGCCTCGTCTTTCTTCTCTCCATTGATGATTGTTTTCATCATCTTGATGGGCGTCTTCGAGTTGCAGGCATGCATCTCTCCAATGTCCTTCCTCCCTGCAGTAGGCGCATTGGTTTATGCCTAGCTGGGGCCGGCCTCCGCCTCGGCCCTGCCCCCTTCCTCTGCTCCATCGACTAGGGATACCTCCCCTTTTCTGTTCAACTATGGCCGCAGCCAAAAAATCAGCTTTCTTCTTCATCTTTCGATCACATTCTCTCTGCCTTTCATTATCACGATTCACATACACTTTATGAGCGACTTCCAATAACTGAGTTGCATTCATGCCCGCAAACCCTTCTAATTTCTGTAATTTACGTCTAATGTCTGGTTGAGACTGATTTACAAAAGCAGAATTCACCATGCATAAACTTCCTGGTGCATCGGGATCATAGGGAGTATACATTCTATATGCTTCAGTTAATCTTTCATAAAACACTGCTGGGCTCTCATCTATGCCTTGGGTAACTTCAGTAACTTTGGAAAGATTTATAGCTTTCTGGCCCCCCCTTTTCAGGCCCTGTATAAAGCCTTGGCGAAAACGGGCTAGGGCTCTAGCTCCTCTTTCTGTATTTGGATCCCATCGGGGGTCTTCATTTGGGAATTCTCTTTGGGCCGCTTCCCGATTATCTATTCTTTCCTCCCCCCCTTTCTCCTGGAGCTACCGGGTTATCTGCCAGCCAGTCTATAGCTGCTTTTCTAATTCGTGTCCGCTCCTCTGTAGTAAATAAGGTGGACAGGAGCTGGCGGCAATCTGCCCATGTTGGTTGGTGGGTTTCCATAATAGTATTCACTAATTCTGTAAGCTCTTGGGGCTTATTGGTATAGGAGGCATAATGTGTCCTCCAATTTAACAAATCAGTGGTAGAGAAGGGGACATACACATAATTTAGGGGTCCCGCCACCACCTCATTATCTTCATTTCTTATGGGTATTCCTGGGACTTGCCGTAAAGGCATCATCTTGGCAGTAGATGTCTTTTGGGATCTGAGAGATATTCTTGTAACTGTCCTGTCAGGGGTTATTTTCTTCTTTTCTTCATGCTTTATTTTAGATTTACTTTTTACTGGCGAGCTAACACTGGCAGCCACTTTTACACTGTCAGTATCACTCGGGGAATTTTCAGCTTCTTCCTTCTCTGTTTCTGTATCTGATTCTCCTTTTTCTGTCTCGGTAGAATCATCTTCTTCAATTAAAGGGAGCTCATCTACCTGCTTTTTGGGTAATGGCTCAGGGTTGGGTCCCGTTCCTGCTGTCTCCGGGGCAGGACGTGGGGCTACTCTCACTGGGCGCTGGGTTTGGGGCTGTCGGGTGATCACTTCTGGGGAATCAGGATCTACCAGGATGGGTTTCTTCCTGGACTTTTCACCTTTCCCTTTCTTTCTAGGCTGTTCTATTTTCTGACTATAATCTGCCTTTGCTAACATTATTCTGCACTGTTCTTCATAACAGCGCTTCGCCCAAGGGGGCGGATCTTCACAAATACTTAACCAGGAATCTATATAGGGGTACTGATCGGGGTGCGCTATTCGTACTCTACGGTGCACTAACTGAATAAGTCCTACATTAAAGGTTCCCTCTCGGGGTCAGGTAGGGTCTAGATCGGGCCACTCCCTAGTACACAAAATCTGTAAACGAGCTGCAGTCATTTTAATACCATAGTCTCCGGAATATCCTTCTTTAAAATGTGCGATCATACATTCTAGTGGAGTGTTCCTAGTAGACCCCGCCCCTCCCATTTCGATGTGTGCGCGCAACAACAGACAAAAGGGAAAAGGAGGGCGGACCGTGGGTAAGGGGTCCTCACGGCCCTAGAAACATATAGGGAAAACGAATAATAAGACAAGACGACAATCGCTTCCCCCTTTTTGCGACCTGAACGCGGTCGCCCGGTCAGGAAATGCGCTACTCAGGGGTCCGCCTTCGCTTGGCCCGTGCTGCCAGACCTCTCATTCACACTTCATTCACACAATCATGCTAGCAACGTATCCCAGAATGCATTCATTTCTATCTATTCTCACTAGTCTTGTTCAAATTCCAAAATACAAGAAGACGGGGTTTCGCCCTGCGAATACCCATGCGGGGTTACTCGGCCCGTCTTTGAGAGGTGATCAAGCTCTCTTACCAAGTTCCAAGTTCAATATCCAAATGGCAGCACTGCTCTTTCTTATCTGTCTAGACATAACAAATCAAAACTTTACTCACCGGATCCGGTCCTCAAATTTCCCAAGCAAGCGCATGAGTTGGACCTTGGACTCCCCTCACTCGGGTTCGAGGTGTTGGCTCCAGCCGGGCCCGGCACCTGCCGACGTCCGGCCAGCTCCCTCCGATGCAAGGGACCAGCGGCGCCAGGGAGCGAGCCCCCGTCGGAAGGGCGCAATCCCGGCAGGACCAAACCTGTAGAGGCGGAAAGTCGTGGTATATTGCCCTATATACACTCTGATTCCACAACTTCCCGGCCAACGCACCAAGAATATGTAGCAGCAGAGCGCAGACAAACCAATGATACCAGGAGTCTGTTCAGAAGGTCCAAATCATTTATTTGTGCACAAGTCTCAAGCAGAATCAAATTCAAAATGGCTGAGCAATGTTCTCTGGCAAAACAACAACTTTTATAGACTTTTGCTCCATTCTAGGTATAGAAAAACATTTCATTGGTCCCGGTAACCTCCCGTACCTCTTCTATTGGTCCCGGTACTGATATGATTATCCAATTATGTTCTTTGAGTGGGCTCAGCACCTGCTCACCCCCCTTCTAGTCCCAATTACAATGGTCAGTTCACTAACTTGTTACTTTCCTATTTCCAAGGCCATTGGGCTAGTTAGTATGTGCGGGGAAGCAGGGCTCTGTAACCTTTCTGTCAGCAGTTTTAATTAAATCCCTTACAGCTGTATTCTCTTATCAGTGGCTTTTAAACATATTTTTCTGTATTTTTCCAGGTTTCAATTCTACTTGTCTAAGCTAATTCAATACTTTACTGAGTTCTAATTCTACAATAGCAGCATGTTGGGGAACGTGTAATTCCTATGGGCCTCTTCACAGGCTTCATTTACAGGTCAAGCTAGTTAGGCCTGTCTGTTTATGTCAGACACTGTGGATCACAGGCCTTCACCTGCCACAGTACTTCTTTGGGATATAATAATAAGTGTTGAGTTCCTCTCCGAGGGTTGCTTGTTTGTTCTAATCTTGGTTAGGTATCTAATTAATGCAGTTAAACAATCCTTCTGTAAGCGTTGTTTGGAGATTTGCCTGTGGTTGGAGTTCCTAGGACTTTCAAGAGTGTCCAATATGTACTTGATGTGGTGTTGATAACAGCACAGTTCATCTTCTGTCAGCTTGTAAGAAACTAGGCTGTGATTTATTTGGTATGACACCAAGGGGTATGTTTACTAAACCGGGCTAACGGTTAACCCGGGCTATCTGCAACTAGGTCCCATATTATTCAATGGGACCTAGTTGCAGATAGCCCGGGTTAACCGTTAGCCCGGTTTAGTAAACATGCCCCCAAGAGGTCGGTAACAAGGCCCCCACATCACTCTGGTTCAAATCCTACTTAACCGACCTCAAACAACAGGTGAAAGTAGGACCCAACTTCTCTAAGCTATACAGCCAGCAGCAACCTTATTATTTAACCTGTATATCCAACCAATTTTCAGCATAATCCAGAAACCCAAAGTATATTTCCACATTTGTGCAGATAATATCATGTTATATCTTCCATATGACACCTCCAAAGCAAGATCATGCCCCTATATTAACCTGCTTCAATTAGGTGTCTCATTGGCGATCCACACATAAGTTACTAATTAATTATAATAAAACTGAAGTATTATACATTACTAAGACCTTCATTTCTCTAACTTCAGTAAATGATAATGGGGCTACACTGGAAATTAAGGAAGAAGTACAATATCTGGGAATAACTTTAGACCAATGACTAAGCCTGACCACCCATATTAACAACATCTCTAGAGCAATCTATAACAAAATAAAAACCCTACAACACTTGTGTCCACTCCTATCTTCAAATGACTTCCGCACAGTGATACAAGCTATGCTTTTCCCAAACTGAATTCCTTCAAAATACTCTACAATCTATCCTCAGCCTACCTAAGATCCCTCCTACAATCTGCCCCCGACAACAGAACAAGAAGAAGCAGTTCATAAAACACTCTTATACTCGTGGAATACACTAAAAGCAATCAATCCACTTGCAGGAGAGCTTTCTCGCTCTACGCGTCTAGTCTTTGGAACTCCCTCCCAGAAAAGATAAGAACTCTTCAGGATCTATAGGTATTCTGAAAGCATCTCCAAACTTATTTATTCACAGAACACTTTGAAAGTACAATAACATGACCAAACTCCCTCCCTGTCACCTCACCCCAGCCTGAAAGGCCTTCTTTGTAGTTGATTCCATTCCATTCCATTGCATTGGTACAATTCCACCCCTAAACCTGTTCTAAGCCTCCTTCTAGTTACTTTCATAGCCTTTATGCTATCCTGGCTATATTTTCACTCAGTGTTAAAGTATTTTCTCTACGCCTCAAGTTTTGCACATTTTCGCTGTTCTTTGTGGTTAGAGCAACTGCCTAGTACCCAGAAGATCAAGGGTTCAATTCTCACTGGCACTACTTCCGGTGATACATTGCTAAGAAAACCCAGAGGTAGCTGGGTCAACACTGACTTGATGGCACTAAAAAAAAAAAAAAATCGTTCCATGTAAACTGCTTTGATTTTGGATAAAGCAGTATAAAAGATCGCATAAATAAATAAATATTGCCTCTTTGAAAACTAGAAGCGAATGGGGCTAGAATGAAAGAGAATCAGCCCAATTCCATCCTGGATGTCCAGGCTTTCTGTGCATCCAGTTGAAACCAGACACACAGAGGGAGTCGTAATTCTGATTACATGGGAACAGAATCGCAAACAGGTCTGTACGTGCAGGCGCAGACCTTGATTCCGCCTGGCCTGCATGTACAGGCCTTGCCTGGCTAACTCAGTCAGGGCTTTTCAATGGAGCCGCAGCACTATGGCGTCCAGTTCCCATGGCACCGCGGCTCCATTGAAAAGCCGTGATCCTGGCCGCTGGCACAAACACTGTATTCCCCGCAGTCCGACCATCGATTTAGCCTCCTAAGCCCAGGGTCAAGCTGCAGGAAATGTCCTCGGGGCCCCCCTGCCCCTTCTGCACCCCGGACCCACTGTCCCCCGGTGACTAGGGAACTTATTCCACCTCTGAGGTGAAATAAGTTCCCCAAGCAAGTTGCTGGACCTGGACGTTGTCATGAGGCGTGTGTCAATAAAGATGAGTGTTTGAAAAGAAATCCTGTTTCTTTTGAGGAACTAGGTGTGCAATTACCCCCAGGCACAGCTAGAGGGAGCAGGAACAGACATTCGGGAGTTAATGAGCCTAGGAACTCGGTTGACTTGCACCTGGGAAGGAACCCGGAAGTCAGCTCAAGCACTTTGCTTTATAAGTCAGAGCAGAATACTTCTAGAATAGCAAGAGGAGGAGCAATAGCAAGAGCTATAGCAGAGGCAAGAGCAAGAGCAACGGCAGAAGCAGAGGAGAGAGAGAAAGCTGAGAGGCATCAGGAGAGGACTGAGAAGAACCTGAGTGGGAACAGACTTCACAAGGTTGGGAGCCAGAAGGCACAAACTGACCCTGCTGCACAAGGGAAGTTTGCTAGAGCCAGCTCTAAGGTGAGAGTGTCTGCCACGCCCTGTTCTTACAGTCTGCCTGAATCCAGAACAGAGAGGCAGAAGCCAAGAACCAGGGGGAAGGGTTCTGAGAAGAGCTTACAATCTCTAAAGGATTATTACCAAGTTTTACCAGGTCAGAGAGGAAAGCACTTTTATGGTCAGCTGGAGTTCTTACCCAGAGAGAGAGGAGAATCCAGGACAAGTTTTACTCAACTGCCTAGAAGCACAGCTGTGTCCAACGCTGGCAGGCAGAGGCTCAGTTACCAAAGGAAAGTGGCTGGAAGAGAAAACACTGGTGATTCCAACTCATCTAAATCCAGGTATGAAACACTAACCAATGACTGTGAATATTGTGCTCCTAAAGGCTCTGCTAAAACCCGTGCCCCTTATGTGAGGGGAAAGAAACCAGATTGGTTTGGTCAAATTCCTGCAGCCTTGAGGACCCCTGGCTATGGGAAGCCAGACTCCAGAGTCTTAACCTACAAGGCTGGGTCAGACAGGGACAGTGAATACTCCTCTACTGAGTATAGCGAAGGAGAGTCCATGGAGATTGAATACCCAAATACTGTTCCCTTATCTCTGCCAGAACTTATGGAATGTGACTGGTGCACGGCCTCAGCTCCAGAGTCTGTATGCTCTGTATAGTGAAGAAGGATGAATGAAATGTAACTGTTTGCTCATTCTGAATTCCGGTAAGGAAACCTGCCTTAATTGTGAAGCAACAATTAAGCAACCATTGTAAATACTGGTACCTTTTGACACAAAGGACTTTCTGTTTCATGGATTATCTCTTATGTTGAACCTTTGCATTTACCAGGGAATAAAAGCCTTATTTCCCTCCACCTGGTCTCATTAATGAGTGCTCCTAGGTAGTTGGAATCTGTGAGGTCACTTCTCTCAACTACGCGGAGTGAACTTACATTCCCTTGACTGCCTAGCATAATCTTTGCCCGGGCTCACCCCAACATGAGTAAGGCGTAGACGGGGCAGCCCTGCGACAACGTACAGGGCCGACATTAGAATCGGCCCTGTATGTCTGGGGCTGATGTACGCCAACTGCCCACCCAAACACTGCCCCCGATCTGCTCCTTTCCTGCCCCCATCTAACTTCCTCATACAGGACATCCATTCCTGCTATTCGTGCCTCAGAATGACCCCCAAAGTGTTTTTGAGAGCTATCATGGAAGCTTTGGAAAATTTCACTTCGACCTCTAACCTTAGTCTAATCAACTTTCCAAACTCATCTACTGCTTGTCATTGCCGAAGGAGGAAATATCTACTGGAAATCCTACAGAAAGTGGCCTCAGATGAAGTTTGAAGATCTCTAGTCATCCAATCAAAGAAACCAGCCCATTTCACTCGGCACAACTGGCCTTTGGTAAAACCATATTGCCTCAGGTCTCGCAACCTACCGAGTTGTACAAAGTTTACTATTCTTTCTTTTAGCAGCCAATATGTTCCCATCACCGTGATAAGGCTTACCAGCCTGTAGTATCCAACCTCTTCTCTGTTGGCACTTTTGTAAAGATGGACTACATCAGTCCTTCCAAAATCTCTTGGAATATCTCCCGTCTTCGGAGAATTAGTCACCATATCTTTCAGTGGACTCGCATGTTAACTGTACAGTGCAGTGTCTGTCCATTTCCCACCCCAAACTAGTGTTTTCCACATATGGAGGGCAATTTTGTAATCCCCCTTCTACAAAGCCAACATCATAGCCACTCCATTCTATAGTGACACACACACGTGCCTTGCTTTATAAAAGAGCAGCATACCAACAAACCATACTCTAGGCACTTTAGTTATGCCTGCCCTAGAGGAGACGAAGGTGGTGGTGCCTAGATTGACAAGGGGCACGTTTGTCATCGTATTCTATAATGTATGTGTGTCCTTCGCGGCTGCACCAATGCTCCACCCACACCATGCCCTCTTGTGCAGTGCGCCAATCTTGGGCAGGGGTGTACACCTCCATGCAAAGCTTACCAAATCCCAACCAGTCGAAGTGCCCACGGAAATGCCCTGCATGTGTGCGAGGTCTGGAAAATACAGACATGCTCCAGTAGCAGGTGCAGATCTTTCCATGGTTCCCTTATAGGATTACCCCCTCCCCCCCCACCACCACCACCACAACCACAATTGTTTTATTTATTTTATTTTATCATGTAGGTAAATTATACCCTGTGTAGATGGCTAGAGAATGCGGGTAAGACATAGAGCTAAATAAATAGTGCAGTAATTAGTGCATTCTCACGGTTAATGCACTTCATTAACAGCAGGGGCCTGGTGGGTAATTCCTGCATTAAACCACTAAACACCGTCTAGGAACTAGAGGTTGAAGTGTTTAATGCAGCGGTTATAGCGTCTTGTTAATGACCTGTTCACTAAGCCATGTTAGGCTTTTGCAGGGAACGTCGCATTTTAATGCAAACAGCACTGCGTCAGCTGCAAAAGCTATGTGCTGTTGGCGTAGTGCGCAGCTTTTCTCCCCCCTCCCCATAAGTGTGGCAGAAGTGCCCTATGCACCTATGTTTAGAATGCAAAGGAACAGGATATGTGCAGGGCCCCGAGGTATTATGACATGTGTGCCCTGCCATGGCCATACGCCCGCCCCTATGGTACAGTGCATTGGTACAACACTATAAGCTGTGACATCCATTGCCCGGTCGAGAGTAACAAAGTTACCCTCCACATACCCAACGCTCTCTCCAGAAGTTACAAACGAGAAGCGCTTCTCTTATAAAATTTTTCCTAGAAAACCCCCGAACACCAAGCAAGAGACAAGTAACAACTTTAACGTGTTCTGAACACATACTTGTAGAACCTCTAGAGCTTTAATAACATCTCTGCGTGTTCTACACTGATGGCAGCGCTATGTACTGCCGCGCTTATCAGGCAGACTTTATACAATCAAATGAACTCAGACTGATAATAAAACCTGTGATAAGGAAGCTTATCATAGCTCAGGAAGGGGCTATAGAAAAGGTGAAGTGTCTCTGAACAAGCAACCTGTCAGTGCTGGTAGAAATGAGAAAACAGAATTTTGCCATAAAAGACTACCAGTCCCAGAATGCACCAGGTTTCCAACAGCCATGAGAGGAGCTGAAGTGAGAAAACGTGTGTTCAATCAAAAGGGCTATGAGGTAATCCCCAAGCACTCATTGCAAAGGGCAGGGCTTGATTCAGCACAGCTGCGCTGTGCTAGGATGGAACACTCATCTCAAAGGGCAAGGCCTGATTCAGCACAGCTGCGCTGTGTTAGGGAGGAGCACTCATCTAAGCAGAATAAGAGTAGAGTTTATTCTACAGATGACCATCTTCATGATCACCTTGGATATCCAGAGAAGGATCATCAGTTTCATCTGAAGGATCATCAGAAGCAGAAGCCAAACCGGACGGACAGAGAGGGAAAGAGACCCTCTGGAAGAAAGAGGAGGAAAGCCTTTGAGAGGTCTAGAAGAGTCCAAAGCAGTACGTATACTGGGAGGTATTCCAAGGGCCAGCATACACCATTGGACTGGGGAAAGCCAGAGGAATGGTGCTGCAGAGCTAGGAATCTCCAGACGCTACCTGTGAGGGAGACGGCTGCACGTGGAAGGGACCCTAAGACCCGTGCCAGAAGGTATGTGAAGAGAGATCCAGTGTCCAGGGATCTGGATTGGAAGGCTGGACATAAGAACTGGACTACATACTGGCCAGGCTATATAGAGAGGAACTCTAGCAGCAATGGAAGCTCAGGTATGAACACTGATCTATGCCCTAGCTATAACCTTGAAAGACAGCAGGGAAACAAGTATTCTCCTGAAAATGTTCCATTGAGAGATTCATCTGTGCCAATCCATGATATTGAACCCATGCTTGTTGAACAAGGGGGAATAATAGCAGATGAGGATCCTGTTTATATGGACTGTTCTCTATCCAAACTCCGTTGGTAACTTTCTGTTATAAAGTACAGCAACCATCACAAAGAAATAAAAATGTGTTCTTTAATCTACTCAGAAAAGCTCCTGAAGCAGGATTTGACCCACACAGTACAAAGCAAGCCAGCTAAGGGGTTTCAGCTGGATAACTGCTAGCAATTAAGCCTTACCTAATTGCTTGTGAGCTAGGAGAGAATCACTTCTGAATCTATGTGGGAAGTAATCAGAAGTTAACCTGAAAAGAACAGTTTGTTTCTTGCTTTGTAGCTTTTCATTTGTTGTTTTCCTGATTTTGACTTTGTTTTTCCAAGTTAACACTGAAAGCAAGTTACCTAATTTATGTGCTACCAAGCATATCTGTGTTGGGAGAAATAACCCCATAAATAAATATCTTATTGGCTTTACCCAAGAGCACAACTAAATTATTGTCAGCAGCTGTGTCTGGTGTGAATGAACTACATTGCCCACAATACTTTGCAAATCATATAGAAATATGCACTTGCCTAGAGTGTGAAGATTCTCACCCAGGCGGCCGTCTGACAAACCTCAACAAACAAATGATTCCAGAACCACTGTCTAAATTCTATTTACAACTAATATACGTGGCACTCTGCTAACATTCCTCCAGCATTATTCTTCTCTGATTTGTGAGGAGAATCAGTCCTAGGAAAAATCACAATGCCAAAGTAAACAATAAGATTTACAAGTAAAAAAGAATAAATCTTGGAGAACAAAAAATTGCATCTACAAGCAGTTATCACAAGGCTTGTTAACATACCTACCGATTGTGGTACCAGAATGTAACATCCTCCCAGCTTCTATCTTTGTTCAGCAACACTTACCATAAACTATGGTTTGCATATGTCTGGAGCCAGAGTTTAGTTTCATTTATTTGCCATATCCAATTTCCCTGAGCAAAGCAAGGCAATTTCTAGAGCAAATTTAATACATTGCAAACAAAACAATGATACAATATTAAAAAAGAAAAAAAAATCAACAAAACTCAAAACTACTTATACTCTGTAAAATTATACAACCGATGACTGCTGTCAGCTGACAAGTGGAATATGGGGAGCCGTGCCCCTCACTGCACATGCCCCATCCTCCTTCAGTGGCACTCTGAAATTGGAACCATTGGGAAGTATCGCAAGACCCACTAGAGTAGGGCAATTTGAATTTCAGAGGAAAGCCAGCGGCAGAAAGTCAGACCCGCTGCTCACTAGCTCCCTCTGCCAGCAGGGAGGATAGTGTGGAGGATGGGAAAGAGCACCATCAGATCTTTGTGATTGGCAGTGCCAGCTGTGACCCAGAGCACGTCTTCGGTTCTGTTGAAGGATGAGCTCAGTCCGATATCCCCAGACGTTCTTCCCTGTGAGATTCCTTTTTTGACGGCTGGTCTTCATCCCATAACTGATTCTACGACCTCATTGTGCCGTTCTTCATTTTCTTGTTTACTTTGTCAACGGGAGCGCTGGGTGAGAATGTCCACAGTCTTGGCAAAGGCAAATATTCATATGACTTGCAAGGGATTGTGGGAAATGTAGTCCATTCATACCAGACTCATCCGTTCACAATAAATTAGTTGTGCTTGAGTGTAAAGCCAATAAGATATTTATTTATGGGGTTATTTCTCCCAACACAGATATACTTGGTAGCACATAAAACAGGATACTTGCTTTCAGTGTTTTACTTAGAAAAACAAAATCAGGAAAACAACAGTTGAACTTGTCAGGCAATCAAAGCAAAGAATAAAGACCTGGTTGGTAACAAACTGGTCTTTTCTGTAGGCTCTAGCTAATATTTTCTTAGCAGTGCTTCAATCAACAAACAAAACCCACAAAGTAGGGAAAAACTTATTTTCAGGTTAACTTCTTATATCTTCACACACAGACTCAGAAGTGTTCCCTCAGAGCTCCCAGGCAATTAGGTAAGGCTCAATTGCTAGCAGTTACCCAGCTGAAACCCCTTAGCTGGCTTACTTTCTACTGCGTGGCTCAAATCCTACTCAGGAGCTTTTCTGAGTAGATTAAAGAACAAGTTTGTATTTCTTTGTGATGGTTGTTGTATTTTTGTAACAGCAATTTACCACAGGAGTTTAGACAGAGAGCAATCCATGTATATACAGCCTTCATCTACAACCTCTCCCCCTTCTTCAACAATCATGGGTTCAATATCATGGATTGGCACAGAGGAATTTCTCAATGGAGCACTCTCAGGAGAATACTTGTTTCCCTGCTGTCTTTCAAGGGTATAGCTAGGGCATAGATCAGTGTTCATACCTGAGCTTCCATTGCTGTTAGAGTTCCTCTCTAAATAGCCTGGCCAGTATGTAGTCTAGTTTTTATGTCCAGCCTTCCAATCCAGATCCCTGGACACTGGGTCTCTCGTCACATACCTTCTGGCATGGGTCTTAGGGTCCCTTCCAAGTGCAGCCATCTCCCTCACAGGTACCGTCTGGAGATTCCTAGTTCTGCAGCTCCATTCCTCTGGCTTTCCCCAGTCCAATGGTGTATGCTTGCCTTTGGAATGCCTCCCAGTATACGTACTGCTATGGACTCCTTTAGACCTCCCAAATGCTTTTCTCTTCTTTCTTCCAAAGGGTTTCTTGCTCTCTCTGTCCGTCTGCTCTGGCTTCTGCTTCTGATGATCCTCCCAGCTGATGAAGATGTCCAAGCTGATTCTCTGTAGAATAAACTCTACCTTTATTCTGCTTAGATGAGTGCTCCACCCTAGCACAGCGCAGCTGTGCTGAATCAGGCCCTGCCCTTTGAGATGAGTGCTTGGGGATTACCTCATAGCCCTCCTGATTGAACACACGTTTCCCCACTTCAGCTCCTCTAATGGCTGTTGGAAACTTGGTGCATTCTGGGACTGGTAGTCTTTTATGGAAAAATTCTGTTTTCTTATTTCTACCAGAACTGACAGGTTGCTTGTTCAGAGTCACTTCACCTCTACTATAGCTCCTTCCTGAGCTATGATAAGCTTCCTTATCACAACTTCTAAGAGGACCGTTGGTTGTTCTTACTCTGCTTCCTTTAATTTAACCCACTTCTGTTCCACGTCACCCCGTCAACGCCTCATGAAGGAAGTCATTTACTAACATCTCTTTGGCTGTTCCATCCTCGCATTCACTCAGCAGTCTAAGGCGATATTGCTCATGTACCTCCTGGTTTCAATTGGTCCATTTCTTGCCATGTAATTCCCATTCACCTTTTCTTTCCAATCTGTGCATTGTCTCCTGCTGTAGAGAGTTCATGGGCTGGGTCTCCATGGTCTGTAGCTGCAGCCAGGAATCCTGCTCAAGCCCCAGCCGTAGCAATAGGACAGATATCATTAAAATCATCTCTAATACCTGAAGATTGGCTGAACGCCAATGTAACACCAATTTTTAAAAAGGGTTCGAGGGGTGATCCGGGAAACTACAGACCGGTGAGCCTCACGTCAGTACCGGGAAAAATGGTAGAAACCATCATAAAGAATAAAATTACTCAGCATGTAGATAGTCATGGCCTAATGGGAGACAGCCAACATGGCTTTAGACAAGGAAGATCTTGTCTTACTAATCTGTTATGTTTTTTTGAAGGTATGAATAAACAGGTGGACAAAGGTGAGTCGGTTGATATAGTGTATCTGAACTTTCAGAAAGCCTTTGACAAGGTCCCTCATCAGAGACTTTTGGCAAAACTAAAGAGTCATGGGATAGGAGGCAGTGTACTACTGTGGATCAGGAACTGGTTAAAAGATAGAAAGCAGAGGGTTGGGCTAAATGGCCAATTTTCCCAATGGAGAAAGGTGAATGGTGGTGTACCCCAGGGATCGGTGCTGGGTCCGCTGCTTTTTGACATATTCATAAATGACCTGGAAAGTGGAATAACAAGTGAGGTTATCAAATTTGCAGATGACACAAAACTATTTAAAGTTGTTAAAACCCAAGAGGATTGTGGAAAATTGCAAGAGGATCTTGATAAATTGGAAGACTGGGCATCAAAATGGCAGATGAAATTTAATGTGGACAAGTGCAAAGTTATGCACCTAGGGAAGAACAACCCAAACTATGGTTACACGATGCAAGGTTCCACATTAGGAACCACCACCCAGGAAAAAGATTTAGGCGTCATTGTGGATAACATGTTAAAACCCTCGGCCCAGTGTGCAGCGGCAGCCAAGAGAGCAAATAGAATGCTAGGTATCAGAAGGAAAGGAATGGAAAATAAAACAAAAGATATTATAATGCCTCTATACCGTTCCATGGTGAGACCGCACCTTGAATATTGTGTGCAATTCTGGTCACCGTATCTTAATAAGGATATAGCGTTATTAGAAAAGGTTCAGAGAAGAGCCACCAAAATGGTAAAGGGGATGGAAGGATACTCCTATGAAGAAAGGCTAAAAAGGTTAGGGCTCTTTAATCTGGAAAAGAGACGGCTGAGGGGAGATATGATAGAAGTCTATAAATTAATGAATGGAGTGGAACGGGTAAACGTAGATTGCCTGTTTACATTATTAGAATATAGAAAGACTAGGGGACATGCAATGAAGCTACAGGGTAAACTATTTAAGACTAATAAAAGAAAATACTTTTTCACTCAACGTGTAATCAAACTCTGGAATTTGTTACCGGAGGATGTAGTAAAGGCTGTTACTGTAGCTGGGTTTAAAAAAGGTTTGGACAAGTTCCTGGAGGAAAGGTCCATAAACCATTATTAAGAAGGGACCCAGGATATCAATGCTTGACCTAGTACAAGCATTGCAGAACCTGTGTCTTTTGGGGAAACTGCTAGGTACGTATGACCTAGATTGGCCACTGTTGGAAACAGGATACTGGGCTTGATGGACCTTGGTCTGACCCAGTATGGCATATCTTATGTTCTTATGTTCTTATACCTCAGGTGAAGGTTAGAGTGGGCACAGTTTGGAGGTAATGTTACTGTAGAAGGAGCTGCATAAAATTATGAGCCATTTGTGTGCGTAAGTCCTGTATTTTCAATGACGGATGGGTGCAGATAAGCCTTTATGCGTGTATTTGACGTTGGCACGATTTTGTCAGGCGGATGGATTTTCAGAGGGCATTCGCAGGGCGGGACACAAAGCAACGTGTGCTCTCTACATATCTCGTTGCAGGCATTTATAGCCACCAAGGGTCAGTGGAAATGATCACGCCTAGCTTTGCCATGAAATAAATTTGCTGTAACGCACTTTATAAAATTACTCTCTGCTTCCTTATGTAATCCACTTGCAGCTTCTAGGGAGTCATTTTATGAAGGCTATTTTGCTCGGACAAAGCCTCTCATAATATGACCCCAGGGGTTACACACGCATAAGTGTACACAGAACCAAGAAAGCAGGGTCAGCCCAAGAGGACCTGGTGCTCTAGATGAGCCATTGGCCATGCACCCCCTGCCCTCGCCCTCACCCATAATCCGGCATCTCTCCTTCCCTAGAACTCACTAGGCATCCGGCATCTATCCTTCCAGGCATCCAGTAGGTCCCTGCTCTTCCCTTACCCCCTCCCATATCCATGATCTCTCTTCTCTCTATCACCGCTATTGGTGCCACCCCCCCCCCCCCAACCTACCGCTGCAGGCTGGGGGGAGGGGGAAGCAACATAGCACCAGTATAGTTAACAGGCAACACCGAGCAAGCCCTTTAAAGCCACATTTAAAAACAGCCTTTGAGCAGCCGCATGCATAGATACTGTCACAAGCACAACGCCCGAAGCCACTTGCCTCTAGTGGTCGAGGGGCGTGGTGTTTGAGGATTCCTTCTTCTATTAGCTCTTAGCAGCCTATTTCTTTGTGTTGGCTTCTGGGAAGTGTAGTAGTGCTAAAATATGTTGGTGCTTTAAGTAGAAGGTTTGTAGTTGAGGTAACCGAGGGTAAGGCTTGTAACAGAAAGTTTATTTCCATAAAACAAAACACAGCAGGTTCAAGGTATCATTTACATGATTATAACTGTAGGATTTGCTTAAGGTACAGCAAATAATGGCAAACAAACCAAAAGAACTCAGAAATGGCTTTTTAAAGTCCTCTTACTTGCAGAAGCAATTGCCTTTAGAAACTAGACTGCCACTTTCCTTTTTAGTCCTTGTTAATCAGGGCATAAAGAAAAATTCCAGCTTAATTCTTCTACAGCAGTTTGGTTTCTGGCAGCCTCAAAAACCTCTCTAGGTTGCATTTCTATGTGAAACCAAACTCAGAACGAAACAAACATTGCAAGCTGTTATCAAAACTCTTAGCAGGCTTTTCATATAGTAGAGGAGCAAGCAAAAACTCTTATAGCAGCTAACTTGACTTTTCTTGCCGTTGCACAGTTCAAACACAGGTGACAAACAAGCATGAATCAGAGCTTCCTGATCAGGCTTACATTGCAGTAAATTTCCCTTTTAAAACAGACAGGGATTTACTTCCACACTGCTTGTGCCATATGGTTAACTTCCAAGGAGAATTACTTCTTTCAGGGCTAGCTTTTCCTCAAGACCTCCTATATGGAGCTTGGCATAGAGAGTAATCCATAAAGCAATCTTCTTCCCCCAACTCTGACAATGGTTCTCCCAACTGCATAGGTTCTGACTCACAGACCTGGTCAGACTGCTCAGCTGACAACCTCTCTGGTGATCTGAAAGCTTCTCCACTTCCTGGTCCCCACCTCTGTTGCCAACCTGTTGCAGGGAACTCAACTCTCTCAGCTCTGGGTAGCTCAGCTCTTCTCCAAGAATCAACTGAAAACATCTTTGTTTATAGAACACTACGGTCATGCAATTAACTAACTTAATTTGTCTGGAATGTAAATCATATACATATTGTATAATAGCTCACATTATAGTATAGCTCACTATGTAGATAATGCAACTCACTCTAACACATTATACCATAACTTTAACTTTTATTTCTTTACATTTTCGCACTAATACTCTTAATATCTTTGTTTGTAAGACCGCTTTGATTGTATGATAAGGCGGTATAGAAATCCAATTAAATAAATAAATAAATAAACTCCTTCTCTCTGCTTCTGTCTCAGCTGCTCACCCAGCTGCTCTCCTTCTCGTCGCCCTCCTCTCACTGCATAATCTAACCCAGGCTTATACCTCCAGGGTTCTAACCCCACCTCTTTCTTTCCCAGGTGTTGGTAATCCCCCTGCCTTCTGATATTAGAATACTCAGTGCATTTGTTAAAGTAAGGGCTTTGGTCCTCGTGCTTGCAATCCCTCTTTCTTACTTTATCAGTCATAGGCTGAAACCTGTTCCAGCTGGAGGTTTTCTGTCTTTGAAACCTGGCTGTGGCTTTCTCTCCCTGCACTCCTAGAAGGGGACCCTTAACTAGGGTGAATTTGTTATGCTTCTCACCTCCCCCACTCTCAGCATAGCTGACCTTGCCACAATACGCTCAAAGTCTGATATGCCTCGGCCCCTCTGACATGGGGATGGGACTGCGGCTTTAATGGGCTTCCCCAGTGCTTCCCGTTAGATGTACCAGTGCCACACCACACCCAGGATGCCCTGCCAAGAAGGTGCATACCTTTATGTGACCCGACTGTTCAGAGCAGAGTCAAGATCTACCCATAAAATCTGCACCTGCTATAAACACAGACACAAATGTCTGTACTTCACTCTAGCTGCAATTGCTGCTGCTTTTACCCTAATATTTCATAAAGACACATAAGTGTCTACTTGGTCATCACATATAGAAAGTCCGTTCTAGAATTATCCTCCACATAGTTAAAGTGGAAGACCAAATTAGAAGGTATTTTTGGGGTATTAGCTCGCAGCTTTTCAGAAGTTGGCTATGTCGAGTTAATTCAGGTATATAGGCAGATAATAAAATCCTGGGTGACATGCTGTCACTGTGAATTTTTCAACCACTTTATTCGTACTGGTTGCCTTGCTGAGATTTGATCTACATACACCATACAAAGGTAGTTGTCAAATGAAATTTGTAATCTATTCAGCTATTCTCTCTCCCCTCAGCCCTACAGTGTAGATGTTCCAGTGCTGTGTCTGATTTTTTTCTGATGGTCGATTTGCCACACACAGTACACTTAAATGGTTTCTCCCCTGTGTGACTCCTTTGGTGTCGTCTTAGCTGGGATTTATTATTAAATAGTCTGTCGCACTCAGTACATTGAAATGGTTTCTCCCCGGAATGGATCCGTCTGTGTATTACTAGATACGCTTTGTGGCGGAAGCACTTGCCACACTCCACACAGGTAAACGGTTTCTCACTCGTGTGGATCCGTTCATGCCTTCTCAGCTGTGACTTTTCACTAAAGAATTTATCGCACTGAGCACACGGAAATGGTTTGTTTCCCATGTGACTCTTCTGATGCCTTCTCAGATAGGTATTATTACTGAAGCTTTTATCACATTCACTACACTTAAATGGTTTCTCTCCTGAGTGGGTTTTCTGATGTAAAAACAAACTGTATTTTCTATCAAAACTTCGTCCGCAGGTGTCACACAGAAAGAATTTCTTCTCTTTCCGTGCTCTGCGTGGGAGAGCAGACATCTTTTTGCCTCTGTTATTATGTTGGAAGGGGGTCTCTGTTCTCGGCTGTCTCTGGGGCTCAGGGACGTTTGTGAGCTGCCCGTCACGTCTCTCAGGTTCGGCGACTCCACCCAGCGGATCTCCTGCAGAGTCTCTCTCTTGCTTCTTCTCACATTCCTCCTGACTTCGCCTGGTTTCTCCTCTCCCGGTCTTCTCGGAAACGTTTTCCTGGCCATTTCCCGCTTGCCTCAGGATCGCTCTCAGTTCCATAGGGCACTCTTCTCGATTCGCCTCTCTCTTTTCGTCCACCGTTTCCTCCATGGCATCGTTATCTGAGAGATGTAAGAAAGAAGGCACCAATTAGATCTTAGTGACCATGGAAAGTTACCAGAGACCAAGGATCAGATTTTGTCTGGGGTTACAGAAACGCTAAACGTGATCTCTACAAAGACTATCTTCTGTGAGAGTCCAACTCTCTCCCGCCGCCTCTGCCAGTCTGGCTTGGGATATTAAATGACCTCAAGAATATGCTGACCACATTCATAACAGCTTGGGCCAGCTTATCCTTGAAGACCAGGGAGGTCCTGAGGGACTGGAGGAGAGTGGATGTGGGGCCCCCTCTACCAAGGAGAAAACAGGGATAGAGTGGTAAATTAAAGGTTCAGTCTGCATTACAAAGGACTCATCCAAGGGTCTTACAAGTCCATCCCACCCGTCTAAATAGAGTTTCAATTCTGGGCAATGGGACCAGTGAGGTGGGCAACTGGGGACAGTATTTCTCACCTACTGAGATATCCTTGGGCAGAAAAATTAGTTAGTAAATGAATTGCTGCCTACCCACAGTCCCTCCAAGGGGCTGGTAGGGGCCATCTCCAGTACGTCTGTCTAAACTTCACAAAACATGTCACTTTCTCACCAGGGGCATTTTGATTCATATAGCAAATTTCGCAGCCCTCTTAGACAGATCCACTGGGGAATTTCTTCTCCTTTGACCAGATGTCCAAAACCCCTAATAGTGGGGATGTGGGGTCCCCCAACAGTTTAGCTCAGGTACGGTAGGTAGTTCCTTGCCCTCGATGACTTACGACCTACATTTGTACTGAAGGAATGGAGGGTTAGATAGCTTGACTAAGGTCACAGTGAGCAAGGAGTGGGATTTGAATCCTTGTTTTCTCCCCTCTATTGCCTCTTAAGCGTCTTCACCCTCTCTCAACTCTGGAAGAGGGGTAGGAACTCGGAAAGGGAGTACGTTTCCCAGCAGCGGCTCTCTTCTGTGTGTTCCTGCAGTCAGCAGAGTGGCTGCAGAAGAACCAGGGGCACCGGGGTTCAGATCCGCTAGTACAATGGCTTGCGATCTGGGGCGAGTCACTTAACCCTCATTAAAAGGCTGTCCTAGCTTTTTCTGCTGAAGCTGGCCAGGCTGACTATTGCCATTGCCTAGTTAGCTTCCTGTTTGTCGGCATTGAATATGTAGGTTTAAGGGCGACGGCTGGCCGCCGGAATATATATGGAACCCTTGCATTGTAAGCCTTGAGAGGACAGGGAAATGTCTACTGCTCACTGAACAAGGTATGAACTCAATGCTAAATCCCTTCTCTTTAGTGAATGCTACAGATCTGTGAATTCAGCAGTATTCACTGCGAATCAAAAGAAAACGGCTTAAGGCTTAAAGGGGGAGAGGAAGAAAAGCAGGATATCAAGCAAAGAATTGATATTATTTTACAAATGAAAGAAAACTGCCTGGTAGTGGTTGAGTAGAAAGGACTACCCAGCTGCTTTTCTGCCTCAGTGATCAGCGGGTTTTAATAAACACCAGCTGCCGCGGCGGGATAAAATACAAATATTTAATGCCAGGATCCAGCGCTGAATAGCTTGATGATGCAGACAGCACCAGCGATGTTCAGCCACTATTGGACAGCCTAGTCACTTAGGACCAGGGCTGGTTCTAGCACCAGACAAACTAGGCAGCTGCCCAGGGTGGCACAATTGCAGGGGTGGCAAAAACCAAAGGGCAAGGAGCACTTCAGTTGGTGAGTGATTCAGTTTAGAATTTAATTATGTCATCAGCACAGAGTGAAGGAGTCATCAAACCTCCAGCCTCCGCCACCGACGGGATCATTCCTGACATGAAACAGGACACACAACGTAGGAAAAATCCTTCTCTTTTCTGATTTGAATTAACTTAAGCCAGCCAGAGGCCCCACAACTGAGCTTCTAGCTGTGAATGTCTCAGAGAGCGCCAGGGCCCTCATTAGCTTCTCTGATCCTCCTCTCAACCCCCCACCCTCACCACAGGAAGAGGAAGTGATGTCACATGCAGCCACCAATGGAACGTGGCTGGTGCATGGTTCTGGTGAGCTCATTGGGTAAATTTATGGAGCAACTCCCTATGCTGTTTTGCATCCATTTAGCATTTTCTTTCACACTGAAACTTTCATTCTGTCTTGATAGTCAAGAGAGAAACATTTTATAAATCTGTTTATGTAAATATTTGGACCTGGAACATCTGTCCAAGGATCAGTGGGTACAAAGCCAAGCAATAAAAACTTTTCATGCAGAAGTTAAAAGGAAATAGAAATCTGATTTGTTATGTAAGAACAGACTGTTAAATATATATAACCCCGACCTCTTGGCTACTGACCGGTTGCTCTAACCACTAGGCTACTTTTCCACTAGCGACTAGAGCAACAGTCTAATAACCAAGAGATCAGGGTTCGATTCCCACTAGCACTCCTTGTGACCTTGGGCAAGTCACTTTACCCTCCGATGCCTCAGAGGGAAAGGGGCCTGGCAATCTACTTCCAGTCATACCTTACCAAGAAAACCCAGAGGCGGCTGGGTCGCTAGCAGTCAGCATTGACTTGATAGCACTTTTAAAGAATTCAAAACAAGGTTGTTGTTTTTTTTAATGTTTAACGTTTATTTCCGACTTCCCCTCTTCTGAATGCTGCTTGCTCTTGATAAGTGTGATCTCTGTTGGGTTCCTAGCTTTGAGCCTCTCAGCTGACTGGTTAAAGATCACTTTATCACATTGTGTAAATAGCTTCTGGAGACTTTGCTGTGTGTTTGTTTTCAAGCCGCTGGCTTTGAAATCATTAACCAGTGTTAATCCTCCTGTAGCAAGAACACATCCTGAGCTTCATGATCCATTTTCCCAGTGCAGTAACCAAGCATGGAGAAGCATGATGTTAGCCAGCATGCATGGTGGGAAGGAGGGGAGCATGAATGCCGGAGAGTGGTGCACATTGCTGAAGGTCTGCCCTCCCACTATCTTAAATTATCCAGACAGCAGTGCAGAAATCACTGTTTTCTGGATCCTTGCTCTGTCTCTGGAGCACCCAGCACTCTTTGAGACAATATTCAGAAGCACCACTAATATCTTGTAAAAGGTGCCTCTGAGAGGGGTGTACAGAGAAATGCATGTGTGTGTCCACCTGAATTGACCACTAGCTATTGCACTTACTCAGTGGAGTGACCACAGTTGTGCAGACCAGGGGACTGGTCAGTGGACTCACGAGGAGCTGGACGTCTGGTCCCGAGCTCTGGTGTTCGAGTCGAGGAGCAGGGTTAAAGACCAGTTCCCAGCTCCAGCCTCTCATCCAGACGTAAAAAGCAAGGAGACGGAAAAGTTGGGTTGGTGAAGTAAAGCAGTGAGTCACCAGCAGAGGGAGCACTGAAAGCCCAGTTCTTACACTGCTGAAGGCGACTGCGTTTGAAAGCAAAAGCTGGGAGTTTCCTTGAGGGGTAACCCGAGAGGGGAGATCCACAGAGAGTCCAGCACCCTCAAGCGAGTCCCTGACCAGTACCCAGGAGCCCAGGGACCGGAGACTTACCCAGATGGAAAAGAAAGTCCTTAAGAGTAAGGATGAGAGCTGTAGAAAGTTGCTTTCCACTGCTACAATGTGTCCCTAATGGACTGGATACGTTGTATCATCACAGCAAAGACTTTCTGTTTGCAACCTTACTCGCACTTCCAGAGGGATTTGGGGGTAGAGGAAATAGTAAATCCCTTCCCCCACTGCCTAGGGTATGAACGCAAATTGTTAGGCCCTGGGGGGGGGGGGGGGATAAGGAAAAGCCTACTGTACATGAACGTAGCTACCCCTGAATCCAAATCCTCCTTCCCTACCCTGTTTTGCTAGTGCAAAGACCTCTCGGTTATGCCTCTAGGGCAGAACTGCGTAGGTTTAAGCCCCAACATGGCCTGGTTTCCAAACAAAATGCCTTTCTCAAGGGAAACTGTTTCACTACAGCGGAAAGGAGTTGGAATGGCAGATCCGTTACTGGGAAGAAAGCTGGTGGAACGTTAGTGTCCCGCGATCCCTGAGTCTTGACCCTCCTGGCTTCCATCCTGGGATAGGACCCGATTATATTTGGAAGTCATCGGAAAGAGCAGACCCAGAAAAAAAAATAATCACTAATCACCTTTGGTAAAATCAGCCCCTGTGTTTGCTAAAAAAAAATGCAATGAAGTCCTTACCTAGAGAGATCAGGGTCTCATAATTCTCCTTCATCACCTCCCTGTAAAGCTCCTTCTGCCCTTCATCTAAATACTCCCACTCCTCCTGGGAGAAATAGACCGAGATGTCTTCAAACGACACCGCCATCTGAAATAGAAACCAGAGACACACTCCGTGCAATGTGAAGGTGCTCAGAACGGCTTGCGATATTGTCTACCATGTCTGAGGTCGTACATTTGTAAAGCCCCAATGTAATAAGTCTATTTCTGGAGTCACGCATGCCTCTCTGCCTAGCCACAGCATAAGCCCTCGGGCTGTGAGAATTCATGGGTTGCATGTGGGACGTACACGTTCGGATCGTGCTTGGTGTCCGTATGTGATGACGAGCTGAGGACAGGGAAGGGAAGATCGGCAGGGAGACCGCTAGGGAAGGGAAAGAAGAGAGAGAGACAGTTGCTCCTGGTGGTGAGGGGCAACTGGGAGAGGGAAGGACTGCCAGAGAGGAAGGGGGTTGAAAGGAGAGAGGGACCACTGGGGATAACGAGGGGACTGGAGATAGACAGAATGATTGCTATACAAGGACAGCAATTGAAAGACAGTGAGTGAATTTGCTGTTTTTATCTTAATTTGAGTCATCATATTTTTTGAGTTTTATTTTGCTTGGGTTGGTTTTTATGATTTATGTAATTTTTAACAGTGTTGCATCTTCGATTTCCTTGCCTTGGAAATGATATTGTCTACCTCGGCTACTCCATTTTTGTGGAAGTAATATGTTGGCATTGCAGGTGTGCAAATTCTAACCCAGATAGCTGTAAATGCTCCATGACTTTGGAACAAATTATGCATGGATTGAAGAAGGACTATGAATTGACTGGATTTTCAGAAAAAAAAGAAAGAAAAGCTTATCTTTTTGGTCAAGCTTTTAGGACTCTTGGATAAGGATCTGTTGGGTTGGAAGGCGGCAGCTGGTTTTAATGTTCTTGTTCGATTGTCTATTTCTTAGTTTTATTGTGCTTGTATTGTTTTGACTTATGTGTTCTTCATAGTATGGCTATATGTTTTATTATTTCTTATGTTTTTATGGTAAACCGCAAGGAGGTGCCAGGTCCATGGTATAAATAAATACAAATAAATGTGCTTGATATTGTATGTAATCATTTTTGTCATGGCTTGTGAAAAAGCGCCGCTGGGACGCCTCCTATCCGGACACATGTGTTTCAGTTCATTTCAAAAGTCACAGGCTCTGCCCCCCCGCCCCTCCCCCCAATTTCAAGTTTGGAAGTGAGACTTTCAGGGCTTTCAGCATTCCCTCTTTTTCTGTTTGGACATACAAGCTCTCTGTGTCCACACTGCTTGCACCGTGAAGCGTGGGGTGCCACAGGGCAATCTTGAAGCCTCATATTTCCATTTTATTGTGGAAGAGGAGACACTGGGCTCCCTCTCCTCCAGAAACTGTGTGTGTGCTCCCAGAGCCAGTTTCCTCTGCGGACCCGAGGGTTTGCAAGTCTAACTATGAAAAGAAGAAAGGCTAAAAAGGTTAGAGCTCTTTAACCTGGAAAAGAGACGGCTAAGGGGAGATATGATAGAAGTCTATAAATTAATGAACGGAGTGGAATGGGTAAACGTAGATAGATTGTTTACCTTATCAGAATATAGAAAGACTAGGGGACATGCAATGAAGCTACAGGGTAAACTATTTAAGACTAATAAAAGAAAATATTTTTTCACTCAACGTGTAATCAAACTCTGGAATTTGTTACCGGAGGATGTAGTAAAGGCTGTTAGTGTAGCTGGGTTTAAAAAAGGTTTGGACAAGTTCCTGGAGGAAAGATCCATAAACCATTATTAAGAAGTGACCGAAGATATCAATGCTTGACCCAGTACAAGCATTGTGGAACTTGTGTCCCTTGGGGATACTGCTAGGTACATATGACCTAGATTGGCCACTGTTGGAAACAGAATACTGGGCTTGATGGACCCTGGTCTGACCCAGTATGGCATATCTTATGTTCTTATTCTCTAATATCAGAGAGAGAGCAAGAGAACATCAAACCTCACTGCCTGGATAAATCAGGGTCTAATAAACCAGAAGCTGGAATGGAGCATTGGCCAGAACATCTGGATCTGTCACAACGGGAGAACCCGCTGCTAAATCCTGACAGCACAGGAAGAGTTTTGCGTCCTGGGGAGTGACACGTTTCCCCATTTCTGGTTACTCTCATGGGTTCATAGGTCACAAAATCATGTTATAGGTTTGAATGCCAGTTCACAGAAAAGAATTTGGACAAGAGAGGGAGAGAGGAAGGAGAATCTAAAGAGATCACAGGAAGCAGAGAGTCAGAGTGTGATAAAGCAGGAGGAGTTACTGCTGGAAGAGGGGAGGGGAATGAGGAAGAAGAGCCTCAGGGGCTGTAGCAGGGAATAAAGAGCAGAACCTCCTTTCCTGGATGCAGCAGTGTCGGGGTCCTTCTGCTTCCCCCCTGCCCCGTGTGCATCTCAGAGGCTTGGTGGCACTGCCTCCCCTGCTGCCCACCTCCTACCTGCTGAGGAGAAAGTCCTGCAGCCATTCTCCTGCCCGTCTCCACAGCCCCGGTTCCTTTCCTTCCTGCACAGACCCCAAGGGGGGGGGGCAGCTTTGGGCTTTGTTAGGTCAGTGCCGGGCTCTGGCGTGGATCTGACTCCTGCTCTGTACAACAAGCTCCACCCACTTCTAGGAGGAGGTGATGTCATAAGGGGAGGGAAAGAGAATGCTGCAGCTGTGGGATGGATGCTGGGAAATGTAGTCCTAATTTTTTTTTTTTTTTTTTTTAAATATAAACACAATTCAGATTTGCAGGAAGCAGCGTGGTTGCCATGTTGAATGACTGATAAATGTAAATAAAATTTAAAAATGACTATAAGGTGGTACCTGTTTATTGGATTAACAATACATTTTTTGGCTAGCTTCTTCAGGTCAGCAGAAGAAGAAAGGCTAGGGGCAGAAACAGCAAATGGAGGAGAGCTGGAAGAGAGAGAGAGGGGGGAGCTTGCCGTCTCCCACACCCACCTGGCACTGACGGCAGCAGCTGATCTCGTGCACAAGGCTGAAGGGGTCAGACATCAACTGTCCCTGCACTTTCAGGAATGTTGTGCCTGGGAGGCGGGGAGCTCAAATGTATCCATGATCTGATGGACAGAAACAAAAAATCCATCAGCTCACAACGCACTCTGGTCCAAGGGAGTGGAGTAGGATTCCCAGCTTTACTTTTCCTCAGACACGTGTATTAGGAACATCTGGTCCTGGCCAGAGCAATCGGGATGTCCAGCCTCTTCGGGGCTACGGAGACACATGGACCACCAAGATCGGGCCCAAACACTCTCAGAGCTATTGAGTCCTTCTCTCTAATGCACGTAAAGCATCTTGTCGCCCCAATGTTCTGTCGTGATGTATTTGGGGGCCGCTTCCTCCTTCTACTATCTAATGAAGCCCAAGCCAGCCTTCCCTCTCTCCTCTAAAGCTGGAGTTCATTTCCAGAAAGTTTTAGGGGGGTTAGTTAGAATTTTCCTGGGTGTTTCCCCTCTTCCATAGGGGCTTGCACCTTAATTAAGCATGCAAAGGTTGGACAGTGAAAAAGATAGACAGGAAGAAAATCGATGCCTTTGAATTATGGTGCTGGCGACAAATACTGCATATAATATGGACTGCCCGAAGAACAAACCAGTCTGTACTAAAGGAGATCAAGCCTAAGCTTTCCTTAGAAGCTCAGATGACAAGACTTCGACTTTCATACTTTGGACACGTCATGCGAAGAGAGAGATCGTTAGAGAAAGACATCATGCTTGGCAACGCAAAAGAGGAAGGCCAGCAATGAGATGGATCGATACAATAGCAGCAGCTATGGGTGCCAGTCTGTCAACAATGAGCCTCCCGACTGAAGACCGAACACAGTTTAGAATATCTAGCTAGATGGTCGCCACGAGTCAACACCGACTCAACGGCACTTGACAACAACAACAACAACACTCTTAGGTGTCTATAATTCACAGTACAAATCAGTCTCAAGGAGACACTAGATCTCTTGTTTGTAATACGTTCAAAATCTACGAAATCTTATTACGAATAAGAGACCTAGTGTCCCCTCAAGACTGCGATGTTCCTGGCTCTGGCTGATCGATTGGAGAGCAAGAGTGACATAGGTCGGGCCTCGGCACTAGCCAATGGAATAGGGGAGGGAATGCATTAAGTGCGCATCAGCCCTGATAAGAAAAGGGTCGGAGGCCCCAATGCAGCTCCCTGCCAGAAAGGTGTGAGAGGTACAGGTGCAGTGGAGACGTGGCATACAGAAGCAGTATGTAAAGCAGGTCTGCACAGAATGCATCTCTCGGTTTTGCATGCGGCCTGCAGAAAGCTACAAACAGGGGCAACCTATGGGTGGTGCAGGGCCATGTGCAGAGACTCATTGCAGGGCCTCATTTGCATATCCACTGGACCTCATTTGCATAAATTTATTTTATTTTAAAATGTATATGTTGCCATCTAAAATTTTAGGCGGCTTTCAAAGGAGTCCTTCACAAGCCTCTCTTATGTCCTGGCAATGACTTAGGGGAAGGTTTACTAAATATTAATGTGTGTTAAGTGTCACTGCGCCAATAGAAATAAATGGATGTGCATTAGCTTTTAAACATGCCTCTTAATGAGTGTCTGAATACCATTTGCATGGGCATTGAGGATAAAGAAAGACTACCAGATTTCTACATTACTACACTCCAATGTCAACTGCCAGGTACATTAGGAAGTACTACAGACCCTGCCCATTTAGAACCCATAGCAAACCCGCCGTATCATAACAGCACTACCAGGACTCACAGCACACCAAACCCTACCTATCAAAAAGGCCACACTGCAAATAGTAAAGCAATACTAGGGAAAAAGAATAAGTGGCACTGTCAAATAGAAACTACATGAACAGAATACCTCAGCTCAGTCACACATGCAAAACATAGAGCATCACCAAACAAAGAACAAGGGATCACAGTTTAGAAATAGGAAGATAATAATTAAATTGGGAACCCCAAAGGTCAAACTTGGAATGTACAACAACACTGGAGAAATAAAACTATAAATTAATTTCCTCTTGTACTAAACAAAAACACAAAGACGTTAACGATGCACATTTCCCAGAACTGAGATGTTCCAGTTAATAAATTCAAAATAAAAAGTATTTTTCTACCTTTTGTTGTTTGGGAATTTTATTTTTCAGTTGCAATTGCTCCAGTCACGTTCTTCTGGTTTCTTCTTGTCTTCTGCTAACTCTCCATTGTCTGCTGTCCATTTGTCCTTTCTTCTCTCTTCTAGTTTTTTCCATTCTCTCTACATCTGCTTTACCATACTGATCTTTCTCCTTTGCTCGTTCCTCCATTTCTTTCTTTATTCCTTTTACATCCACTCAGATTTCACCCTTCCATCCTCATTCCCCACTTACTCTCCCAATACCTGGCCAATCGCTGATTTTTCTTTCCTTCCACACAAAATATCTTTTCCCCTGTCCACCCTCACTCCCCCAGCCCCATCCCCTTCTAGCCCTCCCCCATTAGATCCCTTCTAGTTCCAGCCCCACCCAGCATCCGCTCCCTTCTAGTCCCATTCTCCCATCCCCCCACATCAGCCCATTTCCAGTCCTAGCCGCCCTTCAGCCCTCTCCAATCCTATCCTAGCCCCCTATAAGCCCATTTCCAATCCTAGCCCCCTATCAGCCCATTTCCATTCCTAGCACCCCATCAACCCATTTTCAGTCCAAGCCCCCCCCCATCAGCCCTTTCCAGTCCTAAGCTAGCCCCCATCAGCTTATTCCAAGCCCCCCAATCAGCCCATTTCCAGTCCTAACCAGCCCATCAGCCCTTTCCAGTCCTATCCTAGCACCCCCATCAGTCCATTGCCAATCCAAGTACCCCCAATCAGCCCATTTCCAGTCCTAGCCTCTGCTCCGAAGAGCCCCATGTCTGTCTGACCGGCGCTGTGGAGGCTGCTGGTGTGCTGAGTACTGGGAAACAGGAAATGCCCTTTAACCTCTGGCGTGCCAGCAAGGTCCACAAGAACACAGCTGCCATAATGAAGGAAAATGCTGTTCTTCACTCCAGTAGCTGTGCAGAGGTGAGCTGGGGCCTCAGGCCTCCCTGGCTCCCTCTGAAGCCAGCCCTGCATTCAGAAGCAACAGCATGTGCAGGATGAAGATGGTGCAGGGCCCTGTGCAAACAACATTCCCACACAATGGACGGGCTGGCTCTGGCAACAGATTCCCACAGCGAATGCCCAGGGTGGCAGCCAGCTACCAGGCAGCTACACAAAAAGGAGCATAGTGAATATACACTGTAAAGAGTCCTGCTCTCTCTTTTAATAGTGCATACCCAAACATTCCATGAAGTCTACTGTAGGGGCGTACCCCTTACTCATAACTGTTCCCATCCATACTTTGCAGGTATGAGTCACATTGCCTATGAAGGAACAGCTGTTATGGAGGGAATTTAGTCCCAGACACAGCTGGAGGATATGGCATCAGCTGCCAAGGGACAGCAATGACGTAACAATACTGTACGATTCTTCCCCTGATGGTACAAAAAAACACCCGCTGACCCTACAGTGGAGCACGTGAAAACATATCTGAGACTCGGTGAGGGGAGAATGGCCAGGTGACAGAGTAGCAGTGAGATGGCCATCAGGATGAACCATGGGAGAGCATGGTTTGAGGAAACACTGGTGCATGGTGGATAGCATGTTGGAGCCAGGGGTGAGGGAGATGGGAACGGAATGTCAGGCATGCAACAGCACCCTGTACCATTTGGCCAAGCAATCTAGCATGTTACACACCAGCCAGGGAGCAGGAGCTACTTACCCCCTTGTGTGGCAGGAGCGGAGCTATCATGACCCTCAATGCCACACAATGTCATCCATGAATTGCAGCATCTGCTCTTCCAGGGGGCTCAGTGGCTTTTGCCACTCATTCTTCTCCTTTGCACTCTGCCGTAGTTCCCGCCACTTTTTTTTTCAGGTTCTCCACATCCTGAATGTGGTGATGCACGGCATTCACCTTGTGGGTGATCTCCTGTCAGCCACACTGTTGTATGCTGGCATCCTTGGAGCCAAAGAGGGTGGCGTGCTCCTTCATGATGAGCCCCAGGGCCATGGTGGTCTCTGAGGGCGTGAAATTAGTTTTACGGGTGCATTTCATAACCATGTGCGCTGGCAATGGCGTCCAAATGGCTAACTGCGAGGGAGGTGGAAGGCTACCTGTGCAAGGTTTTTAAAATACATGGTTATGGGGCTACACCCCAAGACACACCTCACTCAATAAGGTAAGAGAAATTTGCGTAAGACTCATGCACAGGAAGGCTGAATATTGGCACTAATTGTTGGAGCCGGGAACCTCCATATCCATTGAAGAGGCTAACTGTGGATATTCAGTGTACTGAGTGGTTAGACAAGGGAACTGGGTAAGTGGAATATCGGCCCTTACATGGTTAACAAACAACAAACAGGTAAATGGAATATCTCATTTATTATGTGATTAACGCATAAAACCAGGCAAGTGGACTCTCGGTTATGACGCGTAAAACTTCCTTACCTAGAGCCGCTGTCCAGTGTCGCCATCACAGCAGGGGTATGCTGAGATATCAGCTGCTGTGGAATGGTCCATGCACTAGGCAATCAGACCATGCTTCTGCAGGACAAAGATGGGTGGGTGTAAGCTGGCCACTAGGCCAGTATAGAGTGAGGAACATATCTGCACCTTATGACTTCCGTAAATCCCTTAAGACCTATCTATTCATAGAATGTTACAACCAAACATACTAAAGACTCCTTTCACAAGCCTAAATGTACAATGATCCCACCCACCTTAGTCTCTGTGTACGTCCAGTCACCCCTATTTAATGTTGTCCCAACCTGTGTAATGTCTTCCCAACCTATGTAAACAACCACTTTGATTGAAGGGGAAAGTGGTATACAAATCTGGATAAATAAATGTAGCTGCTGGTCAAGGCATAGGGGTGTATGGCTAGCAGTGCAGTCTGGGATGAGAGCACAGGGAGGCTGATTGGTGTGACATACAACCTTTGGGAGCTAGAATGCTGTGTGTTGAGGAACAGAAAGTACAGTGGAGCTATGGCCCTAGAGAGGAGGTATAAGGCATGTCACACAGGCAACTGACCTAGGAGGCCAGGGAAGCAGTGTGAAGGAGCACAGCCCATGGTCCCCAACAGTACCACTGAGCTATGGCAGGGCGATGCAGAACCAATAGCCATGTTGATGCCCCAGAAGCCAGGAGGCACCACTGGGGCTTGTCAAGGCTGCAGCCAGATACCGCATGCCCTGGGCCCCTCCCTGATCACCCACATTACTGCACCTTGTTTCGGGGCGGTTTCTCCAAATGGGTTAGTTTTGCGCATACCATGACAGGCGTGAACCTCACTTCTAAGCCAGGGTCAGTCTCTCAAATTTACTGCTAAGGCTCGGCATAATACTTGCATCGTGCCAAAGAGAGCCTCCTGTTGACGTTTGTAAGATGTAACATGTATGGGAGTTTGTCAAGATGTGCTTGGAAATTCTTCTTTATCAGGCCTGTGGCTCCCAGTACAATGGGAAATATTTCTGTAGCTTTCTGCCACACTTTCTTGGTCTCTGACTGCATTTCCTGGTATTTCAGGATCTTCTGCCTCTCCATCGGATTCACAGAGTAGTCGCTTGGAACTGACACCTCTATTATCAATGCCGTTCTGGTGTTTTCTCCTTAACCACTGTATCCGGCTTCCTCGCCTCCAGCTTTTTATCGGTCAGAATGGGAATGTCCCAGGTGATCATAACCTCCACATTCTCTGTAATTCTCTTAGGGTCATGATCCCAGTATTTTTCGGGCACAGTGATGTCGTAGTGCTTACAGAGTTTCCAATGGATGAGATGTATTATGTTTTTCTGTATAAAAATTCTCCACCATCAGAATTTCACAGCCAGCTGTGAGGCGAGTCACCGTTTCCAGGTCTTTCCCACAGAATCGACATCGTATGTCTCTGTTGCCAGTTTTTTCGATGCTCGCTGCAAACCATCTCATCCGTAAGCCGCTGTCCTGGGCTGTAACTATCAACCTCTCATCCTTCAGTTTCAGTTCACCAGTCCTTAACCATTCATGTGTCTGTTCCTGATCGACAAAGGGTTCCTGGAGTAACACTCTGTATTTCCCACTGTATTTGTGCATCTGCCACTTGTTTGTCCTTGTTAGTTGATGTAGGTCCTTGAAGAGTATTTTTCTATCATCTTGCAAATTCTGTTACTTCCTTCTCTGTGTATGCTTGTAGATTCTCACTCTTTCCTTTTAGTTGTCAGAACGCTTGCCCAAGTTTGATGGTGGACACAAATTCTGGACGTTTACTCCCGTATTTCAGCACTTTTTATGTATTTGGATCCAATGATGTAGCTAAGTAGGCCTGGAGGCCTGTAATAGTAGCTCCATAGGTGTTGTCAATCTCTATAAGTCCTAGCCCTCCTTCAGCTCTAGGGATGTATAATCTTGGCATACACTGATTCTTGTAAATCACTTCATGGGCATGGAGGAGTTTTCGTGTTCACACATGCAGTCTTTCAAGATGCCAGTCCACAACCCCAAAGCTGTAGGAGAGTACAGGAGTTGCCAGCTAATTGATGGCTTGTATCTTATTCCGTGACGTTAAAGCAGTTTTCAGTAGCAGTTTTAATCTCCTGTAGAATTCTTTACTTGATATTTTCTCTCAGTAATTTCTGCTTGAGTGTCGTTCCTTCCTCCACTCCGAGATACTTATATACGCCTTCCTGTTCAAGGCCCTTGATGTCACAGCCTTCAGCCTGTTTCCTGTGTGTAGGGCCTGTCACTGTACTGTAGCTCCCATCAAGTTGCCCACACCCAAGCAAACCAACAAACCTGTCACTCAGAAAGGGACAGATGCTTTGGTCAGGCATCTCTATCATGCCCCAGCCACGTACAGGCAGCGGTACTTACCCTCCATAGATGCTCTCTGACACTAGCCCCCCTAACTGTATGATGAGGACACAACCATTGCCAATAGCAGGGGGCCCAGGTAGGCATGGCATGTTCACTGGCTAGTCTGCACTATAGCATCAGGAGCCCATGCAACCTACATGAGCACCCATGTGCCCCCCATGCTGGGTGCCTGCTCCCATCCCATTGCCCATTCCACAGACACCCCACAATAGTACAATATTGCATACATTGGCATGCACACATATGTTACCTGGGATTTGTGTCCAGTCTTCAACAGGCACTGTCCATGCTCTAATCTGTGTTGCACTACATCCACACCCAGCTATGTGTGTAACAACGCACCCACCCACATGTGCAGGTCCCACCAGCAGACTGACATCTCACCAGATTGCATCTGCACCCTGGCTTATAGCATCCTCCATTCCCATACGTCTCCAGCCCGCACTACATGGTGCTGCCTGGCCATCATCTTGGTCTGTGCCATCAACATACCATTTGCCGACATTCAGGCCACCATAGACCTGACGTGTACTGTAAACCAATATACACCACTCTAATGTGCCAGGCACCTGCCCATAATGCAAGAGGAAATGACGACACTGAATTACAATAAACAGCCTTTATTAGAACAACACGCCAACATCCCTCCTTCCAATTCCCATTCCTCCCAGCTTTCCCACACACACCACCCTCATCCTTCCCCAGATCAGTCTAGAGCCCTGAGGGACCTTGGCTGCAGCTCTTCAGGGCCTGGGCTACAGCCTATAGCCCTGTGCAGATGCCTTACTAATAAGACTACTACTATTGAACATTTATAGTGCTGCAAAACATAACACGGCGCTGCACAGACATGAAAGAGGCAGTCCCTGCTCATCAGAGCTTACAGTCTAGTCAAGACAGACAACACAGTAGCTGTGGACATGGGATTTATCTAAGGGGAATGGAAGGAAACACAAAAGAAAACAGCTGAGTCAAGATCCAAAAGCGGCAGCGAAGAGGTGAGTTTTCAGCCTGGATTTGAAAAGGGCCAGAGAAGGCGCCTGACGTACAGACTCAGGTAGTTTGTTCCAGGCATAAAGGGCAGCAAGGTAAAAGGAGTGATGGTACTGCTCCTTGACCAGGCCATCTACAGGTTTTTCACACTGCATCCCAAACCTGGGCCAGGTGTACAGATATCGGTCCCTTGCAGGGCATATGCTGCTGCTCTGAATGGATCTCTGTAGTGTATGCCACTATATGAGGGGTTTCATGGACACTATCTGGTTGCTCTCACTATCATCTCTACATTACTCGCATCCCTTCGCGGTCCTCTGGGCATCAGCACATTGTGACTTCTAGCTTGACCATGCAAATGCTATCTCACATGCCTGACTTTCACCTCTGGACCCCATAGGGCTGTCTCCGTTCAGCAGTTGTCTTTTTACTGCTCCTTCCAAATGCCCTCAAAGACCCTACTCCATGCTCTGTGCCTCCACTTTCACGACTGCACCCCTTCATCGCTTTTTTCCCACCCTGCACCCCGCTCTGTCCCAGCCCTTCTCATCCATGCCTGTTTACACCATTCCCCTCACTCTGCTACTCAGCCCCTCCTCCCATTTCTTCCACTCTTTTTAACCCCCTTGTCATAAGAACATAAGACATGCCAGACTGGGTCAGACCAAGATCCATCAAGCCCAGTATCCTGTTTTCAACAGTGGCCAATCTGGGATAAGCAGTGGCTTTTGCACGTCCCCTTTAATAATGGTTTATGGACTTTTCCTCCAGGAACTTGTCCAAACCTTTTTTTAAACCTGGCTACACTAGCAGCGTTTTCTATATCCTCCAGTAACGAATTCCATAGTTTGATTACACATTGAGTGAAAAAAATATTTTCTCTTATTAGTCTTAAATAGTTTACCCTGTAGCTTCATTGCATGCCCCCTAGCCGTTCTATAGTTTGATGGCGTAAACAATCCATCTACATTTATCCGTTCCACTCCATTCATTAATTTATAGACCTCTATCATATCTCCCCTCAGTCGTCTCTTTTTAAGGTTGAAGAGCCCTAACCTTTTTAGCCTCTCTTCATAGGAGAATCCTTCCATCCCCTTTACCATTTTGGTAGCTCTTCTCTGTACCTTTTCTAATAATGCTATATCCTTTTAAAGATACGGCAACCAGAATTGCACACAATATTCAAGGTGCGGTCGCATCATGGAGCGATACAGAGGCATTATGATGTCATCCTTTGTTTTATTCTCCATTCCTTTCCTTATGATTCCTAGCATTCTATTTGCTTTCTTGGCCTCTGCTGCACACTGGGCCGAGGGTTTCAACATGTCCTCCCTATCCCATCCCCCACCCATCCTGTACCTCCCTCTTTTGACCTCACTCTCACCATCTGTCATTGACCCTGTGGCACCACTCTTGGAGCATGAGGTCCTGGTTGGTGTATTGTGATGTTTGTTGGGCTGCATTTGTGTGATTGTTGCACAGAGCCACCTTGTCATGCTGTATATCACATTCCAGCTCTGGAACAGGTGGTGATATATGGGGAACATAGACTTAGGTGACACCACACTGGGGAATGGCCAGGTGCAGGTGCTTTAGCTCCCAGTCCTGTGCCGGCAGAAGGGGTATATCCTACAAATGGGTAGGCAACAAACGTTTGCAACATGATTTCTCTGCTGTCTACTTCTCTATTCTATGCATGTTCATAACCAGCGGCATTTTGCACTCATTGCATTTGGCCACTTGCACCAGATCACAGGACAGTGGGTACAATAACAATGGTGACACCCACACAACAGGCCAGTCCAACACAAGGAGCAGGGAAATGGTAATATTTTTTGGTGCCAGTTTGATTCCTGCACTCTTGGTTTTGCTTTTGCACAACAATTCCCTTGTGTTGTCTTGAACCTGTGACCCATGCATTTGCAGGACATCCTCTAACAGGGGGAACTATTGTGCCCTCTTGTGTGATGTCTGCAGCTCCATCCTGTTCTAAGATGGAGCCCCCAGGCATCCTGGGATGGTAGGGAAGTGAATTTTGAACTGTGTAATCTGGCAGAATCAGTGACCTAAAATATGCCGCTGACCACAGCAACTGCTGTGGGGCATCCCCACTGTTGGCATGTTCACTCTCACAGTCAGGCCTGTGCCAGGTGCTCATTTCTAACCTGCTGTACTGCACATCCCCCTCTCTCCTCCCTTTAGCTCGATCTCCCATTGGCTGCTCACATTCACAGGTGGAGCTGAATCCCCTTCCAAATGGCCATGGCCAGATGTTAATGTGGTGACCCCTGGGGTACAGCACCGCCTCCCATCTCAGCACCATTCTGGCCAGGGCCTCGGCCTTGGCAGGGCTGAAGTTGCCTACTCTCCTTGCTGCCATGCTGCTGCTGTGTATCTAACCAGCCAGAGGGGGCGCCTACATGTACCATGTGCCTTTGCACATGCGATATCATAACTGGTTATGGGTTCTTTGGTGGGGGCCGCACTACATCCGCCTATCTGCTGATGGCATATTTTCTATAGTACGTGGTGATGACACTACTACCTGGGTATGATGAGATATTGGCCTTGCCCAACTTTCCATCACTGCATGGTTATGAGCTTCCCTCTGCACCCTTCTATGCATTTTGAATGTACCTCTGCCTTGCGTGGGTATGTCGAATATCAGCACTCGAATCCCATCCACATGGGATGGGGCATGGGGATATGCCCACTGGCGGAGGATCTCCCATATCCAGCCATTTCCATCCTTGCCCATGTGTCCGGTGGATAACTTGGGATTCGTGCCCTTTTCTGTGTGGGTTCCTTTAGCTGGTTATCGGCTCTTTTTGCACCTCTTGCAATCGCAAACCCTTTTTTCTTTGGTGCCTCTGAAAGAATATAAGAGTGGAGAAGGGCCACTCATCTTTAGGTGGACTAGGTGCCCACCTAGAACAGCACAATTTCAGGGGTGGCATCAGTACTTGTGTGACAGAAGTCGGCAGAAATTGTCAGCTAGCACTGCCGAACTCTGCAGCTGGTCGTCGCCATTGTTTCCCCCACTCCTCGGCAGCATTAAAGATTTGGGGCAGGCTTCTAAGCACATCCATACACTCTAGGCCTGACCCCCTCCAAAACAGGAAGTTCACAGAGGCCTTGTGCTGGTTGCTCTGAGTCATATGTAATGCGGCCAAGAGAGGTGGCAACAGCATTGGTGATGGCAGCGGCAGAGGTAGGCATGATAGCAGGAAGGGAAGAGGGATTCTGGACGCCAGGGCAGCAGTAGAGAAGGGGAAGCGAGTGTTATCCAATGAACTCAAGTTAATGTTATTGTTTTATTTGTCTACTAACTTTACAAATATTCTCATATTTCCTGGGAACTAAGCTCCATCTTTTAATGGATGTCCCAGGGTAAGTGATATAAGTGCTGGAAAGGAAAAAGGACCCTACCCTTACAGCGAGATGCTGAACACATGGTAGGGAAGATTAGGGGAGATGCCCAACAGTTGGAGAAGAAGAAGGGAAATGTTAGACATGGGGGCAGGGCCTTGAGCTGTTGGGGGCACACAGTTGAAGGTTTGTCTAGGGCTGGGGTCACCAACCTCCAGAGGGCCGCGGGCCGCACAGCCGACTACCGGGAGCCTCGCGGGCCGCACCCCCCTTCTCCCCGCCCCCGCGAAAAAAAACAACAAACGCAAAATTATGAAAACAATGGCTGATCACCTTTATTGAATTTAATGAGATGGCTGATGATTCATGCTAGCAGACAAACGCTTAAAGTCCGGCTTCACAGATGACACTGACAGGAGAAGGGACGCTTGCAGGTGGTCGTCGGTGAGCTGCGAGCGCGTGGATACAATGGCGGGAATCCTTGGCGGGCCGCACGTAATGTTAACCGGGGTAGAGTCTCGCGGGCCGCACGAAGGGACCTCGTGGGCTGCATGCGGCCCGCGGGCCGCAGGTTGGTGACCCCTGGTCTAGGGGGTCAGGTACCTTTGGGCGACCAGGTGGGTCCTTGAGTAGAGGAATTATTTGGAGAGTTTTCAGAGGAACTTGTCCAGGCCCATGGACTGAAATTTCTCTTATCTACATATTCACATGTGTACCAGTGGCCTGCTCCACTCCAGCCAGCTTTTCAAAGGGAAACTCTATTTCCCATCAGGGAAAGACACAGAAATGCACATTCGCTCTTCAAACAATGCCTCTTCTTTCGTATTTATTCAACGTCTTTCAATCCTGCTTATTCACAGAAGGTTGAAGCGGGTTATGGACAATATATACAACGCCTTCCCAGCAGCAAAGAAATAGATACCATAACTGTGGATAGCTAATAAATATGGCATGAAAGTTAGGCCCAGAGACCGGAAGGGTAGTTTTTTAGCTGTTTCCTAAACATTTGCAAATCTCTAATTGTGCGAACCTCTTCTGGTAATGAGGTCCAAGCTCCTGGGGCATCAAGGAAAAGGCTTAGTTTGACTAAGCTGATGTGCGAATAAAAGCATTTCGTGAGCAAACTCGCAGAGGGCGACCGGTTGTACGTTTGTGTAACCATATGCTTTGGCTATTGACTGAAAGATTGCACCTCCTATTTTACTATTAATATCAGGGGAAACCAGCCCTCTTCCACTCTTCATACACACGCTTCTGCTGCCGCTCATCTGCTCACTCAGTCGCTGTCCCACCCCTCCGATTACCATCCAGTTTAGCTCATCATCATTTAATGCATTTGTTGCCAGCTCTTTTCCTCAGCCTGTAGCAACCTCCTTGTATGTCCCTCATCTTCTTCCCCAAAATAACACTCATGGGCTCTCATCAAGGCCAGCCCAGTGCGCTCTGCAGAGCTCGGGAATTCCCTTCCTGTGACTAGTGAAGCCTTCCAATGCTCCGCCCCTCCAAGGGCGGCTCAAGACAATCTGATGCCTGAGGCAAGGGATGAGATGGTGCCCCCTCCCCCGGTAACGGGGGGGGGGGGAGGCTTTCTCAAAACTCCAATCAGGTATTGAACCAAACCAAAAAGCCGATTCGATTATATGAAGGAAATGTAAGAGTATGCATACCAAGGAACTAAAAGAAAGAGTGAGAACCACAGCACCAATTATAAAATTAAATTATAACTCATTTTTATTTTGTTGTTGTAAACTGCGTCATGGTTTTTGCTTTTTCTTTTTGAACATATGTTTTGCATCCACAGAACCCCCTTCCTCAACAATGGATGCAGAGCAGAACCAGGACATTCACCTACAGAACTCAATAGCTTAAAAAAACCCAAACATTATCCAGTACCAGGCATATTGTGAACTAATACAAAACCCTACAACAAAGTCACTGAGTATCTATAGAACAAATCTACCATATCATACCATACTAGCATCAACTTCCAAAACTTACATAAGGAGCCCATCCAAAAAAAGCATCACTGTAAACACTACATTTGGCCCTGGAACATCCAAACACCTATTTGGACAGCTGAACAATTCAGATTACTACAGTACAGATCCCTATGTAGAAACTCCATGTTAACAGAACACCTGGCCTCAGTCACACACTCAGAACACAAACCTTCACCAAGTACAGAATAAGTGACCGTAACCTAAAAATAAACATATGCAGATAAAAATTAAACTACAACTTCAAGAAGCCAGATTCTGCATACAGTACAATACCAGAGAAACAAAAAGAGATGAATTTCCATGTACGGTATAAAATATAAAGATAGCACCATCTGGTCAATAAATTGAAAATGAAATTCTCTTCTAACTTTATTGTCTGACCATTTTATTCTCTGATCATGTAGGTCCCGATCTGAGGTTGCTGCTTTTCTCTGTCTCCCAGTGCCCCCTCCTGTCTACATTCCCCCAGAGACGGCACAAGGGTGATGCAGGGCTATGTACACAGACTTAAAGTGGCATCATTTGCATAAATTTAGTATACTTTATTTTAAAATGTATATGCCACCCATCTAAAATCCTACGCAGCTTCTAAACATACACATGCAATTTAGCAAAACAATGCTACAATAAAACAAACATAATAATAAAACATTAAACATGATTAATGAAAAGCCACTTACACAGCCCCTCCCCCCATCAAACCATTATAAGTATCTGCACATCAGATTTATTTTGCTATGACCAGATTATTGATGTGGAAGGAAGATGTAAAATGAAAAATTAATCCTGGTAGGCATGAATTCAAACGCTGGATCGGATTGTGTTATAGCTGGAAAAGTCTGGAACTCAGCAGCAGTGAAGCTTTCAGGTTACTAAACAAAATTAAACTGAGACATTCTCTGAAAATTTGAAATTTCCTTGAATCTGAACAAAATATTTTAAATTTCAGTATGGCAGCATGAAGAATGCAAAACTTCAAATCTCAAAGACAATACATATTCCAGTACCTCCCCCCAACCAACACCCTACAGTTGACCTCACCAAGCACCCAGAGTACAGGATCCATAGAGCAAATCTACTATTCATTAACAGCACTAACAAAACACACAACATGTTGAGTACCCAAAAAAAGCAGCACCATAAATATTGCAGCGGGCCTATAACATCCGTACACCTGTTTGAAAAGCTGAACAAGCCAAATTACTACAGTATAGTATAGATCCCTATGTACAAACTCCATGTTAACAGAACACCTGGCCTCAGTGACACACTCAGCACATAGACCCTCACCAAGTACAGAATAAGTGACTACAACCTAAAATAAAAATATGTAGACAAAAATTAATCTGAAACAGACTCCGCATGCAGTGCAACATCAGATAGAAATGTAGTTCCCCATACTGTGTAAAATATAAAGATAGCGCAAATGCCAATCACTAAAATGAAAATAAAATAATTTTTTCTACCTTTGTTGTCTGACCATTTTATTTTCTGATCATGCTGATCCCGATCTGAGGCTTCTGCTTTCCCGTCTTCTCTTGGCTCTCTTTCTATGGTTTATAGTCCATCTGCCATTTCTTATCTCTTGTTTTCTTCACTTCCTTCCATCAGTCTATTTCCAGTCCCAGTAACCCTTCCCAGTATCAGCTCCTTTCCAGTCCTCCATCCCAGTACCTTCCAATGTCAGCTTGCATTCTCATGACTGCCACTGGTGTCCATTCTCTTCCAGTCCCCCTCCTTCCCCATTGTCCAGTGCCTTCTAGTCCAAATACCATGGCAGCCCCTCTCAGCATCCACTCCCTTCCAGTCCCATTCTACCATCCCCCCGCATCAGCCCATTTGTAGCCCTAGCCCCCAGTTTGCTTCCAGGGCCAGCAGCTCTATCCTTCCCCCCCCCCCCCCGCCATCAGCCCATTTCCAGTTCTAGCCCCCCAGTCTTCTTCCAGGGCCAGCAGCTCCCTCCCCCCCCCCATCAGCCCATTCCAGTCCAAGCCACCCCTAATCAGCTCACTTCCAGTGCTAGTCTTCTCCATCAGCCCATTTCCAGTGCTAGTCCCCCTTCAGCACCATTACCAGTGCTAGCCTCCCCTAATCAGCCCATTACCAGTCCTAGCCTCCACTAATCAGCCCATTTCCAGTCCTAGCCCCACTTATCAGTCCATTTCCAATGCTAGCTTAACATCAGTCCATTACCAGTTCTACCCCCCCCCCCCCCCATCAGCCCATTATCAGTCCTAGCCTCCCCTAATCAGGTCCTCCCCGATCGGCCCATTTCCAGTTCTAGTCCCCCCTTAGCCCATTACCAGTGGTAGGCCCCCTAATCAGCACATTACCAGTCCCAGCCCCCAGTCGATTAGCCCATTCCCAGTCCTAGCTTTCCCTAATCAACCCATTACCAGTGCTAGTCCCCCTAAAATCAGTCAATTACCAGTCTTAGCCCCTCTAATCAGCCCATTACCAGTCCTAGCCCCTCCAATCTGCCCATTTCCAGTGCTAGTCCTCCCAATCTGCCCATTTTCAGTCTTAGCCCCCTTGATCAGCCCATTTCCAATCCTAGCCCCTCATCTGTCCATTACCAGTTTTAACCCCTCACACATCAGCCCATTATCAGTCCTAGCCTCCCCTAATCAGGTCATTACCAGTCCTAACACCCCTCCCCGATCAGCCCATTTCCAGTGCTAGTCCCCCAGATCTGTCCATTTCCAGTGCTAGCCCCCCCCAAATCTGCCCATTTCCAGTGCTAGCCCTCCCTCCAATCTTCCCATTTCCAATGCTAGTCCCCCCCAATTTGCCACTTCCAGTGCTAGCCCCCCCAATCTGCTCATTTCCCGTGCTAGCACCCCTCCCATTCTGCCCATTTCCAGTGCTAGCTCCCCCCCCCATCTTCCCATTTCCAGTGCTAGTCCCCCCCAATCTGACCATTTCCAGTCCAAGCCGCCCCCCTCCCTCCTCGCCCCCACGGGAGACCCTGCAAGTTGCCTGACGGTCGGCGGCCCCGGCTCTCTAGAGCTGTGAGAAAGAACTGCCTTTTCTTTCCCGCGGCTCTGGTAAAGTTGAGCCCGGCACCGCTAAGGGTAAACCACAGCATTTCCTGTGACAGGCATCCAAATAGCAGATGAAACTTAATGTGAACAAATACAGTTATGCACCTAGAAAAGAAAAACCCAAACTATGGAGTGGAGGAGTGGCCTAGTGGTTGGGGCAAGGTACTTCAGGCCGGAAGGTCGGTGGTTCAAATCCCACTAGAGGACAGCAACCTTGGGCCAGAAGGACTGGGGTTTCTAGTCCCACAGGTGCTCCTTGTGGTCTTGGGCAAGCCACTTAACCCTCCATAGCCCATGTTCCCTGTAAAATAGTTATTTCCAAGTTATAATGCCCTGTTCAATGTGATTTCAGTTTGTTCAATGAGATGCAGAATAGCGTGGTATATAAGAGAATGTAAATAAATAAAAATAAATATGGTTATACGATGCAAGGTTCCACATTAGGAACCACCACTCAGGAAAAAGAATTAGGTGTCATCGTGGATAACTTGTTAGAACCCTCCACCCAGTGTGCAGCGGCGGCCAAGAGAGCAAATAGAATGCTAGGTATCATAAGGAAAGGAATGAAAATAAAACAAAGAATGCTACAATGCCTCTGTATTGTTCCATGAGTATTGTGTACAATTCTGGTTGCTGTAATGGTAAATGGGATGGAAGAATACTCCTATGAGGAAAGGTTTAAAAGATTAGGGCTCTTCAACCTGGAAAAGAGATGGCTGAGGGGAGATATGATAGAAGTCTATAAATTAATGAACGGAGTGGAACAGGTAAACCATCGATCCACGCCATCCCAGCAAGCCTACTATTCCTCCTGCTGCCCAACACGAGGTAGATCATCTGAAGCGCTACAAAAAGACATCCCCTTGGATCACCCTTGCACTTCAATAACGAGGCAGATCTCCGCGAACGCACATCTAAGAACTCCAGCTGACACGACCAAATCAGCAGACCCTCCACGGTATCTGTGCAATCTCCTGCCTACTATCTGCAATTCATAACACAGCAACCATTAGGGTCCTAAGTGAGGTGTTTCATATGTATATTATCCCGATGCATAACTAAATGTTTATAATCTGACCCACATTCAGCGAAAGTCTGTAGAAAATATCAACATAGCAGCTCTGTGACTAGTTTGAAACATTGTATGTACTCCGATAGTCCTGTAGAAACTTAATAACAAACCTGCTCACTTACTCTTTTGAAATACTGTCTGGCAATTTCTGTTGCTTTATAATGCTAATTGAAACAATGTGAATTCTATCTACTGCTACTCACCATCTAACATGCTTTCCATGCAAAAATCATCATAAACAAATACTCGAATTCACAAGGCAAAAACCATGACCTGCTCACTACTAGCCCTCCTAAGCTTCTATCTACTCTTTAACACCTTCAACGAAACTAATGCACTTACCCATGGCAACAACCATATCCCTTTACTACACAATAGAAATAGAAAACACTACAACAACCATTTCCAACCACCACAAAACCCCCATTACAAGAGACAGTCTCACATACTTCACATAGCATTAGAGCACACAACCAACACAAAACGCAACAGAGTAGATACTCAAAAAGAACTCAGATGTGCCCTTATCAATGCTCGATCCACCCGCAAGAAATGGCCTGCCATCACCAACCTCATAACCAACCTCAACCTAGATATATTATTGATCACAGAATCTTGGCTCTCTGATGCTGATACAGTCATACTAAACCAGCTCACACCTCTAGCCTACTCCAGTTACACATGTAACAGATCTAGCAAAAAAGGAGGCAGAGTACTCATCATAGCAAAAACCAAACTCCAATACCGAACAATCCAAACCAGCAGCACACCACAGCTCGATGCCATCACTATTTACAATAACCACAACACGATCAACCTGATCTATAGGCCCCCAAATACCTCATCCGAAGAACTATCGACCATCGTTGACCTAGCCTGCAATCCAAAAAATCCAGACAAACCGAACTGGCTACTAGGCGACTTTAATCTTGCTTCACTCCAGCCCACTGTGGCCTGCACCTTCCTCGATGCAATGTCCAACCTCAACTATGAACAAATAATAAATAACCTCACTCATCAACGCGGAAATGTTCTTGACCTCATCTTCACCCCACCCACCTATTCAGACAAAAACTACAATTTTGATCTCTCAGTCACCCCAGTTCCCTGGTCTGATCATAGTCTCCTATCATTCAAGATGCCAGTACAGCTAAAATCAGTCAGCCACACTATGAAACGGTCTCCAGCAAACCACAGACGTTTCAAACCATTTGACAAAGAAGAAATCATGAACATCGTACTCCCAAAAATGACCCAACCATCGGACAACATCAACGACATGGTCGACAACTGGAACAACACCCTCAAGGAATACTCGGAACAATCTACAGCTAATAACCACCCAACACCGGATAACCATTTGGATAAAAGACCATCGGCACCATGGTTCACTCCAGAACTAAAGAAATCTTTCACACTTTTGAGAAAGCTAGAGAGAAAATGGCGTAAATCTCAGAACTCCTCTGACCAAGCAATTTACCTAACCCAGCTAAAGACCCATCGTGTAGCGGTCTGGAACAGCAGAAAAGCCTATCACTCAGAACTCCTCAACCGCTCTCTAAACAAGCCACGAGAACTCTTTAACCTAGTAAGTGTACTAACCACAGAACCATCCCCACCACAGCAGGAATCCATACACCCCCAAAAGTTCGCCAACTACATCCAATCAAAAGCCATCAAAACATCAATAGCCTCCCCCTCGATACCTTCCTAGATTCATGTACATGAGAACCCGCTCTGCAAGTTCGCATCCCCTTCCACTAAACATGTCGAAGACATTATCACCAGAATAAACACAACTACGGCATCTAATGACCCATGTCCAGCACACTGGATAAAAGCAATGCAATCTGAACTCAGCCCGTGCATATCGAAAATCATAAATCAATCATTCGCAACAGGAACTTTCCCATCAGCTCTCAAGCAGACCGCCATAAGACCTCTTCTAAAAAACAACCAACTAGACTCAACAAAGGAAGAGTCCTATTGACCAATCGCCAGCATCCCCCTTCTATCCAAAATAATTGAGAAGGTAACACAAATTCAGATCCAACAACATATAGACACCGCATCTCCACTAGACCCCAGTCAACATGGTTTCAGAGAAGCTCATGGAGTCGAAACACTGCTGACCTCATTAACCAACACTCTCATCAGTGGAATCGACAGCATCAAAAATGGATTTGCATTAATATTCCTGGACATTTCCGCAGCGTTTGATTCAGTGGACCATAACATACTCCTAACCCGACTCCAATACAAAGGGATTCAGGGGTTAGCACTGGATTGGTGCAAATCGTACCTGGAAGAGTGCTGGCAACATGTTCGTATGGGAACAAACACCTCAGAACCATTCCAGCTGAAACAAGGAGTCCCTCAAGGATCCTCCCTCTCGGCGCTACTCTTTAATATCTATATGCAGCTGATATGTGAGATCACACGATCATTCGGAGTATCTTCTCTAATCTATGCAGACGACGTGCTGATCTTCACACCAATCACCATCACTCTGCCAGATTATACAGTACTAGTTGAGTGTTTCGATGCAATAGCAGACTGGCTTCTCACACAGAACATGAGAATAAACTTCAAAAAACCCGAAGTCTTAATCATCACGAAGAATAAGGAATTTTCACCCCCATCTACCCTAAAAGTACGGGACGCCGAACTGCCAATCAAATCCTCCATAAAATATCTGGCTATAACTCTGGATCATCGCCTAAACTTCAAAGAACACATAAACCGAACAGTGAAAACCATCTACTTCAAGATTAGGACCCTCCGACACCTCAAAAACATGCTCTATCCCGACAACCTCCGTACCATCTTTCAAGCGATAGTCATTCCCCATTTTGACTACGCAAACATAGTACTCCATGGCCTCTCAAAAAGCACCCTAAACACGCTGCAATTAGCAATGAACACCGCTGCTTGCATCCTCCATGGGGCCTCAAGGAGTGATCATATAACCCCCATATTAAAAGAATTACACTGGCTTCCAATACCTTGCAGAATTACATACAAAGCATTACTTATGACATTTAAGGCCACCAATAACTTAGAGCGCCACCCAGCAATCTGCATACTCCTGACCCGCACCCCTAATACCAGATCCAGGAGATCAGTGGCAGCCAATACCCTAATAATCCCAACTGACTCCACAAAGCGTTCAAATGCAACCACGGAAAGAGCATTCTCATACTTCGCTCCCAGATGCTGGAACAATCTTCCACCCTCCATAAGAGCAATCAATGACCTCAAGCAATTTAGAAAAGCTATAAAACACCACCTGTTCCTCTTACACTTCTCTCAATACCAGTTACCATCACCTACCCCCTCAACTTTTACTAAGCCCCCATTATAACCAAAATTGATCTGATCTATCTCTTCTTGTATAACAAGAAAGTTACCATTGTACATAGTTGAATAATTAAGATGTACAAGGTTTTCCTAAGTTGAATCCTGTTAGATCTCCTGTTAAATGTAAACTCACGACAGCCTGTTGCTATCTGTGAGCACTTTTTGTTTACTGTAAACCGCGCTGACGAGAAAGAGTGCAGTATATAAGAACGTTAAATAAATAAATAAATAAATAAAATAAAATTGTTTATGCCATCAAAATATAGAAAGACTAGGGGACATGCAATGAAACTACAGGGTAAACTATTTAAGACTAATAGAAAATATTTTTTCACTCAATGTGTAATCAAACTCTGGAATTTGTTACCGGAGGATGTAGTAAAGGCTGTTAATGTAGCTGGATTTCAAAAAGGTTTGGACAAGTTCCTGGAGGAAAGGTCCATAAACCATTACTGTATTAATAAGGGACCCAGGATAATCAATGCTTGACCCAGTACAAGCATTGTGGAACCTGTGTCTTTTGGGGAAACTGCTAGGTACGTATGACCTAGATTGGCCACTGTTGGAAACAGGATACTGGGCTTGATGGACCTTGGTCTGACCCAGTATGGCATATCTTATGTTCTTATGTTCAGTCCTGACCTCTCAAGTACTGAACATATCTCACTGTGCCCCCCCCCCCCCCAAATATGTGGGCCATAAGCACATGCCTTATTTCTCTATGCCTTAATCCATTCCTGGCAGAAGGGTGAATACTTCATGTTTGGTGCTTCACTGCAGCATTTTACCCATTTCCAGGAGTGAGATTCTCTGGCAGCTCCATTGTGGGGTCCTGGGTGCTGGCCGGGAGAAGGTGCAACACGGCAAACTTACGTTTAAGCTGGCTTTGCCGCAGTGCCTCATACTCCAGCGACCCGCCACTCTTCTTTCTGGCTGAAGTCTCCTGAATTGTGAGATTTTGGGTGGCAGAGTAGAATGGCTGGCCCAGGAGCACAAGGCACCGCATCAAAGCCATCTTAAATGTATGTTTGCTGCGCAGCCTGTGTGTGGGGATGCATTGTGGCCTGCAGCGCCATACCGTACGGGAAAGCTGTGTCGAAGCGTGACGGGGGCTAGGAACGCCACTGGTCAGTTCTGGTTTTAAATTTGCACTGCGATGCGGAATGGTATTTGTAGTCCCTGATTTAACCTATTATGAGGCCTGCAGAAATCCAGGACTGACTTCACATCTCACTCCTGGAACTGCGTAACTTGGCAACTCTGTGCTCACTCTTCCAGAACCAAGTAGCTAGCATATGTACTATCTCACCCACTGACAACCACTGACACGCACTGCAATCCAGCCTAACAAAGACTATCTATAGTCAGGCCTGGCCCATCCCATTAGGCAGCCACCTAGGACAGCAGACCATGGCAGCTGGCACAACAGCTTTCTGCTGCTTCTTTGGTGCGCATGACAGGCCATGTGCTTCTGACACTCCCTCCGACGCAACTTCGTATTGGAGGGGGATCAGAAATAGCAGGCCATGTGCACCAAAACAGCGCCAAAGTCACCATCTTTAAACTGCCACCACCAGCCCCCCAGAAGACAAAACTGGTGGTGAAGGTGACAGCAAGGGAGTGCAGTGGCAGTGTGTCTTGGTGCAGGGGAGCAGTGGTGACTCCACATGGATTGGGGCGGAACTGCCAGGGTTCCTTCCTGGGGCAGCAGAAACCCTGGGGCTGGCCCGGGTTATAGTCCAATACAACATTGCCATGCAATAACCCTGCCTAGGAAGAATCACAGCTCCCAGACTGCACTGTAACACTCCCACACAGTAATCCATCCTAGTAAGGGCTACAGCTCCCAGAGTGCACTGTGACACACCCACACAGCAATACCCCCTAGGCAAGACAACATCTCCCAGAGTGCACTGTGACACTCCCACACAGTAATCCCTCCTAGGAAGAACTACAGCTCCCAGAGTGCACTGTGACACTCCCACACAGTAATCCCTCCTAGGAAGAACTACAGCTCCCAGAGTGCACTGTGACACTCCCACACAGTAATACCCCCTAGGAAGAACTACAGCTCCCAGAGTGCACTGTGACACTCCCCTACAGTAATCCCTCCTAGGAAGGACTACAGCTCCCAGAGTGCACTGTGACACTCCCACACAGTAATCCCTTCTAGGAAGGACTACAGCTCCCAGAGTGCACTGTGACACTCCCCTACAATAATCCCTCCAGAAAGGACTACAGCTCCCAGAGTGCACTGTGACAATCCCACACAGTATGCTTAGGTGTATGTTTATTAAGATTTGCTTGATCGCCCTTCACAAAAAAGCAGCAGGGCGGTGCACAAATAAAATTAGAAATTAAAAGGGAGGACAGAACTCCATTAAAAACAGGAAAGCCTAAGAGAATCACTCATACTGACGGGGAAGAAGGCAAAAAAGGACGAAGGGGAGGAGGGGTAGGTAGACCAAGGCAAAGGGGAGGACAAATTATTCATGGACCTATAGGTCAAATGCAGCACTGAACAAATGAGTCTTCAGTAGTGACTTGAACTTTGAGTACTGTGTGTCTACTCTGAGGGCAGGGGGGGGGAGGAAGTTCCAGGGGGCAGGTGCAATAAAGTAAAAAGCAGAGAAACTTGTAGATGTTAACCGAGCCTGAGTAACAGCGTTAGGGTTGCCAACTGGCTCCAGATGCGCCCGACAGGCTTGATCCAGTCCTGGGTTTACTCCATTGCATGCAGGGACATGTAGTTCTGATTTCTCCATTGCACTCCATAAGAAAAGCAAAACTACAAGTCCCTGCATGCAATGGGGTAAACATAGAACTGGATGAAGCCTGTCGGGCGCATCAGGAGCCAGTTGGCAACCCTAAACAGCGTGGAGGGGTAAATGATTAGCATGAATGGACTAAAGGATATAATGCGGGGAATGAACGAACAGAGTCGGAGAGATAGCGATGGGAGCCAGAAACAAGGTAAGCAGCTTATATTGGATGGAGAATTTCACAGGAAGCCAGTGGTGATGAATCAGAAGGGGGTGACTTGTTGAAATCTGCAAGCATGAGCCAGGATACGGACAGCGGTGATTTGAATTAAGTGGAGGAGGTGAAGTTGATATTGGGGAAGGCCAAGATAAAGAATATTGAAAAAAATCAAGCTTAGACACTACAAGAGTGAGGAGCGAGATGGTCAGAGATGAAGTAGAGAGAAGAGGTCGGACAGCCCGAATATGTCTAAGAGAAAGAAAACAATAGTGAATCAAAGAAGAAAGATGTGCGTGAAATGATAGGGCAGAATCAAGTGTTACCCCAAGATACTGCAATGGATTGACAACTGGGATCGGACAGTCAGAAAGAGAGGGGACCAGGAGAGGGAAAGGGTTACCAAAAGTGAGCCATAGTACTGCTGACTTATTGGGGTTGAGGTGGAGAAAACTGTCTGATAACCATGATGAGATATTGGAGAGACAGACATTAAAAGGGGGCATGACAGGTGAGACCGGACTAGTATGGTTGAGTAGAATATCAGCTGCATAGCAATGAGCGGAAATGCTGGGCTGCTGAATCAGGACAGTTAAGGGAATCATGAAAATGTTGAACAAGAGGGACGTTAAGACGGAGACTTGGGGGACACCACAGTGGAGTGGTAAGGAAGAGAAGATCGAAAACAACTGCTGAGAGAGGAAAGAATGAAATCAACCGAGAATGGCACCTCTAGGCCTGAAGTCATAAAGTCGAGTGAGAAGAGTAGTGTAGTCGACGACATCAGAGGCTGAAGAGAAATTGAGAGAAACCACCACCGAGATGTCACCCCAGTCGTGAACCTGATGGATTTCACTAAGGAAGGAAAGAATAGTTTCCATGCTATGTCCAAGACAAAAGCCAGAATGCTGGGAGTGAAGAGCATGAATGGATGTAAGGTGTGAACATAATTGTGCGAATACCAGGTTTCGAGTAGCTTGGAAAGGAGAGGAAGAGTAGGAATGGGATGGTAATGAGCTGGGACGGAGGGGTCCAGAGACTGATTTTTGAGGATTGGACGAACTATGGCATGCTTCCATAGAGTCGGGAAAACGCCTGAAGATAAACTGTTATTCAGACTGGACAGAATCAAGGGTAGTAGTGCAAGGGATGGCGTGAAAAGCCAGGCCAATGGAATAAGGTCAGCGATAGATGTGGTCATGGGATGAATTGATGATGTTAATAACCTTAATAGACGATACTAGAGAGAACGACAACCAGTAATCTCTCTTAGGAATGACTACAGATCCCAGAGTGCACTGTGACATTCCCACACAGTAATCACTCTTAGGAAGGACTGCAGCTCCCAGAGTACACTGTGACATTCCCACACGGTAATCCCTCCTACAAAGGACTACAGTTCCCAGAGGTACTGTGATACTCCCACACAGCAATCTCTTCTAGGAGGGACTACAGTTCCCAGAGGTACTGTGATACTCCCACACAGCAATCTCTCCTAGGAAGGACTACAGTTCCCAGAGTCACTGTGATACTCCCACACAGCAATCCCTCCTAGCAACATAGTAACATAGTAAATGACAGATAAAGACCAGTATGGTCCATCTAGTCTGCCCAGCACAATGTCAAGATTAGGTATACCTGCCGCTCGGTGCAGGCCACCCCTCCCCATGTCTTTGCCCGGGGGTGAACCCACCACTCCATGTAGGACACCCTTATTTGTTGAGGAATTTCATGCTCCCACACAGCAATCCCTTCTAGGAGGGACTACAGCTCCCAGAGTACACTGTGATAATCCCACACAGTAATCTCTCCTAGGAAGGACTACAGCTCCCAGAGTGCACTGTGACACTCCCACACAGTAATCCCTCCTAGGAAGGACTACAGCTCCCAGAGTGCACTGTAACACACACACACACACACACACACACACACACACACACACACACACATCCCTCCTATGAAGGACTACAGCTCCCAGAGTGCACTGTGACACTTCCACACAGTAATCCCTCCTAGGAAGGACTACAGCTCCCAGAGTGCACTGTAACACACACCCACACATCCCTCCTATGAAGGACTACAGCTCCCAGAATGCACTGTGACACCTCCACACAGTAATCCCTCCTTGGAAGCACTACAGCTCCCAGAGTGCACCCTGATTTTAGGGAATTTTATTCATATATTTAGGGGTTTTCATCCCAGTCCTTGGAACACAGCTTGCCAGTCAGGTTTTCAGGATAACCACCATGAATATGCATGAAAGCGATCTGCAAACAATGGAAGCAGTGTATGCAGATCTCACTCATGCATTTTACCGTGGATCTGCTGAGAATCTGACTGACTCGGTGTGTCCCCAGGACTGGGCTGCAAACCAACCACCTGGCTAAATCAGAAGATAGATAGATCTCAATTCTCAGCCCCAAGCTTCCTGAAAGTGCAGCAGCAGCTGACGACTGAATCCCACAGTCGTCTGTAGTAGATCAACTTTTGCTCTCAGTGCTGGGCGGGTACAGAAGATGGCAGCAATCAGATACTGCTCTCCTAAAGTCTCTCTTCTCCCCCTCTCTTTTCCCATCTCATTTACCCTTCTCCTTTCTTTGTCTTCATATCCCTTCCTTTCTCCCTCCCTTCTTCTTCCTCTGAAATCACCTGAAGAAAAGCTGAACCCTGGCACCCAGCAAAGCCCAAATCTGCCCCCTCTGGGGTCTGTGCAAGGAGAGAGGGAGCCGGGGCTGGAGCCGGTGGTGTGGGGAAGGGCAGGAGAATGGCCGCAGGGTTTTCTGCTCAGCAGGTAGGAGACTGGCAGGAGGTGGGCAGCAGGGGAGGCAGCGCCAGGCAATGCCAAGATCCAGCCCCTGAGCCACATGCAGAATAAGAAATGAGCCCGGCACTGCTCAGTCCAGGAAAGAAAGTTCTGCTCTTTATTCTCTGCAGCCCCCGAAGCTCTTCTTCCTCATTCCCCTCCCCTTTCCCTGCCTGCTTCCTGCAATCTCTTTAGATTCTACTTCCTCTCTCCCTCACTCCTTCCTTTGCAAAATTTGTTTTGTGTGAGCCTCTAGAAAACGAGAGCATAATTTAAAAGTCATGCATAATGCGATTGTGTGACATGTGAACATTGTCTTTCCTCAAAGCTCTTCCCGGTCTGTCAGGATTTAGCAGCGTGAGTTCTCCAGGTTTAAGAGATCCAGATGTTCCTGTTGTTCTGCTTACTGCTTGGTCGGTGTTTTATTAATAATACATTTATTTATCACTGCGCTAAATATGATTTTTACTCTTCATTCTTGAAAGCATGGAATAACACAAGGGGGGCGTGAATAGATACTGTGAATTTAAATGGAACGTCAGGCGGGTCACGTGATGTTATGAGTTGAACGGGATGCACTTTGTTCGGCTCTGGGACTTCTCACCCCACTAAGGTACTTGTAACTAGGATTGCTGTGTTACGGCGGGCGTTGGTGGAATTGGAAACCCCGGTGTTCCTAGCAGAGTTGGTAGACAGATAGAATACAGAGCTGGCCACTCAGGTGGAGGGAGCGGACTTGTTAGAGGCTTTGGCTCAAATACCAGAGTTTAGTGTTAATGCAGAAAGGGGATAAAGTTGGAAGGGTATTTTTTATCCAAGTTGTGGGGCAGGGGTCTAGGTGAGAAGTTGTGGTATTTAGGTTTGACATAATATTCTTAAGTGTTTCTTTAGTTATGGGGTAGAATTCGTTCCACGCATCTGGTAGGGGTTGGCAAGCGATGGTTTGTACAATTGTTGGGACATTATTTTTTGATTTATTTATGTAGTGATCTGCTAAGGTTTGAGGAGATATATCATTAGCATCATGACTGGTGTTGAATGTGTTCTTTGTTAAGTTTTGGACTATGGAGAATAGTTCTCTTGGTCTGTTGATGGATTTTGTTAGAATAGTTGAATGGAAGTTTTTCTTAGCGCTTTCTGTTGCATCTTTGTAATTTTTGAGGTGGGTATGATATAGTTCGTTGTATGAAATAGATTTAGTTTTGCGCCATTTTAATTCAATTTTCCGGAGTGTTCTTTTCATAGTTTTTAAGGTATTGTTGAACCATAGGGCATCACCATTTCTGGGTCGGATGTTCTTCTTGTTTGGGTGATTATATACAGCTGCTTTTGAAATTGTTTTATGCCATGTTGTGATGGCCTCATCAAGGTTGGATGGCGATGAAGAGAGGTGAGGGATTGTTAGATCAAGGAAATCTTCAGCATTGAAGGTTTTAAATCTAGAGGGTGGGGGTTTTTGCAGAGTGCTTTTGTTATTTGATTCAATGTGTGTAAGGTTGAACTTAATCAGGTAGTGGTCTGACCATGGGATCGGCGTGCACTGCAGAGATTCCTGATTAAATAGTTTATGGAATACTTCTGGGAGAAAAATAAGGTCCAAGGTTCCTCCTTTGTTATGAGTTTTTGTTTTAATGATTTGGTGGAAGCCTAAGTCGGATATAGATTCAAGGAATAGGGTTGAATATGTGAGAGGTAGGGATGGGAGGTTAAAATCTCCTAACATTATTATTGGGCTTAAGTCAGAGGATGAACTGAGTAGTTCAATTAGGGCATCCATATTTTCTGATTTATGGTCAGGTGGTCTGTATACCAGGCAGATTCTGAGATGGTCGATCTTTATAATGAGAGTGTCAGTATTGTTGGTGGATTCTGAGGTTTGTTGTTTAGCATTTAGGGCTTTTTTGGTCATTATGAGTACTCCTCCTCCTTTTTTATTATTTCTATTTGTATGATAAATGTCATAGTCATTCTTATTTAGTTGGTTTATGTAAACCATATCTGTGTCACTCAGCCATGTTTCCGTAACACAGAAGATATCGGGTTTAGTATCATTTAGCAGATCGGTGAAAATGGGGAGTTTATTTTTCATGGATCTAGCATTTGTTAGGATACATGATAATATGACTGGGTCTTTTTTGTTCGGTAGTGTATTTGCTTGGTCTAGTGTAGTAGGTTTTATATGTATAAGGCGGTTATGATTTACCCTTGAATTGGTCCAGGTAGGTGCAAGTGCTGATGGTATGTGAAGTCGGTTGAGACTTTGTATGATTGGAATTGGTTTATTGTATTTGTTGTTTAGGCTGTGTGTGAGAGCAACTAAAGTTAGTATTATGGCACAGCTGCCAACTATTCTTAGGTAGAAGGTATGTGAGGGTGACATTTTGAGAGCTGGCAAATTTAAATGCACTAGAGAGTGTGGGGGCGCTGACAATTATTAAGGCGCTGACAATTATTAAGGCACTGACAATTATAATGATGTTATCTGGATATCTTGTGATTTGCAATATACGGATTGAGAAAAAGGGGTAGTGTTTGAGTACTTGGCGTGGTTTCAAAAGTTATGAATTAGACATTGGAACGTGAACGGATGCGCAGTGGGGGAAAGGGGTGGGAATCCTTTCTGGTAATCTAGGGCTCATGCATTCAAACTCTCTCCCCCCAAGATTAGAAGTCCTGTACTGCCCCACTATTCTGGCTAAGTGGGTTGAGTGAGGCAACTGAGTTAGGATGGGATGTGGGGACCGGTGACGGATGTGCGGAAGGGGCAGGCGTGGAGGAGTATGGGGTCAAAGGCAAGATACAAGGACGTGACCAGTGTCCGCCTGAGGATATAAGGTGGGGGATTGGTCTTCCCTGTGTAAGCTTGACTGGGATGCTCCGGTGGATCTGGTTTCCTACGTTCTGTTCTCACTTTCTCCTGAGACATCAACCTTGGTCTGCTGAGGAAGGGGGAGGGGATTCAGGGGGAATGCTGCTAGAGGGTGAATATGTTTGAGTGATACTCCCAGTACTGTGGAAGTACCAACACGATCCGGGAGAACCGGTTATGTGGGGTAGATTTGGGTCTAGGAGGGAATGGGGAAGAGGGAATAAAAAGTAAAATGCTAAATCTTTGTCCTATTTGATTGTCACTACAGAAAGTGCTACACTCTTGGTCTTGCTCTCCGAAGGTTTCTTTTGTACGCGCTGTACATTTGTTCTTCGTTAATAAAGATATTTGACTAAATGTAACATCAAACCTGTAAACATTTTCCTTGGGGCTGATAGAGTTGTGCATTTCGGTTTGTTTGAGAACCTAAAAATGTAAAGAGCAGGCAAATTGCTTGAATTCCCATCTACCTACAAATTAACATGCGCAATTGGTTTGCCTGGGTAGAAAACTTCCACCCTGCATACTATGTGGGCGAAAAGACTGACTAGGTGACACGCACACAGAAGAATGCACAAATAAAACTATTCTTTGGCCGTGCATACCCCCAGGGACTGAGATTCAGTAGGTTAAACAAATAATTTTATACGCCTAATTTTAATTTAATATTCAGTGGACTTAAACTGGTTAAGTGCATTTAATAAAATATGGGGCAATATTAAAAGCGATTAACGTGGCTAGTAGACTTTCTAACCACGTTAATCCCGGCGACCGGGATATTCTGCAGCAGTAATGTGAAAATGTATAGCGAAATCAGTCAGACAGGTATAAGAATATCCAGCGGGCATAGAGAAAATAGCGCTCCAGCATCCCCAGTCCTCAGCACAATGGCAACAATAGCAGCAGTGGGATCTGAACCCTGCCTACCTTGTGCCTAGCCAACTACTTTAACCATTAGGCTATCCTAGGTGCAGGCCCAGCCCATCAGCTAGGCGGCTGCCTGGGGTGGCAGGTCCCAGTAGGTGGCATGGTAACCTCCGGCTCCTCCACACTGTTTAAAAACGGGCAGTTTTCTGCTACCATGGTGCGCTGCGTGCCCTCATGGCCGAACCACCCTGCCCCCTTCTGACGCAACGCAGCAGGAGTGTCGGGTAGGGAGGGCATGCGTGGAGGGATTGCTGTGCTACCCCATTTCCCACAGTTCAGCAACCTAGAGCAGTAAAAGCCCTTGGGCTGGCCCTGCCTAGATTCTGAAATATGGCTCTGAGGTGTTTATGTAGACGTCCCTGCAGACATCCATATCGGGCACGTCCATGATCTGGCTTAGACGTCCCTGATGTCCCTTCTAAAACCCCCTCTACAGGTCTTTATAAAATAGCAGGGTGAAGAGGTGGAAATAGGAGCTAGATTGCAGCAGCGAATATTTATGTCTACTTGAGCGGCTGTATGTGCCCGCATGTAAAATGTAATTCTACCTGCGCGCCGTCTCAGAACATGTCTACACCCAGGTCACAGGAATCACACGTGAATAATTTTACATGCATGAAGCCCTTCTGAACATGTAACCCAGGCTTTTGCATGCAAAACACTTATAAAAATACCCCACTTAAGTGTATGGCAGCACCAGGCCATGGCGCAATTGTAAATTCAGGAGTGGGTATAAGCTGGCAAGCTTGGAAAAAGGATTTCACGTTCTACCTCACCCGATTTTTCTCCCATACAGCAAAGACCCAATTTTCATCAAAAAAACGAATGGGGAAAATAGGTGTATGATAATACAAGGATCCCACACAGAGCGGACAGCGCAAACATTAGGTGTATTTAGTTGAACAGAAGCTTCTATGTCCGAGGTATCCTGCAGTAAGTAACTCTTTGGAGCATGTTTACTGAACTGCGCTACTAGGCTAGTGTGGGGTTAGTGCACGGTTTGGGCACTGTGCTAAAAGATAGTGTAGGGCCCACATGCTATCTTGGTAGCGTGCGTCGGTGCGGGGTTGGGTGGGACAGGAGCATTCCAGCCACATCATGACACGTGACGGCATTAGTGACCCCCACTTGCTATGTTGACCGGCCCTTTTACAAAAGGCTTTAATGCGCGTTCCTTATCGTTCCTCCAGTTCAGTCCTCCACCTCTGGGTTGTGCACCTCCTCCTGCAGCATGGAGAATGTGTCTCCATGTGTCTTTTGGGGAAACTGCTAGGTACGTATGACCTAGACTGGCCACTGTTGGAAACAGGATACTGGGCTTGATGAACCTTGGTCTGACCCAGTATGGCATATCGTATGTTCTTATAAACTTGTGACATCACTGGATATACACTGCTGGTATCTCCCATCATCCCCCAGTGTGTCCAGTCTCCATGCAGCAGAAGGACGTAGTGAGCTCACTAGAGAAACAGTTAAGGAGCATTCCTATAGTGTAGTGCAGTTAGTCTTAACAGGTTCCCTTTAGTTCTTGGTTTTATTTCATTTCTTGGCTCTTTATTTTGTTTATTTGAGATGTTATATACAAAAAAAAAAAAGATTAAGTTAATAGAGGCGGGAGGAAGCGAACCACTAGTGCTTCTCTACCTCTTTCTGACTCGGCCTGAGAATTATGCTGCTCTCCCCTCCTTGATGGGACAGAGGGGAGTTGTGCGGCTGCAGTAAAGGCTGTTCGGAGTGTTCCAGTCCAGTGGCTCGCCTCGCGTCAGTAAGCCGGGAGCGGGAAAGCCCTCTCCGTGTCAGCTGATGGCAGCGACGCGGATTGCAGGGCCAACAGTCGGAGGCAGCCGCTTCAGATATCTTATCCCGCGGAGCACAGTCTCATGGGGAGGCTTCGGGACTAAGAGAGCAGTGCTGCGAGGAAAGCGGGCAGGCGGATTTTGCTGGTCCGGCTTCCCGTGTTTTTCAAACCGCGTGGAAATCAGGATTCGGAGTACCTGGCGCTGGGAGTCAGCGAGTACTTTGAAAATGTCTGTCAGTGAATTTATCTAGGTTAATGTATTTATTTAAGTTAATTCATTTAAGTTTCTTATTGGGTAACTTGTTAGTGGGTGACTAAACGGTGCTGTATAAAAAAATAAAATAAATAACACAGTGCAGGTCAGAGAGTCCTTGCTACCTCCGCTGCTCACTTTGGCTTCTGGGCAGTGTTGGAGATGACAGGGGGGCTTCAGCGGTCCACGAGGTACAGCAGGACCGGAGGGCTTTACGCCGATCGACAGAGATGGTGAGTACCTCTTCGCGGTGCTAACAGCAGTAAATGGCCGGGGGGGCCGTGTTCAGGAATCGGCGGCGGCTGTCAGCACGGCAGTTGAGGTGCGCGGTTCTTTTTCCCACGCGTTTGACATGGCACGAGTAGGCCACGAATTGCGGCAGCGCTTTTACTCCTTTTGGTCACTTATGGAAGGATTTTGTTTATTTTCATTATTTATGTCATTATGTATTTATTTCATTATTTATTTACATTATATTGCTTGGGTTCTCTCTCTCTCTTTCTGGTTAAGGGGCACAGTTTAATTTGTCAAATTTGAAAGCATTGGCTTCCAGGGCTTGACTTGGCGGAGTTCAAAAAAATAAAATAAAAATAAAAGGGCTCTCTTTTTAGAGGGGCATCCTTCACTGCAAGCGCATATAGAAGATTTAACCCTGTCCATTTCTCACTAATACGGTTTACTTCTGCCAGGGCCTGTATGTCCTGTGTTCCAAGTCCACAGCGCTGTTTGACTCCAGGAGTTATCTGTTATTTTCCTTCTTTAACATACGGACAGGCACGGCTGGGGCGGCGCACTTCAGCTGAATCTAAGTGGATAGAAAAAGTCTCTTTCAAAGCTGGGTTCTTCAGTACCTCTCATTTGAAGGCCCAGAGCCTGTGGACTCATGGCAACCAGCGGTATTTAGGCGTGTTGTCTTCTTCTTCTGGCTCGCAGGTGATTTCTCCCCTATTGTGTTTTGCGTGCCGGGGACAGGCAGACACGGGAGAATAAAGCAGGACGGAGCTTTCTCCCTAGGTAGCCAGTTGCAGTTTAGTTAATGAAATTGTTTTTATTTATTTTATTTCCTCAACAGCTGTTGCCTGAGCCTGTGGAGATGCACAAGGCTGCAGATCCTGTTACATAACCGGGTTCAGTTTGGAGGGAGTTTCTGAGAAGTGTTCCCAGTCCTCCCAACATGTTGGTCAGGCCGCGGGGCCTAGTATGTGATGGTATCAGGGGAGTGACTCCCACTTAATCCTTAAGCAGTCTTGGGGTTATCCAGTTCAAGGCTACTTCAGTGCACAATGTCTTGATGCAGTCAGGTGGGAAAGGCTTCGTCAGATTGGCCATGGTTGTTGCTGCGCAACATTCAGAGTGTTGTGGACCTAGTCGGGTGATCTAAAAGGTTGATACGTTGCTAGTAGTTTTGGAATAAAATGTGAACTACTAGGAGAATGTGTTAGCTTGATTGGATCAGGGCAAGGTCCGTTCATATCTTTAAGAGAGAGAACTTATTCAGTGCACAATGAGTTGATGCAGACATGTGGGAAAGGTCTATTCTGATAGGCCATTATGGTTGCTGGGCAAATTTTTTTTAGATGGCTGTGTGGGTGATCTAAAAAAAACAAAACAAAAAAAAACAGCTGGTGGTTACATGTTACTTTCTCCTGAGAAAGGTCCGATAGAAAGCCAGAGACAGGAATAAAGATGTGTTTTAAAATAAATAATTTAATAGGATGCTGCACTTAAGTTTGTTATGAAAAAAGGCCCTATATAAAAGGACAAAATTATAATCAAAAATAAAAACCCCCTTAACTTCTAATCCCTCAAAAGCTTCCCTAACTATTTAAACAAACAAAATTGTAAAGTTCTCAATGTGCATTAAATCTTTTTGTTGGAGCCTGCCGAGGGAGGGCTGGAATCGAAAATCCAACCCCCTCCAGACGGCAAATTCCCTTTTATTCAACTGAAAGGTTTCCCAAATTTTTAAAACTCCATAAAGCCCAACCAGAAAGGGCACTTATCTGTGTATCGTCCAAATCCTGCAGTTGCTCAAATGATGTTCGCACGACGTGCACGTTTCGGGATGGACCCTGTGTCAAGTGCTGTAGAAATTCAATCTTGTTCTGGCAACCATTATAACAAAAACGCCGTCATTGCGGCCAGGATTCTGAGGCAATGACGGTGTTTTTGTTATAACGGTTGCCAGAACAAGATTGAATTTCTACAGCACTTGACACAGGGTCCATCCCGAAACGTGCACGTCGTGCGAACATCATTTGAGCAACTGCAGGATTTGGACGATACACAGATAAGTGCCCTTTCTGATTGGGCTTTATGGAGTTTTAAAAATTTGGGAAACCTTTCAGTTGAATAAAAGGGAATTTGCCATCTGGAGGGGGTTGGATTTTCGATTCCGGCCCTCCCTCGGCAGGCTCCAACAAAAAGATTTAATGCACACTGAGAACTTTACAATTTTGTTTGTTTAAATAGTTAGGGAAGCTTTTGAGTAGTTAAGGGGGCACTTAAGTTTGTAGCATCTACAGTTCTGCAGAAAACAGGAAGGATTTGCATACAAAACATGTATGTAATTTGAAAGGTAGTGTATAGGAAGCAAATGACATCCTTCCATCTGTCTATGGTCAGTGAGTAGCCGGATATGATTGTCTACTGTCTCTTAGCCCAGATTATGTATCTATTAAGGCGGTAATATGGCTTGTAAGGGCAGCTGTACTCACTTATAGCCATACCATGTACGGTGGCAATTCGGTGAACTTCGGCTCGTATCTTGCACTTAGGAGCGGTTGGGCCGGGTCCGTAGGAATTTTTTGGAGTCGGGCGCCGCTCTACTTGTTTCATGGCTTCAAAGCATGGACGGACCTCTCCGTCCTTGCTTGATCTCAGGGAAGTACATGGCTGTCTTCATGCATCTAATTTTGAATTGAAATGTTGCGATTGGTAGTGGGGACGGTTCCACAGGGGGAGTTTGTCCCATTTCTCAAACTTACAAAAGGATATTTACACATTTCGATAGGGCAGCACATCAGAAGTAGCCTTCCTGAGGGTACATTTCAGTGTCAGACTAGCCCTTCGATTTGGCAGCGGCTCCGCGCAACTTCACCAAGGTTGTGTTGGGGGTTGCATCGACTCTGCGGAAAGGAGGTATCTTAGTTTCCCTTGCCTCGGCGATTGGGTGTTTCGACCTAAGTCCAGGGCCGAGGGTGTACGGATTACGCCCAAAGCAGTAAATTTTCTTCAGGCTCACAGCTGAGTGGTCAAGGCAGTCAAAGGTCGCTTAGTCTGTCTCAAGACCTAGGGGTCTTAGAAATACGGTTCGACTTTCACTGGAGAACAGTGTTTCTGTCGGAGTGGAGAGATCAGGTTCTTCAACAGCTAGTTTGCAGGTTGCAAGCGGAGCAGGTGCCATCGGTGTGGAGCTGTCCTCGGCTACTCGGGACAATGGCGGCAAACAGGAGGTGGTTCCATGAGCCAGAGCTCGCAAGCGTCCCTTACAAAGGTACTTGTTATGGCGAGGGTCGTGCCAGAACGATCTTCTAAACAAATGTCTTCCATGTCTCGCGCAGGTCAGGGGGTTCTGTCACAGTGGGAATGGCCCCGGAAGATCAGGCAGGCAGGCAGGCATGCCGCGGGAACATTCGCAGTGGGTCCTGATGTTGATGGAGACGAACCGCGCAGGCTGTGGAGCTCATTGCAGGGTTCTGTTCTACTACTATTGCTACTATTTAGCACGTATATAGCGCCACGCACGCAGCGCTGTACAGACATACATACAAGAGACAGTCCCTGCTCGTCAGAGTCGTGCTCGTCTGAGCTTACAATCTACTCGAGACAATACAGAGCGTTAGACAATATAGAGCATTAGTCAGTTCGGTGTAAAGCACAGTATGGTCTTTACAATTCGGTCATGAAGATTGACGGGAGTCAGGTTAAGATTAAGGATAGAAGTCAGGATCTGAATGCGACAGTGAAGAGGTGGGTCTTCAACCTGGATTTGAAGAGGGCCAGGGAGGGTGCCTGGTGTATAGACATAGGTAGGCTGTTCCAGGTGTAAGGTGCAGCAAGGTGAAAGGAGCAAAGTCGGGCATTAGCTGTGCGAGTGAAAGGCCTAGATAGAAGTATTTTGTTAGTGGAGCAAAGTTCCCGAGAGGAGATGTAGGGAGAGATAAGAGATGAGAGGTATTGAGGGGCGGTAGAGTGAATGCATTTATAGGTCAGTAGGAGAAGTTTGAATTGGATGCAGAATTGGATAGGGAGCCAGTGAAGCGACTTAAGAAGAGGAGTAATGTGGGCATGGCGAGATTTGCGAAATATTAGTCCAGCAGCATAATTTTGTATAGATTGAAGGGGAAAGAGATGGCTCATGGGGAGACCAGCAAGGAGTAGGTTGCAGTAGTCGAGGCGAGAGGAGATTAAGGAGTGGTTAAGCATTTTGGTAGTGTGTTCAGAAAGGAAGGGGCGGATTTTGCTAATGTTGTAGAGAAAGAAGCGGCAGGTCTTAGCTACAAGCTGGATATGTGTGGAGAAGGGGAGAGAGGTATCAAAGATAACCCCCAGATTGCAGGCCAAGGGAACAGGGAGGATCGTAGATCCATCCACGGAGACTGAGAAAGGGGGAAGAGGAGGGGAGGAGTTGGGGGAAAGACAAGGAGTTCAGTCTTGACATGTTCAGTTTCAAGTGGCGGTGAGACATCCAGGCAGCGTCAGAAAGGCAGGCAGAGATCTTGGTCTGGATTGCTGGAGAGATATTAGGTGTAGAGAGGTAGATTTGGGAGTCATCGGCATAGAGATGGTACTGAAAGCCATGGGAGGAGATAAGCACGCCAAGGGATTGGGTATAGAGAGAGAAAAGGAGGGGGACCAAGACGGATCCCTGGAGTACACCAACATGGAGCGGGGTGGGAGAGGAGGAGGAGCCACCAGAGCATACACTAAGGAGCGATGGGAGAGGTAGGAGGAGAACCAGGATAGTACGGAGCCCTTGAAACCAAGCGAGGAGAGGGTGGTGAGGAGAAGATTGTGGTCGACAGTGTCAAAGGCAGCAGAGAGGTTGAGAAGGATGAGGACAGAGTAGAGGCCCTTAGATTTAGCCAGGAGCAAGTCATTGGAGACTTTTGTAAGAGCCATTTCAGTGGAGTGTAGGGGACGGAAGCCAGATTGTAGTGGGTCCAGGAGGACCTGGGAGGTGAGGAAATTGAGGCAGCAGTGGTGGACTGCTCATTCTAGTAGTTTAGATATGAAGGGAAGGAGGGAGATGGGTCAATGGTTAGAAGGATAGGTGGGATTGAGTGAGGGTTTCTTGAGGAGAGGTGTGACAACAGCATGTTTGAAGTCTGTGGGGACAGTTGCAGTGGAGAGTGAAAGGTTGAGAATATGAGAAATGGAGGGGACAATGGTGGGGGAGATGGGGTGTAGGAGATGGGTGGGGATAGGGTCAGAGGAACAGGTGATGGGTTTGGAGATCGTAGGGAGGGAGGAGAGGGTAGCAGAGGAAGTATGGATGGGGGGGGGAGAATTGGGGAGGGGGGAGGTAGATGAGGAAGTGAGGAATTGGCACCAGTTCGCACAGGAAGTTGGAAAGAGCAGGGGGCCCATGGGTCAATCAACCGTTTGGAGCTGAGTGTGGTAGCTCTGGTGCTTCAAGCGTTCGAATCCGGAGTGACAGATCGGGCAGAGTCAGGACTGTCTGTCAGATCCGTATCAGTGGCTTTCCTAAATCGGCATGAGGACACAAGCAGTGCGGTCATGGAAGAGGAATCAGAGGCTCTGTTCGCGTGGATGGAGCATCGCCTGCAGGCACTTTGCGGCGCACCTTGCAGGAACACACCATGTGATGCAGGATTTTCTCAAGTGAAGTCCGGAGGAATGCCGGAGAGTGGAAGCTTCATCTGGAAGTGTTCGTACAAATAGTCATCAGGTGGGTCCTCCGATCCTGGACCCCAGGATGATCTCTCTTTCGGCCAAAGTGAATACTTTGGTTACAATAGTAGGCAAGAAAGGATGTTGGAGGGCATCGATGCTCGGATGCAATCTTGGCTGTCGTCCGCCTTCTCGAGGCTTTTACCCTTCCGTGGCGCTCATAGGGCAAGTGATTCAGCGCATTGAGCCGTATTGGGGGAAAGTGGTGTTGATGGCGCCAGTTTGGCCGAGGTGTTCATGGGGCGCCGACCTGGTCTAGCAAATAGACGGGCAGCCTTGGCGGTGGTCTGTAATGGCAAATCTGTTGACCTGGGGTCCTATTTGTATATTGCAGGTGGATATATTCTCTTTTACGGCCTAGCAATCGAAAGGACAAGGTTAAGAAAGTAAGCCTATTCTGGGTTGCTGATTATGAACCTATGCCAAGTCAGAAAGATGTACCATTCCCTATTGTAGGTGTGGGTATGGTGTGTATTCAAGGTCTGGTACGCTTGGTGGCAGGTCCAGACTTCAGCGGTTCCAGTTCCTATGGTTCTAGGTTTTTCAGGCTGCAGCCTGTCCGCGGAATGGTGATTCCTTCGTGGGATCTCAATTGCATCCTTGGGGGGGGGGGGCGTTCACTGGTGAATCTTTGATCAGGATTCAGTCTAGGGTTTTTAGAAGCAGTGTTCTAGTGGCTATCTGTTTGGCTTGCTGGGTTTCGAGTTTGCAAGCCTAGTATTGGATAGAACCGTTCTTGTTCTTAGTTAGGGATAAGTTGGTTCTATGGACAGTTCCGTACGTCTTGCCTAAGGTAGCTCTTCCTTCTCTTGAATCAGTCGGTCTCGTTCCCAGTTTTGGGATTCTTGGAGGAGAATGCTTCAGTTTGCAGTCTGCATCGCTTAGCCATAAACAGAGTTCCGCGGCCATACTGTTAAGTACCGGAGGTCTTCCGAAAATCGGATCGTTAATTTGTTATTTTAGGGGTCTGCCAAAAAGCGTAGCAGCAGCCAAAGTTTCAATGTTCAGTTGGATCGGGAGGCAATAGCTGCTACATGTCCCTTGCCTGGGAGTCAGGTGTCCGTGGGTCTGTGGTCTCCCTCTTCTAGAGTGCAGGCAACTTCCTGGGTGGAGCTTAGATTGATTCCGACTGTGGAGAGTTGCAGAGCGGCCAAAGCACAACAGCAAACTGCCACGAAAGCAGTAGGAAAAAACAGTCCTTATTAAAGGAAAAATAGCCAAATAACCCGACACAGGCCGTGTTTCATGTATGACTTCTTCAGGGGTATTATGGCTCACTACAATCATAAATAAATACATTAATATAAATAAATACCATAAAAACATTTAAAATTATAAATACAATATCAAACAACAAACATAATCATAAATGAATAAAAATTAAATTAAAAAGCATACCAATAAATATGAATCAGCCAACAATAGATAAGTGTTCAACTATACGTAAATGGTTATGTTATCAAATAAAAGACAATAAAAAATACATACAAAAGTACATGCGAGTCTAAAACATGTATATCATAATGTAAAATAAAACCATAAAAGCAATTTGACAAAGGAAAAATATATGGGTCGGGTTATTTGGCTATTTTTCCTTTAATAAGGATTAATAAAGCTTTCCTTGCCCCTTCACTGCCACAGTTCTGGACTGAGTTGCAGAGCGGCGACATGGTCATCCCTCCATACCTTCAGTAAGCACTATTGGCTGGCGGTTCAGGTGATGAGTGTTGCCTGTTTCGGGTCGGCGGTGCAGCACTATGGCTGAGAAGGTCCCTCCCAATGATTACTGCTCTGTTACATCCCAGAAGTGGAGGACTGAACTGGAGAAACGATAAGGAAATGGAAATTACACTTACCCGGTCATTGTTGTTCCTTGAGGAACTCCAGTTCAGTCCTGAATCCCGCCCGGGGATGACTTTTCAGATGTAGTTCTTTCAGTTTGGAGAGGCTTCTCGGTCGCTAAGAGTGTTCTATGTGGATATGCCGGAGATCGCAGTGGTATACTTTCTTTCTTGGACCTCTTTGGGTCTTCCTTCCTTCTTTCTGTCTGTCTTACTCTGATCTGGGGGGAAGAGCACAGAGGCAAGAAGCAGGTGGTTGTTTTTTCCCTGTATCTTAAGGGACTTTAATTTTGAAAGTTAAAGGTTAAGTTTAGAGTTGTAATTAATACTTAAGCTACTTATTTGTTGCTCCTTTGAGTTTGCTTTGTCAATAGTTCACTGGGGGATGATGGAAGAAGACCAGCAGTGTATATCCAGTGATGTCACGAGTTTGACTTGTCCAGTCTCCATGCTGCAGGAGGAGGTGCACAACCCAGAGGTGGAGGACTGAACTGGAGTTCCTGAAGGAACAACAATTACCAGGTAAGTGTAATTTCCATTTAAGTGCCCACAAACCTTTTATGTTAATGGCGCGATGGTACGTAATGCTTGTTAAAGCTTTAGTAAAAGACCCCCCCAGTCTCCACAGTACCGTGCATCTTGTCTATGCTAATTACAGGGGATGGATGCACCCACCCCACTACCATTAGCAAGGATCCTCGTGCTGATTCATAGTAACATATGAAGGCAGATAAAGACCAGTATGATCCATCTAGTGTGCCCAGTAAGGTAGCTAGAATGGTTGTAAATGCAGCTCTGTATAGGTCAACCCCCTCTATTAAAATATATTTAAGTTTGCTTTGATTCCATCCTCTTGCTATAAAGGGAATCCACTGGGTCTGCTCCATACTATTTTGAATTCCATCACTGTATTTGTCCCCATCACTTCCATCAGGAGGGCATTTCAAGCATCCAGCACCCTTTCAGTGAAAAAGTATTTCCTGACATTGCCCTGAAGTTTACCCTCTTGCAGCTTCATCTTTGAGGTCATTCCATAACACGAATAGGAGGTTTGGAGGTGCGCAAGAGATGTTTTTCTCATGAAAATGTCTAAGAACATATTCTGAAACCCTGCACCCATGCACATCCACGGCGCCAGCAGGGGGATCTCAGAACATGCCTGGGAGGGGTGGAATGGGGGCGTGGTTTGCCACAGAGACATATAAAGCTTATTCAGGAAAGTTCCATGTACGTTTTCTGTGTCCCCTGCAGATGTGCTCGTTATTCCTGCGGAAACATGGAATAAGGCCAGGGCTTAGAAATATTTCTGCTGTGCTTGTATAGAGGTTGTCCACTATCTTCCTTGGTCATGGTTATGAACGATGAGTATTAACTCCTCCAAAAGTTAAGTCGTTCAATACAAACTGTAGGTGACTAGAGTAAAACCTAATCACTTGCAAAGAATATTTTGAAAAGTAAATACATAAGTATTGTAGCAAGCTTTGCAATGTCAAGAAGGTCTCAGACTCAATTCGGCACTTAACTCAACGGCTTATGCCTACAAGCATTTATGTGCCTTATTTTGCATCAACAACCTTCTCATTACAGGCGAGGAGCAATACCACTGGGCCTATGGCTTAAACAAATGCACAAAACTGTACAAATATTTTTCACTCAGCTCATGGCTCCCCGCTTCTCGTTACTTTGCTCTTTTATTCATTGCTGGGAAAACGACTAGGTCTTTGGATTATACCTTGACAGTGAGGGAGCAGCGGTGGATTTATAGGCTACAAACAGTAGAGCCATTAGGTTTAAATGCCACTATTGAATGGTCTGCATGTGTATAATATAATATAGGGGTTTTTGGTAGTTCATGAGAGTTAAAGTGTGGATATGGGTTTCAGTAGGGAGCTGATAAATCCTCATTGGGTCGGAATTAGAATATAACGGTATTTGTTAAATGTTTGATGTGGGAGGAGCGTTGTGACGAGTCCAGGTGAGAGTAAGGGGTGGTTTTCTTTAAAATTATTTATTTATTTATTTATTACAAGCTCTTATATACCGCACTATTTGGGATCAGCGCGGTTTACAATATAACAAAAGACCAGAACAACAAGCTGTTTGGTTTTACATTGAACAGGAAAGAGAACTTGGATAATACATGGAGAGAATTGTTAAATGAAACCATTTACAATGTATTTACATGTATATACAACAGTGTTTATTCTTAGATCGGGTTGGGAGGGATGTATTTCGCATGCGCGGCATCTGAGACCTCAGACTGGTAGAGAAAAGCTTTAGTATACGGAGTGTACCAGAGGTATTTTGAAGCACGCGGGCAGCAACAAAGGTAGGCTGTGAAATGGTTTTAATTCACATTCGTTTTGAAAGGTGGTTGGTGTAGGGAGTATTTTATTGATTAGATATTAAGGTTTATATTGTTTTGTTTTTAAACAGCACGGGATAAAGTAAAGCTAAGTCCCCTGAGGAAACAGATTGTGAAACGCAAGTGGTACCTTAGGCGAGTGTCGGGATCAACATAATGCAATGAATAAAAGAGCAAAGTAACGAGAAGCGGGGAGCCATGAGCTGAGTGAAAAATTTTTGTACAGTTTTGTGCATTTGTTTAAGCCATAGGCCCGGTGGTATTGCTCCTCGCCTGTAATGAGAAGGTTGTTGATGCAAAATAAGGTACATAAATGCTTGTAGGCGTAAGCCGTTGAGTTAAGTGCAGAATTGAGTCTGAGACCTTCTTGACATTGCAAAGCTTGCTACAATACTTATGTATTTACTTTTCGAAATATTCTTTGCAAGTGATTAGGTTTTACTCTAGTCACCTACAGTTTGCATTGAACGACTTAACTTTTGGAGGAGTGTATAGAGGTTGTGACAAGTATGCTTCAAACTGGTGTGACTGCAGTCTGTAAATCATAGCTAGATGCATGTATAATGGACAGAAATCAGGGGTGAGAGCATCTTGTAAGCTAAGGGGCATGAATAACTATCCCTAAAGATAGTTGAAAACAAACAATAGTGCACATGGTGGCTATGCTGACTGTTGCTGTTTGTGCTAAATGGACTAATCTGGGGGACCCTGACAAGTGCTGTGTCCTGTAAAATGAGACTGTTGATGTTAGACGTGTGAGTGCGTCTGCCACAGGAGTTTATCTGAGCGAGAGTGGGGGATCATATATGTAATCATGGCGCTCCGTGCTTTTATGGTATATCAGCTTTTATCTATAGGTGCTGAGCATCTGTTTCCCAGAATTATGTCTTTCGTGACAGCAAGTGAGACTGTGTGTGTGTGGTTTGAAGGTAGCACGGGAGGGTCTGGTGTGCTGATCTGCATATCAGAGAGGACCAGGCACTGGAAAACATGACTGATGTAGTGCCAACTGGGCATACATTTGTGGCTCAGCAATCGTATGCATCCCTTGCGGAATTGTTATGTTAGTGTTGGTTTCTGTGTACATGATGAGGGTCCCTCCTGAGTGTTTTTAAGGGTGTAAGTAAAGCTGACCGATGCAGGTCTTGCTGAAGCCCTTTTATGATGCCAAGTACCATTTGATGCAAGGTGTGTTCTGTCCTACATGCTCATATTTACCTTCTCTTATACTATCTCAGAGTGGGTTGGGATTACCTGGCACAGTTCTTGGATATGGTCTAGTTTGCATCAGCATGCATTTATCATCAGTTTCTATGTCGTGCATGCATCAGCAAACTACTGTCGGTGAGCGCAGCAGCTTAGGAGATGCACGTTTTCACAGCGGGGGCATGGCCAGCCCGGAGATGGCCCCGATCGGAGATGCCTAACTTAACAGCATACGGTAAGGACGGGCACGTCCAAAACCTGTTCGCCTTTTCCCCGTATCTCCCACTATTGCCAGAGACGCGCTTCTCTGCTTCACTCTATGGCCCGTGCCTGTATCCGTGCAATAGGCCTGACAAACAGCACGTTGGACATGCCGTGCCGATCATGTCCCGATGCCAGAAACACAGGGGCATCCAAACCAGTATTTCCAGAATTGGGTGGGAATCGCGCCAGTGCCTGATTTAAAAGTCTCCACTGCAGCAAGACGTCTTATACGGAATCGGCCTCTTTATGTCCTCTAGTTTTACAGCTTCCCCTTTTTTGAAAAAGGTTTGTTTGTTTATTAATACCCTTTAACCTTTTAAATGTCTGTATCATATCTCCCCTGGCTTTCCTCTCCTCTAGCGTATACATATTTAGTTCTTCAAGGCTCTTCTCATATGCCTTCTGATGCAGGCTCCAAATCATTTTGGTCGCCTTCCTCTGAACCGTTTCAAATCTTTTTATATCCTTTGCAAGATATGGTCTCCAAAACTGAACACAATTGATGTAGAGGGAGGAGTGGCTCAGTGGTTGGGGCAGGTTACCTCAGGCCGGAAGGCTGGGGGTTCAATTCCCGCATGGGGACAAGCAACTTCAGGCCGGAGGGACTGGGGTCTCTAGTCCCATGGCCACTCCTTGTGGCTTTGGGCAAGCCACTTAACCCTCCATTGCCTCAGGTACACTTAGATTGTGAGCCCTTCAGGGACAAGGGAATAAAAAGTACCTGTTAGTATACATGTAAACCGCACTGATTCTAAATAGCGCTGTATAAAAAAGAAATAAATAAATAAAAAAAATAAATAAATAAAATAAAATGTAAACCTCTCTCTCTGCACTCCAATAGTGCAAAAACAGATTCACATTTACTAGGTCGTACTAACATTGCATCATGCCTCAGATTGTCACGCCTGGATCTTAGAGACTGAACAACACCATTCAGAACTCTAGCAGAAATTCCCTTTAGAAATGTTCTTTAATCAATCCTGTAGGTATCTGTCTTTATCTTTATTACGACATTTGATATACCGCCTGTGCCATGGCGTCTAGGCAGTTCACAAAAAAAACCAAAGGCCTCAACAGTGTCAGAAAGAGGAAAAGAATGCCAATATTAAGACAGGAAAGAGGAGAGAGAGAGACAGCAGGCGCAGGAAGGAGAGAGGTAGTGGGGCCATAGGGCAGCTAGGAGGGGAGGGAGAGGTTAAACTCAAGAGAGAAGTGAGAGTTCTCACAAACATCAGACACATCTGGTTTCACGGAGAGGTGTGGTACCTTTCAATTGGTGGCACGTACGCCCAGTAGGGGGCATATTGAGTGCATTGATGAAGGAATGGAGAGAGAGACAATCTTAGGGAAAACGTTGATCCTATTCAAGAAAGTCCGCTGTTTACATCAAGTGCCAAGAAATGCCAAGGGTATTAGGGCGCTGTAGCCACCCTTCAGCCTTGTGCCCTCCTCAGTCAGGGTCTTAAGCCTCCACCCCTCTGAGATTCTCCTACTTAAACTCAACAATTATGATCGTTCGGACACCATGTCTCCCAGAAGAATCTTGTAAAAATGCATTATTGGAAATCATACTTTTGAATACCAATGACAGCAGTTTCCTAAGGCCATTTACTTGGTAAATAGGCTATTTGAAAACTGCCCACCCCACCACTGCATGTCTCCTAGAAAGACTAGGGGACACACAATGAAGCTACAATATAGCTTGTTTAAGAGAAATAGGAGAAAATATTCTTATCAGGTCAACGCGTAATCAAACTCTGGAATTCGTTACCAGAAGATGTAGTAAAAGCTGTTAGAGTAGCTGGGTTTAAAAAAGGTTTGGACAAGTTCCTGGAGAAAAAGTCCACAAGCCATTATTAAAGAGGACAATAAAATCCATTGCTTACCACGGGAAAAGCAGAATGGAATCTGTCTCCCTTTTTGAGAACCTTCCAGGTACTTGTGATCTGGGTTGGCCGCTGTTGGAAACAGGATACTGGACTTGGATGGGCCTTGGTCTGACCCAGTATGGCACATCTTATGTATTCCATGTGAGGCCTGACCAATGAATTGTACAGAGGCATTAATATCGCCTCCTTTCCACTGGTTATTTCTCTCTGTATGCAACTCGGCATCCTTCTGTCACATTGTTTTGCCACCTTGAGATCCTCAGACACTATCACTCCGAGGTCCTTCTCCTGGTTTGTGCACACCATCCTCTTGCTCCTATCGCATATAATTCCTTTGGATTTCTGCATCTCAAATGCATGACACTGCACCTCTTCACATTAAATCTTAACTGTCAAGCATTAGACCATTCTTCCAGCTTTTGTAGATCTTTCCTCATGTTTTCCAATCCCTCAGAGGAGTCCACTCTGTTGCAAGTCTTTGTGTCATCTGCAAAAAGGCAAACTTAAATTTAAAACTCAGCAGAGAGCTTTTAGTTTAAGTTTAAAACTCAGTCAGAGCCTAGTATCAGCAGAGAGCTTTTAATTTAAATCAAATCATCATATAGCTTAGCATAGGAGGAAGAATAGGTAAAATAATCTTTGTGCAGAAAAAAAATTGTTTCTAGAAACCTTTACAAAGAGGCCTTTCAGTTAGGAGGTAAGAGATCTGTAAATTTTTTTAAATAGATGTTAAAGCCAAATGACAAATCAAAAGAGCAATTTGAAAGACTCCCTCTATCAAACCAAGGGCTGTGTGAATCACCCAGCAAATTGTTAACAGATTACCTTAGAAGCACAGGTCTGGGACCTGTGTAGCAAGCCAGCCTCTACTAAATGTTTATTCTCTCACACTCACCACAACTCCCATCCATCCCAAGCATAATCTTAGCTTTATAGGCTCTTAGACCTATTAAAGGGGGAGAGGTGGTCAAATTCATTTTCAGGTTCAATTGGTTATCCTCACCAGGAATAGATTAATTAAGGCCCTGAAATTAATCTTGAGGTGAATAAGGTCCCTTAAACTTATTTGGTATATTTATTTATTCTTATATACCGTGTTTCCAAGGATCAATGGGGTTTACAGAGAACAGAACTTCAACATTAAATGGAATAGTTTTACATGTAATGATTAACATTATAACATGGATGGAACTAGGGATAACACAGAACAGTGTAATTATATACAAATTAAGGAGGTTGCTTGTAGCAGTCTATGATCCAAAGCTTTATCTTAGGTGTATCAGTACAAGTATCCCTAATAACATTAAACAACTTAAATAGCTAAACAAAACATTAAAACTAAGATGCAGACTGCAGTCCAGCAGTGAGATGGGGGCTATCCAGTCTTTTGCATTGAGTGCCACCTGTATGATTTTCTCCCAGTTGGTGAGGGGTCTTATGTGTGCACTAGGTGCAAGGAGCTCTTTGCCCTCAGGGAATGAGTCTGATCCCTGGAGGCTAGAGTAGCAGACTTGGAGGACATAAGGAAGACAGAGAGGTACGTAGATGAGACCTACAGGGATGTAGTACTGAAGTTCCACTTCTAGTCTGGCAGCTTCTCAGAGAGAAATCATGTAAAAGAAGAGCATCACTTTGGTGTGGCAAGAAGTGATCCTGTAGCTAGGACCTGTCTGCCAGTAGATGTAAAACCGTCTCACACCAAGGTGGCTTCTACAGGGCCATGTGCCCATGACAGAAGGGTTAGGACGGCCATTATAGTTGACAATTTGATCATTAGGCATGTAGATAGCTTGGTGACTGGTGGACGTGAGATTTGCCTGGTAACATGCCTGTCTGGTATGAAGATAGTGGACCTCATGTGCCACCTAGACAAGGCTTTAGATAGTGCTGGGGAGGAGTCTGCTGTCTTGGTACATGTCAGTACCAATGACATAGGAAAATGTGGTAGGGAGGTTCTGGAAGCTAAGTTTAGGCTTTTAGGTAGGAAGTTAAAATCCAGAACTTCCAGAGTAGCATTCTCTGAAATACGTCCCGTTCTACATGCAAGACCCAAAAGGCAGACAGTGCTCCAGCGTCTCAATGCGTGGATGAGACGATGGTGCAAAGAAGAAGATTTTGGTTTTGTTAGGAACTGGGCAACATTATACGGAAAGAAGGGCTCTTCCAAAGGGATGGGCTCCCCCTTAACCGGGATGGAGCCAGGCTGCTGGCATTAACATTTAAAAAAGGAGATAGAGCAGCTTTTAAACTAGATAATAGGGGAAAGCCGACAGTCACCCTAGAGCATCCTTGAAGGATACTAGCAAAAGAGGGAAGTTAGGACATCCCAACAGAAGTTCCAATAAAAATAAAAGTAACCCAGATGCCTTTAAGTACAGAGCTGAAATATCCAAATTACCCCTGTCAATTGATAACCAGATTAATATGAATAAAATACAACCTCTAAAATGCCTGTATGCAAATGCTAGAAGTCTAAAAAATAAAACGGGAGAGTTAGACTATATAGCACTAAATGAGAGGTTAGATATGATTAGCATCTCAGAGACCTGGTGGAAGGAGGACATCAACGGGACACTGTGTTAACTGGGTACAAACTATATTGCAATGATAAATTGGTGGAGGAAATCCACTTCATACCCTGGGACGAGCGTTGTGAAACACGTCTGCCTCTTTGGGAACCTGCCAGATACTTGTGACCTGGATTGGCCACTGTTGGAAACAGGATACTGGGCTTGATGGACCTTGGTCTGATCTAGTATGGCATTTCTTATGTTTGTATTTTTTCTAATTCTTTTACTGAAAATTATATCTGGTAACATGACACCATAGTTACATAATGAAGGAAAAAAAGAAGACATTGGGCCTGATAGTCGAAGGCATTTACACGGTTTACAGAGCTGTAAACCATGTAAATGCCGCTGAACGGGATATTCAACGATACTAACATGGTTAGTGCTATTGAATATCTCCGATTAACGCCACTACATTGCCCGATGTTAACCACTTAGCATCAGGGCTTGTCGTGGGTGTTTTGGGGTGTTCTGAGAGTGGTGACAGTCGGTAACCGCTACCCAGTTAGCAACCTGCGGGTAAAACTAGTCACCGCAAACGTTGGCCTAGTTTTACCCATGTGAGCAAATCGGGCAGTAGTGCAATATCACCGCTACCCGGTTAGCTTCCGCAGCTCCAGGGTATGTGTGACAATCCCGGATATTCAATGCTGGGGCCACATATAACAGCTCTCTTGCCTCGTGGCAGATAATAAATATGATCAATATTCAAATCTACAGCGTTAGTAAATAGAAGAACCTCCTTTATGAAAAAGAGTTAACGGAGACAAATGATGGATCACTGGAAAATGAAGGCAACTTAAATTCCATTCTCTAGATACATTTTCTAATTGTTCCATTTGATGGTGGCAATAAAGACTGTCTTTAATATAAGCTATAGAGGCAATCTGCGTGATAGTTATCTGAATTTCAAGTTTGCCAAGTCTCACATCAACATTCTCAAACTTAGTATCCTGCTCAGCGAATTTAGCCACAGAGTCCTTGGTAAAATCCTGAAGTTGTGCCAAGGTACCCATCAAAACAGTCTCTGTATGAGACACCACTGACTACATGCCCTTCATGGAAATATCTCTTGCAGAGAGATCTTCCTGCCGACTACCAACAATTGGTGTCGGCAACTGCGACACCTTAGGCAAGGAAGCCTTAGGAGAAACGCTGGCTGTGTAGTAGTCAGATTGAGAGGGTACCAAGGGCGAGGTAGAAAGAGAACCCTTTGGATAACGGATGCCCGCCGATAGCACTCTGAGAACTCCCCTGTCTTTTGTACCTTATCACCTTTTTTCACTATTCTTGCAGCCTGCCTGATGCCGCACATGGGCAGGAAGTGAAAAGCGAAGCTTCTGACGGTGGAGACCTCGGGCGGAGAGAAGTTGGCGGTACGTGGACCCATGGATTCATTTGTTGGGTCCATTGGGAGGAGTGTTTTGGCCCCGGTGTCCTCGATGAGCGCTGTAGAGGCGGAAGGACGGCCCCACAGCGTCAAGAGGTTAGAGGCCTCCCTTAGCTCGGAGCTTCGCATACCGCCGAGACAGCCGGAAGTGGCGATCCTGCCTGAGGCCCCGTCTGTGGGTGAAGGAGATGCGGTCAGCCCTTACTTAGTGTCTCAGTGGCAGTTCGCCAGCCCTGGAGGTGATCCTCATGAGCTGGTGTCCCCCCTGGCAGCAGTTCTCAGTGTGGAGGGAGCGAGGAGGAGAGAGTCTCTCTGCTTTCGTCCTCTTTGATGGATTTGCTATTGGCGTCTTCGGATAGTTCCTCAGAAGCCAGAAGGAGTGGACAAGGACTCATGCTGGTAAAACCTGACATTGTTACTTTTGATTCTCTATGGAAAGCCTCCTCATCCATTTTGCTTAACATTTCATCTCAGCTTCAGTCAATATTGCAGCAATTTCAAGTTTTTGGGCAACAATTAAAATTGTATGAATTAGGTCAAACTGAGCTTAATGCCAAAGTGGCCTCTATTGAGGGGTGCCTTGGGCAGGTACATGAGGTTTCCCAAACTTTTGTTAAAGACTCTTTGATTACTCATAGGAGGATGGAATTTTTATTTATTTATTTATTTTATTTATTTGGTTTCATTTGTATACCGCTTCTTCCAGCGATCAGTAGCGGTTTACCTTACACAGCAAACATTGGTTACATATGATAGGAATCAACATTATTTACATCTTCCTTATAGGGGTAGTTGTTTATACATTTATACATTTTGTATTTTTGCTTGCATTTATACAGTTTGAGCCATCTACAGTTGCATTTATATTGCTGAAAATATATACATTTGTGGTTGCAACGAAATAGGTTCTTAGTACTCTTGTTCAGTTGGATTGCAAGGTTCATTCTGCATTGCTTATGTTAAGTTATAATGTTCCTGGAAGAGGTGTGTCTTTAGCTTTTTCCTAAAATCCTGTACGTCGCTGTTTGATCGCAGTTTTAGAAAATGCAGTTAGAAGCCCTAACCTGTGAATATTGAATTTTCCCAAGGTTCCTTCGGTGTCAGCCTTGGAATTATTTAAGCAGTTTCTGGTGTCTTCCTTGAAGGTTTCGGCAGACTCTGTACCACCTATATCTAAAGCCTTCTATTTGACAACTGCTAAGGCTGAGCGATCGGCAAAGAGGGAAACCTTCTGTTAGTTTGGATTTATCTACCTTTTTGGAGCGAACCCCGACTGACGTAGGGATGACTGCTACACTGTTGGTCACCTTCGCCCTTGAAGTGGATAGAGTTTGGCTTCTCAGTCTGTTTTTCAGGTCCCCATGCAAAGTGTTCTTGGACTCCCATATTAGAGTCTTTCCAGATGTCTCTAGGGCAACCCAAAAGAGAAGAAAGAAGTTTCTTTTGTATCGTTCAGGGGTTCTTCAGTTGGGGGGTTTATTTTTTCTACGTTTCTCCTGTAAATGTCTGGTGAAGTTAGCTGGACATAGATATATTTTCTTTGAGCCCTCCCAACTGGCCTCCTTTATTACCTCTAAGCAAGCTAATGTACAGGCTCCATCTCCCTCTCTCCCTCAGGGTAGTCCTTCTAGTTAGGTGGGCTATTTGCGGAATTGTATTTGCACTCCCCCCCCTTTGTCCGTTCTTACTTGTATTTGCTTTGTTTAAACAGTTTTATTTTGTGACCTATCTTGCCATGTTTATCAAGGACTTGTGGGCCTTTAACTGTTTAAGTTTTGTATTGAGGGATAATTTTCTGTTAAATCTTTTTTTACTGTGTCCTTTCTGTACAAGTTGTTTCTTGTATGAATTTTGAAAATTCCATAAATAAAAAATATAAAAAAACAAAGAAAGAGAACCCTTTGCAGGCGAGTCCTTCCCACTTGCCAAAGTCAGAAAATTAGACGGAAGGGGTTGGGTTACTCTCCCAATAGAAGAGAATCTAGGAGACTCAGAACTTACAGTCATTGAGGAGGAAAGAAAACTTTCTTCCATGCTCTCCTTACCAGATGTTTGTCTATGGCACCCTCCACTTTGAATGATTTAACAGTTGAGGCAGATAGTACAATCTTTTTCTTTCTCTTTCCCATCATCAACAAAAAGACTCCCCTGCTCCTCCTCCTTGTTGTGCTGAAGTGGCACCAAAGGGGCAAGACCTGCCCCTTTTGCCATGCCCCTTTGCAGGAACACACCCGCAACTGCGTCCCATGGTAGGGGCTGAGGTTTTAAAGCTCCTAGTGATGTCATTCAGATGTGCCAAGAGTGCACGCAGGTCGGGACAGCTGTTACCATCAAAGTACCCCTCACTCCCCAAGCATTTCTCATGTTCTTATGGAACTTTTCCCAGTCCTTCATCAATATCACTCAAATACATTGAACAGGCCCGGTCCCAGGACCAGTCCCTGGGATACGCTGCTTCACACTTTCTTTCTTCTGAGTGCCTTCTGTTTACCACTACCCTCTGTTGTCAACCAATTTCTGATCCAGTTCACCACTTTCGGACCCATCCCCAGGCTGCTCAGTTTATTGACTAGCCTCCTTTAAAGGAATTTTTTTTCTTGTTTTGAAAGTTTGGCTATCTCTTTCCTCATTCATGCAAGAGGAAACCCTTGCCGAATTATTAAAGATGCAGACCACTTATGGTCAGTTTATAATTGTCCTTAAGCACTTTTGAGGTAAATTTTATAAGAAGATATGTGCTTCAAGCAGTAATGTTTGTCCTAAATCACAGTGTTTTAATGCACATATGTGGAGGACCAGTGCTGTCCAATCTGAGGGGCACGGGTTAGATGCCAGCCCATGACAACTGTTAACAAAACTGGAAAAAGGATTTCTAGGTTTAGCCTCAGGGGGTCCAGCTGTCAGTCACTGATCTCTGTGGCACAGGACTGGGGGTTTGAATCCCAGCAGACCTCACAGCACCTTCATGACATACTTTTGTGATGTATTACTCAGCATACACTGGTTCTGATAGATTACCTGGTGGGCATGAAGGAGTTTTTTTGTTTGCACACCTATTTCTTACATAAGAACATAAGATATGCCATACTGGGTCAGACCAAGGTCCATCAAGCCCAGTATCCTGTTTCTAACAGTAGCCAGTCTAGGTCATACGTACCTAGCAGTTTCCCCAAAAGACACAGGTTCCACAATGCTTGTACTGGGTCAAGCATTGATATCCTGGGTCCCTTCTTAATAATGGTTTATGGACCTTTCCTCCAGGAACTTGTCCAAACCTTTTTTAAACCCAGCTACACTAACAGCCTTTACAACATCCTCCGGTAACAAATTCCAGAGTTTGATTACACGCTGAGTGAAAAAATATTTTCTTTTATTAGTCTTAAATAGTTTACCCTGTAGCTTCATTGCATGTCCCCTAGTCTTTCTATATTCTGATAACGTAAACAATCAATCTACGTTTACCCATTCCACTTCGTTCATTAATTTATAGACTTCTATCATATCTCCCCTCAGCTGTCTCTTTTCCAGAGCCCTAACCTTTTTAGCCTTTCTTCATAGGAATATCCTTCCATCCCCTTTACCATTTGGTGGCTCTTCTCTGAACCTTTTCTAATAACGCTATATCCTTTTTAAGATACGGCGACCAGAATTGCACACAATATTCAAGGTGCGGTCTCACCATGGAACGATATAGAGGCATTATAATATCTTTTGTTTTATTTTCCATTCCTTTCCTTATGATACCTAGCATTCTATTTGCTCTCTTGGCCGCCACTGCACACTGGACCAAGAGTTTTAACATATTATCCACAATGACACCTAAATCTTTTTCCTGGGTGGTGGTTCCTAATGTGGAACCTTGCATTGTGTAACCATAGTTTGGGTTGTTCTTCCCTAGGTGCATAACTTTGCACTTGTCCACATTAAATTTCATCTGCCATTTTGATGCCCAGTCTTCCAATTTATCAAGATCCGCTTGCAATTTTCCACAATCCACTTGGGTTTTAACAACTTTAAATCATTTTGTGTCATCTGCAAATTTGATAACCTCACTCGTTATTCCCATTTCCAGGTCATTTATGAATATGTCAAAAAGCAGCGGACCTAGCACAGATCCCTGGGGTACACCACTATTCACCTTTCTCCTTTGGGAAAATTGGCCATTTAGCCCTACTCTCTGCTTTCTATCTTTTAACCAGTTCCTGATCCACAATAGTACACTGCCTCCTATCCCATGACTTTTTAGTTTTGCCAAGTCTCTGATGAGGGACCTTGTCAAAGGCTTTCTGAAAGTCCAGATACACTATATCAACTGACTCACCTTTGTCCACCTGTTTATTCACACCTTCAAAAAAACATAACAGATTAGTAAGACAAGATCTTCCTTGTCTAAGCCATGTTGGCTGTCTCCCATTAGGCCATGACTATCTACATGCTGAGTAATTTTGTTCTTTATGATGGTTTCTACCATTTTTCCCGGTACTGACGTCAGGCTCACTGGTCTGTAATTTCCCAGATCACCCCTGGAACCCTTTTTAAAAATTGGCGTTACATTGGCCATCCCCCAATCTTCAGGTATTACAGATGATTTTAATGAAAATTCACAGATTACTAATAGCAGGTCCGCAATCTCATATTTCAGTTCTTTCAACAACCTTGGATGTATGCCATCCGGCCCAGGTGATCTGCTACTCTTCAGTTTATCTAATAGTTGTAATACATCTTCCCGATGTATCGATATTTCCTTCAATTCTTCCGCACCTTTAATTACTACTTCAGTCATGGGTAACATCCCTACATCTTCCTCAGTAAAGACTGAAGCAAAGAATTCATTCATTCTCTCTGCTATCGCCTCTTAGTGCCCCTTTAACCCCTCTATCATCTAATGGACCAACTGACTCTCTCACAGGTTTTTTGCTGCGAATGTACTTGAAAAAGTCTTTGTTTCACGTTTTTGCTTCCACAGCAAGCTTCTTCTCAAATTCTCCCTTTGCCTGCCTTATCAATGCCTTGCATTTGACTTGCCAGTGCTTGTGCTGTTTCCAGGTTTCGTCATTTGGCTCTTTTTTTCCATTTTCTGAAAGTTGCTGGCAGTTTTTTGGACTTCCTTCCACTTTTCTTAAAGCGTGGAATACAGCTGGTTTGGGCTTTCAAGATAGTAGTTTTCAACAACACCCAAGCTTGATGTAAGTCTTTAACCTTTGCAACTGCTCCTTTTAGTTTTTTCTTAAATATTTTCCTCATTTTATCATAGTCCCCCTTTCAAAAGTTAAAAGGTAGTACTGTGGATTTCCTTACTATCCCTCCTCCACTAATTAAATCAAATGTGATCATGCTATGATCACTATTGCCAAGTGGCCCCAACACCCTTATCTCTTGCACAAGATCTAGTGTTCCACTAAGGACTAGGTCTAATATGGCTTCCACTCTGGTTGGTTCATGAACCAGCTGCTCCAAGAAGCAGTCATTTATTTCATCTAGGAACTTTATCTCCCTAGCATGTCCTGCCGTGACAGTGACCCAGTCGATACCGGGGTAATTGAAATCACCCATTATTATTACTGCGTTGTAACCTTTGTTAGCTTCCTTGATTTCTTTGAGCATTTCATCATCCATTTGTTCATTATGGCCAGGCGGTCGATAGTACACCCCCACTGCCATCGCCTTCCCCTTTTTACATGGAATTTCAATCCTTAGAAATTCTACAGCAAATTTTGTTTCCTGCAAAACTTTAATCCTTTCTGACTCAATGCCCTCTCTAACATAGAGCGCAACCCATCTAACAATTTGATCAGCTCTATCATTACGATATAGTTTGTACCCAGGTATCACAGTGTCCCACTGGTTGTCCTCCTTCCACCATGTCTCTAATATTCCAATCATATCTAACCTCTCATTTAGTGCTATATATTCTAAGTCTCCCATCTTATTTTTTAGACTTCTAGCATTTGCATACAAGCATTTTAGAGACTGTATTTTATTCATATTAATCTGGCTATTGGTAGACATGGGTAATTTGGGATCTTTAAGCTCTGTCTGCTCCATACTCGAGGGCATTTGGGCTACTTTACTCTTTTTTGGAACCTCTCTGCTTTTGGTAGTATCCTTCAAGGATACATTCTTCCGAACCATGCGCTCTTGGGCGACTGTCGGCTTTCCCCTATTATCTCATTTAAAAGCTGCTCAATCTCCTTTTTAAAGGTTAATGCCAGCAGCCTGGTTCCATCCCGGTTGAGGTGAAGCCCATCCCTTCAGAAGATCTTTATGGGATTAGCCTGCAAATGTAAAGCTGTAAGAAAGCATAGGAATTGCAAGATTGTTGATGGTTTGCATCTCATTCCATGCTGTTAAACTACTTTTGAATAGTAGTTTCCGTTTCCTATAATACTCTCTGCAGATGTTTTCTCTCAGCATTTTCTGTCCCTTCCTCCTAGACATTTATATACACCTTGCTGCTTAAGTTCCTCCATCTATATTTGTAGTAGATCAACATGCAACAGATGGCAGAAAAAGACCGTATGGCCTATCCAGTTTGCCCTCCCATACCAACTACTTTAGTCCCTTTTTTCCTTTGGAGATGTTTTGTGTTGGTTCCAAGCTTTCAGATATTGTCCTCGTCTCTACTACCTCCACTGGGAGACTATTCCTTGCATCTACCACTCTTTCTGTAAAGAAATATTTCTGCTCCGGAGTCTATCCCCTCTTTCCCTCATCCTATGCCCCCTCGTTGCAGAGCTTTCTTTCAATTGAAAGAGGCTCTCCTCTTGTGCATTTATGCCAAGGAGGTATTTAAATGTCTCCATCATGTCTCTTCTGTCCCACCTTTCCTCCAAAGTATACATATTGAGATCTTTAGCTGTGTCCCCATATGCCTTATGTTGAAGCCCACCAATCATTTTGGTAGCCACCCTTTGCACAGACTTCATCCTGTTTATATCTTTTTGAAGGTGCGGTCTCCAGAATTGCGCACAGCACTCTAAATTAGGTCTCACCAAAGATTTATACAGAGGCATTATCACCTCCTTCTTTCTGCTGGCCGTTCCTCTCCCTATGCACCCAAGGATCCTTCTGACTTTTGCCATCACTTTCTACCCATTTAGAAACCTTAACATCATCAGAAGGATGTTACCCCCAGGTCCCACTCTTCTTTTGGGGATAGACATATTTCACTCCTTATACTGTATCACCCCCTTGGATTTATGGAACCCAAATTCATGACCTTGCATTTTTTAGCATTAAATCTCAGCTGCCAAATTCTCGACCATGCTCAAGCTTAGCTAGATCCCTCCGCATGTTATCTACACCTTCCTGGGTGCCTACTCTACTGCAGATTTTGGTATCATCCGCAAAGAGGCAAACCTTACCCGGCAGCCCTTCCTCTATATCACTAACAAAATGTTAAAAAGAATCGGACCAAGGACAGATCCCTGAGGCACACCACTGATAAACTCCTTCTCAGAGTGAGCTCCATTTACCTGTGCACTTTGTCACCTCCCACTCAACCAATTTCTAACCTAGTCAGTCACTTTAGGGTCAGTCCCTAAGGTGCTCACTTTATTTATAAGTTGCCTGTGAGGAATGGTGTCAAAGGCTTTACTGAAATCTAAGTACACCACATCTAGGGTCCTGCCTCGGTCCAACTCTCTGGTCACTCAGTCAAAGAAATTAGATTTGTTTGACAAGATTAATTTTTTTTGCAAAATAATTTAGTACTTATCTACGACACTTCATCTATTTAATACATTTATTATACTGTAGCTCTTTGTTCTCAAGGTATCATAAGTTCAATGCGTCCAATCTCTTCTCCAAAATGTATAATCATTTACCTTGAAATGTGACTTGAAAATTAACAAAATGATTACATTTAAAAAGAACCACACTTATCGTCATTTCAAAATATCAATGTTGATTTTTCAAAGAGTGCTTTGCTGATTTCCCGATGCCACCATTTTGGCAGACTCTCTAAGAGGGTAATTCCATGTGTCGCCTAGATTTCCACATGAGTTTATGTGTGTTCCCTGCGAATTTTACTTTACAGAATACTTATGGAAGTGGCTGTGGACGCACATACCTATCGGCGTGTCACCTGCACCAGCTGTAAAGCATTGGTGGCCAACTCCAGTCTTAGAGAACCACAATCCAGCCGGGTTTTCAAGCTGTCCCTCATGAATATTCATGAGATCTATTTGCATATAATGGGAGCTGTACGTGCAAGTACATCTCATGAATATTCATTGGGGACATCCTGAAAGCCAGACTGGATTGTGGCTCTCCAGGACTGGAGTTGCCCACTGCTGCTCTAAAGTATGGACGTACATAAGCACTGTGTCCACAATGAAGGCATGGACCATTGGTCCAAGGTGAATAAAACAGCAGCTGACAGCAATCTGCAAACAACTCTCTAAAATATTGTGATTTATGGGTATAAACTCACATGGAACTCCAACACCACCTTGAAAGGTTTTCTTATTCTTTCTTATGTGCATTTTCAGCAGAATTGAATGACTGCAAATGCTGAATCATGCATGTGTTAAAATCACGAGATTAGACACCACCATTAAATAAATCTAACATCCACTTCAAAAAACGAAATGTTGGTCACAGCACCAGGGTCATACAAAGTGGGTGTCATTCCAAACCAAAGGTCCGACCAGAGCCTCGAGACCACAATCACAAGATAAACTGGTTCCTAACATATCTCACTGTATTTCCATCCCTGCATATTTATATTGCTTTATTTATAATGTGATATTTGATATTTTGTGTCTTTGATATTAGGGAATATTTTCACAGTTAGATTTGCAAACTCTGGAGTCCACACTTTTATAAATTACCCATACACGTTACGTCTTACTGAGACTGAGATCGTACTCCCCGTACCCTGGCTTAGAAGTGAGGTTCATGACTGTCGTGGTATGCGCAGAACTAACCCATTTGGAGACATTGCCCCGAAACTGACTCTAGAGGCACAAGAGGGGGAAGTTCCTGGGGGAGAGGCCCTGACATCATTTCTACTATGATTAAATGTCAAGAGAATAAAGTCCGCTGAAATCAAATGCGTGTCCCTGAGTGTTTTTCTGGTTTGTGTTTCAGATGCGGGTCACGTTTGAGGACATCGCTGTCTATTTCTCCCAGGATGAGTGGAAGTGTTTAGATGAAGGACAAAAAAATCTTTACTGGGAGGTGATGAAGGAGAATTATGAGACTCTGATCTCTCTAGGTAAGAACCGAATTATCCGGGTTTTTAGCAGTCCCAGAGGAAGGTCATTTATGATTTTTCCAGCTTCCTCTACACTCCAGTGACTTCCAAATATAATCAGGACCTGTCCCAACCCTCCCTCTGCCTCAGTAAGAGATTGGAAGAGTCAGGACTTAGGGACAATACATTTCTTTCACTTTAGATCAGAGACAGCCTTTCTCCAGCTCTGAGCAAAGCAGCTATGGGGGTGGCAAGTTGCTGTACCAGAACCTGCCCTGTATAAATGTGATATGATCTGAAACAGTCTTCGGGAGACCATCTGCATTTCACAGAAGAGTAACGGGAAACACCACTCCGGTGATGTATAAACCTAAAATCAGAATGTGCAAGTGATTTGATTGGAAGTGTAGCCAGTGCCCCCTCCTACACCACTTTCACTGACAGTTACAGGACCTGGATTCAGGGCTCAGGGAAAGAGAACCAGTAATACGAGGGGGGGGGCTCCTCCTCCTCCTCCCAGTCTCTTCTCCAGTTCCCTTTACACTCATAGGGGTATCCTTTCATCTCCTTTACCATTTGGGTTGCTTTTCTCTGTACTTTTTCTAATTCTGCTATATCCTTTCTAAGATATAGGGACCAGAATTGTACACAATATGCAAGATGTGTCCACACCATGGAGTGATACAGAGGAATTATAATACCCTCGGTTTCATTCTTCATTCCTTTCTTTAAGATTCCTAGCATACTATTTGCTTTCTTGGCCACTATTGCACACTAGGGGTTCAATCCACGATGGCACCTAAATCATTTTCTTGGGTGGTGGTTCCTAATGTGGAACCTTGCATCATGTAACCATAGTTTGGGTTGTTCTTCCTCAAGGAGGTCATTCCATAATGTGAATAGCGGCTGTGTACATGCAGGCTGGATGTATAGGTAGCGATCAGCTTCCCAAACTACTACTATTACTACTACTACTAGTGAGCATTTGTATAGCGCTACAAGACGTACACAATGCTGCACAGACATATAAGAGACAGTCCCTGCTCATCAATCTAGTCAAGACAGACAGCACAATAGGTGTAGACACAGGATGCATCGAGGGGGAATGGTAAGGAAACACAAAGGAGATCAGGTGAGTCAAGATCCGAAAGCGGCAGCGAAGAGGTGAGTTTTCAGTCCAGATTTGAAAAGGCTCAGAGAAGGCGCCTGACGTACAGACTCAGGTAGTTTGTTCCAGGCACATGGTACAGGAAGGTGAAAGGAGCGAAGTCTGGAGTTAGCAATAGAAGAGAAGGGCACAGATAGAAGCGATTTGCTAGAAGAGTGGCGTTCCCGAGGAGGTGTGTAGGGAGAGGAAAGGTAGTGAGGAGCTGCAGAGTAAATGCATTTATAGGTCAGCAAAAGAAGTTTGAATTGGAAGCAGAAACAGATAGGGAGCCCATGAAGTGACTTGAGAAGAGAGGTAACATGAGCATGACGAGGCTGGTGGAAGATTAACCACACAGCAGTGTGATGAACAGACTTAAGGGGAGAGAGATGATTCAGCAGGAGACCAGCAAGGACTAGGTTACAATATTCAAGACGGGAGGTGATTAAGGAGTGGATAAGTGTCTTAGTAGTGTGTTCATAGTCTACGCGTCCTGCACATACACTGCGGTTGTGTGGGGAACTCTGTATCTGGGCGGAAGGGGGTGGAGAGGGGGCGGAGCAAGGGAGTGGCCAAGTGCCAGGACATACACAGGGAACACAGGAACAGTCTGTGTACATTCCCAGGCACCCCCCCTGGTCGTCCAGCCTATTCCACCCCAACAGTGAAATAAGCGCTGAGCTTGGTACAATATGCTGGCTGCAGCCGTCCATCTCCAGTGGTGATGGCCTTCCAGAGCACCACGATCCTGCCCGTATGGGCCACTGATGCTGCTCAGACAGTGGGCTGCAGGGGCTGATGTGGGCCATGGCATTCTGAGCCACTGGGTAGATGGCCCAGTGCCATGATGCTAGGATGCCCTTGCAGTGGTGTTCTGGCGTGGTGATCCATCTTCCTGATCCCGCCATCGCGGGTACGTCTAGACCCCACGGTGGCGGAATCGGGTCTATCTCAGATCCATCTAGGAAATGGGCGGGCACTGAGGCCAGGCACACAGGGTATGGAATTGGCCTCCATGTGCATATTTTTACACTTGTCCTCCATGAATTGCCTCTACCATTTGAACATCCAGTCTTCCAGTTTATCAAGGTCCTCTTGCAATTTTTCACAATCCTCTTGCATTTTAACAACTTTGAATAATTTTGTGTCATCTGCAACTTTGATCACCTCATTTGTTGTTCCCATTTCCAGTTTATTTATGACTATGTTAAAGCAGTGAGCCCAGCATAGATTCCTGGGGTACTCCATTACTCACCTTTCTTCATTGGAAAAATTGGCCATTTAGCCCTACTCTCCGTTTTCTATCTTTTACCAGTTCCTAATCCACAATAATATATTGTCTCCTATCCCATGACTTTTTAGTTTCCCCAAGAGTCTCATCATGAGGGTCCTTGTCAAAGGCTTTCTGAAAATTCAGATTCACTATATCAACTGGCTCACCTTTATCTACCTATTTAATCACACCTTCAAATAATATACCAGATTAGTAAAACAAGACTTTCCTTGGCGAAATCCATGTTGGCTTTCTCCCATTAAACCATGATTAATTTTATTCTTCATAATGGTTTCTACCATTTTGCCCAGTACTGATGTCAGGCTCACTGGTCTATAGTTTCCTGGATCACCCCTGTAACCCTTTTTAAAAACTGGCGTTACATTGGCCATTCTCCAATCTTCAGGTACTAAAGATGATTTTAATGATAGTTCACAGATTATTAATAGCAGGTCTTCAATCTCATATTTCAGTTCTTATACCACTCTGGGACGTATGCCATCCAGCCCAGGTGATTTGCTACTCTTTAGTTTATCAAATTGCTGTATTACATCTTCCCAATTTAGTTTAGTTTAATTTAATTAAAGTTTGATATACGGCTTCTTGTGAATAGTGAAGCCGTTTATAATAAATTAAAATCAAGTAAAAATCAAAACTAGAACAGAACTCCATTATTGATAGGAAAGATAATATAGACATTAGACATAAACAAAACTAAAGCTGACATACACAAAAGAAAGGAGTCCAAGGTCTGGTTGGGTGAAATGAATATTAACAATCATGAAGGTTTAGGAGGGGAGATGAAATGGTCTGAAATAAATGTGTTTTGAGTAGAGCTTTGAATTTAACAGGAGGGTTCCAAGCAGAGAGCTAGGAGGAGGTTGTTCCAAAGGTAAGGTGCTAGAAAATAAAAAGTGGAGTGTCTCTAGTGGATTCATATTTGGAAGGAAGAAAGAAACAATTAGCATGAACTGAATGAAGACAGGAGTGCATGCCTCAATAGAATGCTTTATGTGTCAGTATCAGGATTTTGTATTGTACTCTATGATGTATAGGCAATACATCACCTTTAAATAACATTTCTGGCATGGGTAACTTTCCTATGTCTTCTTCAGTAAAGACTGAAGCATTCAATCTCTCCGCTATGTCCTTGTCTTCTCTTAGTGCCCCTTTTACCTCTCTATCATCTAATGGTCCAACTGACTCTCTCACAGTTTTTTTGCTACAAATATAATTGGAAAAGCTTTTATTATGCGTCTTTGCTTCCAACGCAAGCTTCTTTTCAAATTCTCTCTTTGTCTGCCTTATTAATGCTTTGCATCTAACTTGCCAGTGCTTATGCTGTTTCCTTTTTTCATCATTTGGCTACTTTTTCCATTTTTTGAAGGATGCTTTTTTGGCAAATGATAGAAATTTAAATCACTGTAGCACTGGGTGTGGCTCAGGTAATCAGATCACTGGTATGCTGTCCTCAAGCAGATCTGAACCTTTGCTGGGGAGAGGTGATTACTCAGAGGATAGGCCCTAAAGGATATTACACTCAGTAGTGCAGACAGTCCATGCTCCAATCTCACAGGAACTTGTTGGAACTTGGATACTGTGATATCAGGAGTCTTCTGTAAAGTACTGCCCATTTAGTGGGGGTGGGGGGGTGGGGGGGTGGGGGTCCCTCCAACTGATGTACTGGTTCCATAAGAAGATACGGTTGTTAAGCAACTATGGTTCCAATGAAAGAAAAGTATGAGAAACAAGTTGAAAAGTGTACACTTGTAGACTCACACAATGGCGTGTTTCTGCAGTTTTCAGAATCGGGCATGTTGGGAGTTGATATGCATGTCTCAAAGAAGTGTACATGTGTGTCACAGAGTGTGTTAGACGTGTGTGTCTGTGTGCTTGTCTTGGGAAGTGTTGGGGGCTGCATGCATGTGTTTGCGTGTCATGCGGACTGTTGGGAGCTATGAGCATGCATATGTGTGTCATGGAGTGTGTCATTGAGCGTGTTTGTGTCTCTCTCTTTCTCTCTCTTATCCTCTACCCTTTCCCCGGTTTTTCTCTCTCTCTCTCTCTCTCATGACCCTCCTCAGACTTCACCAAGTGTCTCTCTCTCTCTCTCTCTTTCTGATATGACCCCCCCCCCTCCAATCACCTAGTCTCTCTTTCTTTCATGACTCGCCCCCACTGGCTTCTCCCAGTCTCTCTGTTTCTCTCATACCCCTCCCCCCTTCATCCAGTCACTCCCTCACTTGCCTGTAACTCCTCAAACGTGGCGTTAGACTTCCACCACTGCGATCCGGTGTGCGCATGGTTCAACTGCACAGTGGATGAAGCCCAGTCTGCTTGAATGGTCAAGTCTCACGAGTATTAAAGTCAAAGTCTTCTCATGTGATCTTCTAGAGAAAGCTTAGGTTTGATCTCCTCTAGCACCTATTCATTTGTTCTTCAGGCAGTCCACAGTAGACACAATATTCCTTGCCAGCACCATAATTCAAAGGCATTGATTCTCTTCTTGTTTTCCTTCTTTACTATCCAACATTCGCACCCATATGACGTTATTGTAAATACCCTGGTGTGGACAAGTCAAATCTTTGTATGCAGAAAGTCATCTCTCCATTGGACAATCTTTTTTTTTAAGTCCAATCTGATTCAACTATTAAATATCAAACCAACCACTGATAAGAAACAGAAGAACTACAGACCAACCCTCTCACCCATCCCTATACTACCCAGCACAGAAGGGCCCTTTTCCTAAAGGGTGCTAAAATGTTGCACCTAACGTGACAATAGTGCCTAAACTACAGCACGTTAGGTACAACACCACCATGTTAAGAGTCGGGGGTGTGGAAAGCATTTTCCCAGCAGTTAACACGGAGCACGTCCCTCTAAAGGTGGGCTGTTCGTACTCTGCCTACTTGCCACCCTAACGCAAATTAGACAGCATGAGAATTGCCCTTTGCTACCTGGTAACACGTATCTCAACGTACATTCAGCACACGCCAGAAAACGCATCGTCAGCTAACACCCTTTAGTAAAAGACCTCCCATCGACACATCTCACTCAAATCTCTTCAGATGTTACAGCACTGTGCTTGCATGTATATTCCTTATTGGAGTCCAAACTTTCACAGATGATGCAAGTTTTTTCTGCTATTACTGACTCATATTTATAAGGGAGACAGATAATATTCCACCTGAAAGATATACTGAACAACTAATTGTTCTTCCAGCAACTTTAAAAATTGTTTATATAGCAATCGAAAGCAGCAAATACAATATCTTCCTGTACTTTAACTCCAAAGAGTACAGATGAGACTGTGATGGAAGAATCCCAGTTTCATACGTCTGGGGTTCCTGAAAGCGCAGCACGTGCTGAATTTTATCTCCCTGCCTGCTGCTGAAATACGTGAGCAATACCGCAGTAAAACAACAGGTACCATGACGTCCCAGTTTCAGATAAGCCCGACCCTGTTAGAGGTATTCTGATCAATTTTATTCAGCTTCAGTGATATCCTGGGTACTAGGAAATATAGCGATTACAACAGTGAGGCCGAGGGAGGGCATAGAACAGTCTTCTTTCAATAATCGCACCATCTGTCAAGGTCCTTTCCCTGCGTTTACGGCCAGCTGTCATGCCGTAGAAAGCCACCATCGAATGTCCCTCAGCAGAGATCCCACAACACAGTTCAGCTAAGGAGAACATAGCTGGTAAATCCCGGAAAGAGTTTCACCATCTTTTCAAAACATGAGACAACTGCAACCATTTCACAGTATTGCGAAAAAGAGAGGGCATCTTTATGATGGTGCTCATGGAAGAACATCAAGCGATCTCCCTGAAGAATATCTCCCATGGACCGGATCCCTTACTGGATCAAGTGGGACCGCACAATCGTCCTCTTATGAACTGTAAAACATGGACTGTGCCAAATTGGGCACTATTGCAAGTTTTCTGTCTTGACTCGGAGACACTTATTCGGTAATCTCAATGTCTGCAGCCTTGATGTGATGACTGGGTGTGTCCGCAGCTGCTGGGGAGGCAGCATGCCTATCTTAAAAAACAGAAACTAAGGTGTTACCAAGTCAGATTCTAACTGGAAGCAACCTGGGGAAGGTTCAGCAGGTTTGCTGCAAATTCCCTGATGCAAAATAAAAGTGTGAGGCTGCTGGAAAGCATTTGGAAAGGAACCCCTCCAAATTTCCTAGGCATCCACAACTTGTTATTTGCAATTTGTGGCTTTTTCTCCAAACACAAGTTGAAAAGAGCTGGGAGGAGCAGATTGGCACTTTCCTGATCTTTTTTGTTACATTGGAGTGCTCTCCTTCCAATTCATCTCTCACCGATGTCCCCAGATAATCAAATATTCAGTGCTGAAATATTATCGAGGGCTGTATGTCTGGGATTCCCGGGAGTCAGGAGAGAGAACTTACTTACTCACACCCAACTGAGTAATAATGGCAAATACTGTACAGAGTAAGCAGCGGTATTACAGACTCTACGTGAGTAATAAATACTGTACAGAATATGAGTGCTGTGTCCGAGTAGATAGTTATTCGGAAACTTGCACTTGAAAACTATTCTCCCAGTTTTAACCTGAATGCACAGAAAGATGTACGCGTCCTGGTATGACAAAAGGGAAACATAATGGAGACTGACATACAGTAGCTCGTTAAAGAGGCGGTAGACAAGAGTTTCGAATCTAAAAAACACACAAAAAGAAATCAGGAAGAGGAGAATGGGCAGAATTAACAGGGAAAAAAAAAGAAGTGGAAGAGCCAAGCCCAACCGGAAAAGTGCATTGCCCAATCAATAAAGCGAGGCAAAGCATTTTTTTAGCTAATTAATGGCGAGACAGAAATGTGAAATCAATGCTTGAGGTCAATATTAGCAGGAGAGGGGGGACAATTGACCTACGGCAAGAAATGGCAGTGATAAATACAAAATGATTACAAACCAGATCACGTAAAAGGAGGTGCTGAATGAAATTACACAAAGGAGAGTGGATAAGGCCTTGGTACCCAATGGAATGCACCTCTGCCCAAGTTGTGCTGGAAGGTCAGGGGAGGTTCTTAGGGACTGGATGAGAGCAGATGGTGCAGGGTCTTGAAAGAAGATTACAGGACCCCTGACAGCATACATTCACACAGGGATGTTCCTTTCATACAAACCTAACAATTAACTACAGAAAAACAGAAATACTCTTCATTGCTAATGACAAAACATTCACCCCACCATCATTATTAACGTTAAACAACTTTGATGTGACGACCAAGAAAGAGTTCAAATACCTAGGCCTAACTCTGGATCAACACCTCACTTTGAAATCACACATACAAAATATAACAAAGACCATCTACCACAAAATTCGCACCCTACAGCACCTATGCCCTCTGCTGGACCCTCCAGACTTCCGCACAGCATTCCAAGCCATTGTCTCACCACATATTGACTACTGTAACCCAGTCATTCACGGAATGCCAAAATCCACTTTACTATCATTACATACCACTCTACACATGGCTGCTCGAGTCATACAGGGAGCCTCAAAATTCGAGCACATAACCCCTATCCTGAAACAACTCCACTGGCTCCCACTCCTGAGCCGCATCAAATACAAAATACTCCTATTTACCTTCAAAACAATCCACGACCAAGCCTCCACCTGCCTACAAACACTGCCAGTCACAACAGACCCCACCAGGACAAGAAGACAAAGCGCAAAAAATATCCTGACCACCCCACATGAGAAAACGAGAAGCAGCCCTTACCAGAGCATTTGAACTCTATGTCCCCTGCCTCTGGAACTCATGACCCATCAAAATCAGGAATATTACTGAATTATTCACGTTCCGAAAACACTTCAAGACTCACCTATTCATAGAACATTTCAGGCCGACTACATAACCCCCTCCCCCTTCCCTCCCCTTTCCCCATCCCAACCCTTCCCCCCCCTCATTACACCCACTCTACCCTAACAAAGCACCCTTCAACTCTGTACATAAGTTCTCATGCCGTTCTATGTAACCTCAGCAAATGCATATAAGTTTCCACAGTTGTACATAAGTTAGTTCTCTGTTTCAATGTAGCATACGCAGCTGTTGTTCTACGTACACCGCTTTGTCCCGGTGAAAAGCAGTATAGAAAAAAAACAGTTAAATAAACTTGATAGAACCTCATTAAAGAGCCACATCAGTCTCTTTCCTTTATCCCCTCTCCAAGTCGGTTTTACGCAGAGATTTGTTGTTCTCTCCATGTTCCCTTTTAATGGTGAACAAAGTTCCTCCATACACTTCAACTCTCAGATTCCTCAATATTACCACTCGTCCTCTGGAAATCAACCCACTTGAAGTCTTGAGAGTGGCAGGTGGGACAGAGACAGGCAAAGTACAGCTGGGAGAGCCGGGCTGACATGAGAGTTAGTCTGGGTGCACAGATTTCATGCATTTATAGCTCACTGGTTAATTGTAAGATTCCTGACAATGATCAATAATATTTGATTAACGCCTGTTTTTCCTATCCAGCAGATAATGAGGTCCAGCAGGAAGATAAAAGGGAGGAGACTCAAGAAGAATATCCGATGTCCTGGGGGCTGCTCTCAAGACAATCGAGAAATGAGAACCTTTATTGGACAACGGAGAAAAGAAGTCAACAGGAATCGAGGAAGTCTAGGGACCCTCCGGGAGACTCACTGGATGAAATCACTGTGTGTGAGAGAAATGACTTGAAGCTTACTAACATCCCTGAGCACCAGAGACAGATAAAAGCAGAAAGTGACTTCCACAATAATAGCAACGAACAGATGACTTCCGACTTCTACCAGAGAGACCTGAAAGCAGAGGGATCCTTCCAAAATAACAGTGATGAAGTGACTTCAGACCTCCACCGGCGACACCTAAAAGCAGAGACATTATTCCGGTATAAAACCAGTGAGCAAATATCTTCTGACATCCACCAGAAGCACTTGAAAGAAGATAGCCCCTTCCAAAATAGTAATAGCGAGCAAATGATGTCTGACCTCAACCAGAGACACCCAAGAGCCAACATTACCACCCAAAATACCAACAATGATCTAATAACTTCTAATCTCCTGCAGAGAGATGAGAAAGGGAAGAAATCATTTTTGTGTGATACCTGCGGAAAAAGCTTTGATAAGAAACCATGCTTAATACTGCATCAGCGAACCCACACGGGAGAGAGACCATTCACTTGTACTGCATGTGCTAAAAGTTTCACTCACAGGACATATCTCAAAAAGCATGAAAGGATCCATATGGGACAGAAACCATTCCCTTGTACTGAGTGTGGCAAATTATTCAGTGATAAATCCCAGCTTAGGAGGCATCAGAAGATCCATATGGGTGAGAAACCATTTTCATGTACTGATTGTGGTAAAAGCTTCAGTCGCCATACATCTCTAAAAATCCATTGGCGGGTCCACACGGGAGAGAAGCCATTTACATGTGCTCAGTGTGACAAATTATTCAGATACAAATCACATCTGAGAATGCACCACAGAACGCATACAGGAGAAAAACCATTTAAATGTACTGAGTGTGACAAATTATTCAGTGATAAATCGCAGCTTAGACGGCACAAATGGGTTCATACAGGAGAGAAACCATTTGTATGTACCGAATGTGATAAACGATTTAGAGAAAGATCAACACTGGAAATACACCGTAGGACACACACAGGAGAAAAACCATTTAAATGTACTGATTGTGATAAGCTATTTCGAGATAAATCACAGCTGAAAAGGCATCAAAGGACCCATGTGGGAGAGGAACCACTTCCATGCACTGAATGCGATAAATTATTCAGATTTAAATCTGCACTGAAAAAGCACAGAAAGACCCATACAGAAGAACACTCATTTATATGTACTGAGTGTGGTAAAAGCTTCAGTAACACAGAAAATCTGAGAATACACTGGAGGATCCACACTCTTGGATTATAACATGGCTTGAAATATACAACATACATCCATTTCCGAGAGAAAATATCAAATTCACCATGAAAGTGTGGCAAGCTACACTCTATCAAATAATCTGTCATTTCTCAAAATCAAGAACTAGCAAAGCATTTTTAGGGAGATTCTACATCACCACTCCTGTTTTGTCTGATACTGAGTGCATTGAGCATTAACTCCTTGGGCCAAGGATTTTGTCTTAATCCTGGAGTCACTAACAATGCACAGATAATATTGCACTTTAGTGATTATTATTTACAAGAACAACTCTGGTAATGAAGAGTTTCTATGATGACATTAAGGTGACACTTGGCCTGGACAAATGTTCTAAGACAATTTTCCTTAAAGGAAAACTGAATAGAAATGGAAAAATATCTCTGACTGACAACTGTAACATAAAGGAAATTGATCAGGAATGTCTACATAAATATCTAAGATTAGATAAGATATAACAGTACAAGAATATCACAACTCACTCAGAAAAAGAATAGCAAAGACTTACAGATTAAAACTGATGATGAGCAGAGACAATCTCTTACATGTCTTTGTATAGTGCTCAGTATGCCTTGTAGTGCTGTGCAAATGATTATTATTAGTAGTAGTAACATTGAAAAGTGGTTTAACAAAATGGAATAAAATGCAAGCCATCAATCAACTTGCAGTCTCCACTTTTTTTTCACACGCTTTGGATTTATGGACTGGACCCAGAAAGATCCCAAACAATTAGTTATAATATTAAGAAAACTCCTCCATGCCCACCAGCTAATCTATAAGAATCAGTGTATGTTGAAACTGCATATCTCAAAAGTTGGAGCAATGGATCTTTCAGAAATCAATTATACATACAGAGCTACTATCAAAGATGTCTAAGCATATTTAACATGCAGGGGAATTGGATTCAGCTCACACTTTTTCTCAGAAATTCAGGTACAATTGATGTTTTCCTATCACTGGAGGGCTCACAATCTAAGGGTTAAGTATCTTGCCCAAGATCACAAGCAATAAGATTCAAATACTGGCTTCCCGGATTCTACCATGAACAGACCCAAATACTCAAAAAGTATTAGACTATGAAAATAAACAGCTACTGTCTCTCTCCATCCTTAATCTAGGGCAGCTGTTATGAAGAAAGAAAACATGGAGAAAAAAAAGCAATAGAATTTGCAAAACTCTAGGACCAACAGAAAAGGAAAAAACAATAACCATTACATAATAGCCAATAAAAGCCCCTAAAATAAAAACAAACAATCATGCAATGATAATCGATTACAAGCTGAAGTAAATAGCCAGACTTCACCTGGCTGGGCCTTGGAAGTTCTTCTGGCAGAGAATTCCATATGTGGGGTGCTAGTCAACGCCAAAAAGATCTCCTTTAGAGAAAAAGACTTTAGCAGGAGCTCCTACGAAGAACAGAGTTTCCCCTTTGGAATATACTGCATCAGGGTTTCTTGACAAATACTATACATCTGAATTCTGAAGTGTTTTAAAAATGAAGAATAAAATCTTGAACTTATTCCAAATTGAACAGGACTCTGGGCTGCTGTTCTGTCATGTCACAACCTGAAACTTAGAAGAATGTGAGCTTCTCCATTTTGAATGTTCTAGGTCTGCATAATTAAAAGCATATAGCAATTTACAATAACTCATACAACTTGTAATTAGAACATAGATTGCTGTTGCCAAATTTTCACTAGATAAATAGGGATGCAACTTCAGAATTGCATGAAACTGAACAAAGCATTCCTGCACCCCACATTCAGAGTCTAAAGCGATGCCCAGAATTCAAACTTCCATAAAAAAGACAGAAAAAAATGGGAAAACAGACATATGTAGATTCTGTAAAAGAGACCTGGAAATGGTTACTCATCTCATAGTTGACAGCAAAGTTATGATGCCAGATAATTTCTATACAGAAAGACACAACAAAGTGACACATCTCATCCATCGGAAATTCTGTAGACACTATAACATTACTGTACAGCATTATGAGCATAAGAGAATTATGGAGAATTAAGAAGTTACGACCTTCTTCTCTTTGAGAAAGCAATGGATGCGAGGAAACCCGACATAGTGGTAAAGGAGAAAAAGACCAGAACGGCATTGATAATAGAGGTGTCGGTTCCACGTGATTATTCTGTGAATTTCATGGAGAGGCAGAAGATTCTGAAGTACCAAGTCAGAGACCACAAAAATGTGAAGGAAAGATACAGAAATATTTCCCATTGTGTTGGGTGCTACAGGCTTGCTTAAGAAAAATTTTTCAAGCACATCTTGACAAACTACCCATACATGTTACCTCTTATGAACTCCAGAAGGAAGCTCTCTTTGGCACGCATGAGAGACTGAGATCATACTCCACATACCCTGGCTTAGAAATGAGGTTCATGACTGTCATGGTATGTGCAAATCTGACACATTTGGAGACACTGTCCCTTGAGACAGAGTTTTTTAAGTTTTCCCTTAATTGATTAATGAAACTTTGAAGTCCTGGATGTAAGTTCTCAATAAATGGTATACTCCATATCATGATATATTGGCATGTCATCAGCATCTGACTACAATTGTACACCCGACCCTCTGATTAACTTTACAAAAGGCTGTATATATATATTTTAAATAAGATGAGGCATAACACGTAGCCCTGCGGTATGGAGGAGGGGCACTGTCAGCTATTTTTAGCTCTGTGGGGACAAAAATGAGTCACCTCAACTTCACTCAGAGAGAATGAATTTGATGAAAGGAGAACCATGACAACGTGCCTAAGCTGACTGGTGCCCAAAAGCGGGGCCTTCTGTTGATATTATAGACCATAAGGAAAAGAAAATAAAAATGGATGGAAGAGAACATGAAATCAGTACATGCAGAGATGTCACTGACCGATGAGCACCTCAAAGGGTCCAGAGCACCAAGAGTTCTAAGAAAGACCCAGAACCTCAGTTGAAACATTAACTAAGATCACAGATTTCTGTACTCAAATCCTCACCTTAAAATTGCAGCAACAGCACAAACACTAAAGAAACACCAGGAGAGTAGGTACAACCTGACCCAGTTCTACAGGGACCTTCAACAAAAGCAGGAAAAGTCCTGAAGACTCCACAGTATGTGCAAAACAAACTATTTGGAGAAATTTCCCCCTATAAGAGACCCAACATGCTGCAGGATCTCGAAAAGGCCACTATCAAAATAACCGAAGGGTCATAAGTAACAACGTAAGAACTGGGAACTAAGCCACACAAAGTCCCGTATTGAGAGCTCCCCAGCCCTGAGGTGGACTGACTTCCCCAGCTTTCTCACATTTATTTATTAGTTGCATTTATTTCCTTAAAAGACCTATACTGCTTTCCCCAAAAAGGTTAGAAAGTGGCATTATTTCCAAGAACCGTTTTTGGCAGAGTGGAAAAACTGGGTTGGAGCCGGTGATGCAACTCCCTATACTCAATTCAATAGGATGGTTGTACAACATCCTACATCCTTTCCTGCAAGGCCTGATCACAGTAACCAAAAGCAACTATTAAGGGGGAGTGACTGAATCCATCCTTTCAAAGATGCTCTCTTCAAAGATTTTTAACGTCCGGGCAGTGCTTACATTATTATATTGTGAGCATGAGTCAAAAACTCTTTTTTTCACCGCTTCACACTTCTGAATTTTCACAAAGCCAACCAGTCTCATGGGGGATTTTCTGATCATAATGTGAAGAAAGATGAATAATATATTTCCAGCTGTGAAAGGAAGGCAACCCAGAAAGATTCCTTATGAGAGAGTTAAATTCATGTAAGAAGAGCGTCTTATGGCTGATCTGTGGCCATATGGTCTCTCCAGTCTGCCCAACCATGCCAACTACTATAGTCCCATTTCTTTCTTTAGAGATCTTCTGTGTTGGTCCCCTACTTTCTTGACTTCAGATACTTTCTTGGTTTCTACTATGTCCACTGGGAGACTATTCCATGCATCTACTACTCTTTCCGTAAAGAAATATTTTTGCATATTACTCCTGAGTCTATCTCCTTTCACCTTCATCCTATGTCCCCTCATTGCAGATCTCTCCTTCAATTGAAAGAGGCTCTCCTTTTGTGCATTTATGCCACGGAGGTATTTAAACATCTCTATCATATCTGCACTCTCCCACCTTTCCTGCAAAGAATGCATATTGAGATCTTTAAGTCTGTCCCCATATGCCTTATGACGAAGACCACTGACCTTTTTGGTAGTCACCCTCTGCACCAACTCCATCCTGTTTATATCCTTTCCAAGGTGCGGTGTCTGGAACTGCAACAATAATTCACCAAAGACATACAGAGGCACTATTGCCTCTTTCTTCCTACTGCCATTCCTCTCCCTATATACCCAAGCAGCCTTCTGAATTTCACCATTGCCTTTTCTACCTGTTTATCCACCATGAGAGTCAGAAGCTGTAAAGATGTCTTACACATTGGAACATGGAACGTACGAAGCATGAACCAAGGGAAGTTGGAGGTGGTCAAGAATGAAATGGAAGGTGTACAACTTGATCTGTTGGGTGTCAGCGAACTGAAATGGACTGGCATGGGGCACTTTGCATCAGATGATCACATGGTCTACTATGCTGGAAATGAAGACAAAGAAGAAATGGTGTTGCATTTATAATAAAGAAGAAACTTGCAAGAACTGTAATGAAATACAATGCAGTCAGCGAACGCTTAATCTCTATTCGTCTACGAGGATTGCCTATCAACACAACTATAATTCAAGTATATGCCCCAACAACAGCTGCAGAAGAGAATGAAATTGAAGAGTTCTATGAACAAGTACAAGCTGAAATTGATAGAACATGCAAACAGGATATCCTGATCGTCATGGGTGACTGGAACGCAAAGGTTGGCAACAAAGAAGAAGGCAAAGTAGTTGGAAAATATGGACTTGGCAACAGAAATGAAGCTGGAGAAAGACTGATAGAATTCTGCAAGACCAATGATCTATTCATCTCAAACACCTTCTTCCAGCAACACAAGCGGCGACTGTACACATGGACTTCACTGAATGGATTATATAAAAATCAAATTGACTACATATGTGGAAGTCAACAATGGAAAAGCTCTGTAACATCAACAAAGACAAAACCTGGAGCTGACTGTGGTACAGATCATCAACTACTAGTATGCAAACTCAAGCTAAAGTTGAAAAAGAGCAAACCACTCATGAATGCAGCAAAATATGACCTTGAGAATATACCACTGGAATTTAAAGACTGCCTGCAAAATCGATTTGCTGCTTTAGATACAAATGACAGAGCTCCGGAAGAGTTATGGAATGACAGCAAGAAGGTTGTGTTGGAAGAAAGCGAGAAGTCTCTACAAAAGGTGAAAAAGCAAAAACGGCCAAAATGGATGACGGAAGAAACTCTGAAAATTACCCAGAAACACAGAGATGCTAAAGCCAGAGGAGAAAGAAAGACAATCGCAGAACTCAACAGAGATTTCCAACGTGCAGCAAGACAGGACAAGGAAAAGTACTACAATGACACTTGCAAGGAAATAGAAGCAGAAACTATTAGAGGAAGAACAAGATCGGCTTTCCTAAAACTACGAGAGTTAAAGAAAAAGTTCCAGCCTCGAATTCGAATGTTACAAGATGCTCAAGGGTCTATGTTGAATGATGCTGAAAAGATCATGAAAAGGTGGAAGGAATATACAGAGTTTTTATATGATAAAGATCAAGTGGACCAACAGCCGTTTCAACCTGTACCTTATGATCGGGAACCATTGGTGATGAAAGAAGAAGTTGAAGCAGCATTAAAAGCCTTATCAAAGAACAAAGCACCAGGCATTGATAGCATTCCCATAGAAGTATTGCAGCAATCTGATGCAGCTGTTATCGTACTCACAAGGCTCTGCCAAGAAATATGGAAGACAACATCATGGCCAACTGACTGGAAAAGATCTGTGTTTATACCAATACTAAAGAAAGGTGATCCAACTGACTGTGGAAATTATCGCACAATCGCTCTGATCCCACATGCCAGCCAGATTCTACTGAAGATTATTCAAAAGAGACTACAACCATACCAGGAACAAGAACTACCTGAAGTGCAAGCAGGGTTCAGGAAAGGGCGAGGAACGAGAGACATCATTGTGGATGTGAGATGGATCCTTGAAAAGACTAAAGAATACCAAAAGGATATCTATTTGTGCTTTATCGACTATAGCAAGGCTTTTGACTGTGTAAACCATGAGAAACTCTGGGCCACATTAAGAAGCATGGGTATACCAGAACACCTGATTGTTCTCTTGCGCAATCTGTACATTGATCAAGAAGCAACAGTTCGAACGGAACAAGGAGAAACAGAATGGTTTAAAATAAGCAAAGGTGTTGTAAGACAAGGCTGCATACTTTCCCCCTACCTGTTTAATTTATATGCAGAACAAATCATCAGAGAAGCAGGATTGTATGAAGACAACAGAGGTGTGAAGATTGGTGGAAGAGTCATCAACAACCTTCGCTATGCTGATGATACCACATTACTGGCTGAAAGTGAAGATGATCTGAAACATTTGCTTCTCACAATCAAAGAACATAGTCTCAAAATGGGCCTGCACCTTAATGTAAAGAAGACAAAGATCATGACAACTGGCATAATCAACAGGTTCATCGTCGAAAGAGAAGAAATTGAAATTGTGAACAAATTTAACCTACTTGGATCAACTATCAATAAAGAAGCAACAAGCAGTCAAGAAATCAGACGACACATTGCTCTTGGCAGAATGGCTATGAAAGACCTAGATAAGATTCTCAAGAGCAGAGATGTCTCTCTCCATACAAAGATTCGACTTGTTCAAGCCATGGTATTTTCAATAACATCATATGGATGTGAAAGCTGGACAGTGAAAAAGATAGACAGGAAGAAAATTGATGCCTTTGAATTATGGTGCTGGCGGCGAATACTGTGTATACCATGGACTGCCCGAAGAACAAACCAGTCGGTACTAGAGGAGATCAAACCTAAGCTTTCTTTAGAAGCTCAGATGACAAGACTTCGACTTTCATACTTTGGACACATCATGCGAAGAGAGAGATCATTAGAGAAAGACATTATGCTTGGCAAGATAGAAGGTCAACGCAAAAGAGGAAGGCCAGCAATGAGATGGATCAATACAATAACAGCAGCTACGGGTACCAGTCTGTCAACAATGAGCCGCCTGACTGAAGACTGAACACAATTTAGGATAGCTATCCAGAGGGTCGCCATGAGTCGACTCCGACTCGACGGCACTTAACAACAACAAGTTCATCTTTTATGCAGAGAAGCTTAAGAGAAGGTCCGACTGAAAACATGAGTATCTAGTATGGAGACTTTTTAATTTTTTTGGGAGGTGGGGTCAGTGAGTTACTATTCCAGAGTTAGGGGGCTAGGGAATTCAAGGCAATGAAGGAAGGCCAGGAGGGGGCGGCAGAGTGAATGCAAGGAGAGATCTTGAGGTGTTGAAGAGAACAGGAGCCCAGCCAAGAGACAGATAAACAATGCGTGAACTGGAAATGGACAGGACCCAGAACAGAGGAAGACACTGATCTCCTCTTGAATTGTTCCTGCCTGTCATTTGGATCATCCCAAGCTTCACAGCAGAGTTCTACCATCCCTGGAGATACAAATGCAGGTGTTGAGGGAAGTCCAAGGATCGAACATTATCCAGAACCAAGTTACCCAGTTCCATGACAGATTTTCTGCCAGTTCTGGTTTTAAATTTACCCTGCAATGCACTATGGTACATGTAGTCCCTGATTTTACCCATTGGAATGAGTGCTGCAGGTTCCTTAATGTATCTGGATGAGATTGTCCAAAATCCAGGACTGGCTTAAAAATCTCACTCATGGAACTGGGTAACTTGGCAACTCTGCATTACCATCGGAATCCCAACACCTAGATTGCATTTCATGGGGCTTTTTCCCCTTCCATTCCAACAGAAAGAGTGGTGGATGCAATGCCCAGTTTCCCAGAGAAGGTCATGAGGGCTATAACAGAAAGGGAATTCAAGAGAGCCTAGGATAAGCACAGAGGATCCTAAGCAATGGGGGAGGGAGAGATAAAGCCTGGGATAAGCAAGAGGTTCCTTAGCTGTGGGGGATGAGAGATAAAGCTTGGGATAAGCACAGAGGAGTCTTAGCTGTGAAGGAGTTAGGGGTAAACTTTGAAGTAAGCACTGAAGCTCTGTAGATAGGATGAAGGTAAAGTCTGGGAGCAGGCAGGGTGTGCGGCATCGTTTCAAGAATGTTCTGACTAGATGAGCCTTCGGGTCCTCATCCACTGTCATTTTCTCTCTTTAGATGTTCACTTCTTCTACATAGACAAGCGTTTGAGCTGCTCTCTATAATTTTGGGTTTGATGTCAATGATTGATGGAGGTTGTGGCCCACTGAGAAGGGGATAAAGATTCCCTGGGGCAATGGAATATTTCTCTCCACAACCTGTTACCTATGTTTGTTTGATTTATTTATTTATTTGAACATATTTTTATACCGCCCCTTCCAGAGAGCAGGGGCGGCTTACATCATAACAGGCTAAACTAAAACTTTTATATGGAACAGTATTCATGAACTTTATACAAAGAACAACGTGGGGTGCAACCTCTAAGTATTTACTTAGAGTGGTACTGAGAGGAACCACTTCTAACTGTTTACAAAGCTATGTACAGGTGGATAAGGTTTGTAGATGGCATTCTTATTAAGAGCATCAATTGATATCAGCAGTTACGTCAACAGTTTCCCGTGCCCGCTCAGCTTTTGGCTTAAATCACGTACCCTTGCTGACTACCTACATTTCAAACTCGTGCTAATCTCTTTCCAGTCGGCTATAACGCTGGCCAAGCAAGAGTATTATGTCCATCTGACTAACTCTCTTGCCTCTGATCCTCGCTATCTCTTTGCTACGCTCAACTCTGTCCTCAAGGTCTCTTCTCCCCCAATCCCTCCTTCACTGTCTGCCCAGACCTTGGCTGACTACTTCCATGAGAAAGTCCAGAAGATTAGCCTTGAATTCTCTGCAGGGTCACCTCCACCTCTTCTTCCCACTCTTCAATCCCAAATCCTTCCATCACCTTCGATCACCCTTTCTTCCTTTCCTGAAATCACTGAGGGGGAAACTGCAAATCTTCTCTCCTCCAAACTGATTACCCTACTCCTGTGATCCCATTCCCACCCTTCTACTAACCTCTGTCTCTTTTGCCGTCATTTCTTCCTTCTGTTATATCCTTAACCTATCACTTTCCACTTCAAACAAGCTGTGGTTATGCCTCTCCTCAAAAAGCCTTCACTAGATCCTACTTGTCCTTCCAGCTATCGACCTATCTCTCTCCTCCTCTTTGCTTCAAAACTACTTGAATGAGTGGTTCACTGCTGTTGTCTTGACTTTCTTTCCTCTCAAGACCTTCTGGACCCACTGCAATCTGGCTTGCATTCTCTACATTCCACCCAAACGGCTCTTACCAAAGTCTCCAGTGACTTGTTCCTTGCCAAATCCAAAGTCCTCGATCCTCATCCTTCTTGACCTTTCTGCTGTCTTTGACACTGTTGGTCAGCACCCTCCTTGATACCCTGTCCTTGCTTGGATTTAGGGGCTCTGTTCTGGCCTGGTTTTCTTCTTATCTATCTCATTGCACTTTTATTGTATGTTCTGGTGGTTCCTTTTCTACTGATATCTCGCTTTCAGTTGGTGTACCTCAGGGTTCTGTCTTGGCACCTCTCCTTTTCTCTTCCTACACTCAGTCCCTTGGTGCACTTATTTCCTCCCTTGGTTTTCAAGACCGTCGCTACGCTGATGACTCTCAGAGCTGCCTCTTTACACCTGAAATCTCCCCAGGAATCCAGGCCTAGATCTCTGCCTGCCTATCTGACATTGCTGCCTGGATGTCTCGCCACCGTCTGAAATTGAACATGGCCAAAACTGAGCTCCTTTTCTTTCCCCCTAAACCCACCTCCCACCTTTCCCCCTTCTCTATTTCTGTGGCCAACACTCTACTCCCTGTTTCCTCAGCGTGCAACCTTGAAGTCACCTTTGACTCTACTCTCTCTTTCTCTGCACACATCCAACAGATAGCTGAAACCTGTCGCTTCTTTCTCTATAATATCAACAAAATTCACCCCTTCCTTTCTGAACACACTACTAAGACACTTATCCACTCCTTAGTCACCTCCGATCTAAACTATTGTAACCTGCTCCTTGCTGGTCTCCCTCTGAATCATCTCCCTCCCCTTCAATCTGTTCAATGCTCTGCTGCACGGCTAATCTTCCGCCAGCCTCATATTACCCTTTTTCTCACGTCACTTCATTGGCTCCCTATCCATTTCCACATCCAGTTCAATCTTTTCCTGCAGATCTATAAGTGCATTCACTCTGCAGCTCCTCACTACCTTTCCTCTCTTATCTCTCCCTACACCACTCCTTGGGAACTCCGCTCTTCTGGCAAATCACTTCTATCTGTGCCATTCTCTTCTACTGCTAACTCCAGACTTTGCTCCTTTCACCTTGCTGTTCCTTATGTCTGGAACAAACTACCCGAGTCTTTGCATCAGGCTTCATCTCTGGCCCTTTTCAAATCCAGACTGAAAGCTCACCTCTTCGAGGCCACTTTTGGATCCTGATCTACTTAGTCTCCTATGTGTTTCCTTACCGCTCCCCAGGGACGGCCTGCCCATTAGGTGTCTGCCTAGGGTAGCAGGTCATGTGCTTCAGCAAACATGGCCTGCCGTCCCCCCCCCCTCCACGTGCTGAGCCATGCTGCCCCCTCTTGCTGCCGCTGATTCCAGCGGCGGGATCAGGGGGCGGAGGGGGTGCTGAGCTTCGGCACACATGGCCTGCTGCCGAGCCGAGTCGAGCTGCCCCCTCTCCCGATCCCACCACCAGAATCAGCAGCAGCAGGGGGTAGCACGACTGGGGTTTCTGCCTAGGGTGGCAGAAATCCTTGGCCCGGCCCTGCCACTCCCCTAGATATATCCTTGTCCTCAGCTGCTGTGTTGTCTGTCTTGACTAGATTGTAAGTTCTGATGAACAGGAACCATCTTCTACATGTCTCTGTATAGTGCTGTGTATGCCTTGTAGCACTATAGAAATGAAAACTAGTAGTAGTAATAGTAGTAGTCTAATGGTAGCCCTCCTGTCCGTGGGACGTCTAGATTCACATATATCAGTAGGAGGCATCTTTGGGCTTCTGTGAAAAGAATATCACTAGCGGGGTCCTTATCTCCTGCTGACATCTTCTCTGCCACAAGGGCACTATGTGTTATAATGAAATCTGTCATATCTGTGATGCCCGGCTAGTTCGTTAAATAGCTGTTCCTACACTTTCAGCACTTTTGTAAGACTGTACAGCGTTTGGGGCTTCCTGAGCAGTTTTCGTTTTCTTTGCTTCTCAGGCTGGCTCCATAAAGTTGCTCATTACGCAGCAAAGCCACTGGGTCATTGGCCAAGTTTGCCCAACAACCCCAACCAAGACTGGGTGCGGCTGGACCACTGCTGTCCACTAACCAGCAAACAAGAACGTTTCCATCGTCACTGGAAGGAAACCAAGAGACTGGCCGACTTGGCGTGTAGTTTCACGCTGATTTAAATGCCCCACAGCGTTCCCTTCTTGCTACCGGCATTTTCAGTCAAGAGGGCAGAAACACACATGCTTGGCAAAGGTATTTTCAGTACATACAAATATCCTGATAAATACTCAGATCTTTTCACCTTGATGCAGGCACATGGCCAAAAGACTGTCTACATCGTTGCCGACATGTTGGGCCTTTGTAAAGAGACACCACCATTTAATTCTCTCTCTGGTATTTGTAGAGACGTTAACCAAACTCCAGTAGACATTCTCGCCTCCACATCTGTTTCCCACAAAGCACAATGCTTGGTTATATAAAATAGTCAGGCACCTGGGATTTCTGAAGTTTCCTCATGGAGAGACCCACAGAGCTCCATAACATTGTACAAACAAGACTTTTCAAAAAATTAATACTTCTTCTCGTTGTCAGTGGTAAAGTAGGCTTCTTAGAGATGGAGTTTTAGTGTGCCTTCTCTTTGATAAAACGCACAAATGCACACCAGTGTTGCATGCAGAAAGGAGGAGGTGGGTGCGAGTTTGGGATTTCACTTGTTGGGTTCTTAAATGCTGGTACTCTGGTTCCAGGTGGCAAATGACAACGGCATGTCCCAAGGTACTGCCTCGTTCCTGCTGACCCATGTCTGCCCAAGTGAAGAGGGATCGGCAGAGTGAGCAGAGCATTGTCCCGCTAGCTGCTGCCCTGGGGACCTGACTCCGGGTCTCCTGTCATTCGCTTGGCATCAGGAAATTCTGTGGCCGATTTGGTGTCCCTTGCCATAGCCATGGAATCTGTGGAAACAAGAGTGCTGTTAATTGGTGAATGTGCCCCTTCCATGTGTACAGAGAGGAGAAAATGCTGTATTTTTCGTGGTGGAAGACTTTGTTCTCCGCCATGTATAATCTTTGCTATAACTTGTAACCATTTTTCCTTGAGTGCTGGTGTAAAATTTGCTCGTTAGACTAGAAGAGGGAGAGGATTGGCTCTCACATTTTACATGATGTAAGATTATACTGTTTGTAACCATTTTTTCGTAACTTGGTCTGTTTGTATTTAGTTTCTAAAATATTCTCATTAGGTCTGAAAAACAAGAACACGCTATTCTATGACCATAAGATGATGTCATTCTGCAAAGGTTAGAGAGTTATTGGGGAAGGATGGCTCATATCTACGTGAGATCAAGAAGCCACACGCTCAACTTAGCTTGATCTGTAAGATAAGGTAATTTCTTCATTTGATAGACCGCTTTTCCCAGGCATTAAGCGGTTTGCAATTAAGATTAAAACATGCAATATTAATGCAATAAAAAAAATTACAAAAATACACGTTAACCAATAAAAACAAAAATCAACAGTGCATTGTACATTTTTTTAAAATGATAAATAAAGGATAATCCTAAACTACTTATTTGGATCGCATTTGAATTCTATTCTTCCTCTCCCACCCTCCAAACCATTTAGAAAAGGTTAAGGGGTTATTTTAGAAGACAAACTAGATAGTTGCCTAGAGCTTTGGCCCACCAGGGGCATCCACTGCCGTCGCTGTTGCCCCTCTCAAGACAGACAGCAGCGGCAATGGACACAGACAGCCCCACAGTTCTTACTTTAAAACTTCAGCACCGTGGGGCTGTTTGCTTCCACCCCTAGGTTTGCCTGGGGATGCTCACCACGTCTACGTCCCCTGGGAGAAAGAGAATTGGATCTAGCTTATGCCTATTTTCTGGAGTTTCAAGGCAAGTTACATTCAGATGCTGTAGGCATTTTGCGGTCCCCTGAGGGCCTACAATCTAAGTTTGTACCTGAGGCAATGGAGGGTTAAAGTGACTCACCTAAGAGAAGGAGCTGAAGTGAGATTCAAACCCTGAGATTCCCTGGTTCCAGCCCACTACTCTAACAACGAGGCTATTCCTAATGGTGGGGGGCAGGGAGATGGAGCGGTTTGGGCAGACCTGCAATGCAGACGTAGATTCATACAGGCTATCCTCGTCTCAATGAAAATATTTAGATGTCTGCATTTTACACCTGTAGATGTGATGTGATGGGGTGGGGTATGGAAGGGACTGTGGCTGGGGTGAAGAGTGGGTGTTGACTGCAATGGTACAACTACCACCACCTAAACACATGGTGATAGCTGGACCCGTGATATTTGCCAAGGGCCAGAATAAGTGCTAAGGAGCTTGTCTGCATGGTAACCATTGGGCATATGCTGGCCACACCCCATGGAGGCTTTGCAATTATTATGTGTTTGAGTGTTGAACGAGCGGTGGGTGCAAAATCTTGACGCACTTTACTAAAAGGGACCCTTAGTCTCATACCCCCAAAGAGGCTATAAATAAAGGTGTCCAAACATTTAACAGGTTCATCAGCAGATGCACATTAACCCCACACAATTGTAGGATTCGTTGTACAGATTTAAGGGATCACGAGAGAGAAGCACTGGGGCACTGACTTTGTCCCGGATGGGGGTGACTGAGCTCTGGTGAGATCACACTCCACTGAGATAATCTGCCTGAGGCGTAACGAGAGAGCGGTGTCAGAGAATGACTTAGTAAACAGATCAGTGAACGACAGCGCCGGAGATAGAAAACCCAAAAGATGGTGTTAATATCTCATTACCTACTTACAGCAGCTCACAAAGAGCTTAACTTCTGCCTAAGTCTGAGACTTGGGAATTTGCTGTAAAATCTCATTGCAATTCAATGCATTTTATTGGTGCAAAGTTGTAATAAAAGAGGATTCTTCCTCCCACGGAATGATCTGGATTGTTCTTGGACTGCTGTGAGAGAGTTTTATTGAGCTGTGCACGTAAACATAAGAGATAGTTCCTTCCCTACAAATACAAAGAGAACAAACAGGGGACTAGGGTAATTCTTTCAGGGAAATGATTAAAAACAGAAGTCTTGAAGAGGTGGGTTTTTAGCCTGGACTTGAATAGGACCAGAGAAGAAGCCTGACACACCAACTTGGGTACTTTATTCCAGACATACTCATATGGAGCAGCAGGGTGGAATGAACAAAGTCTAGAGTTGGCAGTGGCAGAGAAGGGCACAGATAGAAGGGATCTGCCAGAGGAGCGGAGTTCTAAAGAAGGAGTGTAGCGTGAAATAAGAGAGGAAAAGTAGTGAGGAACCGCAGAATCAGGATAAGCCCGTCCACTGGGCGAGCTAGGTGGGTGGCAGCAGCGACACACATGGCGGCCGCACCCCCCCCCCCCCCCAGCTGCCGCCGATTCCATTTGCGGGGGGGGGGGGAGATGAGTAGCACCCCCCCCCCTCTTTTTGTTTTTTTACTTGTGATACTAGGGTACAAATTATATCACAATGAAAGGGCCTATCAAATTTGTGGAGAGGTGGTGCTATATATTAATCAGAGCACCGAGTCAAACAGTATCAAAGTTCTACAGTATGGAATCTTTATAGCTAGAAATTCATGTGTGGTGGGAAAGAGTATAGTGCTGGGGTATACTACTAGCTACCTAAACAGATTAAAGAGATAGATAGTGAAACGCTAACAGAAATTAGGAAGTCTAACAAATTTGGTAACAAAATAATAACAGGAAATTTCAATTACCCCCTGTAATGATTGGGTATTATCTCACTGGTACATGCTAAGAAGATAAAGTTTCTAGATGCAATAAAAGACTGCACCTCATTTAGAACCAATGAGAGGGAGAACTACTCTAGATCTAATCCTCATAGAGACACTGGATCTAGACAAAAAGAAATGAAGATATGCGATCATAATGCAATCAAATTTGCCATAATAACTGGAAGGAAGACATTTAGGAAAACTGCTGAAGTTGCATCTAAGTCTAAAAAGGGGGACTATGATAAAATGAAGAAATTAGAAAGAAAAAAAAAGGAAGGATTACAAAGGTTAAAAGTTTGCATGTAGCATAAGCACCATTGAAAATATCATCTTAGAAGCCCAGATCAAATGTATTCCACACTTTAGAAAAGATTGATAAAAGACCGAAACACTGCCAGGTAAAAGAGGCCTTTGAAGTAAAAAAAATATCTTTCAAAAAATGGAAAGTGGATCTGAAGGGATAAAATAGGAAAGAGCATTAACTCTGGCAAGTTAGGTATACTGTTTTAATAAGGTAGGCCAAAAGGGAGTTTGAACAGAAGCCCACCATAGAGGTCAAAGGTAACAATGAAAGCTTTTTCAAATGTATTCAAAGCAAAAAGCATATGAGGGAGCCAGTTGGACCTCTAGACGACCAAGGAGAAAAAAGGGCACTCAAAAAGGAAAAGGCCATAGCAGTAAGACTAACTGAATTCTTTGCTTCTGTCTTTATTGAAGGAAATGCCAGTGAGATGATAATACCAATAACATTCTGGATGGTGATAGTCCAAAGGAATGGAAGCAATTCACGATTTAGCAGGATTAAAACAAATGTTTCTGAAATAAATAATGTGAGCAGAGTTATCCTTAATAGTCCATTGCATGGGAAAGATAAATATGCTTATAGGTATTGGATTTTAGATTTGAACTCACAGCTTTCCAAATCAAAGCTCAAGGCGATTTATATTCAGGAATAGTAGGTATTTCGCTGTCCAGAGGGGTTTACAGTCTGGTTTGCACCTGTAGAAAGTGAAGTGACTTGTCTATGTTCAGTGGGAGAAGTGAGATTTGAACACTGGCTTCCCTAATTCTCAGCCCACTGCTCTAGCAACTAGACAGCTCCTCCGCTAGAAGGTGCGGTTGACAGTTACCAAATGCAATGTATGTTCAATGACTGACATCAATAGGAAATTTTTAAAAAACCCACAGGAAGACTGCATTGGAGGAGGGCAGAAGTGGCAGATTACAGAAGCCAGGGCCAGCGATTTCCATGCCATTGACACAGCTGCAAGCCCCGGAGAGGGATGGCACCGGTAGCAATGGGCGCCCTGGGAAGGCCAGTGCTCTAGACAGTCGCCTAGCTCACCTGATGGTTGTGCTGGCCCTGCCCGCACCTAAATTGTGTAGAAATGCATGTTCGAATATTTTATAACTTTCGCTTGCAAATTTAGATCCTGCTTATGCTCCGCTCAAGCAATTCCGCTGTGCCCACCCAACCGCCTAAAGCATGCATGTAAGAGCCCATTCATGTGCATAAGTCCTTTAGAATAGGGACTTATGTGCGTTTCTAGCATGTAACGTTCTGTGCGCAATTATAGAATCATCCTCAAAGGCTGTAATTTTAGAAGGAGCCACGCAAAGTTACACCAAACCAGAGTTACACGCCATCGACACATATAAAGCACACATTTCAGTGACAAGCATGCACTGAAGAGGTATCTTTTACCTGATAATTGCAGTTCCTTGAGTCCTTCAGGGCCAGTCTTCACTTGTGGGTTATATCCCTGTGCCCGCAGCTGGGGCAAAGTGTGACTTTCTCTACTCACTAGCTGGTGCAGTCTTGGAGTTCTTAGTATGTTTGTCTGTTGACAGTAGAGGCTCCTAATTGCCACTTGCAGTGCTTATGTCAGACCTATGGGCCTGTTTATTCATCCCCTGAATACTACACGTGTAACCTGAAGCCTCTGGGGATCCACATATAGAGAGAGAAACCAGTACTAGTCTAGGAGGACTCAAGGAACTCCAGTTAGGTATATAATTCCTATTTCCTTGATGTCCTTCCAAAACTTATGGGATGTACCAAAGCATCCACTCAGAGCAGGAAGAGACCACGGCATGCCTCCTACTGCTACTCATCATTTATATAGCACTACAAGGCATACTCCACAGCACAGTGGTGCTACTAGAGGCCTCCTCTCTCTTCTGAACATCCAATCTATAGTGTTTAGAGAGCTCATGGAATGACGACCATGCCAGAGCCTTGCAAATCTCTTCCAGGGTCAATGACCCCTTCTCCACCCAGGACGCTGCTTGCACCCTCATGGATTATACCCTCAGTCCTTCCAGGCCGGGATGATGATCAATAATGTAGGCCAAAGTGATGACTTCCCTAATCCATCTGGACAATGAAGCCTTGGAGGCCACTTCTTCCTTCTGTGCTCCATCAAATAGCATAAACAGGCATTCGTTTTTTCCGAAGAGGAGTGTGAACCTTCAAATAAGTATGAAACACCTTACAGACATCCAGAGAGTACTAAAGGTCATAGCCTTCTCTTGGCACTTCACACAGGAATGCTGATAAAGTAATAGCCTAATTCACATGAAATTCAATACAACCTGGGGTAAAAATGAAGGCATCATATGGAAGGTTACCCTCTCTTTATGGAGCACCAAAAAGGTCCCGCTAACTGACCAAACCCTTTTGAATATCAACCCCAATATTTTACGAGAAATATCTTTTAGAGTGGCCTTCTTTAGGGACTCAAAGGCAACCTGGCCAAGGAAAACAACACCAAATTCAGGTTTCAAAAAGAAATCAGAGGCTTAACAAGAGGCCTCAGATGTTTTGCTGTTCTAAAAAAACGTACCGCATTCACATGGAGGAATGCTGTTAGATCTGTAATCTGGCCTCTGAAGCAAGCAACCACTGCCATCTTCACCTTCAGAGAACTGATAGCTAAGTCCTTCTCCAATCCTCTCTAAAGAAAGAACAGCACCTCCGGTATATCCATTCTGTAGTCAAACACCTTCGAGACTCAACATCAATGGTGTTCTAGCTTCAGAAGAGTTTTGTTAAGTGGAGGAGTAACTTAGTATTTATTTATTTATTTATTTATTTATTTATTTATCTATTTCTTCTATACCGCCCCTTCCAGAGATCAGGAGCGGTTTACATGGAACAATTTAACAGTTTTGTATACGTTCGTATAACAGTACATTGAACAAGAACTTTTTTAACTTTTTACATATAACAGAACAGTAAATTATTAAAACTATTTACAAGGTGTATAACTTAGTAGGGAGTTGAAGAGTAGTCTAGTGGTTAGAGCAACAACCTAATACAAAAAAAAGATTAGGGCTCAACTCCCACTGGCATTCCTTGTGACATTGAGCAAGTCACTTCACCCTCCATTGCCTCAGAATCTATTCCAGTCATAAGAACATAAGAAATGCCATACTAGGTCAGGCCAAGGTCCATCAAGCCCAGTATTCTGTTTCCAACAGTGGCCAATCTATGCCATAAGACACGTAGGTTCCATAGTGCCTGTATTGGGGCAAGCAGTGGATTACCTGGGACCTCTTTAATAATGGTTTATAGACTTCTCCTCCAGGAACTTGTCCAAACCTTTTTTAAACCCAGCTTTTACTACATCCTCCGGTAACAAATTTCAGAGTTTGATTACACATTGAGTGAAAAAATATTTCCTCTTATTAGTCTTAAACAGGTTACACTGTAACTTCATTGCATGTCCCCTAGTCTTTCTACTTTTTGATGCCATAAGGAATCGATCTATGCTTACCCGTTCTACTCCATTCATCAATTTATAGACCTCTATCATATCTCCCCTGAGCTGTCTCTTTTCCAGGTTGAAAAGTCCTAACTTTTTAAGCATCTCCTCATAGGGGTATCCTCCCATCTCCTTCTCCATTTTGGTGGCTCTTCTCTGTACCTTTTCTAATTCCGCCATATCCTTTTTAAGATATTGTGGCCAGAATTTCACACAATATTCAAGGTGTGGTTGTACCATGGAACAATACAGAGGCATCATAATATCCTTTGTTTTATTTTCTATTCCTTTCCTTATAATTCCTAGCATTTTATTTGTCTTCTTGGCCACTGCTGCACATTGGGTATAGGGTTTCAACGTGTAATCCATGATGACACCTAAATCTTTTTCCTGAGTGGTGGTTTCAATGTGGAACCTTTCATTGTGTAACCATAGTGCGGGTTGTTCTTTCCTAGGTGCATAACTTTTGCACTTGTCCACATTAAATTTCATCTGCCATTTGGACTTCCAGTCTTCCAATTTTTCAAGGTCCTCTTCCAATTTTTCACAATCCTCTTGGGTTTTAAAAACTTTGAATAATTTTGTATCATCTGCAAATTTGACTACCTCACTCCTTATTCCCATTCCCAGGTCATTTACGAATATGTTAAAAAGCAGAGGACCCAGCACAGATTCCTGGGGTACTCCACTATTCACCTTTTTTCTAGGTAGGACTACAGCTCCCAGAGTCAGGGCCGGCCCGTCCATTGAGCGAGAATGTTTTTTGCACAGGGCCCCGCGTTTCAGGGGGCCCCGCGCAAAAAATATTCTGATCCTAAAGTAAAATTTAAAAAAAAAAAAAGCTGTCTTCTCCCGCTGCCGGGGCCGCAGCGGCAGAATCGAGTGTGCCGCGGGGCTCCCCCTGCCCAGCAGAGCCTGCCCTCCCCTGTATCCGCTCTCTTGTTGTAGCTGCAGTCACACGCGCCGGCTTTCAGAGCGCGAGGGGAGAGTTTCTCCCTCGCTGCTCTGTTAAGCCCGCGGGGCTGATGGGAAGTTCCCATCAGCCCCCGCGGGCTTAACAGAGCCGCCAAAGGGAAACTAGTTCCTTCGCGCTCTGAAAGCCGGCACGTGAGACTGCAGCTGCGAAGAGAGAGCGGATACAGGGGAGGGCAGGCTCTGCTGGGCAGGGGGGGCCCCGCGGCACACTCGATTCTGCCGCGGCGGCCCCGGCAGCGGGAGAAGACAGCTTTTTAAAAAAAAAATTTCCCTAGGCTGGGCTGGGGGGGGGATTAGGAGTGGTGATGGGCTGGGGGGGGGGGTTAGGAGTGGTGATGGGCTATGGGGAGCTAAGTCTGTATATGGGTTGATGGGATTAGGACTGGAAGTGGGTTGATGGGGGGCTAGGATTGGTAATGGGCTATGGGGGGGCTTAAACTAAAAATTGGGTGATGGGGGATTAGGACTGGAAATGGGCTGGTGGGATTAGGACTGGGAGTGGGCTGATGGGGAGGTTAGGACTGGTAATGGGGTATGGGGGGGGCTTAAACTGAAAATTGGGTGATGGGGATTAGGACTGGAAATGGGCTGATGGGGGGGTTAACACTGGAGGTGGGCTGATGGGGTTAGGACTGGTAATGGGCTGTGGGCTGATGGGGGGTTAGGACTGGTAATGGGCTATGGGGGGGGGGTTAGGACTGATAATGGGCTATGGGGGGGCTAGGACAGGAAATGGGCTGATGGGGAGGGGTTAGGACTTGAGGTGGGCTGATGGGGTTAGGACTGGTAATGGGCTGTGGGCTGTTGGTGGGGTTAGAACTGGTAATGGGCTATGGGGGGTTAAGACTGCTAATGGGCTGTTGGCTGATGGGGGCTGTCTGGTAATGGGCTATGGGGGGGGGTTAGGACTGATAATGGGCTATGGGGGGCTAGGACAGGAAATGGGCTGATGGGGAGGGGTTAGGACTTGAGGTGGGCTGATGGGGTTAGGACTGGTAATGGGCTGTGGGCTGATGGGGGGTTTAGGACTGGCAATGGGCTATGGGGGGTTGACTGGAAATGGGTTGATGGGGTTAGGACTGGAAGTGGGCTGATGGGGGGTTAGGACTGGAAGTGGGTTGATGGGGGGGCTAGGACTGATATTGGGTTGGGGGGTTGCTAGGACTGGAAATGGGCTGATGGGGGGCTAGGACTGGAAATGGGCTGATGCAGGGACTAGAAGGGAATGGATGCTGGGTGAGGCTGGAACTAGAAGGGAGCTGATGTTGGGGGAGGATTAGAATGGGATGGGGCTGGGAGAGTAAAATGGAGAGGGGAAAAAATATTTTGTGTGGGAGGGATAAAAAATCTACAATTGGCCGGGTATTGGGAGAGTAAGTGGGGATTGAGGATGGAGGGGTAAAATTTGAGTGGATGAAATAGGAATGAGGAAAGAGCAAAAGGAGAAAGATTAGTATGTTAAAGCAGATGTAGAGGGAGAGAATGGAAAAAAAACTAGAAGAGAGAAGAAAGGACAAATGGACTGCAGATGATGGAAAGTTAGCAGAAAATATGAAGAAACCAGAAGAAAGTGGCTGGAGCAATTGCAACTGATAAAAAAATGCACAAAAAGGTAGAAATATATCTCTTTATTTTGAATTTATTAACTGGAATATGAAAGCTCTGGGAAATGTGCATCATTAACGTCTGCGCTTTGTTTGGTACAAGAGGAAATTGATTTATAGTTTTATTTCTACAGTGTTGTTGTACATTCCAAGTTTGGCTTTTGGGGTTCCCAGTTTAATTATTGCCTTCCTGTTTCTAAATTGTGATTCCTTGTTTGGTGATGGTCTATGTTCTGCATGTGTAACTGAGCTGAGGTATTCTATTTATGTAATTCCTATTTGACATTGCCACTTGTTCTCTTTCCCCAGTAGGTCATGTATTGTTGGTTGTTGTTCTCTGAAATGTATTGGTTTAATATTTGCAGTGTTGCCTTTTGATAGGTAGGGTATGGTGCTTTGTGAGTCCTGGTAGTGCTGTTAGGATACGGCGGGTTTGCTATGGGTTCTAAATGGGCAGTGTTTGTAGTAGTTCCTAATGTGCCTGGCGGTTGGCACTGGATTATAGTAATGTAGAAATCTTTTAGTCTGTCTTTATCCATACACTCATTAAGAGACATGTTTACTAAAAGTTAGTGTATGTTAGCATTATGCAAATATTTATGCAAATAAGGCCACTTATGAAAATGAGGCCCCGCACCAAGTCTCCGCACATGGCCCCGCACCCCCCTTGGGCCGCCCCTGCCCAGAGTGCATTGTGACAGGCCCACACAGTAATCCTCCTTAAGAAGCACCATAGCTCCCAGAGTGCACTGTGACATGCCCACACAGGAAGCCGTCTTAGGAAGGACTACAGCTCCCAGAATGCAATGTGACACGCTGCACAATAATCCCTCCTAGGAGTACAGCTCCCAGAATGCACGGTGACACTCCCACACAATAATCCCTGCTAAAGAAGGCCTACATCTCCCAGAGTGCATTGTACAGTCCCACACAGTAATCCTCCTTAGAAAGGACTACAGCTCCAAGAGTGCATTGTGACATTCCCATGTGGGAATCTATCCTAGGAAAGACTACAGCAGTGAAGGACTGCAGCTCCCAGAGTGCACAATGAGACTCCCACGCAGTAATCCCTCCTAGGACAGACTACAGCTCCCACATAGTAATCCCACATAGTAATCCCTCCTAGGAAGGACTACAGTTCCCAGAGTGCACAGTGATAACCCCACACAGTAATCCCTCCTAGGAAGAGCTACAGCTCCCAGAGTGCACTGTGACACTCCAACACAGTTTTTCCTCTTTAGAAAGGACTACAGCTCCCAGAGTGCATTGTAACATTCCCATGTGGGAATCTCTCCTAGGAAAGCCTACAGCACTGAAGGACTGCAGCTCCCAGAATGCACAATGAGACTCCCACACACCTCCTAGGAAGGATTCCAGCTCCCAGAGTGCACTGTGATACCCCTGCACAGTAATCCCTCCTAGGAAGGACTACAGCTCCCAGTGTGCACTGTGACACTCCAACACAGTTTTCCCTCCTAGGAAGGACTACACTCCCAGAGTGCACTGTGACACTCCCACACAGGAAGCCCCTCCCACAGACAAGCAGTAGTTTTCTGTGTTTTATTTCCAGGGGGCTGTGCTTGGAACCTGTTTTTGCATATAATTTCTTTGTTTCTATAGATCACTCATGTCAATTACTCCTGGTGCTTTTGGCTGGTAGTGACTCTTCGCTCTTGCCATGTGCTCTCTTTGTCTGCCTAAATGTCTCAGGAAGTGGATCTGTGAGATGACCCAGCATTAGTACAGCCCCTTTCACAGGCTTCCTAGGACTGGGGGAGGGCCCTCGCTCTTTAGCCTTTCCTCCTCTGTTCTCTTCCCACACTTTGAAGCCATTAGGAACGAAGCTGGCACCTAGCAGAATTCAAACCTCCCAACCAAGGGTCTGTGCAAAGACTGAGAAGGGGCTGGAGCTGGTACTGAGGGGACAGATAGGAGAATGGCTGCAGGACTTTCTGCTCAGCAGGTAGGAGACTGGCGGAGGGGAGGACTGCAGCTCCCAGAATGCACAATTGTCTAACACGATGGATGGGGCAAGTATAGAAACATGACTGCAGAAAAAGACCACATGGCCTATCTAGTCTGTTCTTCCATATCAACCACTACACAATCCCCTTTTTTCCGTTTAGAGATCCTATGTGTTGGTCCCATGCTTCTTTGAATTCAGATACTGTCCTCATCTCTACCACCTCCACTGGGAGACTATTCCACGGATCCACTACTCTTTCCATAAAGAAATATTTCCACATATCACTCCTGAATCTATCTCCCTTCACCCTCATCCCATGTCCCCTCGTAGCAGAACTTGCTTTCAATTGAAAGAGGCTCTCTCCCTGTGCATTTATGCCTCAGAGGTATTTAAACATCTCAATCATATCACCTCTATCCCGCCTTTCCTCTATGTACATATTAAGATCCTTACACAGGAGAAGAAATGCGCCCCGTGCTGCTCAATCCTCTGTTCTTTATTCCTTGCAAGCTTCTGAGGCTCTTCTTCCTCATTCCCCTCCGCTCACACAGCAGCCAATCCTCCTGTGATCTCCTTGGCTTTTCCTTCCCCTCCTCCAACTTCCTTTGTAACAATTTATGTTGTTTGCAGGACAGAGAATATAATTGTATTTTAAAATGAACCTTTAGCATGATTCTTTTGAACAGACTGAGAGTCACTTGAAACATTAAACACAGTAGACGATGGTAGATAAAACCTTAAGTGACTCATCTAGTCTGCTGAGCAAGGTGCATGGTTGCTCCCTTCCCCCCATGCATTTTCAGAAACGCAGTGTAATTATTTTACAACTGGTTAGGGAGGTGCATTTGTCTTCCTACATACGGTAAAATGCAGAGTTGCAAAGTTGCCTAATTCCAGGAGTGAGATTTTTTTGCCTGTTCTGGTTTTAACTTTGCACTGCAGTGCCGTTTGGTACTTGCAATCGCTGCTGCAGGCCCCGTAATGCACGAGGATCGGATTGACAGAAATCCAGGACTGGCTTAAAACCACACTCCTGAAACTGGGTAACTTGGCAGCTCTACAAATCAGTGAGGGACTGGCATGGAGCAGAATCAACATTCCTCAAACTCCTCGGCAGCAAAACATATCGATAAGGGAGAGGGGGGGGGGGGGAAGCCAACTTGGGCCACTTTGAGAGGACAAAAATGCAGAAGCACTAGGAAGTTCACCGATCATGTGACAATCAGCTAAACAAGACTATCCCTGCCATCATTCGGCCTAGATTTTCCAACTGGTTCCAGGTGCACCCAACTGGCGTGGTCCAGTTCTGGGTTAACCCCACTGCATGCAGGGACTTGTACTCTTTCTTTTCATATGGAGTGCAATCGAGAAATAAGAACAACATGTTCCTGCATGCAATGAGTAAACCCAGGACTGGATCAAGCTTGTCGGGCGCATATGGAGCCAGCTAGCAACTCTACATCCGCCAAATCCCCCGGCTTACTGAGTGCGGGTGCCAGGGAAAAACCTCATAGGGTGGTTTTAGATACATATTATTTTATTTGTAAACTTTCTCAGTGTCGATTAGTCTAAAAAGAAGAAAGTCTTGAGAACATCGGTATGACCTTTTATTCATATTCATATATTTATCAATCCAAAGACAGAAGTTAGATCGCCGAATATATTACCAACTGCATGCTATGTTGAGTGTTTCTTTATTAATCTCAACTATACAACCTTTATGGGGGTGGATTAAGATAAGTCTTTTTTTAAAACGTTTTTGCCATTTGTGCTTGGATAATTGAGAGGAGGTTTAAAAAAAATAATTTAAAAAAAATCTAAAAAACTTATAAACCGCATATAATATATTACTAAAATGAGTTTTCAAGGGGTTTTTCTGACCTGTGAGGATTTGCAGCCTTGCTTTGCAAAAATGGACCCATCGTTGGTCCAAGGGACAAACTGGTCTTTTCCCTTTTGTATTTTTGATCAATTGTCTAAGAGTATTTATGAGTAGCGTGGAGGAAGTCATCGCTTTAATCTGAGCATTAAAGTCACAATTATTTTGGGGAGATCATTTACAGGTGCTTGTTGATGTTTTGATATGCAAAACAGCTCTGCAGTGTTTACCTTCAAACCTCTGCGCCCTACGGCTTTTTGCTTCTGACACCTGACGCAGACATCTTGTGCAAACACAAAGTCAGCATCGAGAGTTGGAGGGGGACAGAAGCGAACAGCTCCGGGGCTGTTTATGGATATTGCCATAGCTGTCGGACACAGAGAGACACTGGCAGCAATGGGTGTTGCGTAGGGGCGGGTGCAAGGGATGAGGTTCGCTTGGGGCGCCTTGCACCATCCTGCGGCTATTGCACTGAATAAATGTCATTTTAATTATTGTGTCAAATATGGGGTAGTTGTTAGATGAAAGAGAAACAAGTTAGGACAAGCAGCTGTGTCTCTTTAGGTGACTAAGAACATCCAGTCCTGGGGTGGGTGGGTGAGGGGAGGGAGGGAGAGAAAAAAGTGTCAGTAAGCTATGAGTTTGACTTCCTAAGCCAGAGATCCTGCAGGGCAGCTGTTAACTACCAGAGAACAGACTTGCCTCTGCAATACAGGCCAAAGATATTCTTTTAAAGCTACTTTTCTAGAACAGGCTGAAAATTTTAACTTTATTTTAAAATTAGTAATTCCTATATTGCACCCAATAGTTTCTCGAAAGCTAAGTAAACCTGCATAGAATCTAAACAATTTTTGCAAGAAGCAATGTTAAACACAATTAGGTCCCGATTCCGCCCTGGACATAGAGCCCACTCTGTGCATTCAATCTGAACTGGACGCATAGAGGGGATTGAGATTCTGTTCCCACGGGGCACGTCTAGCCCCATGGGAACAGAATCGTGAACAGTCCTGCACGTGCAGGCCGGGACTGTGATTCAATCCAGCCTGCATGTGCAAGACTTCCCCCGGCTAACCCAGTCAAGGCTTCTCAATGGAGCCGCGGCGCCATGGCGTCATGTTGCCTTGGCACCGTGGCTCCATTGAAGAGCCACGATGCCGGCCGCCTGAAAAAGGGGTTTATTTCCCACAGCCTGACCCCCATCTCAAGGCCAGGGTTGGGCTGCAGGGAATGTCCCCTGGACCACCCCCTGCTCCATCCGCGTCCTAGCATTAACATTTAAGACACGTCCAATGAAGTTATTCCACCTCGGAGGTGGAATAACTTCCCCGGACATTTTGCTAGCCCTGGACGTACAGCACCGACATTAGGATTGGCCCTGTATGTCCAGGGCCAGCGACTGCCCAGACTCCGCCCCCGGGCTGCCCATTCCCCGCCCCTAACTTCCCAGCACAACCGGCGGGGAAGTTAGTCGGGGGCATGAATAGCGGGGATGGCCGTCCCGTCGGGCTGTCTATCCCTGCTATTTGTAGCACAGAATAACCCTCTTAGTAAATAAAACAGTGCAATTACAGTAATTCCAAAAGACAGACAAGGTACAGGCAGCTACAAACTATTCAAAGCAAGCAAGAGAAAAAGAATATAAACTTAGCCAGAGAGATACACTCAATGTGTTTCCACCCCCGGTGCTCTGGAGACCAGTAATAGCTTCTGGGTCTGTTCCTACAAGTTTTAAATGCAGAGCTCCCTTGGATTTCCAGGGCAGGAGAATAAAGCCGGCCGACATCTAATGTATCCTGAGCACCTCTACATGACCCTGAGTGTGTTTCTGGTTTGTGTTTCAGATGCAGGTGACGTTTGAAGACATCGCTGTCTCTTTCTCCCAGGAGGAGTGGGAGTATTTAGATGAAGGGCAGAAGGAGCTTTACAGGGAGGTGATGAAGGAGAATTATGAGACTCTGATCTCCCTGGGTAAGGACTGTACGACTGTATCTGCATTTTTAGCAGACAGTGGGGCTGATCTATTATACTGTATCTACCAATCTTCCAGATTCCAGAGATAAGACACGTCCAGAAAATGTGCTCACATAGCAATTTCCAGACATATTAACACCCAGTACCCACCAGGTACAATAAGCAGTATTTTATAAATCATCAATATATAATTCAACTCTCTAGATAGAGAACCTGCAGTGCGGAGTGGGAGATGAGTCCGATGAACCCTGGGGTGCTGGGTTCAAGGCTCCCACAGTGATTGTCCTACCTGATCCCATACATATGTGAGGTGTTCCCTATAACTTGATCGCTTGGGGAATGTCCTAGTCCAATACTTAAAAAAAAAAATAAAAATAAAATAAAACCTCATACATTCAGTCTGACTCATCCTACGCTGTGCCCATGCATTCTTTGTTTATAGCAGGGCTTGATTGTTGGGTAAGTAGCCATGAACGTCTTTGCAATAAGTTTCTGTGAAGTTATATGAACAGAACCCCTTTCAGTGGTCCATTTTTTTTATCAACCGGCTTTGCATCAGTGAAGATAAGGCTCGCGGCTTCGATAAGCAGCAACTTTCTCTCCATTGCTGCAGTTTTCGGTGGCCTGGGGAGAGAGGTCCAGGCATTGGGATCTTTTTGGAGAAAGTTCTTTCAAAACACTGCGTTCTCCTAAGGAAAGGAGTGCGGAAAATACATGAATGGAATAGAGCGGGTAAGGGTCGATTGGTTGTTGACTCCTTCAAAAAGTAGAAAGACTAGGGGACTCGCAATGAAGCAACAGTGTAACCTATTTAAGAGTAATCAGAGAAAATATTTTTTCACCCCATGCGTAATCAGATTCTGGAATTCGGTACCGGAAGATGCAGTAAAAGCTGTTAGTGTAGCCGAGTTTAAAAGAGGTTTGGACAAGTTCTTGGAGGAAAGGTCCATAAACCATTATTAAAGAGGACCCAGGAAATCCACTCCTTACTCCGGGATGAGCATTGAGGAACCTGTGTCTTTTTGGGAAACTGCTAGGTACGTATGACCTAGATTGGCTACTGTTGGAAGCAGGATACTGGGCTTGAAGGACCTTGGTCTGACCCAATATGGCATATCTTAGGTTCTTATGGTCTGAGTAACATATGATACTTCATCCAATAAACTAAATGGCTTTACTTAATTAACCACATTGCAGTATTCTTTAACTTAGCAATAACAAGGTGGAAACCAGACCTCAGGAAACTCAGCTAAACCCCCGGTAGTCACCTACCGGCGAACTGGGATAAAGCGTTGAGTGAAATACATCAACGGTCTGTAATTACCTAAACCACCTTCCACCGACAGAGTTCAATAGCCATAACACATTTTACAGACAATTCCTTACAGTATTCATATATATAATTTTTCATGAATGGCACATGACCTCTGTCCTAGAACAGCAGACTAGAAAATCCCCGACGCCCACTCAGACGTCTTTTTCTTGCGTTTCGCATCACCTGTTTCAAGGGGATAAAACTGAAAAACAGACAATATTGCTTAATATACATACCACAAAATACAAAAACACCCACTTATCTAAGCTGAAATAGGATACTTTCTACTTAATTATCCAACTCAATCAGAATCACGTCAAATCTCATCAAAAGACTAAAGGCTTAATGACATACATCATCCATTCTCTAATTCGATTATATCCACTGCTGATCACCCAACATCAAATGAATGTTTTAAAGTTACTCAAACCCCGCCCATACTACCCGACATGCAATCACTGCAAAATTACTACATCTGACAAACCAAAATCCACTAGAGTTACTCTCACACACAGGCTCCCCAATCTATCCCTGAGTTCAATCCATCAGGTGAAGTCGTTCCTAGTTGAAAAAGCCATCGTTGTTCTCTATATAAAAGATACTGATCGCACGATTTTAATCCAGATCCAGATTTTAGTTTGGCAGATGTAGTAATTTTGCAGTGATTGGATGTCGGGTAGTATGGGCGGGATTTGAGTAACTTTAAAACATTCATTTGATGTTGGGTGATCAGCAGTGGATATGATCGAGTTAGAGAATGGATAGTAACATAGTAAGTGACGGCAGATAAGGTCCATCTAGTCTGCCCAGTAAGATGGCAGGAGTAGGTGCACCCCTCCCCTTGTCTTTCTCCAAGGGGGCACCTGTCACTCTATGTAGGCCACCCCTCCCCATGTCTTTGTTTAGGGGTGAACCCACTGCTCCATGTAGGATACACCTATTTGTTGAGAAATTAGATGGTTCGGTTTATTTAGATTTTATCCTGTTCCTGTAAAGAGATCCACTGGGTCTGTCCCATGCCATTTTGAATTCCGTTACTGTATTTGCCCCCACCACCTCCATCGGGAGGGCATTCCAAGCATCCACCACCCTTTCAGTGAAAAAGTATTTCCTGACATTGCCTCTCAGTTTACCCCCTTGCAGCTTCACGTTATGCCCCCTAGTTCTACAGCTTCCCCGTCTCTGGAAGAGGTTTGTTTGTTCATTATTTCTCTTTAAGTATTTAAAGGTCTGAATCATATCTTCCCTATCCCTCCTCTCCTCCAAAGTGTACATATTTAGGTCTTCAAGTCTCTTCTCATAAGACTTCTGACGTAGGCTTCAAATCATTTGGTCGCCTTCCTCTGAACAGTTTCCATTCTATTTACATCCTTTTCAAGATACGGTCTCCAAAACTGAACACAGTATTCCAGGTGAGGCCTCACTAGTGACTTATACAGTGGCATTAGTACCTCTTCCTTTCTGTTGGTAATTCCTTTTTGTATGCAGCCCAACATCCTCCTGGCTTTTGCCAGCGCCTTGTCGCACTGTTTAGCCACCTTGAGATCTGCAGAAATAATCACACCAAGGTCTTTCTCCTGATCCATACACACCAACCTTTCGCCCCCTATCGCGTACATTTCCCTTGGATTTCTGCTACCCAAATGCATGACACTGCACTTCTTTGCATTAAATCTTAATTGCCAAGCATTAGACCATTCTTCCAGCTTTTGTAGATCTTTCCTCATGTTAACCACTCCCTCGGGGGAGTCCACTCTGTTGCAAATTTTCGTGTCATCTGCAAAAAGACAGACCTTTCCATTCAGTCTTTCAGCAATATCACTCACAAATACATTGAACAGTGCCGGGCCCAGGACCGAACCCTGGGGCACCCCGCTAATCACCTTCCCTTCATCCGAGCGAGCACCATTTACCATCACCTTCTGTTGTCTGTCAGTCAACCAATTTCTGATCCAGTTTACCACCTTAGGACCCATCCCCAAACTGCTGAGTTTATTGATAAGCCTCCTGTGAGGGACAGTATCAAAGGCTTTGCTGAAATCCAGGTAGATGACATCCATCGCATGCCCCTGATCTAGTTCTCTGGTCACCCAGTCAAAGAACTCAATCAGATTTGTCTGGCAAGATCATCCTTCGGTAAAACCATGTTGCCTCGGATCTTGCAACCTGTTGGTTTTGAGAAAGTTCACTATTCGCTCTTTCAGGAGCGCCTCCATTACTTTTCCCGCCACTGTGGTAAGGCTCACGGGCCTGTAGTTTGTCACTTCTTCCCTGTCACCACTTTTGTGAAGAGGTAACACATCTGCCCTTCTCCAGTCCTGAGGAACCTCTCCTGTTTCCAAGGATCTGTTGAAAACATCCTTTAACGGCCCTGCAAGAACCTCTCTGAGCTCTTTCAGTATCCTGGGATATATCCCATCCTGTCCCATGGCCTTGTCCACTTTCAGTTTTGCAAGTTGTTCTAACACATCATCTTCTGTGAATGGGGTGGCATCTACTTCATTCCCATTTTTATATTTGGGAGTTACAGGTGGTCCTTCTCCAGGATTTTCTTTAGTAAAGACAGAGCAGAAGTATTCGATTAGCAATTTCGCTTCTTCAATGTCACTTTCCACGAGTCCGTTCGCAGCACTTCTGAGTCCTGCAATTTCACCTCTGATCTTCTTCCTTTCCAGAATATACCTGAAGAAAATTTTGTCACCACACTTCACATCTTTAGCCATCTTTTCCTCTGCCTTTGATTTTGCTATCCTTATTTCTCGTTTTGTCTCTTTGAGTTTGATCCTGTATTCATTTCTGTGTTCCTCTGTTTGCGAGCTTTTGAATTTTGCGAAAGCTATTTATTTATAGTTCTTTTATACCGCGCTCTTTATCATCAGCGCGGTTTACAGTGAACAAGAATACCCACAGAAAGCAACAGGCTGTTGTGGGTTTACATGTAACAGGCGAGTTTAACTGGGATTCAACTTTGGAAAACTTTGTACATATATGTTATATAACTATATACAATGGCTAGTGTTTTATTTACATCTTGTGTGAAATGTGATATTTACAACTTTATTCTGAGGGCTTGGGCTGTGCTAGGGGGTCAGTGAGGGAAACTGGAATTGAGCGAAGTGTAGAAGGAAGAGGTGGTGCTTTAGGGCTTTTCTGAATTGCTTGAGGTCAGTGATTGATCTGATGGTGAGTTTTTTGTTATGTTTTTTTGCCTTTGTTTGAGCAGCCACTTCTTTGGAAAACCAAATAGGTTTCCTTCTCCTCTTGTTTTTATTTACTTTTCTTACATATTTATCTGTTGCCCCTTTTATTGCCCCTTTTAGTTTAACCCATTGCAGTTCCACTTCCCTTATCTCCTTCCACCCTGTCAACTCCTCCTTTAGGTATTTGGCCATTTTATTGAAGTCAGTGTTTTTGAAGTTTAGGACTTTGAGCTTGCTATGATTTGGACTGCACCTTGGCTTTTATCTCAAACCACACTGTGTGATGATCGCTGTTGCTCACAGGGGCACCCACCCAGACATTCGACACGCTATCACTGTTGGTGAGCACTAAATCCAGCGTTGAGCTTTCCCTGCTTGGTTCCATCACCATTTGTCTAAGTAACGCATCTTAGAGAGCATCCACAATTTTTTTGCTTCTTTCCAGATCTGGAGAAGGAGTAATCCAATCCACATTAGTTAGATTAAAATCACCCAATATGATCGCTTCCCCCTTTGTGGCTATCTTGGCAATATCTATAATCAATTCATTATCTATCTCTTTGATTTGAGTCGGAGGTCTGTAGACTATGATGTATGTCATTCAGCCTTTAGTCTTTTGATGAGATTTGACGTGATTCTGATTGAGTTGGATAAGTAAGTAGAAAGTATCCTGTTTCAGCTTAGATAAGTAGAGTTTTTGTATTTTGTGGTATGTATATTAAGCAATATAGTCTGTTTTTCAGTTTTATCCCCTTGAAACAGGTGATGCGAAACGCAAGAAAAAGACGTCTGAGTGGGCGTCAGGGATTTTGTAGTCTGCTGTTCTAGGACAGAGGTCATGTGCCATTCATGAAAAATTATATATATGAATATTGTAAGGAATTGTCTGTAAAATGTGTTATGGCTATTGAACTCTGTCGGTGGAAGGTGGTTTAGGTAATTACAGACCGTTGATGTATTTCACTCAACGCTTTATCCCAGTTCGCCGGTAGGTGACTACCGGGGGTTTAGCTGAGTTTCCTGAGGTCTGGTTTCCACCTTGTTATTGCTAAGTTAAAGAATACTGCAATGTGGTTAATTAAGTAAAGCCATTTAGTTTATTGGATGAAGTATCATTTTGTGGCTTTGATAGGGACCTGTAATTATATTGTTTGAGTAACGTATGATACTTCTGAAATGGTATTGAGAGCCTCCTCAGGGGCTCATGCCTGTTAGCGTTACAGAAGAGATATTAGCATGGGAAAATCAGCGTAAAACCACTGCTATAAAGTTTAATGCACTAGGCACAGTCAATTGCTCCTCTACAGTTTTTGGTTTTTACTCTTTTTTTGGCACTTTGCCTCATCGCCAGATCCAACACTTCCATCCCAGAAAGAATCTGTAGGAGCCCAAGAAGATCTTTTTACTGCCCCCCCCCCCCCGATTGAAACCACTATCCCACTTGCTCCTGTCTCCCATCTTAGAGGTGTGTTGAGGGGACTGCACGGGAGGCACAAGGAGGCCGCCACTATGGTCAGTTGTAGGGTAGAGTCCAGGGAGGTGGAGCCTGGAATATTAGTGGGGTGGGGAGTCTGGGAGGTGGCACCTGAGATAGTGATTTGGGTCAGCAAGGGTCACACAGGATTTGTTATGGGTCGAGGAGTAAGGGAATGTGGCGTCGGGAAGCTATATGGGTCACCAATGTGGTTGTTTGTAGGTCCGGGGAGGGATTGGGGGGGGTGGGAAAGGTTTGACAGGTATTTTTTTAAAATCTCCCTTCTTGTCCGTGTTAAAGCCAGTCCCCACTCATGCACAGACATGAAGGGAGATGTTCACTCCCGATGAAGCAAGCAGCGGTATTTTATTGTTGCACTGTGCATGTTCTTTCTGACACTTTTTAATTCAGCAGTAATTTGTATGCCAATAGTTTTCTTTATCAGGAGTGCATATTTTTTAGTGCATGGGTTAGAAAGCTGTGCACTAGAGCTTAATGTGACATTCCAACATGTGGTTTTCTACATCGACCCTTTGGATGCTGAAACTCAGCGATTCTCATGGCTCTGGGCCTCAGACCTGTGTTAGCTTCAAACCTTACTCCGTTCTAAAGGGATAGTGCCGCTAAAGAATCACAGATAGCGCACTGACCTTTAGAAGCTGTTGCTAAACCTATAGGTAACCTCCTTTCTGTGTGATCCAGATGGTTACTTCAACTTTTGCTTGACAGAAAAGGCAGCACACCAATTCAAAGAGCCTTTAACCCAGTCTTTGTCTGAGCTCCTGGATTATAAGTTCAAGGGCTCACTGGGTGGGGACTGGAAATAACCAGGAGGCCCTCTGCTCTCTCACACACAACCTTCTCAAATATAGGAGTCCAGGCCAGAAACTGTGGTCTGAACCAAGGGTTTACTTAAACTTAAGGGCCACTGAGCAAAATAATAATGATGATTGGCATGAACAAGTAAGTACAACTATGTTACAAACCTGGTTAAACTCCTCTTATATTGATTAGGGCAGTGGTTCCTCAATCCCGTCCTGAGGACATACCTAGGCAGTCAGGATAACCACAATGAATATGCTTTAAGAAAAGTTCAAGGAAGTCCAAAAAAAATGGCCAGCATGGTTCAAAGGTGAAGTCAGAGAGGCTGATTTAGCCAAAAACGCATCTTTTAGGAAACGGGAAAAAATAATGAAAAGGGGAAACAGCATAGGAGACAGTGTTCTATTATGTATCTAGTGTGTATTGTGTAACATCCCTGCTGTTCGTTCCCCTGCTGCTCCCATCGCAAAGGCTCCCCAATACAAACAGCATTGTTGTACGAGATCCTTAGACGGGGAGGGGGTAGTATGTAGGTGGAACATTGGCAGAGCATGGGCGGGCTGTGACCTCAGACATACAGGGCCGATTCCAAGATTGACCCTATATGTCTGGGGCCCTCAATGTAGATGGGGAACTTATTCCACTTCAAAAGTGAAATAAGTCCCCCCGGATAGGGGGTATCATGGCGCGGGGACCCGGAGGAGCAGGTGAGGGGTGCAGCAGGGATCACGGCGGGGTACCTGGAGGTGAGGGGTGCAACTGGTGATTGCGGCTCCTGAATGGAGTCGGGGTACCATGGCGATGGGACACCATGGCACTGTGGTGCCATTCAGGAGTCTGGCTTAGTTAGCCGAATATGTAGCTGGGTGTGCGGCTGATCAGAATCGGGGCTGGCCTGCACATCCAGGCCGGTAGACCCAAATCTGATCCCGCAGGCGGGTCTAGACCCCATTGGATCAGAATTGGGTGTTACCGCTGCACGCCCCACTTCTGCCTGGTCATACAGGGGCAGGACGTGCAGGGCGGAATTGGACTCTAAATGACTAATTTTCTCAATGGAGAAAGATGAATATTGGAGTTCCCCAGGGATCTGTGCTGGGCCTGCTGCTTTTTAACGTATTTATGCAAGAATAACTAGGAAATGGGAACAAGTGAGGTGATAAAATTTGCAAGATTGTGAAAAATTGCAAGAGGACCTTGATAAATTGGAAGATTGGAAATCCAAATGGCAGATGAAATTTAATGTGGAGAAGTGCAAAGTTACGCACTTGGGGAAGAACAACCCAAACTACGGCTACACGATGCAAGATTCCACATTAGGAATCAGCACCCAGGAAAAGGATTTAGGCATCATTGTGGATAATACGTCAAAACCTTCTGCCCAGTGTGCAATGACGGCCAAAAAAGCAAATAGAATGCTAGGTATCATAAGGAAAGGAATGGAGAATAAAACAAAGGATATTATAATGCCTCTATATCGTTCTGTGGTGTGAATATTGTGTGTATTCCTGGTCACCATATCTTAAAAAGGATATAGCATTATTCGAAAAGGTACAGAGAAGAGCCACCAAAATGGTAAAGGGGATGGAAGGATACCCCTTTGAGGAAAGGCTTAAAAGGTTAGGTCTCTGCAACATGGAAAAGAGACGGCTGAGGGGAGATATGATAGAGGTCTATAAATTAATGAATGAAGTGGAATGGGTAAATGTAGATCGGTTGTTAGCCATCAAAAAGTAGAAAGACTAGGGGACATGCAATGAAGCTACAGTGTAACCCATTTAAGACTAATAAAAGAAAATGTTTTTCACTCATGCTTAATCAAACTCTGATATTCATTACTGGAGGATATAGTAAAAGCTGTAAGCACATCTGGGTTTAAAAAAAGGTTTGGACAAGTTCTCGGAAGAAAAGTTCATAAACCATTATTAAAGAGGATCCGGGAAATCCACTGCTTACCCTGGGACAAGCATTGTAGAACCTGTTCAACCTGCCAGGTACTTGTGACCTGGACTGTCCACTATTGGAAACAGGATACTGAGCTTGATGGACCTGGGTCTGACCCAGTATGGCATTTCCTATGTTCTTATGAGAGAAATTTGCTTGCCTTGCCTCCATTGTGCCTTCAGGTCATTGCCGACGCCTGGCAACCCAGCACCTCCTGGGTTTTCTTGGTAATGTGACCGGAAATAGATTGCCAGGCCTGTCTTCTGAGGCAGTGGGGGATTAAGTAGCTTGCCCAAAGTCACAAAGAGTACTAGTAGGAACTAAATCCTGGTCTCTTGCTTACTAAGTCTCCATTGTATGCAAATCACTACCAAGGATATTAGTTGTGGTTACCCTAAAAACCTGACTGGCTAGATGTGTCCCAAGTACTTGGTTGAAAAGGCCTGGGTTAGGGCGTTAACCCCAATCCTTCCAGCTCTCTGCACTTTAATCCTTACTCTTAAGTTTCCAAGCACCGCTTAGGTATTTGACAAGTTCTGTTACTTCTCTATTGAACCTTCCTTTCTCTGTATTGGCACTTGGGTATCAAGACTCTGAACCCACAGTTCCTCGGTCCTGCGTGAAGCCACACCCCTTTACTTGGTTACCTCTTTGATATTTGGTAGCTTCTTTTGTTGCCTTCTCCTCCTGAGCAGGTAGAAGCTGTGACCTGCAGTCTTCCTAGGGCTGCTCCGCTTGGGTACCTCGTCGTTGTACGAGGGGTGTCCGATATTAAAGGTACAGGCCAAAATTACACTAACATTTGTATTTAAAGAAATTATTCAATACATTCCACCAAAAACTACATACTTTTGTTTACTTTTCCACATAATTGCCGTAAACATTGAGACATTTATCCCAGCATGACACTAGTTTGAACATCCCGTCACGGTACAGTTGTGTGTCAAGTTGCTTGAAGTAGTCCATAACGGTGTCTTGCAATTCCTCCTGATCTTGCGGAAGTTGAGATTGCATATGATTTCATGAAAAGAACTCTTAGGAATGCCAGTCATTTCAGCAATTTCACAAACTTTAATGCGACGATCCTCCCTAATCAGACGCTCGACAATTGCGCAGTTGTCATCCGTTTGGGAGGTCCTTTGTCTGCCTCTTTTCTTTTCCGGATCATCATTCAACTCCGTTCGGCCAACTTGTTACACCAGACACTGACTTCTTTTAGGCTTAAAACATTTGGGCCATACACGCCCTCTAATCTGCGATGAATTTCGCTCTGCTTAACTCCTTCGGCTTGCAAAAATCTGATAACTCCACGCACCTCAAACTTCGAATATTCTGAGATTACACACGCCATGTTTGTTTGCTTCCCAAAAACTACTCGTAATTTGAGTGTTAAAAAAAACAACGCTACAGACTCTCTTACTACGAGTACAAGTAGTCCTGCATATGATGGCACTATTGCGCATGCGGAGCCGGTATGATTGCCACCTGTACCTTTAATATCGGACACCCCTCGTAGCTTGCGTTGATGCCTTCTCCTCCTGAGTGGGTAGAAGCTGTAATCTGCAGTCTTCCCAGAGGATGCTACGCTTGGGTACCTTGTTGTTTTAGCTTGTGTTGATGCCTTCTCCTCCTGAACGGGTAGAAGCTGTGACCTGCAGTCAGGGCCGGCCCGTCCATTGAGCGATAATGTTGTTCGCACAGGGCCCCGCGCGAGCTCCATTATATCACACTGGACGGCTTCAGAGGGAGCCGGAGAAGCCCACACGAGGCCACAGCTCCCTCTGCACAGCCGCCAGCGTGAAGAGCCTTTTCCTTCACGCGGGCGGATGTATCCTTTAACCTTTCCCAGCATTCGCGGCTTCACTGAAAACAGTTGCAAGCGTGAAGGAAAAGGCTCTTCACGCTGGCGGCTGTGCAGAGGGAGCCGGGGCCTCGCACAGGCTTCCCCTGCTCTTCTGAAGCCCCTTAGACGTCTGTGGGGCTGTTCAGAGGAGGGGGCTAGGACTGGATGGGCTGTGATCAGGGAGGAACTTGGACTGGAAATGGGCTGTGATGGGGGGGGAACGGACTGGAAATGGGCTGTGATGGTGGGGGGGGGAACGGACTGGAAATGGGCTGTGATGGTGGGGGGGGAACGGATTGGAAATGGGCTGTGATGATGGGAGGGGGCGAAACGGACTGGAAATTGGCTGTGATGGTGGGTTGGGAAAACAGACTGCAAATGGGCTGTGATGGTAGGGGCGGAAATGGACTGGAAATGGGCTGTGATGGTGGAGGAGGGGGAAATGGACTGGAAATGGGCTGTGATGGTGGGGGGGGGGAACGGAGTGGACATGGGCTGTGATGATGGGAGGGGGAGAAACGGACTGGAAATTGGCTGTGATGGTGGGTTGGGAAAGCAGACTGCAAATGGGCTGTGATGGTAGGGGGCGGAAATGGACTGGAAATGGGCTGTGATGGTGGAGGGGGGGAAATGGACTGGAAATGGGCTGTGATGGTGGGGGGGCTAGGACTGCAAATGGGCTGTGATGGGGGGTGATTGGACTGCAAATGGGCTGTGATGGTGGGGGGGCTAGGACTGCAAATGGGCTGTGATGGTGGGGGTGATTGGTGGGGGGGCTAGGGCTGCAAATGGGCTGTGATGGTGGGGGGTGTGATTGGACTGGAAATGGGCTGTCATGGTGGGGGGGCTAGGACTGGCAATGGGCTGTGATGGGAGGGCTAAAATTGGAAATGAGTTGATGAAGAGCTGGATTAGGACTGGAAATGGGCTGATGGGGGCTGGAATAGGACTGGAAGTGGGCTGTTGGGAGCTGGAATAGGGCTGGAAACGGGCTGACGAGGGGGCTAGGATTGGAAATTGGCTGTTGGGGGAGCTTAGAGTGGAAATGGGCTGATGGGGGACTGGAATGGAACTGGAAAAGAGCATATAGGAGCTAGAAATGGGCTGATGAGGAGCTGGAATAGGACTAGAAATGGGCTGATGAGGGGAACTTGGACTGCAAATGGGTGATGGGCTAGAATAGGACTGCAAATGTGCTGATGGGGGCTGGAATAGGACTGGAAGCAGGCTGATGGGTGTTGGAATAGGGCTGGAAATTGGCTGATGGGAGAGCTTGGAGTAGAAATGGGCTGATGGGGGGGGCTGGAATGGAACTGGAAAAGAGTATATGGGGGGGTAGGACTGGAAATGGGCTGATGTGGAGGCTTGGGAGAATGGGACTAGAAGGGATTGGATGCTGGGTGGATCTAGAACTATAAGGGAGCTGATTTGGGGGGAGGACTAGAAGGGGAAGGGGATGGGGATGGGGAATGAGAATGGAGGGGGAAAAGATACTTTGTGTGGGAGGGAAGAAAAGTCTACGATGGGCTGGGTATTGGGAGAGTAAGTGGGGATTGAGAATGGAAGGGTGAAATTTGAGTGGATGATAAAGGAATAAGGAAAGAAATGGGGGAAAGAGCAAAAGGGGAAAGATCAGTATGTTAAAGCAGATATAGAGCAAGAAAATTGAAAAAAATCTAAAAGAGAAGAAAGGACAAATGGATAGCTCGCAGAAAACACGAAGAAACCAGAAGAAAGTGACTGGAGCAATTGCAACTGAAAAAGAAAATGCACAAACAACAAAAGGTAGAAAAATACTTTTTTATTTTGAATTTATTAACTGGAATATATCAGCTCTGGGAAATGTGCATCGTTAACGTCTTTTGTGTTTTGTTTAGTACAACAGGAAATTAATTTATAGTTTTATTTCTCCAGTGTTGTTGTACATCCCAAGTTTGGCTTTTGGGGTTCCCAGTTTTAATTAATATCTTCCTATTTCTAAATTGTGATTCCTTGTTCTTTGTTTGGTGATGGTCTATGTTCTGCATGTGTAACTGAGCTGAGGTATTCTGTTCATGTAGTTTCTATTTAACCGTGCCACTTGTTCTCTTTCCCCAGTAGGAGATGCATTGGTATTCTCTGAGATGTATTGGTTTAATATTTGCAGTGTTGCCTTTTGATGGGTAGGGTTTGGTGCTTTGTGAGTCCTGATAGTGCTGTTATGATACGGTGGGTTTACTGTGAGTTCTAAATGGTCAGTGTTTTATAGTACTTCCTAATGGGCCTGGCAGTTGGCACTGGAATATAGTAACGTAGAAATCATCTGTTAGTCTTTCTTTATCCAGACACTCATTAAGAGGCATGTTTACTAAAAATGCATGTTAACATTATGCAAATATCGATGCAAATGAGGCAGCCCCACAATTAATCTCTGCACATGGCCCCGCACGCCCCTTGGGCCGCCCCTGCTCGGGTACCTCATTGTTGTAGCTTGTGTTGGTACCTTCTCCTCCTGAGTGGGTAGAAGCTGTGACCTGCAGTCTTCCCAGGGCTGCTCCGCTTGGGTACCTCGTTGTTGTAGCTTGTGTTGGTGCCCTCTCCTCTTGAGCGGGTAGATGCTGTGACCTGCAGTCTTCCCAGGGCTGCTCCGCTTGTCCTCTGGCAGTTGAACTCTGAAGGGACTGGTGGGCAGGCACACTTCTCAAACCTTTCCTCAAGCTGAGCTCCCCCCTGCCTCTTGGCATTGCCTTCAACCTATCTCTCTTTTCTTCTCTGGTCATAGTGACTAGTGCGGAGATTCTCCTTACAGCAGGTTAAGTGCTCTGACTGAATGCCAGAGGGACCTGCCCTTTTTTATTTTATTTATTTATGTGAACTTATATACCGCCTTTCCAGGATCAAAGTGGTTTACATGAAACTCGGACAACAAGATCAATAACAGTACGTGGAACAATGCTAACAGGGTGCGTACATATAACATTAATCACACTGCTTACAGTTAGATTCCTTGAACTTATTTATATGAAGTATGCAATGTCCAGCAGAACATCTGTTTGATTTAGTTAACGTAATACATATTCACTTTAATTTAAAAGGTAATTTCTTGAACATATTTACATGAGGTATCAATCAATTCTGTTTGGTATTCTAGTTGACAGTATTGCACTGGGAACTAGTATTGGTCCTTAGGTGTTTTGAATCAAGTAACAGAATCCCCAAAGTTGTTTTTTTAAAGAGGAAGGTTTTTATAAGTATGCAGAATGCATTCGGGTCCGTAGAAGTCCTTATATTTTCTGGAAGAGAGTTTCAAAGAGTTGGTGTGTAGAACGAGAATGCTCTTTTGGAAGTTGATGACTTGCTTTTTCTGTACGATCAGTGTGTTTTTATTTTTCCACCACTTCTGTGTGTTCTGGTTTCTGGGGTGGTTTGGATGAGCGATCCCAAGTATGTAGTGGATTTGTTTTGTAGAGTTTTGAAAGCTGTGTGTAGTATTTTGAACTTTTAACCTGCTTTCTGTTGGTAACCAGTGGAGGAGTTTTAATACCGGAGTGATATGTTCCCGAATTGGTGCGTGGGTAATGATTCTTGCCGTGGTGTTTTGTGTCATTTGCAGACGGTGTATGGCATGTTTCGGTAGACCCATTAAAATACTGTTGCAAAAATCTATGTGTGGGAAGATCATTGCTTGCATTGTTCGGAAATGGCTCATGGATAGGAGTGGTCACAGGTGTTGAAGCATTTTCAGTTTTGTCTATATTGCTCTGACATTACTGTTTGTGTTTAGTCATGCTGAGACGTGGGTCCAATGCAACACCTCAATATCTTACTCTTTTTTTTTTTTTTCACCTCCAGGATTGCTTCTTTTACTTTTATAGTATCTGGTGGCTTGAATGTTTTGTCCCTTAAAATATAAAGCACTTCCGTCATCTTGTAGTTTATACGCAAATTATGATCAGTTAGCCATGTACTGTAGCAACGCCTTTGAAACATGTCGCTATTTTTGTATGTCAGGTTGGTTTGTGTTAATTTGAGTGTATAGCATAATGTCATCGGCATAAATGTGGTAATGAACATCGTTTCCCTAAATTATCTTGCATATGGGCTGTATGTATAGATTAAATAATAGGGCCGATAGTGCAGAACCCTGTGGAATTCCTTGCTTTTGGTTGTAGGGGTTAAATGTGTTACCTATTTTTATTTGCTCTCTCCGGTCAGCAAGGTTTTATCCTTAAGAACAATTTCTTGCAGCCTGATTAAGAGAAGGTCATGATTTATGGAGTCATAGGCTGCCGCGATATCCAGAAATATTAGGATAAAACCTGGTCTTTGCTTTTCTGTCCGCTTTATTAACCTGTTCATTAGTGTTATGTGAAGAGTTTCCACACCATGGCCTGTTCTAAACCATGCTGGTGTGGATCCAGAGGAGCATTGCTATCAACATGATCCGGCAGCTGGAGTTGCACTGTTTTTTTTTCTATTATTTTCACCAAAAATGTTAGACTGGAGATTGGTCTATAGGAGTTTGGGTCTGCTTTGGCCAGTGATTTTGTTTTTTAGTATTGGTTGAATAGAGTTGTTTTTAGACCACTCCTTAGCACATCCTGTTATAATGGCTTTGTGTTGATTTCTCGGGTGGAGGGGGGGGAGGGGGGAGGAGGGAGGGTTTCCCACTCAGAGGAGTCTTTTCCCAATCTGAAATGATTGGTGGATCGAACTTCCCTTTTTCTAGGAAATGTCAAACGTTTCTCTTTGATTCTGGTAATAATTTAGTAGGGACATTGGATCATGGTAATGCTCTCATTGCAGTAGTCCAAGCAGTCTCTACACATAGAAGGTCCTTTGAATAGTGGCCAGTAATTTGTATTCCATATTATCCAGACGTGTAGGTTGTATACTTCTAAGCCACTATGCTGCACATAGGGGCTTGTTTACAAAGCCGCGGTAGCGGTTTCCGATCGTTATCGGAGCCGCGGCCCCATAACAATCAATGGGGCCACAGCTCCGATAACGATCGGAAACCGCTACCGTGGCTTTGTAAACAAGCCCCATAGTTGTTTGCCTACGGCGTGCTGCCTGCAATATGTTACTGTACATTCTTAATTGTTGTATGTAACATCTGTTCTTTTGTTCTATATAAGCCACTTTAACCCGTGAAAACAGTATATAAACCCTGCTAAATAAAATAAATACCAGCAAAGGTGGAGACAGAAAAATACAGTCTTCTGATCCTGTGTCATACATGAAGAAGCTAGAGGGCATACAACCTCAATATTCTTCTGTCTCCAGCAGAGAGTGGACACATTTGAAGATTTTGAGGACATTTCATTTGGCTCGAGAATGCTTTTAGGGCAATTTCCTCATTTGAACCCAATGCGGGAGGCGCCCACTGGGTCACGCTTAACACTGGTGTCCTAAAGAATTTTCCAGGGAGGAGGGGTGTCTATTCAGTTCCCCATCTTTATTCTTTTTAGGGCTGGTTGAACAGCCAAAATTGTTGACTCAAGACTCTGAGCCTCGCACAGCCTCAATGTTCTCTTACCCTCCTCTTCCCCCCCCCACCCCGGCTCTCTCCAAAGATTAGACGAAGATCTCTAGAGGAATGTGACTTCAGAACTTGGCTGCAGGGGAGCAGCATTGAGCCCGGTGCCATTGCTGTTTGGGCTCCCCGGGGGTGAGTAACCGCTCTAAGTTCCTCTGTCTGTGCTGAGTCTACTCTTCTGTGCTTCTTAAGGTGTCTGTGAGGGTGTCTAACTCCATCTGACATATGGGTGATGGTCGTGCAAGGGAGTTGAACCATTGGTATTTGCGATCATTGTCCCACCGGTTCCCGCCTCGTGCTTGCGCTGTGTGTGCACTCTTCTGATGCTTTGCTGTGCATAAACCCGTGTTCTGCATGGTACGTGTGGATGCGCATTATGTTCACTTAGGCATATATGGGTTCTGTGCATGTAAGCACACTTGGGATCTGAACGCCTCTGCTGTGCGCTATGTGCACAGTATTTGGGCACCTTCTCCTCTGTGTGCGGTAGTTCTGCACCTTGGTGCTTTTGCCTTAGTGGAACCAAAGGACCTCTGCATGGAAGTTGCTGCTCGCCCTATGGGGTTGTCTTGCAGTCAGTGAACATGGAATTTCCTTCAGCCTTGACAGCTCTGCAGGCAACACTGGTGTCAGCTGGAGTGAAAGATAGTGCCCCTGTTCCGGATCCATCTGCCTAGCTCATTGGCCCTCAGCCCACCAGATCTTACAAAGCGGGATCCCCTGGTGTCGGGCCTGCCTCTTGTTAAAGGGGTGACCAGAATGAATGGAGCATCACAGGCCTCTGTCCTGTCTTCTCTGGAATTCTCCTTTCTTCAGTAGGCTTGGTGATTTGGACCCATTGTCTCAGGGCCCACTTGTTCCTCCTCTGCCTGATCAGAGGGAAGCCCCTTTTTGCAGGGCTGGGCACAGCCCTGCCAGGGCCCCTCTACAGAAACACCCCGGGAAGAGGATGGATTCAGGAACCTTAGGTCACTGCTTCAGTGATGAAGACCTTGCATTCAGCTCGGCGGGATCGGATGATGACCCACTAGGGCATGAGCCTCGGGCATCAGACAACCAAAATGATTCCTTTATCATTCACCCATTTCAGAAGGAGGAACTGGCGATTTGATAGTTCAGGTTTCTTCTGCCCTGCAGCTCTCGGATACTACATTGGCAGAGCAAGAGCCTCTGATGCATCCCTTCCTGCCCAGGGGGTCAGGAAGCCCTTCCCTTCTTGGGTGAAGAGCACAATTTGCATGGAATGGGGCTCGCTTGCTACCCCACTGATAGGAGGCAGGGTTGCGAGTAGGTTATATGCTTTTCCTCAGGAGGACCTTGCTGCCTGGATGCGGTTACCCTAGGAGGATGCTGTAACTAAACACCCCACCATTCCGCTGGAGGGTGGTACAGCACATAATGATCAAGTAGATTGCAAGGTTGAGGCCTTTTTGAAGAGCCAGTTTTTGGTCGCCTCCTTTATTCTCCAGAAGGTGGCCTTATAGCGCGTGCCCTACTTCATTGGCTCCAGTCGTTCCCACAGGATGTTACTTCGCTGCTCCTGGAATCAGCTGCAGCCCTTTTGGCAGATGCTATGTAAAATCTGTTCCACTTGACAGACAAGGATATTGCCTTTTCTATGGTGCCACATTTCTGGCTTTGGCTTCACTATTGGTTAAGGAACTAGGAGCTTCCAAATTTCATCAGCTTTCGGAGACTAGATATAGAGGGTTTAGAAAGCATGGATTCTCCTTTTTTGACTAGTGTCCCCCTCACTCTCGCCAGCAGAAGTTTCTGGAGTTCAGGGACTTCTGGAAGTATCATTCAGGGAGCCCATCTTTTCCTTCTTCTGGCTCTTAGTCCTGAAGTTGGTTATTTTGAGGTACTTGCGGACCCCGTGAGGTGCTCTCCTTCTCCAAACCTGGGTTCTCCCATCAGATGCAATGGCAGGTTGGGGACCCATTCTGGGGTGTCTCTTGTCAGCAGCCGGTTCCATTACTCCTTCCAGGAACAAGCCCGTGTAACCTTGGACCAGTGGGTGTGCCACAATTCAGTTCAACTACATGCTGGAATGCAAGAATCCATCCCAGATGCTTTTGTGATATTTCCATACAGGTCTGTGGCCATGGAGACCACTGTTCAAGCTACCCTGGAAAGATTCTCAGCCTCCAGGCAGTTGTTCCTGTGCCATTTGCCAAAAGAGCAAGGGTCGGTATTCCTTTTTTTTTTGTGGTGCCTATAAAGGATGACTTCTTAAGCCTGATTTTTAGATCTCGAGGGTGTGGATGCTCACCTGAGGACTTTATATTTCCACATGGAGACTCTGCAGTCAGTCATAAGAGAGCGGTCAATCGTGGAGTTTCTTGCATTTTTGGACTTGGCCAAGATGTACTTCCTCATTTCTCATCTGCCACTTTACCCTTCTGTCTCTCCACTACACCAGGGACATTACCAACGTGATGGTGGTGGCTGCTACTGCCCTGCAGTACAAAGGGATCTATGTGCATCCTTACCCAGATGATTGGCTTTTTGGGCCCAGTCGTATGCCAGAACCCTATGGGTTTCTGCCCAGGTAGTGAAGTTTGTGGTGAGTCTAGGCTGGATGACCAACTACAATATGAGTTTCCTAGAACCTATCCAGTTGTGGGAAAACTTTGGGACATGGTTCAACAGCACCTCGGGCAGGATCCTCCTGCCCAAGAAGAGGGTGGAGAAGCTGTAGTCTCAGCTGAAAGTGCTTGAGAGGCACCAGGCGCCCAAGGTCTGGGACTATCTCCAGCTCCTTGGATCAATGGCAGCAACTATTAAGATGGTACCCTGAGCATGGGCACACAGACGCCTGCTGGTTTCTCTTCCTTCAACATCCGGCTTCCGCTTCTCCCTCTAGTAGCAACCAGCCTGAAATGTTGGGAGCAGCCCAATCATTTGCTGAAAGGCCTTCTCTGGGGCAATCTCCAGTTGCTTCTACTATGGATGCCAGCTTGTCCAGCTGGAGGGGCTCATTGCCTAGGACTGAGGACCCAGGACCACTGGAGCAAGAGGGACATGACTTGGCCCCATCAATCGGCTGGAGGTGTGGGCCATTCGCTTGGCTGTTCTGCGTTTCCAGAATGTAGTCCAAGGCAGACTGGTTTGGATCTTCTTGGATGACATCACTGTAGTGTCCTATGTCAATCGGCAAGGAGGTACAAAGAGTTCTGGGGTCTCCCAAGAAATGACCCTCCTGTTCGCCTGGCCCTCTCAGTGCAGTATGTTGCTGGAATCGACAACGTGGAAGCAGACTGCCTGAGTCCCCACTCCCTTGATCCTGGATAGTTTATCAATTATACCCAGGATGCAATAAAGGGGATCACAGAACAATTGGACGCCACTAGCAGAATGGCCTGGGAGAGCCGAATGATTTTAGATATTTTGGCGGCTGAAAAAGGGGGCGTGTGTGTAATGTTGGGGGGGAAATGTTGTATGTTCATCCCCAATAACACGGCTCCTGATGGTACTATCACTAAAGTCCTGCGAGGACTAACTACCTTGGCAGAGGAATTGGCAGAAAATTCAGGTACGGATACCTCTCTCACTGGATGGTTGGGGTCATGGTTTGGGAAGTGGAAAGGGGTGGTAGTATCTATATTTACCTCTGTACTTGTTGTAACTGGAGTATTAATTACGGTGAGGTGTTGCATAATACCGTGTAAAGGAGGGCTAACTCAAAGACTGATAGAAACAGCAAGCACTAAAATGATTGTATCACCTCCAGTGCACAAGGATGCAATGTTATTAATGGTCAATAAAGGGGAAGAGATAGAGTCAGGAAGGATGTTATCTAAATTAGAAGCTTCCTATGGAACTGTAGAGTAAATGTAAAAAGTAACAAGAAAACTCTAAAAAGAAAGAGGGAGGGATTTGATATAAACAAATGTGATATGTTATTTTTACAGTGTAATATAATTCTTGTATTCCACTCATTTACCACTCTAATATAATTTTGTATGTAATGTCTTTCTGACTCCCTTTGCTGTATGTCTGCATCCTGGGAAGAGAGACTATGTGGCTAGTAACATGTAGCCTGTTACAGGTGTGGAAGTATTAACCAATGAGTTATAGACATGCTGGAAGAGGGAGAGGACATAGTGTAATATAAAAGAACCATGAAACAGAGGATAATGGTGAATGCTTAGTCAAGCATTCACCCTTTCTTGCAAGAATGTAACGTGATTATAGTAACTTTTGCCTCACTGAGGAGTCTGTTATTGTGTAAAAAGTTATGTTTATTACAGATTGGGTTGAGCCGATTGGTGTTCCAGAAGATTTGGTCAGGTGGAGTCGCCCCAAAATGGACCTGATGATGATAATGCAGGGTAATGCCAAGATGCCAAGGTTCTTCAGCTGATGCAAAGAGGCAGACTCTCAGAGCGTGGATGCCCTAATTCAACCTTGGCTAAGGCAGGTTTGGTTGTACATGTTTCCTCCATGGCCTCTCATAGGGCGTGTACTTCATCATGTCGCATGACATCTGAATACAGTACAACCAGCACTGGATTGGCTCAGTATGCAGATCTGATGTGACTTAGTCAGTGGCTTCCTCTGCAGTTCCTGTCTCTGCAGGGTCTCTTGAGACAGGGGCTGATTCTGATGGATGATCCAGCTCCCTTCTATTCTGTGGATTAGCTCCTGAGAGGCGCCGCTTAGCACATAAAGGCTATTCTCCTGCTGTGGTTTCCATACTTCTCACCTAAGTGCAAATTGGCAGCTATTTGAGCACTGGTACTGGGAGTGCCAGATCTCTCCTAGTGCTGTGGACTCACCAGCCCAGTTCTTTTCCTCCAGGATGTCATTGACAAAGGCCTTTGCTCCATTCGCTGAGAGTCCAGGTGATAGCCTTGGCCTGTTTTAGGGGGTTAATTTCTGAGGAGACAGGCTTTGTGTCCTCCCTTGCGCTTGGTGGTTCCCTCTTGGGATCACCATTTGGTTCTTCGGACCTCGGTGAAAGCTCTGTTTGAGCCCTTGAAGAGGGCTCTGTGCTCAAGATATTGTCTCTTAAGACTCCCATTTTCGGTCACTATCTGCTCGCCGAGGCACATCACAGAGTTTGTCAGACGGCTGCCTAGGGTGAGAACTTATACAATCTTGACGATGCATATATTCATATGATTCTTGCAAGGTATTGTGGGTATTGTAGTTCATTCACTCCCAAACACAGCTGATGACAATAATTTGAGTTGTGAAACAAAAGTGGTAAGATCAATAAAATACTTCTTTTATTGATGGGGTTTAATTCACCCAGCACATGTATGCTTGATAGCACTATAAATGAGGTTACTTGCTTGCAGTGTTTAAAATGGATAACAAAAAAATCACAAAGTAAACCAGAAAACAACCTTCAGCTTGTCAGGCAATTAGCTAATGTTTTCTTAGCAAATAATTACCAAATACAAAGGCACAAAGTAAAGAATAAACTTTGCTGGTTAGGTTAACTTCTGCTTATTTTCCACGCCGATCTCAGCAGTGATTCTCCCTTGCTCACACACAATCAGGTGCAGCCCTAATTACTATCAATGGACCAGCTGAAAGCCTTTAGCTGGCTGGCTGCTACTGTGTGAGCCCAAATCCTGCTTTAAGAGCTGTTTGCAGTGGAAATAAAGAACAAAGCTAGGTTTCTTTGTGATGGCTGATGTGTTTGCTCAGAGAAAACTAGCAATAGCATTTAGATAGAGAACAGTCCATATAAATAGTTTCATCTGCTGTATCTCCCCCTTCATCAACAATCATAGGGTCAATATCATACATTGGCACAGATGAGTCTTTCATTAAGGCACTATCATGAGAATGCTTATTCCCTTGCTGCCATTCTCTATTATAGATAGGGTCTGGATCAGTGTTCATACCTGAGCCTCTCCTGCTATCATTATTCCTCTCTGTATAGCCTGGCCAATATGTAATCCAATTCTGATGTCCAGCCTTCCAATCTTGATCCCTGGACACTGGATCTCCTCTCACATACCTTCTGGCCTTGGTCTGAAAGTCCCTTCCACATGCAGTCTTCTCTCTTCCAGGTAGCCACTGGTGATTCCTATCTCTGCCACTCCATTCCTCTGGCTGAATCCAGTCCAATGGACTCTGCTGGCTTTTGGAATACCTCCCAGTATGAGTACTGCCTTGGAATCTCCCAGACATTCCAATGGCCTTCCTTCTCTTCCTTCCAGAGAGTTTCCTTCTCTCTCTATCTGCTTGGCTTGGCTTCTGTTTCTCCAGGTGATACTGGTGCTTGTAGCCGTTGCTGAAGCTCTCCCTGAAGCTGGGCTGGAGCTTGTAGTAACTGTTATCTGAAGAATAAGCTCTATTCTTATCCTGTTCTAATGTGTGCTGCTCCCTAACACAGCGCAGCTGTCTTGAATCAGGCCCTGCCCTTTGAGATGAGTGCTTAGGGATTACCTCATAGCTCTCTTGATTGCACACACATTTTCTCCCTTCAGCCCCTCTCATGGCTGCTGGAAACCTGGTGCATTCTGGGACTGGTAGTCTTTTATGTGAAAATTCTGTTTTCTCACTTCTACCAGAACTGACAGGTTGCTTGTTCAGAGTCACATCATCTTTTCTATAGCTCCTACCTGAGCTATGATAAGCTTCCTTATCACATACCCCCCTGCTTAAGTTATTACGGACTGGTTTTACTGGTGAAACTTCTTCTCTACAGTCCGTAATACGGGAAAGTGCATCCGCATTCTTGTGTAACTTCCCGGCACGATGTTCAATCTGAAAATCAAACGCCTGTAAGGCCATGTACCAGCGTGTCAACCTGGCATTGTGGTTCTTCATTTGCTGCAACCACTTAAGTGGGGCATGGTCCGTGACCAACTGGAACTTTCTCCCTGTAAGGTAAAACCTTAACGCCTCCACTGACCACTTGATAGCCAAACACTCTTTTTCTATCGTGGAATACTTTTGTTCAGCCAGTGACAACTTCCTGCTCAGGTACATCACAGGATGCTCCTCTCCATCATGGCACTGGGGTAGGACTGCTCCTAGCCCTACATCCGATGCATCGGTTTGAACCAGAAAGGGTTTCTTGAAGTCTACTCCTTTCAGTACCGGTCCTGTACACAATTTTTCTTTTAATACTGAAAACGCTTTTTCAGCTTCTGGTGTCCACTTTATCTGGTTTGGACAATTCTTTCGCAGCATATCCGTGAAAATGGCACTTTTCTCTGCGAATTGCGGTATAAACCGGCGGTAGTATCCAATAAGTCCTAAGAAACTTCTTAGTTGTTTCTTGGTTGTTGGAGGAGGAAAATTCCTGATGCTATCTATTTTGCTTAATAGAGGTTTAATTTTTCCTCTTCCCACTAGGTGGCCTAGGTATTTTACCTCCCTATTTGCAAAGGCACACTTCTTCGGGTTTAAAGTGATTCCCGCTTGCTTCATAGAGCACAAGACTGCCCTGATCCTCTTCAAATGCTCCGCCCAGGTGTTACTATGGATTATGACATTATCCATGTATGCAAAAGCATAACTTTGGTGGGGTCGAAGTACCTGATCCACTAACATTTGGCAAGTAGCCGCTGCTCCATGCAGTCCGAAAGGCATCCTCTTGAACTGGAAAAGGCCAACGGGGGTGCTGAACGCAGTTTTCGGCTTCGACTCCCTGGTGAGCGGGATTTGCCAATATCCTTTTGTCATATCAAGGGTGGTTAAGTATTGAGCCTGTCCCAGCTGGTCTAGCAGCTCCTCAATTCTTGGCATTGGATATGCATCAAAAACTGATATGGCGTTTACCTGCCGGAAGTCAATACAAAATCTTAAGGATCCATCAGGCTTCGGGACCAGGACTATGGGGCTATTCCAGGGACTCTTTGACTCTTCTATTACCCCCATGTCCAACATCTCCTGGACTTGTGCCACTACCTCCTGTCTTTTGGCTTCAGGCAAGCGGTATGGCCTTTGACGAACCAATTTCCCAGGTGGAGTTATTATTTCATGGGCCACCAAATGGGTCTCCCCAGGTATGGGTGTCAACACATCTGGGAATTCCTTAAGCAACTTCCTAATTTCTTCCTGTTGTACCATTGTCAGGTCCTCACCTATTTGGGGCTCTGATTTTTCTTTACAATCAGATACCTGGGGTCCCAAATCTTCCTCTTCACTCACCTCCCTCTCTCGGGCACAGGTGGCAGCTAAGCTTTTAACCCCTTTGACATCAGTAGAACCAAAGCCTTTGGCTCCACGTTCAGAATTCTCTAGGGATGTGACCTCCTCCACAGGTGGAAAACCCAGCCTCTCACAAATTAATTGGGCAATTTTGTCTCCTGTCCTCACATGATACTCATTCTGTCCAAAGTTAAACAACAAAACTTTAATATTGCCCCTGTAATCGGGATCAATTACTCCCGCACCCACATCGATGAAATATTTAAGGGCTAATCCGGACCTTGGGGCTACTCTCCCATAACATCCAATTGGTATTTCCACTTGGAGACCGGTGTCAACCAGGGCTCTCCCTTGGCTAGGTACAATCACATTTTCTATGCTGCACAGGTCAAACCCAGCAGACTGAGGGGTTGCCCGCCTAGGAGCTTGGGCCTTCTCAGAGACCTTATGGTACTTTAGGACGAATATCTGCTTTGGGGTAGCTTGGTCTTCTGGACGCTTAACCATCTTTTTAGCTGGGGTCTGAGGACTTCCAAATAAAGGCCCGGGAGCTACTACCATTAAACCTTCTCCCTCCTTTTTTCCTAGTCCTTCCACTAGACCCTGCTTAAATCTTGGCCAGTCTCTTCCTAGAACCAAATCAAAGGGTAGCCTAGGCACCACTGCTAATAGGACTTCCTCTTGTTCCCCCAGGCACTTAACCTTAAACCTATAGGTGGGATATGATGTTGCAGCACCATGAACGCATCTGATGTGAACTTGGCTTTCAGGGGTTCTAGGCACAAATCTTTCTTGGGCCTCTATCCTCTTCCAAAGCCTTTTTGACATCATACTCTGGTCTGCCCCAGAGTCTAATAATGCATTTGTGGTAATTCCTTGCACATCAACCATCAAAAGAAATCCTTCCTTGGGCTGTTTTAAATCCAGACCCATTAAACTAGTGTGTGTCTGGCATCTCTTCTCTAAATGTCCCAATTTCCCACACTTGAAACATTTCTTTCTATTCCACTGTGTCATCTGGTTTGATACAGTACATTCATTTTCAGAAACATTCTTAATTATTCCCTTTTCTGATACAGCACATCTAGCCTCAGCATCCATCTTTAGAGGGCCACCCATTCTATGGCAAGCCTGCGTGGCTTCCAAGAATCTCTCTGCTAGCATGGTTGCCTCTCCAAGATTTTGGCAATTTTGCTGTATAAGAAAAACATTCAAATCTTTAGGTACCCCAAGCATAAATTGTTCCAGCATTATAATATCTAATAACATTTCTACTGTCTTTTGCTCAGGCTCCAACCATTTTACAGCTAAACTTCTGATTCTCTGACTCAGAGCCCTGGGTGTCTCACCCACTTTCAATGTAACAGCTCTAAACATTCGCCTATACTCTGAAATAGACAACCCTAGGCGATCTCTAATAGCTGCCTTTACATCCTTATAAATCAAAGCCTGGGCTGCTGGCATTGCTCTGTAAGCTGCTAGTGCCTCACCAGTTAATGAGGCTGCCAGCCTTACTGCCCACTGGATCTCTGGCCATGCTAAAGCCTGTGCCACTCTTTCAAAAGACTCTAGAAAATCATCAACATTATCTTCTGGAGTTAATTTCCCAAAATTAAATGCCCCAATCCCTTGATTGAGTCCCACAGTGTTCACATGTGGTGTACCAGTACTAACTGCTGGTCTTGCATCTGTTCCACTTTGGCTCTGCAGCTGAACTAGAGCTTGCACCAGATCAAGCACTGGTTTCTGCTGTTCCATTAAAGCCTTCATAGCAGTGTCCTGGGCCTGCTGTGATAGCTCCTGCTGCTTGCTGAATTGGGCTGCCATCCACTGAGCCATCTCCCTCGGATCCATCTTGACCCCTGCAAGAAATAAAGAAAAAAAAAACCCAAAGAGCAGCACCTTCCAACCAGGTGTGTTTTTTTCAACTTTTTTTTTTTTTCAATTACCCCCTGTGCTTACACACATCCACCACTAGACATGCCCAGGTACATATTACCTTGTCTCAGTGATGAATCCAGCTTTTCACAGGGTCTTTTCATCTGGGACAGCTTCCTGGAACAACCACTTATCTTCCAAAGTGCAGATGAGGGAAAGAAATCTTCTTACAGCTTTAAACTTGACTTTTATTTGTAATCCACAACAAGTAAATCCTCTTGGTGCAAGAGCAACCCGAAAAACTACGCCATTTGTCAGACGGCTGCCTAGGGTGAGAACTTATACAATCTTGACGATGCATATATTCATATGATTCTTGCAAGGTATTGTGGGTATTGTAGTTCATTCACTCCCAAACACAGCTGATGACAATAATTTGAGTTGTGAAACAAAAGTGGTAAGATCAATAAAATACTTCTTTTATTGATGGGGTTTAATTCACCCAGCACATGTATGCTTGATAGCACTATAAATGAGGTTACTTGCTTGCAGTGTTTAAAATGGATAACAAAAAAATCACAAAGTAAACCAGAAAACAACCTTCAGCTTGTCAGGCAATTAGCTAATGTTTTCTTAGCAAATAATTACCAAATACAAAGGCACAAAGTAAAGAATAAACTTTGCTGGTTAGGTTAACTTCTGCTTATTTTCCACGCCGATCTCAGCAGTGATTCTCCCTTGCTCACACACACAATCAGGTGCAGCCCTAATTACTATCAATGGACCAGCTGAAAGCCTTTAGCTGGCTGGCTGCTACTGTGTGAGCCCAAATCCTGCTTTAAGAGCTGTTTGCAGTGGAAATAAAGAACAAAGTTAGGTTTCTTTGTGATGGCTGATGTGTTTGCTCAGAGAAAACTAGCAATAGCATTTAGATAGAGAACAGTCCATATAAATAGTTTCATCTGCTGTATCTCCCCCTTCATCAACAATCATAGGGTCAATATCATACATTGGCACAGATGAGTCTTTCATTAAGGCACTATCATGAGAATGCTTATTCCCTTGCTGCCATTCTCTATTATAGATAGGGTCTGGATCAGTGTTCATACCTGAGCCTCTCCTGCTATCATTATTCCTCTCTGTATAGCCTGGCCAATATGTAATCCAATTCTGATGTCCAGCCTTCCAATCTTGATCCCTGGACACTGGATCTCCTCTCACATACCTTCTGGCCTTGGTCTGAAAGTCCCTTCCACATGCAGTCTTCTCTCTTCCAGGTAGCCACTGGTGATTCCTATCTTTGCCACTCCATTCCTCTGGCTGAATCCAGTCCAATGGACTCTGCTGGCTTTTGGAATACCTCCCAGTATGAGTACTGCCTTGGAATCTCCCAGACCTTCCAATGGCCTTCCTTCTCTTCCTTCCAGAGAGTTTCCTTCTCTCTCTATCTGCTTGGCTTGGCTTCTGTTTCTCCAGGTGATACTGGTGCTTGTAGCCATTGCTGAAGCTCTCCCTGAAGCTGGGCTGGAGCTTGTAGTAACTGTTATCTGAAGAATAAGCTCTATTCTTATCCTGTTCTAATGTGTGCTGCTCCCTAACACAGCGCAGCTGTCTTGAATCAGGCCCTGCCCTTTGAGATGAGTGCTTAGGGATTACCTCATAGCTCTCTTGATTGCACACACATTTTCTCCCTTCAGCCCCTCTCATGGCTGCTGGAAACCTGGTGCATTCTGGGACAGGTAGTCTTTTATGTGAAAATTCTGTTTTCTCACTTCTACCAGAACTGACAGGTTGCTTGTTCAGAGTCACATCATCTTTTCTATAGCTCCTACCTGAGCTATGATAAGCTTCCTTATCACAAGTTGCAGGCTTTGTTATGCCAAGACCCCTGTCTTTTTCTGAGGAGGTCGTGTATTTACAATCTGTTTCTTCTTTCTTGCCTCAAATGGTGTCAGCCTTCCATGTCAACCAGGTGGTCTGTTTGCCAACATTTTCTAAGGATAAGTTCCTTCTCCTGGTAGATGTTCAGAGGGTGCTTCTTCAGTGCCTAAAGGTTACTAACTTCTTCCTTAAGTTAGACAGACAGACACAAAGCCTTCCTCGGGCTGCTGGATACGAGAGGAAATAGCCTTGGATTATCTGTTGTGGAACTGGCCTGTTTCTGTGGGTTTGCATGCACATTCCACATAGGCTCAGGCTTCGTCCTGGGCAGAATGTGGTTCAGTTGCTCTCGTAGATGTGTCAGGCAGCAGCGTGGTCATCGCATTCAACTTTTGTCTAGCATTACTGCTTGGATGTCGGCACTTGAGCAGACATGGCCTTTGATACAGAGATTCTGAAATTGTCTGTTATCTTTTTCCTACCCATTGCTAGCATAGCTTTGGAACATCAACTTGTCTGGACTGGCCTTGCAGGATGATATGGAAGGTGACATTTTACTTACCAGATAACATTTTCTTGAGTCCTGCTAGGCTAGTCCAGGACCCTCCTCTGGGATCTGGTATGACCTGCTGTGATTTGGTCGGAGCTGATATGATACATTCCTCTTGGCCAACCTTCGACCCCGCAAAGTGGTTTGTATATAGTTCTGTTCTTGGACTTTTGGTCCTTGTTACCCTCCTTGGGGCTCATATGGCCAAGAGTTCTTATTCATGGTTTGGGTATGAATACTGAGGTAGTATGCCCTCTAGCTTCTGTATGTACGACACAGGATGAGGTCATGAGAAGCCTCTGGCTTTTTTTCTGTCTCCACCTCTGCAGGTTGCGGGACACAACCCACTTGTCTGGACTGGCCTAGCAGGCCTCCAGGAAAGGACATTATCTGGTAAGTAAAATGTCACCATTGTTTAATTTTAATGTAAGCTGCTTTGCTCTTTATATGAAAGGTGGGATATCAAGAGATTGTGAAAAGATATGAAATTAAGTCAGAGATTAACTTTCTCCCTCTTTCACATTAATTTCAGCTGATTGGTCAGAGATGTGAGATAATCCCAGAGCAGGGATTTTGGGATCAGGAAACTTGGAAATACCTCTGTGCTCACTGACACATGATTAATACCTTTGTTTTATGTCCAGCAGGTGACGAGATTACACAGGAAAAGAAGGGAGAAGAATGTGGAATATCTTTCCCACATGTAGTGCACCCAGCACTCCACCTAAAAATGCACATAAAAGGGGAACAGTGTACATCTACTGAGTGTGACGAAGGTTTTATCCGCAACAATCAGTTAAGAAAACACCTGAAAACACACAACTCGGAGATCATTACTCTCACTGGGAGATCTTCTAGTTCTTTCCGAAGCATTGAATTTGGAAGACATTTTGATTTTAAGGAGATCCTAACAGTGCACCAGAAATTCCACATTGGTGAGAAACCATTTAAGTGCACTGAATGTGGGAAATGTTTCCTCAAGAACTCACAACTAGTGAAGCATCATATAACCCACACAGGGGAGAAACCTTTTTGTTGTACTGAATGTGGGAAATGTTTTGGTCGAAAGGATACTCTAAAAATACACCAGAGCATCCACACGGATGAGAGACCATTTCGTTGCAGTAAATGTGGAAAACGTTTTACTTCACAGAATGTACTAACACGGCACCAGAAAATTCACCAACAAGAGAAACACTTTCCATGTAGTGACTGTGAGAAAAGCTTCCCACGCAGGGCTAACCTAATATTACACCAAAGCACCCATACTGGAGAGAGAGACTTTTCATGCTCTGAATGTGGAAAAGCTTATATGCGCAAAGATTACCTAAAAAGACATCAGAGAAATCACACAGATGAACTGTTTCCATGCACTGAATGTGAGAAAAGCTTCCCACGCAGGTCTTCTCTAATATTACACCAAAAGGTCCACACAGGTGAGAGAGACTTTCCATGTTCTGAATGTGGAAAAGCTTTTTCATGCAAGAATTACCTAAGAAAACATCAGAGAAATCACAAAGAAGGGCCATTTGCCTGCACTGAATGTGAGAAAAGATTCACACATAGGGTTTCCCTAACAAAACACCAGAGAATTCACACAGGGGAAAAACCTTTTCCATGTACTGAATGTGGGAAAAGGTTTATTCGCAAGGATCTCTTAACGTTACACCAACAAAATCATGACCAGGCTCGGTATGTATGTACTGAATGTGATAAAAAATTCAATACAAAACTGCAGCTGAAATATCACCTCAGGATCCATATGGGAGAAAAACGATTCAAATGTAGTGAGTGTGATAAAAGATTCCCTACACCATCACAGCTAAAATCCCACCATAGGACCCATACAGGAGAAAAACCATTCAAATGTACTGAGTGTGATAAAGGATTTTCTCAGCGATCATCAATGAATTATCATCTCAGAGGCCACAAAGGAGAGAAGCCATTCAAATGTACTGAGTGTGGGAAAGGCTTTAGAAAGAAGTCAAAGTTGGAAAAGCATCAATTGATTCACAAGCTCCAAACTGGAAGAACCCTGGCCCAGATGGAGTGACCAACTTTGGCTCAAATAGTTATCACTTCATCAAGAACTAGCAAACTACAAAAACGAACTGATCAAGCAGCCAGACATTATACCACAATGGCTTATAACAGGAAGAACATTCTTCCTTCCAAAGGGGGACCAAAGTAACATTCCCAAAAATTACAGACCAATAACTTGTCTATCTACAATCTGTAAGCTGTTCACTGCAATAGATGCCATGATTTTATTAGACTCGATATGATCATATATTCTGTCTGAAATAGAGCAAAATGCCAATAAGAGGGGAGCATATAGAACAAAACACTAGTTAATGTAAAAAAAGGCCATTATTTATTTGTTTTTTTAATACTGCCTTTTCAAGAAATCAGTGGTTTACAGTATAACAAAAACAATACAGTTTAACAATAACTTTAAATTATAACATGAGAAATCAATAACATATCTATAAGCAGGATATTGCTTATATAGATGGTAGAAGAACTTATTTACAGAGAAACTTATATGCAGAGCAACTTATATATAGTAATATACAGGTAGACAAGGTCATGTCAGTATATGTGACTGATCCTGATATGTGAAAGGGAGTAAGGTTTTGAAGTTAACTAAGGTCAGGTATTGTTTGGACTAGTTGATTTAGGTAGGATAAAGTTTATTTGGTTCATTATAGTTCCCATAGTGTTCTATAAAAAGGTGTGTTTTAAGTTCTTTCCTAAATGTGGACAGTTCGGTGGAAGATCTTAGTTTCTCAGGAAGCATGTTCCATAAAATTGGGGGATTAAATGAAAATGCACTATAGCCAGTGTTGAGGAAAACAGATTAATTTTAACATTTAACATTTCTTAAACATTAACATATCTCAGTACAACATGGATTGATTATAAGTAAGCTTTTGACAGCATCCCACACTCATGAATAATAAATTGTCTTGTAATGTATAAAATACATGGAAATAACTGTATATATGGAAGGACAGACTAGATAGGCCATGTGGTCTTTTTCTGTCATCATGTTTCTATGTTAAATAAATCCTGGAGTACATTAAGTTCACCATGACAATGTGGCAAACCACTTTCCTTTTCAAGAATGAAGATGGTCAATACAACATTCCTAACATCAAGGTCCAGCAAGGAATATTTCAGGGAGATTCCCTGTTGCAAAGATATGGAGGAGTAGCCTAGTGGTTAGATCACTAGCTTGGTAACCAAAAGATGAGGATTCAGTTCCCACTGGCACTCCTTGTGACCTTCGGCAAATTACTTAACCCTCCATTGCCTCAGAAGAAAGGCCTGGCAATCTACTTCCAGTTACACTGTCAAGAAAACCCAGGAGCTGCTGGGTCACCAGGAATCAGCATTGACTTGAAAGCACACCCTGTGTTTGCCCTGTTGCCACTTCTGTATTGTATGGCACTTAATCCATTAAGTACTCTCATCAACTCTTTGGGATGTGGATTTAGCCTGCATCCTAAAGAATGTAACATTCCAGAATTAACATCCCATTTACTATTTGTAGAAGATCTGAAGCTCTATAGTTCCAGCGATCTATAATTAGCAGAGCAATTCTGTATAGTGAAAAGCTTTTATTAGGACATTAGGATGATTTTTGGTCTTGACAAATGTGCTAAAGCACCTTTTTTTTAGCAGAAAACTGAGCAAAATGGAAAACATCTCCCTGGTTGAGTGCTGTGACATCAAGGAACTCAAACAGGCATAGAGGAATGAATGACACTTATACAGAAATTACTGCAAGAAAAAATGAGTAAGGATTACTTTAAGAGATTAAAATTGTTATTGAAAAGTACTTTAATATCATGGAATAAGATACAAGCTATCAATCAGCTGGCAATTCCTGTAGTCTCCTACCATTTTGGGATTGTAGACAGGCTTCTTAAAGATTTAGAAAAACTGAATGTGCGGACAAAAAAACTCCTCCAGGCCCATGAGGTAATTTACAAGAATTAGTGTATGCTGAGACTATACATCCCTAGAACCGAAGAAGGGCTTGGCCTCATAGAAATCGATTTTTTTAAAAATTATTTATTTATAGAATTTCAAAAAACAGCAAGAAAATAATTCCTTACAGCGAATACAGTGTACGCAGGTAATGACATTCAACCCATAAGCAAATATAATAATACAAGTAAGTAAGCATGCACTGTTGTAGTCCACAATATTGGGGAAGAGGAGAGACATCACCCATCCAATACAGAAATTGGAAAAGATATTAAACAGAAACTATTTAACAAGAAAAACCCAATAGACCACAAACCCCTGAAATACACTGATGGAGGATATAGATGTAAAAAATCCACAGTTTACGCAGTAGAGGACACCGCGGGAAGTCTAGCGTTAATAAATTTACCCAAATCTATGGGATCAGAAGAAATATACTTATTTCCCTCTATAAACACCAGGCATCCACAGGGAAACCTCAGGAAAAAGGTACCCCCTATATTTAATACCCCAGGTTTATAAAGCAGAAACTGCTTCCTCCACCTTTGAGTTTCTTTAACTAAATCAGGAAACATTGATATCCTAAAACCCATAAAGGTATCAGATCTCTTCTTGAAAAACATTTTTAGGAGCCAGTCTTTGTCAGAAACCAAAGCACACTGCACAAGGAGAGTTGACGAGATAGGAGTGGAAACGTCACGCCCAGTGTCCTCCAGGAGACCAGTCACATCCAGGACGCCAAAGTTCACAGTAGATACAGCCACAGACGTCTCAGCTTTTCTTCGGGAAGGCAGATAGTATACCTTACTAAGAGGTGGTATTAAATCCGAAGGAACTTTCAGAATTTCCATAATATACCGTTTAAACATGTCCAAGGCCGTCACCTCAGGGAGACGAGGAAAATTTAAAACCCGGAGTTTAGACGCTCTGGAAGCGTTTTCTAACACTTCCAACTTATACTTGAGCACTTCATTCTCCTTCACCAAGGCTGAGGACATATCTGAAAATGTAGCAAGCTGAGCACCAAGAGTCACATTATCTTTTTTAATCTGTTCACAAGTAGACACAACCGACTGGATACTTCCCACATTTTCCTGGATATTAACAGCATTCTCCCGGATCTGGGAGGGCAATACGGCTGTCTGAGAGTTAATAAAGGAAGAGAGAGTAGCAATAGCTTCCCAGAGAGTCTCCAATGTAAATACCTTAGGGCGAGTAAGGGAAGGCAATCTTCGCAAAGGCAAACTTCCCGACGGAGTACTCAGTTCCAAACTGCCAACCGAAATCTCAGCAAGACTATCGGGAGTCAAGGAGACAAAACTCCCAGCGTGCGCCCCCACATCAGCCGGCGCCCCCACCATGGGAGGCGTCGACGTCACACCCGCTGAGGTAGGCTCTAAGGCAGCAGGGCACGGTGGAGGAATCCTCGCTGCAGGAGAGAGAGAAGTATCAACATCCGACGGAGGCAGCTGATCCTCTGTAATCGGCGCGACCAAGCCGACTCTAATCTCCTGGACCTTCTCCGGGGGTATTTTAACGAAACGGTCCATTGGACCCGAACTGGACGGCTGAGGTGCAGAGGGAGCAACCCTCAGCTTTCCCTTCCACTTAGGCATGGAAGACATGAAGAAATGCTACCGCGGCCATCTTGGGTTAAACTCCTCCTCCTCCCAGTTTGTTCCTAGAAATCGATTTTTACATGCTGAGATACATTCATAGGCCCCCAGGCTTACTTAACAGCATCATCAGATCCGAATACACAAAAAGTGTAGAAATATGAAAGTAATCATCCAGAATTTGTCTCCATCAGCAAACTTTGACAAGCATTCCAATGACTAGAAAAGAATAAGTGTGATTCTACAAGCAGAAACAGGAAAGAAAGCAACAAAATTTGCAAAACAAGAGAAAAAAAATCTTCAAAGAATTAGATCAGCAAACGGAAAATCAAGTGGAAAATGCGCAAAAATAGTCAAAACACAAAGTGTTACTCCAGGAATCCTTTGTCTATCAAGAATGTCCACATGAATGGTTAAGGAGAGATTAACTAATTGAAACTGAAGGATTAGAGAGTGAGTTTTTTCAGCCCAGGACAACGGAATACAGATAAGATGGTTTACAGCAAGCATTGAAAAACTATCAGGACAGAGATGTCGATTCTGTAAGAAACAGCTGGAAACAGTGATTCATCTCATAGCTGGCTGTGAAGTTCTAATGACAGAAAATTTCTAAACAGAAAGGCACAACAAAGTAGCACTTCTTAGCCATTGGAAATTCTGTAAACACTACAGCATCACGGTGCCTGAAAGCACTGGGATCATGACCCTAAGAGAATTACAGAGAATGAAGAGTACTACTAATCATTTGTATAGTGCTACAAGGTATATGCAGTGCTATACATACAGATGTAAGAGACCAGTCCTTGCTCATCAGAATGTATAATCTAATTGAGATGAAAAAATGTAGCAAAACTGGGACTAGAGTACAGCAAGATACACATAAGTAGTGGACAAGAGAATGAGGAACATCAGGATCCAAAAGCAGCCTCAAAGAGGTGGGTCTTCAGCCTGGACTTAATAGGGCCAGAGAAGAAGCCTGATTCACTGACTCAGGTAGCTTGTTCCAGGCATATGAAGCAGCAAGATGGAATGGCATGATATGATCACTTGAGATACTCCCATTCTGACTGATAAAAAGCTGGATGCAAGGAAGTCGGACATAGTAGTAAAGGAGAAGGACACCAGAATGGCATTGATTATAGAGATGTCCGCCTGGAAAGATAAATGAGAACATGGTGTCAAGGAGATAATGGTGATCAACAGCAAATAGATCATGAAGGATGAGGATTGAGTAAAGGCCCTTGAATTTAGCACAGAGCAGGTCTCAGAAGACTTAGGAAAAGGCTGTTTCTGTAGTCTGTAGAGGACAAAACCAGATTGCAGTGGATCCAGAAAGGCTTGAGAGGAAAGAAAGTCAAGACGATAGCAGTGCAGCACATAATCGAGCAGTTTGAATGTAAAAGGGTGGAGGAAGATGGACCAATAAGTGGAAGGTTGGGTAAGGTCTAGTAACAGTCTTTTGCAGAGCAGTGTAACAGCATGTTTGAAGGCAGCCAGGAACTGTCCATCTGCATACTCTAGATGGAGTGTGGTTTGCCACATTTTCAGGGCAAATTTGATGTACTCAGTCATTTTATAATTTACTTTATATATTTTAAGGCAATTTATTATCCAGAAGTGTGGAACATTATCAACGGCTTTCTTATAGTCAGTCTATGCTGCACTAGCCATGATGGCTTTGTTGAGCAGTAGATGGTCTTTGGTGCCATATATTCCCCTCATTACCCTTCTGTTCTACTATAAAATAATGAATGAAGTGGAACGGGTAAATGTAGAAAGACTAAGGGACATGCAATGAAGCTACATTATAGCATATTTAAGACTAATCGTAGAAAATAATTTTTCACTTAATGCATAATCAAACTCTGGAATTTGTTACCAGAGGATGTAGTCAAAGCTGTTAGTGTACCTGGGTTGTAAACATGTTTGGATGAGTTCCTGGAGGAAAAGTCCATAAACAGTTGAGGACCAGGGAAATCCACTGCTTACCCTTGGGACTAGCAGCACAGAATCTGCATACCTTTCAGACCTGATAAGTTCTTGAGACCTGGAATAGGCACTGTTGGAAACGGGATAGTGGACTTGATGAACCCTTGGTGTGACCCAGTATGAAATATCTTATATTCTTATGTTCTGCTAGGATACTATTGGAATCAATATGGTTATATATTCTGTCAGCAACTGTTGTAGTAAACAGCTTGAGATTATAGGTAGATGAGTTATTGGTCTATAATTTTTGGGACTGAACATAAGAAGAGCCATACTGGGTTATATCACGGTCCATCAAGCCCAGTATTCTGTTTACAACAGTGGTCAATCCAGGTCACAAGTGCATGGCAGGTTCCCAAAAAGGTACACAGGTTCCACAATTCTTATCCTGGGCTAAGCTTTGGATTTCTCTGGTCCTCTTTAATAATGGTTTATGGATCTTTTCTCCAGGAACTTGTCCAAATCCAGCTACTTGTATAAACCTAGCTACACCAGCAGTAACAAATTCCATGTTAAATGAAAAAATATTTTCTCTTATTAGTCTTAAATGGATTATCCTGTAGCTTCAGTGCATGTCCCCTTGTCTTTTTACTTTCTGATGGAATAAAACAACTGATATATGTTTACCCATTCTACTCCATTCATTAATTTATAGACCTCTTATATCTCTCCTTAGCCATCTCTTTTCCAGGTTGAAGAACCCTAATCTTTTAAGCCTTTCCTCATAGGGATATTTTTCCATCCCCTTTATCATTTTGGTGGCTCTTCTCCGTACCTTTTCTAATAACGCTATATCCTTTTTAATATACGGCGATCAGAACTGCACACAATATTCAAGGTGTGGTCACACCATGGAACAACACAGAGGTATTCTAATATCCTTGGTTTCATTCTCCATTCATTTCCTTCTGATTCCTAGCATTCTAGTGTAGAGAGAAGAGGAGAGGGCCCCAGACAATGCCCTGAGGTGTATCAACTGAAAGAGGGATGATGGTAGAGAAGGATCCACCAGAACATCCACTAAAAGTGCAATGGGCGAGATAAGAAGAAATCCAAGACAGAAAAGAGCCCCTAAATCCAAGCAGGGACAGAGTATAGAGGAGAACGTGGCTATCAACAGTGTCAAAGGCAGCAGAAAAGTCAAGAAGCATAAGAATCGAGTAGAGACCTTTGGATATGGTGAGGAACAAGTTGCTGGAGACTTTGGCAAGAGCAACTTCTGTGGAATGCATCACAGGCATCAATACAACCAACTCTCCACTGGATCCATGTCCAGTATCTTGGATCAAAATAATCAGAGCTGAATTATCACCCAGGCGGAGTAACTCAAGGTTCTATCTTGGGATTGCCTTCTCTTCTCTGTACTCGTTCCTTTGACCTGATCTCCTCCCATGATAACTCTCATATTTACTTTTCTATGCCAGAAATCTTTACTGGAACCCAAGCCCGAATCTCAACCTGCTTGTTTGATGTTACTGTCTGGATGTCCCATAGGCAAGATGGAGCTTCGTAGCATTACCCCTCTGCTCTTTCTCTCTTTTTGGTTTCTGTGGATAACACTGTCATCCTTCCTCTCTCCTCAACTTGCAACCTTGGGGTCATCTTTGACTCTTCCCTTTCTTTCTACACAGATAGTGAATATCTCTTGGTTCTTTCTCTATCACATCAGCAAAATTCACCCCTTTCTTTCTGAACACACCATCAAGACCTTTATCCACTCTTCAGTCACCTTCTTTCTAGACAATTGCAACTTGCTCCTTGCTGGTCTCCCTCTGAATTATCTCTCTTCCCACATCAATCTGTTCAAACTCAGCTGCGCAGTTAATCTTTCGCCAGCTTCGATATGCTCATGTAACCCCTCTTCTCAAGTCACTTCACTGGCTCCTTATCAATTTCCACATACAATTCAAACATCCTCTATTGATCTACAAGTAGATTCACTCTGCTGCTCTTCACTATGTTTACTTTCTTTTATCTTCCTATACCCATCCTTGTGAACTCCACTCATCAGCCAGATCACTTTTAGCTGCGCCCTTCTCTTCTACTGCCAACCCTAGACCTCTGTTCAGTCCACTTTGCTTCATCTTATGCCTGGAGTAGATTACCTGAGTCAGTACATCAAGATCCATCTGTGGGCCTTTTCCAATCCAGGCTAAAAACTCACCTCTTAAGGCTGCTTTTGGATCCTGACACTCATCATCTTCTCCTAACACCTGTATGCATTTTAATCATTTTCCTTCAAGAATTACCCCAGTCCCCTGTTTCAGTCTGTATTGATTAGATTGTGAACTCTCCAGAGATGGGACTCTCTCTTATGTGTGCATACAGTGCTGGATATGCTCAGTAGTGCTACACAAATGATCAGCAGCAGTAGTAGATTCCAGGAGGACTCAGTTACCTAAGGAGTTGAAGAACGTCTGGGAACCACATGTGAAGAGAACTGAGTCCAAGAGGATGCTGCAAGAGAAAGATTTAAATCTATATAGGGAGGAGGGGGAGGGAGCCAGAGAGAGAAATAGGCACTAGAAGAACTGATGTTTCATGGTTATTTCCCTTTTAGGGACTAGAGTGTGTTAACTCTTAGCGTCACAATAAAGGTTTAATGACAGAAACCGAGTGCATTGAATTTTATTCCTAAATTGTTTTTGTGAAATTTAACAAAGTTCATGTCCTCTTCTACAGGTCTGCGACTAAAAAGCTGTTTGATTATTTTCATCTAATTTCCATGTATTTTGGTGTGCTAAAAACAAATAAAATATTTTAAAAAACTCCTAGACGTCATGATTTGCCACAACATGCAAAATTGTCTTAAAATTTATCAAAATTTTTTAATTTTTGTTATTTTTTTATATTATGGGTTTTTAACCAAATTTAAAGTCCAAATTACTATTAATTAATTCACATAAGTGCATTTAAGATATAAAATGCCAAAAAACCCTTAAAGGGGTTGTCCGAGTTATGTAAAAAAAAATATAGCACTGTAAATCTGATGGTCAGCAATATATACATAAGCTAAGCAAGTTTTAAGTGTGTGCTTCTAATGGTAGAAGGGGTTAATCTTTCCTGAAGAATCCAGTGGGAGGGAGACACAGGGCAGATAGCAGCAGCTCCGGTCAGTGCAGGGGGGTGTGGCCAGCACTGTGACGTCTCGTGTAGAGACACAGAGCTGCTCTCTCCTGCATGCCACACTAGTGCACGAATCATCATCAGGTTCTTGGTTCTAGGCTGTTCACACTTTTTCATCGCAATTCGTGTTAGCTCGTCATTCTTCAACCATTATGTTATGGCTCTGCGAAAGTGTATTAATTCGCCAGACAGTTTCTGTTTCATCTGTGGTGAATATACAGTGTTGAAGCAACAGCAGAATATTACAAACCTTGTGAAAAATGTATACTTTGGACTAAAAATTGGAGATCAAGATAAAGTTTGGGCGCCTCATAAAGTGTGCAAACGGTGTATTGAGGACCTCTGAAACTGGTTCAAGGGTAAGAAAAAATCTTTCCGTTATGGGATTCCTATGGTATGGCAAGAGCAAAAGAACCATAGTGATGACTGCTACTTTTGTTCATGCGATGTGAAAGGGTTTAATTCCAAATGGAAGCATTCCATTTCATACCCCAATCTTCACTCAGCAATTCGTCCCATCCCCCATGGCACAGATATACCAGTACCCAAGCCCCCTGCTACTTTGGAAGAGATACCTAGCTCTGATGAAGGTAAAGTCATACCTGAACCAGATGACGAATCAAGTTCTGACTTTGAAGATGATACAAGACCAAAATTGTTTTCTCAGGAGGAGATGAATGATTTGGTAAGAGACTTGAATCTTCCCAAAGATGCCGCTGAGTTACTCAGATCAAGGCTGAAAAGCAGGAATTTATTGTTGCCAGGAGTGTCATCTTCATGGTTCGGACATCGTGAAAAGGAGTTCGTTCCTTACTTCGCCCAGGAAGACAAGTTGGTTTATTGCATCGATGTCGAAGGTCTGATGGGTCCATTTAAAATCCAATATGATTCAGAGCAATGGCGTCTTTTTATAGAGTCTTCAAAAAGAAGTCTCAAAGCAGTTTTACTCCACAACGGTTTTTACGCATCCATACCTGTAGGTCATTCCGTACACTTGAAGGAAACCTACGAGAACTTGGAATTGGTTCTTCGTAAACTTAAATATCAAGACCATGGTTGGCAAGTGTGTGGGGACGTGAAGGTCTTGTGCATGCTGCTCGGGCAACAAGCTGGGTATACCAAATACCCTTGTTTTCTGTGTCTATGGGACAGTCGAGACCGACAAAATCACTGGACTAAGAAGAGTTGGCAGCCGAGGGTGCTAACAGTCGGTGAAAAAAATGTTCTCTGAGAAACTTTGGTACCTTCCCATAAAGTTCTTCTACCACCTCTCCACATAAAATTGGGATTGATGAAGCAATTCGTAAAATCACTTCCAAGAGATGGAGAATGCTTCAAATATTGGTCACCAAGTTTCCAGGCCTGTCGGAGGCAAAATTGAAGGAAGGTGTGTTCGTCGGACCAGACATTAGAAGGCTTATAGTTGATCAAGAGTTTGTCAATACCATGACGGATACTCAAAAAGAAGGGTGGATTACATTTAAAGAAGTCGTACAGAATGTTTTAGGCAATAACAAAGATCCTCACTACAAAAAGATCATCGGATGAATGTGAAAGCATTTCAAGCTTTAGGTTGCCTGATGAGTTTGAAAGTACATTTCCTCCAGTCCCACCTTGACTACTTTCCTGAAAATTTGGGAGCTGTGAGTGAGGAACAAGGTGAACGATTCCACCAAGACATTAAAGAGATGGAAAGGAGATACCAGGAAAAATGGAGCATTACAATGATGGCAGACTACTGTTGGAAGCTTCAGAGAGACATTCCAGATGCTACTCACAAGCGTAAATGCACCAAGAGGAGCCTCACAAGGAAGAAGAATAGAGTTTAGTGTGTGTAGGTGAGCTCATTTCAGTTCAAAAAAGGATTTTCATGAAAATATTGTAATAAAACTTTAATTTTATAAGTCTATTTCCATTTATTTTGAGGTATTGCCTTATTTAACATAGTTACCTAAATTGTCAGGAAATGTGATGTCCTATGACAAAATGGAGGTCATTTTCGGATTCAGTGCACCAAAAACATAAAGATTACATGGAATAACCAAAACAGCTCTCGAAAAAAAGTTTTTTGCAGACCTGTGAATTAAGCCATATGATAAATTATCTTCCTTATCGTCCCTCCAGTCCAGTCCCGGAACCTCTGAGGTTTAGTACCTCCTCCCACAGCTTTGGAGACTGAGCACGTCATCCTTTTGATGACTCTAGTATAAACAGCTGAGGATCGCCTCTCCTCACCAGTAGTCTCAGTCTCCAAGCAGCTGGAGAGGTGGTGAGCCTGTAGCCCAGGACTCACTGGAGAACAACTGAGGAGGTGTAGTGTAGGGATTAGTGCAGATGATCCTTTAATAAGTTAAAAAATAAAAAAGAAGGGCTGAGGAGCTGCAGGGATCTGGTCTGCTCTCTCTCTCTCTCTCTGCTACAATCCCACCCCCCCCCCCCCCCCCACTGCTCGACGGAGGGGGCTGGAAGAAGGGGTTGCTGAAAGGGATAGCCTCTCGGTTCCCGAACCCACGCTAATGGATGAGGAACCAGTGTAAGGCTCAGGACACCGTGTAAGAGCGCTCTTGAGGCGGTGATCTCCAAAAGTGCCTTCGGCAGCGGTTTTTCTCCCTCAGCGCTGAAGCCGCGACTACGGCTGAGCGCGTTGCGGAAAGCCGTGGCAGTAGCAGCAGCAGCGAGCTCTGTTGGCGAACCGAGTTAAGAGCGGGGAAGATAGTGAGTAATCAGGCACGTTTTGGGGGCAGGCCATTCTAGGCGGGTGCGAGCATTGCCATGCAGGCTGAAGCCTGACTGCGTGGTTTTCACGCGGGAAAGAGAGATGACAGTTTTTTTGGGGGGAATCTAGCTTCAGGGTCCATAAGTTAGTGGGCTGACCTAGGATTAGATAAACCAGTTTTAGAGTGTACTTTGTTTAAGGCCAGTGTTTAAAAAAAAAAAAAAAGTTTTTGGGGTTTTATTACCTTGCGTGTTGTGGTTGTAACTGGTAGGTGTTGGAATTTTAGGATTGGAATTTTAGTGCCAGACTTGTTGAAGGGGGCTTTCTGGGGGGCGTAGCCGGAGGGAGGAATGCCTTCCAGGCCCCAGTGTCTAGTGTGCGGTGCGGTACGAGACGAGGAGCAGTGTCAGGCGTTTGTAGAGGTTGCATTCAGGAAGCAGCCTCAATGGAGCAAAGCTTGGAAGGGGGAGCGGAAGCTTAGACGTAGCCTAGTATAAGCCTGCCTGAGTCCATGGTTCCTTCCGCTCCATCTCAGGAATCAGTGGCGGGGCCCTCGTCGGCACCAGGTCCAGCCTCGCTACCGGTTTTAGGACAGGGAGGAATTCCTGCAATGTTTCCTCCTGACTTCTTTTTATTGCTTCAACAAGCATTTTTTTTGCGGCAGCAGGGACCGGAGGGCGGTCCCTCTGAAGTGGAACAGAGAAGCAAGTGGCTGGGGTTCCCAGTTAGTGTGGGGGCAGGCAGCATTCCCTCTAAAAAGCCAAGGCACTTGGGGGAGGAACTAGAACGATCAGACGTTCTTGAAGCTTTGGGTTCTGCTGAGGGCGATCAAGACTTTGATCTGGAAGAGGATTTAGAAGAAGATGAGCTTGCAGAACCAGAGGAGCAAGCTAGGGTAGTTAGAGTGTTCAGGTGGGAGGAGTTGCCAGCACTCATTGCAGAGACGCTTAAAGCGCTAAACATGCCTTCTAATATTCCATCGGAGGAGACTGCATTAGAGGATCTATTGTTGCGGGCCTTCCGTAAGACCCAAAAGGTGTTTCCAATTCACAGGGTAGTGCGTGACATGATTCAGAAGGAATGGGAAATGCAGGAGGCAGGTCTTAAAGGTTCCAGAGCTATGGCTCGCCTCTATCCCCTGTCTGATCAGGATCGAGATCTGTTTCACTCTCCAAAGGTTGATGCGGCAGTTTCGGCGGTCACCAAGAAGACGACGATCCCAATGGAAGGTAGCGCGGCTCTTAAAGATGTCCAGGATAGGAAATTGGATATGTTGTTAAAGCAAGTGTTTGACATCAGTGCCCTTTCCATGCAGGCCTCTATCTCGGGGGTATGGGTGGCTAGAGCTTGTCTTCGTTGGTCGCAGCGAGTTCAAATAGATCAGGGAGTAGAACAAACAGATGAGGTGGCTCAGTTGGAGTCCGGGGCGGCCTATCTCGCAGGTATTCATTATGACCTTATTCAAGGGTTAGCAAAGAGTATGGCCTCGGTAGTGGCAGCAAGGCGTTATTTGTGGCTGCGTAACTGGGCGGCCGACATGTCCTCGAAGGCTCGTTTGAGTAAGCTTCCTTTCAGGGGAAAGCTTCTTTTTGGAGAGGACTTGGACAAGTTGATCAAAGACCTGGGAGAGTTCAAGGAGGGGGGGGGAGGCGTCTTCCAGAGGATAAGCAGAAGCAGAGTAGGCCCACTACAATGCCAAAGGGGCAACAAAGAGAGTTTTGATGTTTTTGGTCTCCTCGTTTTGGTCAATATCAGCGGGGACAGTTTCCCGCTAGGAATCAGGGGTTTCGTGGGTTTTGGGGAGCAGGCAGAAGGTTCACTTCTCCCTCATCCTCAAACCTTAGAAAAACACAATGAAGCAAGAAGGACCCAGGTGGGATTGGAGCCCGTAGGAGGGCGGCTACGGAACTTTTATCCGGCCTGGGTCCAAATCACATCAGATCAGTGGGTGTTGGAGGTGATTCAAGAAGCGTATGCTCTAGAGTTCCAACATCCAGTGGTCAGTTCATTCATTCAGTCGCCTTGCAAGGCGCAGGCCAAGCAAGTAGCGGTTCACGAAACCTTGGACAGACTCTTACATCTCAAGGCAGTGGTACCGGTGCTACCCGATCAGTACGGTTACGGTCGATACTCCATATATTTCATGGTCTCGAAGAAAGAGGGCACTTTTCAGCCCATTTTGGATCTAAAGTGGGTAAATCGCTGTCTTTGAGTGGCACATTTTCATATGGAAACGCTGCAGTCGGTGATAGTGGCGGTCAGAAAGGGAGAGTTTCGTACGTCCTTGGACTTACCTTCACATCCTGATCCGGCCGGAGTACCTGCAATTCCTCAGATTTGCAATGCCAATGGGTCATTTTCAGTTCCGAGTGTTACCGTTTGGCCTGACTACGGCACTGTGGACATTTACCAAAGTAATGGTGGTAGTGGCAGCGGCGCTGCACAAAGGAGGAGTTCTGGTTCATCCCGTAAGCTCTGATGAGCAGGTACTGTCTCTTGCATGTTTGTACAGCGCTGCGTACGACTGGTAGTGCTATAAAAATGCTCAGTAGTAGTAGTATTTGGATGACTGGTTGATATGCGCGAAGTCAAGGAGCGAAAGCGCGTCAGCCATGGCCCGGGTGGTGCAACTTCTTCAGAACCTAGGTTGGGTGGTAAATTTTCCCAAGAGCAAGTTGACCCTGTCGCAGAGCCTCGATTACCTGGGAGCGCGTTTCGACACGTTCAAAGGAAGGGTGTTTCTTCCAGAGGGGCGAGCGCAGGGATTGCGAACTCTAGTGCGCAGGTTTCTAGACAAAAGGGCTCCCATGGTGTGGCAGTATCTGCAGCTTCTAGGAACCATGGTGGCCACGCTCGAGCTTGTACTGTGGGCGAGGGCCCATATGAGGCCATTACAAAGGGTGTTGCTTCGCAGATGGTCACATCAGTCGGACTCTCTGTCTCGAAGATTCCCCTACCCGTCGGAGGTGCGGTTAGCCCCTCGGTGGTGGCTAAGGCCGGGTTGTGTGGAGAAGGGAATGCCGCTAGAATCCCTGTCCTGGGAACTATTGACAATGGACGCCAGTTTGTTGGGATGGGGAACACATTTCGAGGGACAGTATGCACCGGGGCAATGGAATTCCCTGGAGAAAGATTGGTCCATAAATAGACTAGAGATGAGAGCGGTACTCTTGGCACTCCAGCGTTTCAAACTTGTTTGCAGGGAAAGGCTATTTGAGTTCTTTCGGACAATGCAACAACGGTAATATACATCAATTGGCAAGGTGGCACGGGAAGTGTGCACTTGGAAGAGGAAGCCAATCAGCTGTTAGCTTGGGCCGAGAAAAATCTGATCGCTCTGTCGGCACAACATGTGGCAGAAGTGGACAACGTGGAGGCTGATTTCTTGAGTCGACACCGAGTGGACCCAGGAGAGTGGGTTTTTCAACCAGAGGTGTTTTCACAGATAGTGGGGGATATCAATAATGGATCTTATGGCGACGTTTGAGTTGGCAAAGGCCAGTCGGTTCTTCAGCAGAAGGCGGGAACGGATGTCGGAAGGCCTCGATGTGCTAATGCAGGGGTGGCCGATGGAAGGTCTTTTGTATGTGTTTCCACCATGGGCCTTAATAGGTCGAGTGGTTCAGCGAATAGAACAACACTGAGGTCTGGTGATCCTCATTGCGCCAGACAGGCCAAGGAGACCATGGTATGCGGATCTAGTTCGCCTGCTGGTGGATCGGCCATGGCATCTTCCAGCATGGAGGGATCTATTAATTTTAGGGTCTGCTTCGCATGCCTCAAGTGGATTGGTTCTTGCTTACGGCCTGGCTCTTGAAAGCACAAGGCTGAGATCCAGGGGATATTCCGCAGCGCTGGTTTCCACCTTGTTGAAAGCCAGGCGTAGGTCTACTACATTGGCGTATGTTCGAGTGTGGCGTATTTTCGAGGCATGGTGTGCTGACAGACAGTTTCAGGCTTCAAGGGCTTCAATATCGCAGATTCTTTCCTTTCTGCAGAACGGTTTTGAGAAAGGTTTGGCGGCTAGTTCTCTGCAGGTACATTTGTCAGCACTTACCTGTTATCGGGGGAAGGTGCAAGGCAAGGTCTTAGGTGCACATGTAGATATAAAGAGGTTTTTGAGAGCAGTGTCTCTCTTGAGGCTGCCGTGTAGAGTGGCTGTGCTGATGTGGGACCTCAATTTGGTGTTAGAAGTGTTGGTCCAAGAATCCTTTGAGCCTTTGGGGAAGGCTTCTCTTAAAGATCTTATGCTAAAAGCGATGTTTTTAGTAGCCATTTGCTCCACTCGGAGGATCTTGGAGGCTTGCAAGCCTTGCCATGTCGTGAACATTTTCTGTCTTTTTCGGAACAGAAGGTTGTCTTGAGACCAGTGCCATCTTTTCTGCCCAAGGTGGTCTCAGTTTTTCACGTGAATCAGGTAGTTTCTTTACCGGCATTCAAAGGTGGTGGCAACTCTAATGGAAAGATGCGGCTCTTAGATGTTCGACGCACGCTTAAGAAGTATCTGAAGGTTACAGCTTCTTTCTGCAAATCAGATAGATTGTTTGTGTTATTTGGGGGGCCTAGGAAAGGGGAAGCAGCGGCAAAATCTTCCATTTCTAGATGGCTCAAGGAGGCGATAGATTCAGCATATCTTTTGAAGGGAAAGTCGGCTCCGGAAGGGCTGAGGGCGCATTCGACGAGGGCACAGGCGGCTTCCTGGGCAGAGTATAGTTTGGTGCCGGCCAGTGAGATTTGTAAGGTGGCAACTTGGTCAACGTTGAGTTCTTTTGTCAAGCATTACCATCTGGATGTTTAGGCGGCCGGAGATGCCTGTTTTGGATCGGCGGTGCTTCAGGCTGGTCTGGTGGGCCCCTTCTGTTAATCTTTACTGCTCTGTTACATCCCCAGAGGTTCCGGGACTGGACTGGAGGGACGATAAGGAAGGTGACATTAGATTTACCTGCTAATTGTTGTTCCTTGAGGAACTCCAGTCCAGTCCCGGATCCCACCCTGGTGAGACTGCTGCCTGAAGTGGAGTGCTGCTAAGAGTAGGCTGAAAATTCCGTTTGTTGGAGTAGTCAGTTTCTTCAGGGAAATGTAGAGTTTCGTAGTAAGGGGAATTGGGTTGGTCCACTGACTTCTTTCGGAGGGGGGAGGGGCAAACCTGTGCAGCATGCTGTGTGATACCCTCTTAAAGTGGGAAGTTCACTTAACACTTACTGTAGTGGAAGTCAGTTGAAAGGTTTGAGTATATATATATATATATATATATATATATACACTCAAACCTTAACTACTTATTTGTGGCTCCGGTGTAGTCTGCTTTGTCAATAGGTATTGGTGAGGAGAGGCGGTCCTCAGCTATTTATACCAGAGTCATCAAAAGGATGACGTGCTCAGTCTCCAAAGCTGCTGGAGGAGGTACTAAATTTATTTATTTATTTATTTACAGTCTCTTATATACCGCACTATTCGGCATCAGCGCGGTTTACATGGAACAAAAATGCTCAGTACAGTTAACATGTAAGAGTTTACAGATAACAGGGCAAGTAACTTGGATAACAGGGGTAAACTATTTACAGCATTTACTAAACCCCAGAGGTTCCGGAACTGGACTGGAGTTCCTCAAGGAACAACAATTAGCAGGTAAGTCTAATTTCACCTTTTTTAACTTCCACATATACAGTAGGATTGATTTTTTTAATTTGATTTATTTATGTATTCTTGATCCAGTAAATGTTAATCAGTTTCATATGCATAATGACTGGAGACTTATTACCCCTGAATACCAAATGCATTGCAGGCTTAAAATAAATTCTATAAGAACATAAGAAATGTCATACTGGGTCAGACCAGAGATTCATCAAGCCCAGTATTCTGTTTCCAACAGCGGGCCAGTCCAGATCACAAGTACCTGGCAGATTGCTCTTCCCAAAGCAAAGAATTCATTTAGTCTCTCCACTATGGCCTTGTCTTCCTTAGCGCCCCTTTTACCCTTCTGTCATCAAATGGTCCAACTGACTCACAGGCTTTTTGCTATGAATCTACTTGAAAATGTTTTTGTGATGTGTTTTTGCTTCCACTGCAAGCTTTTTCTCAAATTCTCTCTTTGCCTGCCTTATAAGTGCCTTGCATCTAACTTGCCAATGCTTATGCTATTTCCTGTTTTCATCATTTGCTCCTTTCTCCATTTCCTGAAAGATGCTTTGTTGGCTACGACAGCCTTTCTAGCCTTACCTTTAAACCAGGCTGGCAGTCACATGGCCCTCCTTCTATCTTTCTTAAAGTGTGGAAAACATCTGGTCTGGGCTTCCAAGATAATATTTTGAAATAGGGCCCAGTCTTGATGTAAACTGCTGACATTTGCAGTTGCTCTTTTAGTTTTTCCTTAACCATTTCCTCATTTTATCATAGTCTCCCTTTTATGATCACTATTATCAAGTGGCCACAACACCGTTTACATAGATGTCAGAATAGTATTTCATAACCTTTATGTCTAGGAATCGCCTAAAGGTTAGAGACATTGTCTAGGAACAGGGAAGCCAGGGTTCATGTCCAACTGCTGCTGTCACTGAGATTGTGCTGAGTACTGACTGCAATTGTCTACTATCTTCTCTACACCCTCTACATGTTTTTCAGATGCCAGAAAGTCTAAACTTAGACATGAGTATGGATGTCCAGGATATTTCTGGGATCAGGCAAGGACGTCCAAATTCCTGGAAGCACCCAGCTAAGCCCCCATAGGACTTGGACATCCACAGAGCTGGCTTCTAAAATCACTCTGGAGACGTCTCTATCCTTTGGACGTATCTATGCCTGTTTTTAGACAGCCAAAGCATGACTAGCAATTCCAAAATAACCCTCATAATACCCCCGCCCCCCAAATCCCCCAGCATTTTTATGCTCTTAGCTGGTAGAAGCAAAATATATCTGCCCTCATTTAGGTAGCAAAAAAAAATCTGTTAATGTTTTGTAGTAAATGTGTTTCTGGAATAAAACCAATATCAGGTTTAAACTTCAACATTTCCCTACACATCAACTGACATTTCACTGGAACATTCGGTATGCTAACATTCAAAGTCACAATTTGCAGACTTATTTCCATGTCCTCAAAAAAAAATTCCCTTGCCCCCCTCCCCCTCACTCTTAAGATTCTTATTTCTCCTCCCAATCACCCCATACCATTCCCTTCCCACTTCGTCCAGCCCAGTCTCCCCCTTCCTACCTCTGAAGCAGCCTCAACCACATATACCCTCTCCTATCTCTTCTAGTCAAAATGACGGTCAGCATGACCCCCCCCCCCTCCAGCTCGCATATTCAACCACAACTACCAACTACACTATGCACACTCAAGCTGCCTCTTCCCTCTTGCACACCACTCCATATGCCCTCAACCACACCTATACTCATCAACCACCCTTAATATCCTCAAACTACTCCCCCCACTCCCTGTACACTTCGCACAAGCCTACAATCCAACATCCATCCAAAAGGTCCAGTGCTCGACATACATCAAAGCCAGCAAAAGTCTCCATAACTGCCACCGTCCCATCAAATCTACGCATCATCCTGGCTCCTGCGACCTTCACTTGTTTCGCTGCTCCTTCCTCTTCGGCATGTAAGGCCTCCTCTCTGACGCTGTAGCGCACTGCGCTCCTTTGATTGTTGACCCTGCTGCCATTTGCATCCTCCTTCCACCCAGTGCCACTGAAATGCTGCAGGTGTCTCTGTAGAATCCATAGGCTTCGTGGTGGTCATTGGACAAATCCCTGCTTTATCCAGCACAGACCATTCTTCCACCACTGTCGCTACTCTCCTACTGAAGCCAAATGGGTATAGCCACTTATAGTGTAAGCCCTCCACTTTCGGGACCCAAGTTACCTCCCTAAACTCTGTTTTTGCAGTCTGAGGAGAGATAAATTCTGATAATGTTCATTTTATATTATTCCAGGGAGCGTAATCCAGAACTCAGACTTTACTCGCTAACTTCTCCTTATCCCCATAATTATGCAGACACATGTTGATGATAACACCTGGAGAATCATTTTCTGGGGCCCCAAAGCCCTATGAGCCCTGTCGATTTCTCCTGGTGAATTCACCAGCGCCATCTCCCCCATCATACAGCAGAACATCTGCTGAACAATTTCCATTGCATTCGTAAACTCATCAATATCTGGAGTACCCCTTATACAGATATCATATCGATGGGATCTATTTTCTAGATCCTCTAATTTAGTCTACACACTTGCATTTTCCCTTCTTCGTTCAGTCACTTCTTTACACACTTCAGTCACAGACTCCTCCTGGTCTTGAGGGCATTGCTGAACTACATCTATTCTTGAACCAAAGTCTGTCATTTCGACTTTGAGTTTCTTCATTACCTTTTATGAACCTTCTCCATGGCAACATCTCCATTTACGTCAACCATTTTTGCATATCGGCTTTGGTAAAAGTAGCTCTCGAGTTCCCTGCCGTGGAGGTTTCACTCTGTGTATCACTCTCTGATTCTGCCTCTGATGGTGCAGCAAGGACTGCATAGGTCCCACGATGTAGGCCTCTCCCAGTCATTTTCCTCATGGTGCATAATGGCTGCCTGCTATCTCTACCCTTCTTTTTTGTGAAATACCAACACTGCTGCAGGTAAACTCTCGTCTCTTGAGATCTGCGCCTGCTACCTTCCTCGACTTCCTTCATTTATCAGGGGGAATTCACCATAGAAGCATCAATTGTAAACTGTGTAAGCCACCATACCATCGGGTGATGCCAACGGAAGTGATATCCACATAATTTTAAACAAATACATACAGCGGCAGAGATTTCTGGGTAAGTTACTCTAATTATCCAGCTAATGTTCCCTGCAGAGCTTTATCCACTGGTCACCTCACTGAATATCGACCGGAAAGTTCCCTTGTGCAGAGTTATTAGCGGAAACCTCCAGAAGAACATCTGTCCAGAGAGCGCACCGCCTATGTCAGGATCTCAATGGCGTTGGAAATTTCCTTTTCTGCTCACTTGTCTCTCACTGCTGATGTTTCCCAGTAGATGATAACCTTATGGTGTTATGCAAAATCCTTTCAGTAAGAGAACACAGCATAGCAACGCAGAAGATTCAATGATGCTTCACTCGGCAACAGCTTGCTGCTCACTTACATTCCCCCCTCCCCCCATGCTCGATTAGGAAAACCCAGGGGGATGTGCATGAAGTGAATCAGTGCAGAATCTGCAGCCTCCCAGTCTGCAATATTAACCCCTCACAGGAAGGACTACAGCTCCCAGAGTGCTTTGTGACACTGCCGCACAATTATTTCTCCTAAGAAGGACTACAGCTCCCAGGTACACCGTGACTCTTCTACACAGTAACTCCTCCTAGGAAGGACTACATCTAAGGTTACCAGATGGCCCTGATTTTAGCAATAGGGACAGAAAACAGCAACCTTGGGCCGGAAGGACTGGGGTTTCTAGTCCTACAAGTGCTCCTTGTGGCCTTGGGCAAGCCCCTTAACCCTCCATTGCCTCACATACAGAAACGTAGATTGTGAGCCTTTCGGGTACAAGAGAAATATATAAATACAGGGTGGCCCAAAAAAAGTGAGAACATCTTGTAAATTAAAAGCTTAAATAGAGTACTTATTTACCTTTTCTAGCTATATAACGTCTTTATTTCGACAATTTCCGGTCGCCATCTTTTTTTAAAATTTGTCAATCGTTTACATCTGTCTTTTTGAATTTTTAAATAACTTATATGCTACAAGATGTTCTCACTTTTTTGGGCCACTCTGTATACACAGTACCTGAAAGTACAGCACTTTGACTCGTAGAAAAGTGGTATATAAGCTGAGTTGAATAAATAATAAATAAATAAATAATTTTCAATTTAGTGATTTGAATATGTCAGTTCAGAGTTATATCAATGGTCTTTATACTTTGCACCATAGCAGGGACCTGCATCAGTCTTTCTATTTGTCTGCTTGGAAATGATATCGGTGCTGTCATGAGATGGTTGGGTGGGGGGGGGGGGGGGGAAAAGCAAAGGATTGCCAACTTGCTCCAGAAGCACCCAACAGGCTTCATCCAGTAATGGGTTTACCCCACTGCATGCAGGAACATTTAGTTCTGATTTATCTAGTGCACTCCATAAGAAAAGCAGTGCTACAAGTAAACCCCGGAATGCACTAAGCCTGTCAGATGCACCTGGAGCCAGTTGATAACTCTAGAGGGGCAGGGTAGTGATTCTTCTTCTCTCCTCTATGCCTTCTTGCTATAATCTGGAAAACTATAGGCTGGTTTGTCTGACCTCTCTGGTGAGTAAATGATTGCCAATGCTGCTGAAAGAGAAAATAGTGAGGTTTCTGGAGTCCAATGGATTGCAAGATCCGAGGCAGCATGGATTCACCAGAGGCAGGTCTTGTCAGACAAATCTGATTGATTTTTTTGACTGGGTGACCAGGGAGATGGACCGAGGGAGAGCCCTAGATGTGGTGTATTTAGATTTCAGTGAAGCCTTTGACACCGTTCCGCACAGGTGACCTATAAACATACTGAGCGCCCTAGGAATAGACCCTAAAGTTACTGCTTGGGTTAGAAATTGGTTGAGTGGGAGGTGACAAAGGGTACAGGTAAATGGAGCTCACTCTGAGAAGAAAGAGGTTACCAGTGGAGTGCTGTAGGGATCTGTCCTTGGTCCAATTCTTTTTAATATCTTTGTTAATGATATTGTGGAAGGGTAAGGTTTGCCTCTTTGCCAGATGATACCAAAATCTGCAATACAGTAGACACCCAGGAAGGTGCAGATAACAAGAGGAAGGATCTAGCTAAGCTTGAAAATGGTCAAGAATTTGGCGGCAGAGATTTAATGCTAAAAAAAAATGCAGGATCATGCATTTGGGCTGCAAAAATCCAAGGGAGTGGTACAGTGTAGGGAGCAAAGTACTTTTGTCCAGGAACGAAACGCGGGACCTGGACATGATTGTCGCTCACGATCTTAAAGTAGCTAAACAGGTAGAAAAGGCGATGGCAAAAGCTAGAAGGATGCTTGGGTGCATAGGGAGAGGAATGGTCAGTAGAAGAAAGGAGGTGATAGTGCCTCTGTATAAGTCTTTGGTGCGACCTCATTTTGAATATTGTGTGCAATTCTGGAGACCGCACCTTCAAAAGGATATAAACCGTTGGCAGTTGGTACAGAGGATGGCTATAAAGCATATGAGGACAGACTTAAAGATATATGTATACTTTTGATGAAAGGAGGGATAGAGGAGATATGATAGAGATGTTTAAATACTTCCGTGGCATAAATGCAAAGGAGGAGAGCCTCTTTCTATTGAAAGCAAACTGTGCTATGAGGGGACATAGGATGATGGTGAAAGGGAATAGACTTAGGTGTAATGTTGTTGTTGTTGTTAAGTGCCGTCGAGTCGGAGTCGACTCATGGCGACCCTCTAGATAGCTATCCTAAATTGTGTTCGCTCTTCAGTCAGGCGGCTCATTGTTGACAGACTGGTACCCGTAGCTGCTGTTATTGTATCGATCCATCTCATTGCTGGCCTTCCTCTTTTGCGTTGACCTTCTATCTTGCCAAGCATGATATCTTTCTCTAATGATCTCTCTTCGCATGATGTGTCCAAAGTATGAAAGTCGAAGTCTTGTCATCTGAGCTTCTAAAGAAAGTTTAGGTTTGATCTCCTCTAGTACCGACTGGTTTGTTCTTCAGGCAGTCCATGGTATACACAGTATTCGCCGCCAGCACCATAATTCAAAGGCATCAATTTTCTTCCTGTCTATCTTTTTCACTGTCCAGCTTTCACATCCATATGATGTTATTGAAAATACCATGGCTTGAACAAGTCGAATCTTTGCATGGAGAGAGACATCTCTGCTCTTGAGAATTTTATCTAGGTCTTTCATAGCCATTCTGCCAAGAGCAATGCGTCGTCTGATTTCTTGACTGCTTGTTGTTTCTTTATTGATAGTTGATCCAAGTAGGTTAAAGTTGTTCACGATTTCAATTTGTTCTCCTTCAATGATGAACCTGTTGATTATGCCAGTTGTCATGATCTTTGTCTTCTTTACATTAAGGTGCAGGCCCATTTTGAGACTATGTTCTTTGATTGTGAGAAGCAAATGTTTCAGATCATCTTGCTGTTTAACATCTGCCCTGCTATTTAACATCTATATGCAGCCCATCTGTAACATCGCCTGGTCATTTGGAATATCTTGCCTCATCTATGCAGATGATGTGCTACTATTCACACCAGTCAACGTATTGAAACCTGACTATACCACACTAACTACCTGCTTCAATGCAATCTCAGACTGGCTGCTCTCACAAAACCTCCGAATTAACTTTAAAAAAACGGAAGTTTTGATTGTAACAAGGAACAAAGACTTATCTCCCCCACCAACTCTAAGAACAAGAGATGCCGATTTACCACTCAAATCGACAATACGTTACCTAGGCATTACACTCGACCAGCGACTTAAGTTCAAAGAACATATAAAAAATACAGTTAAAGCCATCTATCACAAGATCAGGATTCTACGACACCTCAGACCAATGCTTGAACCACACGACTTCCGAACAACCTTCCAAGCGTTGGTCACCCCACACTTCGACTACGTAAATATTGTGTTACAGGGCCTACCCAAGAGTACGCTTAATCTACTACAATTGGCCATGAATACGGCTGCCAGAGTTCTACACGGAGCCTCAAGGAGTCATCATATCACTCCCATCCTATTTGAACTTCACTGGCTCCCGATATCATATAGGATTTTATACAAAGCCCTCCTCATTACCTTCAAGGCAGTTCACCAAATCTCATCATCATCATTATCTGACCTCCTGCATCACTCACAAAGCTCCAGATCCCGACGCTCCGCAACAGAAAACACACTAACGATCCCAAAATACCTAGCAAAACTCAACCAGACAACTACCACAAGAGCATTCTCATCCTTCGCCCCTAGATGTTGGAACATGCTGCCACCCAACATCAGATCACAAAAGGACCTCTCACAATTTAGAAAAGCTCTAAAAGCACCTCTTCCTACAACACTTCTCTCAGAGTATGAACTCCCCAAGCCATTCCCTCCCAACACGAACCAATGAACATGGTTAGTCAAGTAAACCCCCATATCAAACCCTCTTAGATCCCCAAGCTTTAGAACTATAAACATATGATAATTTGCTGTAAATAGTTTGAATTCTTGTTATTTATTTAACCCCAGTTATCCATATTTATTCCCTGTTATCTGTAAACTTAACATATGTTCATGCTTAAGTACAAATTGTTAAAATGTAAACCGCGCTGATGATGAAAAGTGCGGTATATAAAAGCTGTTAAATAAATAAATAAAATAAAATCTTCACTTTCAGCCAGTAATGTGGTATTGTAGCAGCGAAGTGCATGCAATGAATAAAACCAGGAGTCAGTTGCAGGTTCCAAGCCAATTTATTGTGCACAGGCTCAGACAGGGAGTGCATCCAAAAGTGATTGAGCAATGGAGTACAGGAGCAAATTCCTTATATAGAATTTTTACAGTTTGATACAGGCAAAACTTTCTATTGGTCCCGACGCCCCTTGCACCTGTCCAATCGGGGACCCTCTCTGGGCCTAGCTCCCTATTCCCCCTTCTCAGGCTATTCTAACAAAGGCATAGTCTTAGACATAGATACATTTCTACTTCAAGGCCATTTCTAGCTCAGGGAATGCAGGAACATGTCTATCATCAGCATAAAGGAATTATACAAACTTTTCAAAAGCAGTTTAAAGCAGTTTCTCAAACTCTGGTTCTCTTCAACACTAGTCTCAGGTGGGGGTTGGGGTCTAGGCCTAGTTTACAGGCCATAGCCTACCACAGTATCATAACAGCACTACCAGGACTCACAAAGCACCATACCCTACCTATCAAAAGGCAACACTGCAAATATTAAACCAATACATTTCAGAGAATAACAATACATGACCTACTGGGGGAAGAGAAAAAGTGGCAATGTCAAATAGGAATTACATAAAAGGAATACCTTAGCTCAGTTACACATGCAGAACATAGACCATCACCAAACAAGGAATCACAATTTAGAAACAGGAAGACAATAATTAAACTGGGAACCCCAAAAGCCAAACTTGGAATGTACAACAACACTGCAGAAATAAAACTATAAATTTATTTCCTCTTGTACTAAATAAAATGCAAATGTTAATGATTCACATTTCCCAGAGCTGACATATTCCAGTTAATAAATTCAAAATAAAGAGATATTTTTCTACCTTTTGTGCATTTTTTTTTAGTTGCAATTGCTCCAGCCACTTTCTTCTGGTTTCTTCGTGTCTTCTGCTAACTCTCCATCATCTGCTGTCTATTTGTCCTTTCTTCTCTCTTCTAGTCTTTTTCCATTCTCTCTCTACATCTACTTTAACATACTGATCTTTCTCCTTTTGCTCTTTCCTCATTCCTATTTCATCCACTCAAATTTTACCCCTCCATCCTGAATCCCCACTTACTCTCCCAGTACCCGGCCAATTGAAGATTTTTCTTCCCTCCCACAGAAAATATTTTTCCCCTCTCCATTTCACTCTCCCAGCCCCATCCCATTCTAATCCTCCTCCAACATCAGCTCCCTTCTAGTTCCAGCCTCAACCAGCATCCGCTCCCTTCTAGTCCCCACATCAGCCCATTTCCAAACAGACAACATGAGAATTTAAGATTACTCTTCCAATAGATTCTTGCAAGCAACTTAAAAATAGACTGGGGCATTGCTACTCTAATCTATTACAGTTTCATGTATGTGATGTGTACCAGGATTTTCAGTTAATCTAATAACATACAAAGAAAACATTATAACACACATTTACCCCCTTGATTTAATTACTTACTTTACTTTGTAAAATGAAGTTGTATAATTCACTATTATTTGTTACTATTCACTGTATACAATAATGTTGGTTGTTTCGCCTTTCTTTTAATAATTTTCTTTTCTTTTTACTATTTTTTTTTTTAATATCTTTATTTATTATATAAAACAGAACAAAACCTACATAACACATCTACAAAGTTAACTGCACAGAAACCAAGATACACAAACCTCTCCCCCACTACACACAAAAGAAACAGAAAACACTTCCCCCCCTCCCCCCTCTCCCTTCCCCTCCCCTCCCCCCCCCCCAGGGCTTGCTAGCAACCAAAAGAAATAAAACAACAACAAAGAAGTTTTCCCCATATCAGGACACAGGCGCATGAAACTATCACCACCAAGACTACAAAGAGAAAACATGGCGAGGGGTTACATCAGTACTAAACATGTATCTCTCTTAGTAGGCTGCACGGGTGCGAGTCCTATCCATGAAGTCCCGCAAGGCTGCCCAGCGCGAGAAGGTCGCAGGCATCCGGGGAGCCCCTTTACGAGGCATTTGTTCATATTTACTGTATAAGCAAACAGAATTCCACCAAACAACCCAGTGTACATCATATGTATGCTTCCAATTATTCACAATCAAGTATAAAGCGATGCCCAGCATAAAATCTAACAGGAAAAAGCAGTCTTTACGTAATGTCGAGATGCTAGCAAGAGAGCGGAAACAGATAACCCTCCAGGACAAAGGAGCACTAAAACTTAAAACTGTCTGTGTCCACTCCCACACTTTAGTCCAAAAGACTTGTAGGCAAGAACATTCATAGACAATATGAGCAAGCGTCCCTACCCCCTTCAGGCAAGACCAACAGCAATTTCCTACACCTCCGCCCCACCTACTGATCCTAACTGGGGTGTAGTAAGCTCGATGGGCAAAAAAGAACAACACTTTGGTTATTGCCGCTGATTTGGACACTCGCGTCTGTTGAGACCAGAATCTCCGCCAACTTTGAGGCGGTAATGTACACTCAGCATCAAGCTCCCAGCCCCTCTGCGTACCTTCAGTCTGCAGTCGCTTCCGCTGACATAAAAGATCATAGTAGTGCGAAGCCACACCTTTCCCTACCATGTCCTCACGTGCCTGGAGGAGCATTCCAATTAACCCCACTTCAGCTTGTGGTTCGGCGGTCTTAACCCCAATCTTGCATACACAGTGCTTAAGTTGCAACCACTGAAAGTACAGTGAGCCCGGGAGACCAAACTCCTCTCGCAATCTCTCAAACGGTTTCCAGACTCCCTGCACCAACAGCTGCCCCAAGACCCAGACCCCTCTGGAGTACCATTTGTGCCAAGCAAACGATTTCTGCTGAATTTTAAAGACAGGGTTGTACCACAGGGGAATAAGGTCACAAGACTCTTCGCCCTCCAACCTAAGGGCCCTGCCTAACGCTCTGAACGCCAACTGAGTATCCACCACCATAGGAGGGCAGTGCTTCTCCTCGGGAAAAAGCATACCAGGAAGGTATTTAAGAGGGAACGGTGCTAAAAGAGACTCCTCCACTTCCAACCAAACCGGCCTTTGTCCAGAGCCGTCCCATACCCAGCGGGAACCCTGCTTTAACAAGAAAGCTTGGTGGTATAGACGAAAATCAGGGAATTTCACCCCACCTACCTCCTTACTGCCTTTGAGTTTTTGAAGAGCAATTCTGGGAGTTTTATTCTGCCATAGAAACTGCGTTAACAACCGCTCGACCTGTTGATACACAGAGTCCGGAAGGTAACAGGGCAACATTTCCAAGACATAATTAACTTTAGGGACAATAGTCATTTTAATTGTTTCCATTCTGCCCCACCAGGACATATTTAGAGGGGACCAATTAGTAATTAGCGCCCGTACCTTCTGAATGAGAGCATCAGCATTATATGCCACTGTTTCCTTCAGTGGATGGCAGTAATAAACACCCAGATATTTTACCATTTTCCCTTCCCAGACAAAGGGGAATTGACTCATGTCTTCCTTACAAACGTAAGAATTTAACGGGAAGGCAACCGACTTTGCCCAGTTGATCTTATACCCAGAGAGCCCAGAATACCGTTCCATTTGAGTGAGAATGTGCGGCACTGACTTCGGTTCTGTAAATAGTAAAAGATCGTCAGCATAAGCCGACACTTTAATTTCTCGAGCCCCTAACTGGACCCCAGTAATTTGAGAAGTCTGTCTGAGACATAGGGCTAAGGGCTCAAGGGCCAAATTAAAAAGCAGCGGGGACAGGGGGCAGCCCTGTCGGGTGCCTCTTCCAGACAGATATCCCGCGACTGCGTGGAATTCACACACACATTCGCGATTGGGCAAGTATATAGAATCTTGAGTAACGCAAGGAAGCCCTCTCCCATACCGAACCATCGGAGAGCCGCAAAGAGAAAGGGCCATTCTAAACGGTCAAAAGCTTTTTCTGCGTCTAACGACAGACCCACGAAGGGACAACTGCAATTCTCTGCACCCGCTATGACATGGCACAATAATCTCGCGTTGTCGGCCGTCGAACGCCCTGTGACAAAACCACATTGGTCTGGGTGAATTAGCTGGGGTAAGACATCATTCAGTCTCTGAGCTAATACTGTTGCAAATATCTTGTAGTCAATATTTAAAAGGGAGATAGGTCGATAGTTCCCCACTGACTGTGGATCACGCCCCGGTTTTTCCAAAACTATCACATTAGCCCTCGCGAAAGCACCCACGGACGCAGGCCCCTCCCCCAACCGCAAGAAATATTGCTGCAGATAAGGAACGAGGTCCTCTGCAAAGGTCTTAAAAAACTCTACTGGAAGTCCATCAGGACCAGCGGCCTTCCCTGAGGCCAACGACCGGATAGCCTGCCGAATCTCCGCCTGAGAGATAGGGCCGTCTAGCGTACCCGAAATATCTTCATCCAAAATAGGCCGCTGCAACCCTTGCACAAACTCGTCAAAGCCCTCCTGTGAAAATGTAGTTTCAGATGAGTAGAGCTGCGCATAATATCCTCGAAAGAGCTCAGCTATTCCCTCATCCGAAGTTACAAAGCGATCTTGCTCAGCGCACTTAAGCGCCGCAACTCGGTGAGCCTCTCTACGCGCCTTAAGGGAACTGGCCAACAATCTTCCAGCCCTGTTGCTCTCCCAGTAATAGGCACCATTTTGCGCCTTTAGATTCCGCGCAACCTCGTCGGACAGCAGCTCATTATACTGACATCGTAAACGCTGCAGTCGCAGGAGTACACAAGGGTCAGTTCTTGCCACCAAAACCCGTTCCCCCGCTTTAATTTGTGCCTCCAAAGCCTTGCACTGCGCCCTTGCGGACCGTGCCTGGGCTATCCCAAAGCTCGTAATGGTGGCTTTAATGGAGGCTTTAAAGCCTTCCCACCACGCCCATGGCGGAGTGTCCTGCGGCAAGTTAAACTGAAAATAATCAGCAATCGCCGTTCGGATCTTAACACAGAACTCTTCATTGGCCACTAAGGACCTATCAAAAGACCATCTGGGGGAATTAGTACCATTTTGAGCAGCCTCTAGTAAGAGATATTGCCGCATGGTCTGAAATATGCGCTGGATGTATATCAGAACCTGCTATGCAGGGCATTAAGTTTTTTGAGATAAGGAGAAAATCGATCCGAGACAGAGACTGATGGGGCGGAGAGAGAAAAAAGTGAACTCCAGCTCTTTAGGATGTTGTAAGCGCCAAACATCCACCAAACCTCTGTCACGGATTAAGGACGTAAGTATTGTAACCGCCCTTGAGGCCTTGGAGGTTCTGGGCGGCTTTCGATCCAACAGAGGGTCAAGGGCCTGGTTAAAATCCCCTCCTACAAGTAGATGTGAATCCTGAACCAGATAAATCTCCTTGGCCAAAAAATTAAAAAACTCTGGGCTGTCACTATTAGGGGCATATACATTCATAACAGTCAAGCCAAACAGGCCCAACTGAAGATGCGCCTTCACCCACCTCCCCTCCGCATCTGCATTGGTCTGCAAGACTTGTGGGGCAAGAACACTCCGTACTAAGACCGCTACCCCATTGTGTTTGCGCACTGCAGCTGAGAACGCCACTAGCGTATAGGGCCTGATGCTGAGTTTCATAGATTCATTTCTATTCAAGTGTGTCTCCTGAAGAAGCAATATGTCAGCTTTTTCACGCTTGCTATACGTAATTATTTTCTTTCTTTTACTGGGACTGTTTATACCTTTGACATTTAGCGAGAGAATCTTTAAGGGTGCCATTCTACTCTTCAACTAAAGCATTTCGTCTATCATCATGCTTCCCCCTAATATGTCTACAGCCCCCCCTCCCGTCAGCCCAGCCCAGCCCCTGAGATCCAGCCATGCACATAGCCGTGCCTTATTGGTTGCCAGCCCCCATGTCCTTATACCCCAAACAAACCGCCCATGCCACCAAAGCCTGTGTTTTGTACTAGCAAGCCCCGGAGAGAACCCCAACCCTGAAAATCTACTAGGTGAGCCCGTAGTGAGCCAAACGGCCCCAGCGGGCGAGAAGGCACATCGTAGCGCTGCTAAATGTTAGGCAGCAATGTATGAGCGCTATACAAGAAATAAAAAATATCCCCAACCACCAAGCCATATATACAAGTAACCCAATCCTTTGTTGCATATTGGGGCCCTCCCTTTTCCACCATATGACAATCAAATATTAACAGGAGAATCAACTACTACTGGTGCCACCACGGGCACAGTAGGCTTAAGATCTCTTCTGTTCGCATTAACACGAACTGCGACCCACCGGCCTCCCGGTCAGTTACCAAAGACAAAGGCCATTATCTCATAACTGCCGCTTCTTTCTCCTCTAAGTAAAGATGTAGGGCTTCAGGCTCCTCAAAGGTTCTTGTCTCGTTATGAAGCGTCACACGCATCCGGGCAGGATACAACAGGCCAAATCTAGCCTGCAAGCTCTGTAGCCGGGGTCGCAATGCGAGAAATCTCTTGCGTCTGTCCACAGTACTCTTTGCATAGTCTGGGAAGAAAAACACTCTATGTCTCTCAAACTCCACCGGTGAACGGGATCTTGCCGCACCCATTATGTCCATTACTTGCTGGTATCTTAGGGCCCTCAAAATGATCGGTCTAGGTTTCTTGTTGTTGAGTTGAACCACTGCCGGCACTCTATGGGCCCTGTCGATTTCGAAAGGCAGTTCAAAAGAAAGATTTCAGTACCGTGGGGATCATTTTTTGTAAAAATACTACCATGTTCTTTCCTTCTGCCCCTTCCGGCACTCCCACAATCCGAATGTTATTTCGGCGGGCCCGATTGTTACCCTCCTCCAGCTCTCTTTGCAAAGAGCGAATTTGCTTGGCTTGTTTGTCCACCATGCGGAGTCTCTCCTCGTGCACTGCCACAGCATTTTCCACCTTCTCTTGGCGCACTGAAAGATTTTCAAGAGAGCTTCTCACCTCCCCGATTTCCGCACGCATCATCGCTAGGGATTCCCCATTTGCCTGCATTATTTCTTTCATTCCTCGCAGCTCCGCCAAAATCTCCTGCAAGGCCTCCGGCTGCGGGTGTTCCCGAGCGGCCGCCATTTTTTGCGGGGAGGGGGGCTCTGTCTTTGTACGCTTTGCGCTGTTACTTTGCGCCGTACCAAAGTCCAGTTTTGCTGGTTTGGGACCCGCCATCGCACTTTATGTTTCCTGCAAGATTTTGAAGAGAAAAAATATAAAACCGCCAGCGCTATTCAGGATTTTTGATCTCGCCACGCCGGAGCTCCAGCATTAGCCGTCCGTCTCGCTCAGCATCAGGCTCCGCCTCCCTTTTTACTATTTTTTAAAATTCCCTTTAATCAAATAAACTCGCTTTGACTTTAATAAGCAATTCAATTTTCAGCAAAGCTGCTAACTTTTATTTTTCCTTTAAACACCTTCATAATTTTTCTTAGCCTTTGTACACAATATGCAAATTCACGCAACCTATAAGATATCTAAGGAATGGTTAATCGTTTTGGGTTTTTCTCTTCCCCCCTCCATCACACTTGTCAAATCCAGGATCCATGTAAACTAGTCTTAAACATAATCTAATGAAATTGTGCTCATGAGGGTATATTTCTCAGTAAAACTGCCTGGCCAATTTTGATTCAGGGAGAAGAGGCATGGGTAGTGGAGGATTCGAATCATGATTTGACTAATTTCCTGAAAACTTCAAGTGATATTATTCTCTTCCATGCCACCTTAATTGTCTCCCTGATTATAGAGGTAGATAAAGTTAATATTTTGAAAGCTTATTTCCATAAAAAGGATTACCTGTTTTGTGGTCAAAAGATCACTATTTTTCTGGATGTCTCTTGTTTTACCCAGGCTAGGAGAAAGTCCTTTTTGCAGCTGAAGCCTTGGTTTTTGGCTACAGGAGGGACTTTCTGCATGTGAATTCCTTATAACTGTTTGATTTCTTTTAATGGGGTACATTATATATTTATAGATCTGACACAGCTTGAAAATTTCCTAGAGGGTCCAATTGGTGCATCGTTTTCTTGATTACTATGTTTCTTTTTGGATGTATATTGTCCTACAGGGCTGGGGTTTCTATGATTATTTGTTTATTTCGCCTTTCAGCCAGGGTTCTATGGTCCCTGTAACGTGGGCTATGAAACTAATGTTTGTTTTCGTTTCAGAAGTGGTGTTATATGTTCTTATTTTTTTATATTTCTTGGAATTGCTTGTTATTTTTTCTGTTTGTATGTAAAGCAAAACATTTTCAATTAAAAAAATACCGCTGCCAATTGGAATCAGAAGTTGTTATTTTGTATATACAGGAATTAGCAACATGCATGCTTTACTTTAACTGTGTTCTCTATTTTCTCCCTGAAAACTTTTTTTTAAATAAATAACTTCTCTAACAAGGCTTGCTGCTATCTGGCAAGAAGGCCTTCTCATGTCCTTGAGCTATGTAATCTCTCTCTCGCTAGAGATATATTCTAAAAACACAAATCCTTGCCAAACTGTTATCTGTGCCAGGTACTTCTATCAAGTTATTACATCAGTGTATAGTACATTTCTCTTCCCAAATCACTGAATCAGAGAATCCATTTCATACTACAGTACAAACCCATAGAGATAGCAAAGAAAAAAAACCACTAGCTGTACAAACACATTACCACTGCAAATCAATCACAGAATCTCATCTTCCTTTAAATATTCATTAAACTGACACATCACTTCACGTCATTAGACCACTTCCACCGGTGCACTGTCCATTAAAAATCCTTCTATTTCATTATTAATATCATATTTCACTTCACACAATACCTTCTAAAAAACCTTCTTCATACCAACTACATAAATACATAGACCTTCATACTATTGTATCTTTATATACTATTGCATCCAGAAAAATCAAACTATTAAAACTCAGTGCTCCTTTTAAATGAACTGCAGGTAGAAGATATCAATTTATTTCAGCTCATTGCAAATAACTCTCTATATATGTCCTAATTAGCATCAAACATTCAATATAACTAAAGTCCTTATGATATGAACATTATTCTTTCAAAATATTTTAGCAATTTCAATAGAAGGGCAATACGTACAACAAATTGAATACTAATAATATTAGGTAATGGAGCACTTTCCATAACTTCAGAAGAAGTACCCGAGCTGGAAAGAAACCAATTTGAATTTGCTATATAAGGAAAATCACAAATTGAAATGCTTACTTAAACTAAGGATTACCACAACAAAAACAAAAATTAGTATGTACAGAAATTACAATGTTACATCTGTCTTTTTTCCACTTAGACTGAGATATGGAAAGCTTTCAAAACAAAATGCATTTCTTATCTGAAAGCCAAAATGCATAACTCAAATACAGAAAAACAATTGAAATTACTTTAAGACCCAAGAGTGAAACAAACAAAAGAAGACAAATCGGTATAGTCTTTACACATACCGACTAACCATGATAAGAAAACAGACATTTCAAATATCAACTTGCAAGTCTGGCAAAATACGGCTCTGACTTACTAAAGACGAAAATCAGCATATGAAAACATAACAACTAATTATCAAGTTAAAGCCAAACCATCTTTTACAACTAGAAAATGTTATCTTTTTAAAATATGACGTCAGAGAAGCAAACAAATGAATCATTATACACTTTCTCTTCTAATACAAACAACTTATGTTTCTCTTAAGATTTTTCATGTATCATTGTCTCACACCATGTAAGGATGACCTACTCAGGACTAGTGTGCAGCCTCCCTAAATCACCAACTGCCATTTTATAATTCAAACAGCTCTAAAATAAATCCCTCCTGAGGGGAATTGTAATGCTTCATTACCACTAGTCATTGAATACCATTGTGCTATGGGGTTTTGTTTAAAAAACACATACTAAGCAAGTTCTGCATTGTATTTAATACTCACAATCCTCAGTCCTCCATCTGCTTTGCCTTAAATACAGAGAAAGGCGATCCGAGTCACGGCAAAATTGTTTGCATGCTCTACTCCTGACTGGGCGCACCAAGTAAAATCATCCCTTGTTTTTTAAACCAATTATCTAAATCCAGTGCAAGTAAGAAAACACACACACAGGATTATACCTTAACAGTGTCGGCTTAAGGCCTTAAGTGAGAGATTCACAGGTTTGCAAACTTGAGCAGTCTCCTGTAATCCCTCCTCTGTTTAATAGTACTTATTTTATTAGGAAAAACCTGCTAAATTATACAATTTTATCACTCTACATCATGGTTTTGCTTCACTTTCTGTTTCTCTACATGTTACAGATCAAGATAAACACTACATGTTTCAGGTCAAGCTGCTTCTGGAAAATACAACCTTGGCTTCTATATACATACACTGCTAAGCTGTTAGAAAAATTCTCATTCTCCATATTATGAACTCTTTCAAAGGGTCCTGATACCCCACTTTGAATCCCTTTTTATAAGTTTGATGATGGAGACAGTCTGAATATTTACTTTCATATTTCAGCACTTTTTGCGTATTTGGATCTGATGATGCTGTCAGGTAGGCTTGAAGGCCTATGACAGTAGCTAAATACATGCAGTCTATCTCTATGGGGCCTAGCCCTCCTTCAGCTCTAGGAATGTACAGTCTTAGCATACACCGATTCTGGGAAGGACACGGGCAAGGTCCCGGTGGACGCCGGTAACCTGGTGATCGGCCCGGGTCCGGCGTCCTGCTGCGGGGCTGGGGGGGGGGGGGGTACGTCATGGGCCCAGGCGGAGGACGTGCTAGACGCGGCAGCGTCATTTAAAATCATTGGCTCCGCAAGCGCGAGGAGCGGAGCCAATGAAACGGCCCTGCACGCCCGCGGCTTTAAAAGGGGGGGGAGTCTGGCGGCTCCCTCCTTTCCAGCGTCGGGCGTGCAGAGGGACAGCTTCCCTCCCTCCCCTTGGTTATCTGGAGGAGGTGAGGGCGGTTTGGGGTGTCGCAGCCGGGGGGCAAGGCGGGATCCCGGAGGTCTCCGGGGTCCGGAGCCTTTAGGACATACTTGGGCGGGGGTGGGGTGCCCCCGACCCGGATAAGCCCTGCTGGTCATTGCTAGTCACATGGCGAGGTCGGGGAAAGGGCGGTAGCAAGTTGGCCAGTGCCAGGACACGGCCGAAGTGGAGGCAAGGTCACCTTGCTAGTCATATGGCGGGTGAGGTTTGGCTCCGCTTTGGGGGATTGTTAAGATTGTTATGTTTTGGAATGTTAATTGTTTATGAATATAATAAAGCTGCGACCAGTTGGTTCTTCCACGTTAAGAAGGCTATGAGTGATTTGTAAAGGGGTGGGAAAGGTGGGGGGTGGGGGGGGCAGTAAAGATGGGTTGCGCAGGAGGGATAGGATGCCGGGTCCGATCTACCAAGGTTATTGTAAATTACTTCATGGGCATGGGGGAGATTTTTTGTTCACACATCCAGTGTTTCAAGATCTTTAAGAGGCCAGTTCACAATGCCAAAGCTGTATCAGAGTACAGGAATTGCCAGCTGATTGATGGTTTGTATCTTATTCCGTGATGTTAAAGCACTTTTCAGTAACAATTTTAATTTCCTGTAATATTCTTTACTGATTTCTCTCTCAGTAATTTCTGCTTAAATGTCATTCCTTCTTCTACTCCAAGATACTTATCATATACATTCCTGTTCTTTATGTCACAGCCCTCAGCTAGGGAGATGTTTTCCATTTTGCTCAATTTTCCCCTAAAAAAAGTTTTCTTAGCATACTTGTCAAGGTCAATAGTCATTCTGATATCATCAGGAAGGCTTTTTACCACACAGAGTAGCTCTGCTAATTGTTGGTCGCTGGAACTGTAGAGCTTTGGATCGTCTACAAATAGTAGATGGGATTCTGCTTCTGGGCTGTTACCTTCTTTAGGAGTCAGGCTAAATCCGTATCCCAAAGAGTTGATGAGATTACTCATTGGATTAAGCGCCACACAAAATAGAAGTGGTGACAGGGAATCTCCCTGAAATATTCCTTGCTGATTCTTAATGTTAGGAATGATGTACTGACCATCTTCCTTGCTCAAAAGTGTGGTTTGCCACATCATCATGGTGAACTTAATGCCCTCTATCAAACCTGGATTTATTTTATTCATTTCAAGGCAATGTATTATCAAAGCATGTGGGACGCTGTCAAAAGCTCTCTTATAACCAATCCATGCTAAACTGAGATTTCTGCCTTTCTTAGCACTGGCCATGGTGGCCTTATTCGACATTAATTGGTCCTTGGTTCCATATGATCCCCTCTTATTGCCTTTTTGCTCTATTGCCATGTTATTGAGCTTGATATGACCTTATATTATCTCTGCATCTACTGCGGTGAACAGCTTATAGATTGTAGGTAAACAAGTTATTAGTCTGTAATTACTGGGAATATTATTTGGGTCCCCCTTTGGAAGGAGAAATGTCCTTCCTGTAGTAAGCCATTGCGATGTTAAGTCTTGCTGCTTGAACAATTAATTTTTGCAGTTTACCGGGTCTTGGTGGAGTGATGTTAACTGTTTGAGCCAAAAACTGGTTACTCCATCTGGGCCAGGGTTCTTCCAGTTAATTTTCACCTGCATTCCAGCTCTTCCGTTGTTACTGCAGGCCATTCCATAGGTTTGGATGTTTGCTTTTTTCTAAATGCTCCTGTATGTAGGGAAACCATTCTGCTTCTTGATTGTGCTCTGTAGGGTTCTCGTATAGTTTTCTCCAGAAAGTTTGTGTGTCAGCTTTGGTCAGTTGTACTTTTGCCATATTAATGCTTTTTCCCCATTTCCCTGTAGAATTGGTTTCAATTCTCTCTAGTTTATTTTGATATCTTCCTTTTCTGTTTTCTATACTTTTGCACTGCTACTTTCAATTTATTGTTGGAACATACAAATTTCGGGTCTTCTTCTGTTAATGCAGCATTTTTCAGTTTTATGACTTGGATCTCCCTCGATATCTTTTGATCGTAATCCTTTGAGATTTTTATTTTATTTAGCAATGCATTTCACTGGGTCAAAGTGGTTTACATTCAGGTACGATATATGTTTCCCTGTCCCTGAAGGGTTCACAATCTACGCTTTTTGTACCTGCAGCAACAGAGGGTTAAGTGGCTTGCCCAAGACTACAAGGAACACATGTGTGATTAGAAACCCCAGTCCCTCCGGCCCAATGCAACTGGCTCCAACCACTAGGCCACTCCTCCCTCCATCTATCAGGGATACATCTGCATGCAATTATTCTATTTTATTTTCAATGCGCCTATTCCGAGTAGGAACTAATTATTCTCTTTTTCTTCTGGCCCTGCACTTTAGTTGGTAGTATTTGATTTATTTTGGTAACGTCAATAAATGGTCCCTTTATACTGGATATGGCCTTGTTCATCATAATTATTATACTGTGCTGTGTTACTGTAATTTACCTGCCTGTGTCTGTATTTTATTTACTGTTGGTTTTGTTTTTGCACCTACGGCTCCCTTGCTAATTCCTTGCGTTCTGATTTGGCTACTCCCCCTTTTGATGATGTACCTGGTGACATCATCATCTTTCTCCTTTAATATCAAAATGCCAGCAGTATTTGCACCACAGGAAGGCATCGAAGGAGCACGCCCAAGGAGCAGATCTTGCTCCTTGGGGGCAACTCCTGGGCAACTACCATGAGCTTGCTATATCTACTTAGTATCTGCTTCCTCACCTCCCCTATTGTACTGCTGACGACTCCCTTCTGTTTGCTGCCCTCGCCTACTCTACCATGGGCTTGGTCCCTCCCTGCATTATCGCCACTAGCTCCTGGTTCCTTTGTCTCTTCCATTTCAGCTGCTTCTATGCCTGCCATTCCGGTCATTTGGTCTGTATGACCTCCGAAACTGCCAAATCACTATTCATCACGAAAGGTAAGGTTTCTCATTCCTTATCTTTCTTCTGCCTCCTCCTCTCCCCCAATCCTTCAGGAATTAAACCCCTCAATAGCTCTACTTAACTAAAGTAAGGCAGATCTAACAGCTGACACCCTTCTTTGCTACAATTTGAGAGCGAGTTCCAGATGCTGGCTGCGTATAGAGACAAGGCGCGTTCACATGTTGTTTGATTTCTTGTTGTCAACTCTTGGGGAAAGGCGAGCATGCTTTTTGCAGAGCTGCTTCTGGCGCGATTTTCCTGAGGTCTTTGTAGGCGGTTCTGGAGATACTGTGGGCCAGAGTTGTGGAGGAGTTTGAAGGCAGTTACAAAGGACTTGTATGGGATTCTGGGTAGAAGAGGTAGCCAATGTAGATCCTTCAGTGTATTGGGGAGATGTAGCTAGATCTGGGTGCGCTTGTTGAGTATTCGAGCAGGGGCATGAGGAGCAAATTGTAGGGGATGGAGAGAGTTTTTGGACAGACCTTGCAGGATGGCTTTGCAAAAATTGAAGTGTGGTAATATTAGGGCTTGGAAGACTGTCCTGAAGTCACGTGGTTGAAGGAGCGGTCGAAGGTACCGGGTGATTCTTGTTTTATTGTAGATAGTTTGTGTTACTTTTCTAATGTGCGGTTGGAGTGAGAGGTGATGATCAATAATAGCATCAAGATAATGTACACCTAGCTGAGGTGCAGCCCCAAAAAGAGACCATGTTTGTGATTTGCCATGTTACTCTGTCCTATTATTTTTCATTTCCTATCATTTGATGGATGTCTTTCTTTCTTCTTATTGTGACTGTAAATCAATTGTTTTATTTTATTGCATACCCCTCTGGCAAAGGGCGGTATATTAAGAACCAAATAAACCATACTTCTCACCTTAGGTGTTAAATTTAACTTGGGTAAATTTTCCCTTGCTTGGAACCCAGCATATTCATCTCGTTACATTTGGACCTGGAGTTCTATCTTGAATTTCTCCACCTCTGGGTCTTTCTCCTCCCTTTCTACCTCCTCCTACTTGATGTATTGACCCATCCTTTATTCAGCTCACTCTCCTGCAGTTCCAGATCTTTCGGTTCCATCTCCCCCCTAAACCTCTCTTTCTTTTTCTGTGTCTTCCTTTCTTCTGGTCCTCTCACCTAGGTCTCCTCATCCCTGTATTCCCTTTTGCACAGAAGCCCTTAGTTGCTTTCAGATGTTATCATTCACATACTTCTTTACTTTGATCTGTGAAATTAAACATGTTAAAATTTGCATCCATTGCTTTTTGCTGTTTTTCTAGTGGTAATTGTCCTCTTTTTTTCAGTTTTGTGTGGATTCTCTTTGCATATCCTCTTGATTTAAATAGAAATATAGGGTTTGTAGCATAACAATAGCAGTACATTATTTCCCCCTTTATATGCAAATGTCCACTTACGAGTAGTTAATCCTCTTAACTGTTTTATTCATTTCTGTGGTTTATCTCCTGCCACAGTGGATTCATGAATAGGCCCACAATGTCCTGTTTTTGTGGTGGGGATGTTATCTACATCTGCAGTGCTTGCACTATCGCAACCACCATGGTTAGCCCTAGTGCAAAAGCTATGGGTGGGCACATTTTTATCCTGGGCAACATGAGACCGGAATGATTTTCTTTTTCATTCCTACCATACTTCAATTGTAGTGTCACCTTGCTGAGATTTAGTATAGATGTTATACAATGGGGTCACCACATGAAGGTACTCAGCAAGACTGAAGCAGGGAACTTTATTCTCTCTCCCTAAGAGATGCACATTAATTCAGAAAATGTTAGTGAATTTTTATGTTGCACACCTCTTTTTCCCCCATGTGGACTCTATTATGATTCATTAGTTGTGAATTTGTGAGGAAACATTTCCCACATTCAGTACAACTAAAAGGTTTCTCCCAGGGCAGTTTCTCCAAATGAGTTAGTGTTGTGAGATTCAAGACTGTCTTGGTATGTGCTTCTAAGCCCGTGTGTTCTTAGACAATCTTTACGACTGAAACATTTCCCACAGTCAGTACAACTAAAAGGTTTCTCCCCAGTGTGGGTTCTATGATGCTTCACTAGTTGTGCTTTCATAAGGAAACATTTCCCACATTCAGAGCACTAAAATGGTTTATCACCCATGTGGATGCTCTGATGTATTCTTAAAGAATCTTTACGACTGAAACATTTCCCACAGTCAGTACAACTAAAAGGTTTCTCCCCAGTGTGGGTTCTATGATGCACCACTAGATGTGAGTTCTTGAGGAAACACTTCCCACAGTCAGTACAACTAAAACATTTCTCCCCCGTGTGGATTCTATGATGCTTCACTAGTTGTGCTTTCATAAGGAAACATTTCCCACATTCAGTGCACTGAAATGGTTTATCACCCATGTGGATGCTCTGATGTATTCTTAAAGAATCTTTACGACTGAAACATTTCCCACATTCTGTACAACTAAAAGGTTTCTCCCCCGTGTGGATTCTATGATGCTTCACTAGTTGTGGTTTCATAAGGAAACATTTCCCACATTCAGTGCACTGAAATGGTTTATCACCCATGTGGATGCTCTGATGTATTCTTAAAGAATCTTTACGACTGAAACATTTCCCACATTCTGTACAACTAAAAGGTTTCTCCCCTGTGTGGATTCTATGATGCAGCACTAGTTGTCCTTTTCTGAAGAAACATTTCCCACATTCAGTACAACTAAAAGGTTTCTCCCCTGTGTGGGTTCTGTGATGCAGCACTAGTTGTCCTTTTGTGACGAAACATTTCCCACATTCAGTACAACTAAAAGGTTTCTCCCCTGTGTGGGTTCTGTGATGCAGCACTAGTTGTCCTTTTGTGACGAAACATTTCCCACATTCAGTACAACTAAAAGGTCTCTCGCCCGTGTGAGTTCTATGATGCTTCACTAGCTGTGAGTTTGTGATGAAACATTTCCCACATTCAGTACATCTGAAAGGTTTCTTCCCCGTGTGAGTTCTATGATGCTTGTCTAGATCTGAGTTAGTGAGGAAATATTTCCCACATTCAGTACAACCAAAATGTTTCTCCCCTGTGTGAGTTCTCTGATGCATCACTAGATCTGAGTTAGTGAGGAAACATTTCCCACAAAGAGCACAGCTAAAACGTTTCTCCCGAGGCGGTTTCTCCAAATGAGTTAGTGTTGTGAGGTTCATGACAGTCATGGTATGCGCCTCTAAGCCCATGTGGATACTCTGGTGTGTTCTTAGACAATCTTCATGACTAAAACATTTCCCACATTCAGTGCACTCAAACGGTCCCTCTTTTGTGTGAGATTTTCGTAGAAGTGCTGTGTGCACCTCGTGTGTGAAAGAGTTTCCCCATTCATCTTTCTTCTCTTCTTTCTCCTTTTCCTGTGTCATCTCCGCACCTGCTGGACATAAAAATAAGATATTAGTTATGTGTTAGTTTCCACAGAGGTATTTATGGGTCTCTTAATTCCTATAATCTCTGCTCTGGGATTATCCCACATCTCTGACCCATCATCTGTGATTAATGTGACAGAGGGAGAAAGTTAAACTCTTGATGTCCCACCTTTCATATAAAAGAGCAAAGCAGCTTATAATAAAATTAAACAACTACAAATTGCTGGCCAGTATTCAAAGCACTTTCTATATGTAAAGAAAGAAACATGATGGCAGATAAAGACCCTACGGCCTATCCAGTCTCCCCTTCCATGCTATCTACCACAGTCCTTTTGTTTCCTTTAGAGATCTTCTATGTTTGTCCCATGCTTTCTTGAATTTAGATACCATTATTGTGTCTACAACCTTCACTGGGAGACTATTCCATGCATCTACCACTCATTCCACAAAGAAATATTTCCACATATTTCTCCTGAGTCTATTCCCTTTGATATTCATCCTATGTCCCCTCTCTGCAGAGCTTTCTTTCAATTGAAAGAGGCTCTCCTCCTGTGCATTTATGCCCACAGAGGTATTTAAATGTCTCTATCATATCTCCTCTCTCCCTCCTTTCCTCCAAAGTATACATACTGAGGTATTTAAATCTGTCCCCATATACCTTATAATGAAGACTGTGTTCATGAGGAACTAGCTAAAATAAAAGTAGACAAAGCCATGGGACTGGAAGGGAGAGATCCAAGAATACTGAGGAAAATTGGGGACATTCTAGGAGCTCCACTGTCTGACCTTTTCAATGCCTCTTTGGTGTCAGGAGTGGTGCCAGAGGATTGGAGTGAGGCACATGTGGTCCCTTTACACAAAAGCGGACGTAAGGATGACATTGAGAACTGCATGCCAGTTAGTTTCACCTCTGTGGTAAGTAAATTATTGGAAAGGCTACTAAAGGAGAGAATAGTGAGGTTTCTGGAGTTCAGTAGATTACCGGATCGAGGCAGCATGGATTCACCAGGCAGGTCTTGTCAGATAAATCTGATTGATTTCTTTGACTGGGTGACCAGGGAGTTGGACCGAGGGAGAGCCCTAGATGTGGTGCATTTAGATTTCAGTAAAGTTTTTGACACCGTTTCTCACAGGCGATTTATAAACAAACTGAGAACCCAAGGGAAGGACCCTAAAGTTACTGCTTGAGTTACAAATTGGTTGAGTGGGTTATCAGTGGTGTGCCCCAGGGATATGTCCTTGGTCCAATTCTTTTTAACATCTATGTTAGTAATATAGCAGATGGGCTATCGGGTAAGGTTTGCCTCTTTGTGGACAATACCAAAATCTGCAATGGAGTAGACACCCAGGAAGGTGTAGATAAAATGACAGCATCCTACATGCTTTGATAATACATTGCTTTTAAACATAAATACACCATCTCTAAGGCTCTCCCTCGGTCCAACTACCTGTTCACCCAGTCAAAGAAATCAATCAGATTTATCTGACAAGACCTGCCTCTGGTGAATCTATGCTGCCTCGGATCCAGTAATCGGCTGGACTTGAGAAAACTCACTATTTTCTCTTTCACCAGTGCTTCCAATAATTTACTCACCACTGAAGTTAAACTAACTGGCCTGTAGTTTTCAACCACATCCTTACTTCTGCTTCTGTGTAAAGGCACCACATGAGCCTCTCTCCAGTCCTTTGGCACCACCCCTGACTCCAACAAGGCATTGAAAAGGTCAGTCAGTGGAGCTGCTAGAACGTCCCCAAGTTCCCTCAGTATTCTAGGGTGTATCCTATTCGGTCCCATCGCTTTGTCTACTTTAAGTTTAGTTAGTTTGTCACAAACACAGTCTTCTGAAAATTGTTCAAGATGCCCTTCACTTCTATTCCTGTTTCTTGGTATTTTCTGAGGTCCTGCTCGAAGAACCAGGAGCAGGACCTCAGAAAATACCAAGAAACAGGAATAGAAGTGAAGGGCATCTTGAACAATTTTCAGAAGACTGTGTTCGTGACAAACTAACTAACAGAACAGAAACATTTGTTAAGCAATGCCGCTTTATCCTCATCAGCTTCTACATATTCTTCCCCTTCACCCTTGAGTCTGACAATACCACTTTTGCCCTTCTTCTCCCTAACATATCTGAAAAATGTCTTATCCCCCCATTTTTCTGCATTGGCTATTTCCTCCTCTTTTTGAACTTTGGTTTCCTGACTACTTTGGTAGCTTCTCTAAGTTTTTCCAAATATAGATAACTGTCTTCCTCTCTCTGTGATCTCTTTTTCTTCACCTTTTCAGCTACTTCTTTCAAAAGCTATAGCGGTCTCCTTTTTCTTTTACCTTTATTTACTATTTTAACAATAAGGTTGGTTGCCCTTAAAATATCCCCTTTCAGTTTTGCCCACTATTTTTCTACATCCCCCAGCTATTCCCATCCTGCTAACGACTCCCTGAGGTACTGGCCCATCTTGGCAAATTTAGTTTTCCTAAATTTTAAAAACCTCGCTTTTGAATGGATTTTAAACAGCCCTAGTCCTAATTCTGAACCACACCATCTGGTGATCGCTGGAAGCAAAATGATCTCCCACTATAACATTCATAAGTACCAAGTCCAGTATGGCCCTTTCACGTGTGGTTCTGTTACCAGTTGCCTGAATAGTTCTCCCTGTAGAGAATCCAGGATCTCCTTACTTCTAGATGATACTGCAGCAGGAATGTGCCAATCAACACCTGGCATATCGAAATTCCCTATCAGTAGCACTTCCCCTTTCCTGGCAATGCTGCGAATGTCTTCAATTAACTCTCCGTCCATCTCTTCCTCCTGTGAGGGAGATCTGTATATCACGCCAATGCAAATAGATTTCTCTTTCCCTCTTTTTAGTTTCACCCATTGTGCCTCCTCTCTCCCTTTTAAGCTTTGTAGTTCCAAAGCTTTAATATTATTTTATCTATAGGACCAAGCAGGAAGTCAGTCCTCACATATGGGTGACATCAGCACTGATGGAGCCCTCGTGCGGAGCATTTCCCCAGCTTTCAAGGAAAGCCTTTGGGAATGCAGCGTGCATAAGCGGTCCCCTTCCCGCCCAAGGGTGCCATCTTGCTCAGTCTTTCTTTTTCCATGGAGCCCAACAGACGTGAGTTAGTGTCACCTGGGAAAAATAGATTTTTTTTCGGCGTTTTTCGCTTTTCTTCTCCAGTTCGACGCCAGTTCCCCTTTCCGCCTGGGATCGGTACACCGGTATCGAGTCCGGAAATTCTTTTTCGTTTTTTGACCTTTGTGACTAGCGTTCGCACCTTTTTTGTTTTTTCACTGGCAGCCCAGTCTTTTTACCTTGCAGGGGCCCTTTTTCCCCCGATGGCTGCCAGCGGGTTCAAAAAATGTGATCTGTGCAAGAAACTTATGTCTCTCACTGACACACATGACTGCTGCCTCTGATGCCTCAGGCCTGACCATGACCCGCTGGTCTGTGGCCCGTGCGGCAAAATGTCGTCAAAGGCACTTCGGAGCCCTCAGCATCAACGTGAAAGAATTTTTTCAGAGTCCGCGTCCGGCCAGGCCCGGACTTCGACAGAGGCCTCGACATCTCGGGAGTCTGACCCTGAGTGCCGTCGTGGTTCCTCTGAGAGGGGTCTCCCACCTGGGACCACAAAAGGAAGAAGAAGCTTGTGAGGGCGGCGTCGGTGGAGGCCCCTGGGTCTTTGAGGGCCAGGTCACGTAGCCCTGACTGCCGCCCCGGGCTCTCGGAGTCGGAGAGGCCATCCAAACTACCTCACATGGAGCCGGAGTCCCCGAGTCATGTAAGTTCTATTGTCCTCGTGGACTCTCCTCCGGGAGAACCGACGTCTGGCCTGACACTGTCGGGGCCCGAGTCAAGGGCTACTGAGTCTCCTGAGCTCGGACTCAGGCTGACGGCCTTGGAGAGCAGCTTGGCTGCCTTTATGGAACAGCAGAGGGTGCTGATCGCCGGTCTGACCAGTGCATCTGCCCCGACCACCGGGACCTTGACATCTAAGTTGACCCCGGAGGCCGAGACGATCCTCGATTCCATCAAGTCTCGAGTCGATCCTCGGCCAAGTTCCCCCTTGACCTCCCGTGCGGGGCCGAGGTCATCGACGCCGGTGCCCTCGGCATCGGGGTGGGTGGCACCGAGGCCCACATGGCCGGAGCTGCTCGACTCCTCGGAGGAGGAGTCAGCGTGGGAGATGAAGGACGAGGAGTCTCCTGACACCTTCCGGACCCGGTGCATCTCTTCGGACTCCCCGGAGTCCGAGCCTCGGAGAGGGTCCCCTCCGGAGGATACCCAGTTCTCGGACTTCGTGAGGGACATGGCCAAGGCTTTGGCATTCCCTGCGGACGCCGAGGAGGAGCCTTGAGCTGAGGAGCTCGATGCCCTCCGGTATGATTTTCCTCCGAAGGAAGCCTTTACTGTACCGGTTCCTCCGATGCTGGAACGTCTGTTCTTCCGTATGTGAGAGGCCCAGCCTTGGTGCCGGTTTTTAGCAAACGGGTGGATTCCATTTATCGAGTCCGTAAGAGCCCTGGGTTCCAGAAGGCGCAGTTACCGCACAATTCCATGGTTGTGGATTCGGCCATGCACCGCCTGAAGAGTCAGAAGATGCACTCCTTGGTGCCTACCGGGCGGGAGGTCCGGAACCTGGATGCCCTCGAAAGCTCTTCCAGGGCTCTATGCTATTTTGCCGTGTCCAGACTTACCAGCTGTACATGGGCATGTACTTATGGGACCTGGCAAAGGAGATTGCTGGGTTCTCAGCTGGCCTCTCCAATTAACCCTTGCAGAGGTTCAAAGCCTTGTCTACAGGGATCCAAGAGTGCTCGAAGTTTATCTCTCGAGTAGCCTATGATGGCTTCGAGGCTTCGGCCCGGGTAGCCGCGGCTGGCATCGGTGCACGCCATCAGGCCTGGCTACAGTCATCAGACCTGGAGTCATGGGTGCAGGACAAGTTGGTCGATGTCCCGTGCCGAGGTGACAACCTATTCGGTAAGCCCATGACTGAAAAGGTTGCAGAAATCGAGTCCGAGACTCTCACCAGAACAAAGCTGTCCAGAAAAACTTCTGCCCCTTCTCAAAAAAAGAAGGGCTTGGGAAAGAAGCCCTTTTTCCCGAGGAAGGGTGCTGCCTACAAAACCTACCCTCAGTATCAGGCCTCTCCAGCTCCCCAACAGGGCCAGCAGGCCAAGGGGCATGGGCATGGGCCCCATAGGCAGAAGACCCCCAAACCGCCAGCTCCGGCTCCTGCTCAGCAGAGAGCGGGGTTTTGACTCCCACAGCATAGCCTCTCCTCCGCTGGTGGCTCCACTCAGCAGTGGGGGTCGGCTGACCCTGTACGCCTACAGGTGGCCAGCCATCAGAGGGGATACCTGGGTACTGAGCATAGTCCAAAAGGGCTACATGCTCCACTTCCACCAGCTACCCCCCCCCCCCTACTATCTGGGGGAGCCTCCAAGACTCCCTTCTACACAGAAACCTCCTCCTTCAGGAGTTGGCAAGTCTTCTAAAGGAACAGGCGGTGGAACCGGTGCCTCACCACCTGAAAGGGTAAGGCTTCTACTCCAGGTACTTCCTGGTACCAAAAAAGGACAGGAGGCCTCCGGCCTATCCTAGACTTGTGAAACCTAAACAAGTTTCTGGAGAGGGAAAGGTTCAAGATGCTTACCCGTGGGATACTGCTGCCCTACCTCCAGCAGGGAGACTAGCTATGCTCCTTGGACCTAAAGGATGCTTATACTCACATCCTCATTCATCCAGACCACAGACAATAGCTCCGATTTGTGGTGGGAGGAAACCATTTTCAGTACAGGGTACTTCCCTTTGGCCTAACCTCTGCCCCCAGGGTTTTCACCAAATGCCTAGCGGTGGTGGCGGACTATCTCAGGAATCAGTGGATTTTTGTCTTCCGACTGGCTCATCAGGGGCCAGTCTCTCCAGGAGGCCCGACAAGCCACTCTTTGCACTGTCTCTCTTCTTCAGCATCTGGGCTCTGTCATAAACTGCAAAGTCCACTTTGCTCCCCTCTCAGAACCTAGAGTTCATAGGGGCAAGATTAGACACCCTTCAGGCAAGAGCTTACTTGCCCGAAGAAAGGGCCCACAGACTAATGGACTTGGCCAACCAGTTCCAAAGCAATTCTCATGTTTCCGCAAGGCACTATCTACGGCTCCTGGGCCACATGGCATCCACTGTACATGTGACTCTGAATGCCCATCTGCACATGTGGGCTGCTCAGTGGGGCCTCAGAGATCAGTGGACGCAGGCCACAGGCGACCTCCAAGACAGAGTAAAGGTGTCCAAACCACTTTTGGACTCCTTACACTGGTGGCTACATCCCCCACACCTTCTCAGGGGGGTACCGTTTCAGGTTCCGGCACACACAAGGGTGCTGACGACCGATGCTTCCTTAAAGGGCTGGGGGGCACATTGCCAAGGCAAGGCTTGTGGTCTCCTCGAGAGGCCACACAGCAAATCAATCTTTTGGAGCTGCGAGCAATTCGCTTAGCTCTGCAAACATTTTCTCATGCCCTCTCTAACCAGTCTGTCCTAGTTCAGAATGACAATCAGGTTGCAATGTTCTGTGTGAACAAACAAGGGGGCATGGGGTCCAGGCTCCTATGTCAGGAGGCACTGGCCCTTTGCCCCTTTGCAGTCAGGCCTTAAGTCTAACTCTGTTCGGGTCTACCTCAGTGCTCTGTCAGCGCACCACTCACCGGTGGAAGGACAGTCTCTGTCGGTTCATCCCTTGGTGTCCCGATTCCTTAGAGGTCTGCTTCTTCTCAAGCCTCCGGTTCGTCCATCGGCGAATGAGTGGGATTTGAACGTGGTCTTGTAGCAACTTACTCGCCCACCGTTTGAGCCAATGGCTACTTGCCATTTGCGCTTCCTCTCTTGGAAAGCTCTCTTCCTGCTGGCTCTTACCTCAGCCAGACGTGTGAGTGAACTACAAGCTCTTGTTTCTGACAGACCGTACACACAGTTCTATAGGAAAAGGGTGGTCCTACGGACCCATCCCAAGTTCCTCCCAAAAGTGGGCTCCTCTTTCCACCTCTACCAGGAGGTGGTTCTTCCAACCTTTTTTCCCAGGCTGCATGCCAGCTGGGCTGAAACAGTCTTGCATACCCTGGACTGTAAAAGGGTGTTGTCTTTTTACATAGAGCGTACGCGGGGGCATCGAAGGGATACTCAGCTTTTCGTCTCATTTGACCCTAATAAGATGGGGTTACCTGACTCCAAGCGTACGTTGTCCACTTGGATAGCAGATTGTATTGCCTGGGCGTATAAGGCAGCCGACCTCCCCTTGCAGGGTTGAGTCACGGCCCAACGTGTCAGGGTGAAAGCCGCATCAGTATTTTATCTCCACTCTGTTCCGTTGGCAGACATCTGCCGAGGAGCAACTTGGTCTTCAAGCCAGACTTTTGCAGCACATTACTGCCTGGAGAGAGAGTCCCGCAGAGACAGTACATTCGAACAGGCGGTACTCCATAATCTCTTTGAGATTTAGGCAACTCTTACCCTTGTGTTGGGCTACTGTACGGGGGCGTTCTCAGAGGATATTCTTATCACGAATGCTGAGGCTCTTCAGAGGGCGCCATTTTTTTCAGCTTTGGGTTCCCGGTAGCCGAGGGCTGGGGAGTCCCATATGTGAGAACTGACTTCCTGCTTGGTTCTGGAGAAAGAGTAGTTACTCACCTGTAACAGGTGTTCTCCAGGAGCAGCAGGAATCAGTCCTCACGACCCTCCCTCCTCCCCTGGAGTTGCAGTCATATCATTCATTTTGATTTTTTGCTGTCTTTTAGCTATGTCATCAGACTGAGCAAGATGGCACCCTTGGGCAGGAAGGGGACCATGCAGGCGCGCTGCATTCCCAACGCCTTTCCTTGAAAGCTAGGGAAATGCTCTGCACAAGGGCTCTCTTGGCTGCCGCTGCACACTGGGCCGAGGGTTTTAACATGCTATCCACAATGACGCCTAAATCTTTTTCCTGGGTGGTGGTTCCTAATGTGGAACCTTGCATCGTGTAACCATAGTTTGGGTTGTTCTTCCCTAGGTGCATAACTTTGCACTTGTCCACATTAAATTTCATCTGCCATTTTGATGCCCAGTCTTCCAATTTATCAAGATCCTCTTGCAATTTTCCACAATCCTCTTGGGTTTTAACAACTTTAAATAGTTTTGTGTCATCTGCAAATTTGATAACCTCACTAGTTATTCCATTTTCCAGGTCATTTATGAATATGTCAAAAAGCAGCGGACCCAGCACAGATCCCTGGGGTACACCACTATTCACTTTTCTCCATTGGGAAAATTGGCCATTTAGCCCAACCCTCTGCTTTCTATCTTTTAACCAGTCCTTGATCCACAGTAGTACACTACCTCCTATCCCATGACTCTTTAGTTTTGCCAAAAGTCTCTGATGAGGGACCTTGTCAAAGGCTTTCTGAAAGTCCAGATACACTATATCAACTGACTCACCTTTGTCCACCTGTTTATTCACACTTTCAAAAAAACATAAAAGATTAGTAAGACAAGATCTTCCTTGTCTAAAACCATGTTGGCTGTCTCCCATTAGGCCATGACTATCTACATGCTGAGTAATTTTATTCTTTATGATGGTTTCTACTATTTTTCCCGGTACTGACGTGAGGCTCACCTGTCTGTAGTTTCCCGGATCACCCCTGGAACCCTTTTTAAAAATTGGCGTTACATTGGCAATCCTCCAATCTTCAGGTATTACAGATTATTTTAATGAAAATTCACAGATTACTAATAGCAGGTCTGCAATCTCATATTTCAGTTCTTTCAACACCCTTGGATGTATACCATCCAGCCCAGTTGATTTGCTACTCTTCAGTTTATCTAATAGTTATAATACATCTTCCCGATGTATCGATATTTCTTCAATTTTTCTGCACCTTTAAATACCACTTCAGTCATGGGTAACATCCCTACATCCTCCTCAGTAAAGACCGAAGCAAAGAATTCATTCAGTCTCTCCGCTATCGCCTTGTCGCCTCTTAGTGCCCCTTTAACTCCTCTATCATCTAATGGACCAACTGACTCTCTCACAGGTTTTTTGCTACGAATGTACTTGAAAAAAATCTTTCTTTCACGTTTTTGCTTCCGCAGCAAGCTTCTTCTCAAATTCTCCCTTTGCCTGCTTTATCAATGCCTTGCATTTGACTTGCCAATGCTTGTGCTGTTTCCAGGTTTCGTCGTTTGGCTCTTTTTTCCATTTCCTGAAAGATGTTTTTTTGGCAACAACAGCCTCTCTGACTTCCCCTTTAAACCATGCTGGCAGTTTTTTGGACTTCCTTCCACTTTTCTTAAAGTGTGGAATACGGCTGGTCTGGGCTTCCAATATAGTATTTTTCAACAACACCCAAGCTTGATGTAAGTCTTTAACATTTGCAACTGCTCCTTTTAGTTTTTTCTTAACTATTTTCCTCATTTTATCATAGTCTCCCTTTCGAAAGTTATAAGGTAGTACTGTGGATTTCCTTACTATCCCTCTTCTACTAATTAAATCAAAGGTGATCATGCTATGATCACTATTGCCAAGTGGCCCCAACACCCTTAACTCTTGCACTAGATCTGGTGTACCACTAAGGACTAGGTCTAATATGGCTTCCCCTCTGGTCGGTTCATGAACCAGCTGCTCCAAGAAGCAGTCATTTATGTCATCTAAGAACTTTATCTCCCTAGCATGTCCTGCCGTGACACTGACCCAGTCAGTACCGGGGTAATTGAAATCACCCATTATTATTACTGCCCTTGATTTCTTTGAGCATTTCATCATCCATTTGTTCATTCTGGCCAGGCGGTCGATAGTACACCCCCACTGCCATCGCACTCCCCTTTTTACATGGAATTTCAATCCATAGAGATTCTACAGCAAATTTTGTTTCCTGCAAAACTTTAATCCTTTCTGACTCAATGCCCTCTCTAATATAGAGCGCAACCCCTCCACCAATTTGATCAGCTCTATCATTACGATATAGTTTGTATCCAGGTATCACAGTGTCCCACTGGTTGTCCTCCTTCCACCATGTCTCTGATATCCCAAACATATCTAACCTCTCATTTAATGCTATATATTCTAACTCTCCCATCTTATTTTTTAGACTTCTAGCATTTGCATACAAGCATTTTAGAGACTGTATTTTATTCATATTAGTTTGGCTGTTGGTAGACATGGGTAATTTGGGATCTTTAAGCTCTGTCTGCTCCATACTCGAGGGCATTTGTGCTACTTTACTCTTTTTTGGAACCTCTCTGCTTTTGGTAGTATCCTTCAAGGATACCTTCTTCCGAACCATGCGCTCTTGGGCGACTGTCGGCTTTCCCCTATTATCTAGTTTAAAAGCTGCTCTATCTCCTTTTTAAAGGTTAATGCCAGCAGCCTGGTTCCATCCCGGTTAAGGTGAAGCCCATCCCTTCGGAAGAGCCTCTCCTTTCCCCAGAATGTTCCCCAGTTCCTAACAAATCCAAAACCCTCATCTCTGCACCATTGTCTTATCCACACATTGAGACTCCAGAGCTCTGCCTGCCTTTTGGGTCCTGCACGTGGAACGGGAAGCATTTCGGAGAACGCTACCCTGGAAGTTCTGGATTTCAACTTCCTACCTAAAAGCCTAAATTTAGCCTCCAGAACCTCCCTACCACATTTTCCTATGTCATTGGTACCGACATGTACCAAGACAGCAGACTCCTCCCCAGCACTACCCATTCCTTGGGAAGCTGGGCTGAAGATCAGGTACTGTGCCAGGTGTGATAAGTTTCCTTGGCCTGTCTCCCATTCCTAATGGGGAAGAGCAATGTCAAGACTAAGACTGTGACCAAAACTCAGTCTATTGTTTCATCAGTTGGCAGGGTGACTGGACCACTTGATAAACATTTTACTGTTGGTTCTGCTGCCCAGCGTTCCCCTGAGGGGGCATCCTTTAGTTCTTTAGAAAGATCCCCTCCCCCATTTCCCTACCCTCAGTTATCGTCTACTGCTGTACTTGATAATGTTGTGGTGTCTGAAGTTTTGTCTCCTACACTTGGTCCTCTTCCGAAATCGGCTGCTGTATCTGGAGGTTGAGTATTCAGTGGATGCACCACCAAATGAAATTACTATGAAAGATTTATGGTATGCAATATCACATATTGATACAAAACTTTCTTCTACTGTTTCTTCACTGTCTCTGTTGCAGTTGTTGATATGGAAGGTCAGACTAGATAGGCCATGTGATCTTTTTCTGTCGTCATTTTTCTATATCTCTATGTTTCTTTTCCCAAGAGACAATACAAAGTTGCAAGAAACAGACTAGGTCACTGGCTTTGGTTCAATATATTTCAAAAATGGAAGGTCAGATGCAGTCCATGCAGGAGACCCATGTTTCCTTCATACAAGATTCTTTGTCTATTCATTAAAAATTAGAAGCTCTAGAGAATTCTTCTAGAGCTAAACATTTAAGATTTCTGAATTTTCCAATTACCCGTCTGCTCTCTGCTCCAGTTACGTTAATAACACCACCTGCTTAAAATATTTTTCTAACTGATACTATCCGATTTCAGAAATGTTACTATTTACCTAGCAGGGGGTACCAGGAGAGGAGGGAACTGATATGTAATCATCTGGATTTAACTCAATTTCTTCAGGACTCTACGGATATTATATCTCAAAGAGCCATCCTGTTGGTAACATTTTAGTTAGAGGCTAATAAGACTAAGGTTCTGAGGTTGTATTTAAACACAAAGAGGAAATTTTTTTGGATGTAAGTTGATGCTTCCAGGAACACCCAACTTCGTAAGAAGCAATTTCTTGCCTCAAAGTCCAGGGTGTTGAGTGTGAGCGCAACCGCCTTCTTACATTTCCTCTGTAAGCTTGTGGTCACTTTGCAGGGTAATACCTTTTACATTTGTGATGCTTCACATTAGGAAAACTTTCTAGTTGATAAACAAGTTGCGGGTCCTGTTGGAGATGGAAACGATCTAGCTCATTGGGTGACAGTGGGGTTGTGCTTCCTTTTGGCCTCCCTTTCTTGTTTGATGTATAAATTGCTTTTGATTTGCCTTTTCTTCCCTTGATGTGGGCTGCTTGTTGTATTACATTTTGTTTTTTAATCTATTTCCACTTGATTGTTGTTTCTATTTGTAATATTGGCATATTTCTTTAATGTCTTATTGGATTTGTATTTTGATAAACCTTATAAATTAAAAAAAAAGTACATATGAATAATATCACAACAGCAGCAGTGGGAGCATCCTTTAATCACCCACCAAGCCTCGCTCAGCCACCCTAAGGAAATAAAATATGATTTCACTGCCTTCCAAACCCCATAAGGTCATCAAGCAACTGGATGCCAATCGGCAACCCATTCTACGAAGAAGGCAACGAGCAGGTCAGTGTCCTGGTCTGCAATCGAACAGAACAAAACAATCTTGCCAGGAAGAGCCAATAAACAGGACCTAAGACCGAGTGACCCAAGAGACACTGTGCAATTGAAAATGGGCCAGCAAATAGCCTAGACCTAGTAAATGAAATATTTTAAAAGCAATGAGTTAACACATTGAATGGTAGGCAGCCAGTACAAGGTCTCCAGTATAGACATTATACAATCCCTAATGCTAGACCCAACCATTAGTTTAGCAGCCGCATTCTGGACTGTCTACAAGCCCTAACAATTGAACCCTGCTATGAACAATGTGCTCTTGAGAAAAGTGAGCATGGACACCATGTTGGATAATATTTGCTGAATATATACAGTTTGTCGGCATCTTTAATTTTTAAGTAATTTACTAGGATAGTCTTGAAAGGATGAAGTTAAAGGGAACATCTCACATATATATGGAGTAAGGCAGGACAGCACCCCAGGGTTCACCAGACTCCTCCGCTATTCCACTCTGCAGGTTCTGTATCTAAAGTTCAGTTATATACTGGTTATTTATAAAATACCCTTTATTGTACCTGTTGGGTATTGGATGTAAATATATCTGTAAACTGTTATGTGAGCATGTTCTCTGATGTGTCTGTTCTTTGGAACTTGGAAAAATGATATACATAATCAATCAACTCCATGCCTGCTAAAAATGCACTTCCATATCGTCCTGCTAGAGCAGTCAAAAAGAAATGGGTTGTGTTCCCCTACCAGCAGGTTGATGGAGACAAAGAACCAATGAAAAGCTCTAGTGCCTGTAACACATATTACAATAAAAGTGCAGTTAACTTGCGCCTTTTGGGTCGCCGTGGCCTTAGCACCTGCGAGGTGCATTATCTCTGGCTTCTGGACTTTGCCCTTCTCGTATGGCAGCTTCGGAGTTGAACCTGGAGGACCTGCCCCCTCTCACAACTAGTCCGACCTTACCTGCCTCAGCAGACTTGGTCCTTCTGTATGGAAATCCATACCCTGCAGCCTTTAGGTTACCCCCAAATACAGTCTTGTGAGGTGCAGGCTGAGAGTGGAAGCAAACAGCATCCCCCTGGAGATTTTATTTATTTTACACGATTTTTATTCTGCCTTATCATGCATTCAAAGCAGTTTACATTAGAACACGAACTAGGAAATGTACAAAGAACAAGAGATGAGCTGGGATCTTTTTGAGATTTGGACTGTGGCTTGGGTTCAGAGGGATGAAGATGTACTCTCGCCTTCAGAGGATTGCGAGGAGTCTGGCATTATCTGGCTGTTCTGGAAGGAGGAAATGGAGGCATTGATTCCCAGGGTCTTATCCACCTTGAGTATGGCGGATGCTCCAGGCATGCATCAGAAACCAAAGATGTATCCACTCCTGCTAGGGGTGCGGAAATCCACTTCTGTCTTCCTGTACCTGTAGGTGCTTAAGGGCCTGTTCTGGTCAGAGTGGGATTCCCCTGACACCTCACCTAAGGGGCTAAAGGTGTACAAGAAAATGCATGCTCTCCCAGAGGAGGAGTGCGTAGTGTGGTTTGATATTTCCAAGGTGGCTGTGCAGGTCACAGCAGTTGCCAAATGGACAACTATATCTGTGGAAGGCAGATCGGCCTTAAAGGATACTCTGGAATAAAAGGTGGATTTGTGTTGGAAGAAGCATTTTGCTGCGATTTTTCAATCAACAGTTTATGCAGCCCTGACATCTCGAGCTCTACTCCAGTGGATTCAGTCTCTTCTGCAGGATGATTCTAACCCTCTTTTGGAGTCAGCTACGGTCTTCCTTTCTGGTGCCATGTACGGCCTGGTACATCTAGTGGCCAGGGATTGTGCCCTGTCAATGGTGACATGATGTTAGCTTGGCTCTACCACAGGGCAGTGGGCTCATCTTCCAAGCCTGGTTGCCCATCTGGCTTTATAGGGATGCTTTTGTTGGGTCCAGTTTGGATAATCTGGTGAAGGATTGGTTGAGGCAAACCTTTACCACCTTCTGGAGGACAGGTCCAAGGGGCCTGTGAAGTGGGCAGGAGCCCCTTTTCCATCAGCCTCCACCTGCTTCCTACGTAAGCACTGGTCGGACTCCTGGGAGTCTTGGGACTCCTGTTGCTACTGGCTAGATAAGCCTTTCTCCTTCTGTGGTTATGGACTTCGGGTTCATTCTCAGTCCTTCTGTGGAGTGCTTGAGCCCCAGGATCTGATCCTATACAGAGGATGATCCTCCCAGGCTGTTCAATGAAGGTTTGGGGCCCACTCCTCTGGTTAGGGGTAGGCTTTGTCTCTTTTTCCAGGAATTGGCGCAGATCACCAAGGTTCGCTCGGTGCGAGTCCTCATTCAGTATAGTTATATCCTGGAATGAGACAGCCGATCCTGGTCATATTCATCTTCTCCTCTTGTGGGTCAGGGCACAACAGGGCCACTGTGTGGATCATGTTGGACAGGTTCCTCTCCTGAAGGCAGCGGTACCCAGTCATTCGGGGCAAGAGCAGGTATTCCATTTGTTTCCATTGTGCGGACCGAAGGAACATTCTGACCCCTCTTCTCAAGTCACTTCATTGGCTTCCTATCCGTTTCCACATTCAGTTCAAACTTCTCCTGCTGACCTATAAGTGCATTCACGCTGCAGCTCCTCAGTACCTTTCCTCTCTTATACCTTCCTACACCCCTCCTCAGGAACTCTCTTCTGGCAAATCTGTTTTATCCGTCTTGTAACGCTATACAAATGCATAGTAGTAGTAGTATTTCAGGATCTCAAGTGTGTCGACAAGCGGTGCACATCATGTGCTTCTCGATGGAAACTTTGTGATCCATGATTCAAGTGCTGCACTGAGGGCGATTCCTGGTATCTCTGGATTTTGCCAAGGTGTAATTTCATATCCCGGATCTAGGGGATCAGCAAAGTATCTTTATTTTGCTGTGCTTGACTCTCACCTTCAGTTTGCCGCCCTCCCATTTGGACTTTCCACTGCCATAAGGGCATTCACCAATGGCATGGAGGTGGTGTCTGCAGCGTTACGGCATCAAGAGATTTGTGTGCACCCATATCTGACTACTGGCTATTCCAAGCCTATTCTCTTTTGGAAGCATCTCAGGTAGCTTCTCGAGTGTTGTCCTTTCTGATAAGTCCCGGTTGGGTGATTCACTGGAGAAAGAATCACTTGTTGCATTCCTAGTCCCTTGAATTCCTGGGAACATGTTCGATACTCAAGTGTGCAGTGCCTTCCTGTCAGAGGAAGAAATCAAAGGCTATTGGATTTCCTAGCATTGTTCTGTTCGCAGCAGGCTCCCAGACTCCAGGTTGATCTTCAGCTCCTTGGCTTGCTGGCAGCAACAATTGAGATGGTGTCATGGGCACATGTATGTATTTGGTCGCTCAAATGGTCCTTACTGACTCTGTGTTGCCTGAGTTCTCAGTGGTTCGAGTTCAGGCTCCTGCTCCCAATATTGGTGATGGTCAGTCTGCAGCCCCATCCTATGAGGAAGGGCGCACCATTGGATGATTGCTCATGGATCCTTTTGATGATGGATGCCAGTCTCTCGAGCTGGGAAGCTCACTGCCAAGGCCGATTGGTGGTATGGTCAATCAGTTGTCTTGAGGTAAGGGCCATTAAGTTGGCTCTTCTGCAATTCTAGCTTCCAGTCAAGGGCCGGGCAGCTCATCCTTTCCCGTACTATGCCCAAACAACTGAATTTATATAAAATATGATTCTAGCACCACTGTAAATAGCCCACCCTGTATATAGCTCAAACAAATCAAGCACCCAACACATCCCTCACACAACTAAGTTTTATCCTCACTGCATGTACAACACACACACTTTACCTGATTGCTTGCTGTGATACCACCTTGATTATTAAGATAAGGCGGTTTAGAAATACTGTTAAATAAATAAATAAATAAATAAAATGTCAAACGGCAAGGTGGCACAAGGAACGCCGGGGTAGCCCTAGAGATGGCTCTCCTGTTTGCCTGGGTTCTGCACATTGCTGGAGTGGATTCTCTGGAAAGAGATATTCTGAGCTGATACTCTCTGGTCCCAGGTAAGTGGGCATTGAGTCAGAAGGTGTTTCAGTAGTTTCTGCGCCATTGTGGTCACTCCAAGTAGAGTCTGATGGCGATCCGCTCCAATGCCAAAAAATGCTGCTTCTTCAAATAGTGCACAGAGATGAGATGCAAAGGCGTCGGCACCCTGGCTACACTTTGACCAAGTCAACACTTGCTATAGGTGTTACCTCCTTGGACTCTGGTGTGGTATGTGCTTTGGTGTGTCGAGCACCACCCAAAAAGGATTATTATGGCGACACTAGGTTGGTCGAGGAGAATGTGATTCAGAGATCTGATGCAGCTTTTGCAAGTGCCACCTCTTTGTTTGCCTCAGTCTCGAGGCCTATTGTGTTAAGGACTGCTTGCCTGTAGGACCTGCCTCCCTTCTTGCTTATGAACTGGCTCCTGTAAGGAGACAGTTAGCGCGTACAGGCTACTCTCCAGTGGTGGTTTCCACACTGCTCCGAACCCAGAGGAGGTCTGCCGACCTGGGATATTTCCGAGCTGCACACTCTGTCTGGCCGTGATCCTTACCTACCTTTTTCTGAGGAGGCCGTATCCTTTTGGCTCGTGCCTTACTTCTTACCTAAGGTGATTTCCTGCTTCTTGTGAACCAGGTGGTTTGCCTGTCCTCCTTCTCTAAGGAACACTATTGGGGGAAGGATAAGAATCTTTGCAGTGTGGCTATTTGGATAGTGCTTCTCTGGTACTTGGAAGTTACGAATTCTTTTTGTAAGTCAAACCATCTTTTTGTGTTGTTTGCTAGCCCGTGCAAAGGTGACTCGGTGGCTAAGTCTACATTGGGGCACCGGATTAAGGAGGCCATTGCCTCGGCGTATTTACTGCAGCACCAAATGGTTTCAGCAGGATTGTGCACCCATTCTACCCGAGCGCAAGTGTCTTCAGCTCGGTAGCCCATGCAGACATCTGTCAGGTGGCAACATCTGCTTCACTTTCCACTTTTGTCAAGCATTACCGCTTGGATGTCCACGTGCAGGAGGACATGGCCTTTGGCTCAAAGGTTTTGTGAGCAAGACGATATGGAAGGTGACATTTTACTTACTAGATAATGTCATTTCCTTGAGTCCTGCTAGACCAGTCGAGGACCTGCCTCTGGAACTGTACTTGCTCTCTCCTTCTTTAGCAGTCCACTATATTTTTACATTCTAGGCTCTGCAGGTTTATCTTTTACTGACAGCTTTCAGTTGCTACTTTCCTGTACATAGATTTTACTTCTGATTTTTCATTATTGCCCAAGTTGAGGTTGTGTGAGGCTCGTCATGTTTCTCCTCTATGCTTTGGAATGAATACTAAAGAGACTTCTGATGGCTGAGGTGGATAGAGGCATAGGAGTAATGTCTTTGAAGCTTGGGCTTTTCATTGGTCCTTTGTCTCCACCAATCTGCTAGTAGGGGAACACAACTTACTTGTCTGGACTGATCTAGCAGAACTCAAAGAAAGGGTATTAACTGGTAAGTTAAATGTCACCATAATAAAAATCCTTACCTATAGAGATCAGGGTTTCAAAATTCTCCTTCATCACCTCCCTGTAAAGTTCCTTCTGCCCTTCATCTAAATACTCCCACTCCTCCTGGGAGAAAGAGACAGCGATGTCCTCAAACGTCACCCGCATCTGAAACACAAACCAGAAACACACTCAGGGACACGTGGAGGTGCTCAGAATGCATGAGACGTCCCAAAATAGTATTTAAGAACAGGGATGTCCAATAATCTAATGGTTAGAGTAATGGGCTAGGACTGGGGAAGCGAAAGTTCAAATCTCACTGCTGGTCCTTGTGATCTTAGGCCAGTCACTTAACTCTCCATCTTCTTGACACACTCTGGTTTACTGCCAAAACAACCCCTTTCTTGATGCTATTTGTGCCTGGAGCAGGTCTAAACTTGGACAGGGTCACAGAGGTCCCCAAGATTTCTGAAATTGAGTGGGGATGTCTAAGTCCATTGCACTGCCCTAGAAACGCCCCCTGAACCAGAGACCTTGGATGTCCATGTGCATGTTTTTGGACATCAAAATCACAACTAAGGCTTTTAAAATGACCCTTTTAGTGCTCAATTAAAAGACAAATTCCTTCAGTCCAGTTTTGCTTATTGCAGAACATCATGCCATCAAGCAAAGGCTGACTCCTGGCAACCTTGACATTTTGGTTATCAAGCCAGTGCTGTAACCAGTAGGCTACTCCTCCACTCCATGCCACATAAAAATATATAAAAATGATCATCTAAAACAATCATCCCCAGGTCCTGCTCTTTTTCGTGGACAGAAGTGTTTTGCCCCCTGTACTGTACCGCTCCCTTGGATATTTGCAGCCCAAATGTATGACGGCACCCATTGCTCCTGTTGTTGCCCCTCCCTGGGAGGTACAATGGTAGTAATGACCACAAACAGCACTGTGGCGCTTGAAGTTTCAGTACCGCAGGGCTATTTGCTTCCACCCTTTCTCTGTCACCTGATGGCAAAACAGGAAGTCGCTATGGGTGTTGGAGAAGGTGTGGAAGCAAACAGCACTGCAGCACCAATGCTAAAAGGTAAGAACCGCAAGCTGTTTGCGGCCACTGCTACCGTTATACGTCCCATAGAGGGGCGAAAGGGTCGGCATTGGCACTGCAGGGGGGAGGGGACAGACTCAAGAAATGAGGTTCGCCTAAGGAACCCGCATCGCCTCAAGCTGCCAAATTCTCATCTATTCTGCAAGCTTCGCTACACACTGAACAGAGGGTTTCAACGTATTATCCATGATGATGCTTGGGAGAAAGCCAACATGGCCTTAGACATGGAAGATCTTGTCTTACTAATCTATTATGTTTTTTTGAAAGTGTGAATAAACAGGTGGACAAAGGTGAGTCGGTTGATATAGTGTATCTGGACTTCCAGAAAGCCTTTGACAAGGTCCCTCATCAGAGACTTTTGGCAAAACTAAAGAGTCATGGGATAGGAGGCAGTGTACTACTGTGGATCAAGAACTGGTTAAAAGATAGAAAGCAGCGGGTTGGGCTAAATGGCCAATTTTCCCAATGGAGAAAGGTGAATAGTGGTGTACCCCAGGGATCTGTGCTGGGTCCGCTGCTTTTTGACATATTCATAAATGACCTGGAAAGTGGAATAACGAGTGTGGTTATCAAATTTGCAGATGACACAAAACTATTTAAAGTTGTTAAAACCCAAGAGGATGGTGGAAAATTTCAAGAGGATCTTGATAAATTGGAAGACTGGACATCAAAATGGCAGATGAAATTTAATGTGGACAAGTGCAAAGTCATGCACCTAGGGAAGAACAACCCAAACTATCGTTACACGATGCAAGGTTCCACATTAGGAACCACCACCCAGGAAAAAGATTTAGGCGTCATTGTGGATAGCATGTTAAAACCCTCTGCCCAGTGTGCAGCAGCAGCCAAGAGAGCAAATAGAATGCTAGGTATCATAAGGAAAGGAATGGAAAATAAAACAAAAGATATTATAATGTCTCTATATCGTTCCATGGTGAGACCGCACCTTGAATATTGTGTGCAATTCTGGTCGCCGTATCTTAAAAAGGATATAGCGTTATTAGAAAAGGTTCAGAGAAGAGCCACCAAAATGGTAAAGGGGATGGAAGGATACTCCTATGAAGAAAGGCTAAAAAGGTTAAGGCTCTTTAACCTGGAAAAGAGACGGCTGAGGGGAGATATGATAGAAGTCTATAAATTAATGAACGGAGTGGAACGGGTAAACGTAGATCGATTGTTTACGTTATCAGAATATAGAAAGACTAGAGGACATGCAATGAAGCTACAGGGTAAACTATTTAAAACTAATAGAAGAAAATATTTATTCAGTCAACGTGTAATCAAACTCTGGAATTTGTTACCGGAGGATGTAGTAAAGGCTGTTAGTGTAGCTGGGTTTAAAAAAGGTTTGGACAAGTTCCTGGAGGAAAGGTCCATAAACCATTATTAAGAAGGGACCCAGGATATCAATGTTTGACCCAGTACAAGCATTGTGGAACCTGTGTCTTTTGGGGAAAATGCTAGGTACTGTGGTGATGAAAGCCCTTTGGAAAACATGGAACTGGATGAAAATCCTGAATTCCCCATGGAAGTGAATGGCAGTGCAAATGTGCAGGGGAATAACAGCCCAGGTCAGAAGAAAAGTCAGCTCCCTACAAGAGTCAGACCATGCCCTAGCTCAGGGGTGGAGACAGGCTTCCCTGCTGATTGGTCACATGGGTGCAGAGAGCAGGGACGGCCCAGCAGGCAGCAGTGGTTAAAAACACGTGCAAAGCAAAGCAAGGCAGAAGCACCCAGAGTCAGCTGGAGAGAAGCACATGGAGCGGCAGAGGCAGTGGCAGTCTCAGGCTGGAGCCCGGACACAGATACAGACCGGGAGGAGGAAGAGACAGAGCCAGCAACTGAAGGCAGAGGCATGAGTGAATGGAGGAGAGGTGGATGTCAGGCAAGGAACAGGAACAGCTGTGAGAGCTGGAAAGGTGGGAGAGAAAGGAAAGAGGCTGGAGCAGTGCTAGGCTGGAAGAGAAAGCCAGAGAAAATCTCTCCAGAAAGCAGCTACCTCAGAGGGACTGGAGTAGGACAGAAGGAGCCTGCATTTCAAAGCCTGGAGAAACCCAGGAGGAAAGAAACAGCGCTTATGTGAAGAAACAGCCTCAAGGTAAAGCCAGCAGTTTCATTTCTGATAATTTAGCAGAAAGACAATTTGCTAGTTTTAAAGGGCAGGAAGTTGAGTCCTCACCTCCCACGATTAAGAAGTGGGTAGAAAGCTTATCAGATGTTAAAAGCCGTAGCTCTGATAACAGTGCCACCTTTGGGACCTCAAAGTTAGAGGCATTAAGGAAGCTGTTCTCTGAAGAGAAGGTTCACTCCCCTAATCTAAAAGTGCCAACACGGGCTGAGTTGCTGTGGAGCCAATTTCAGGAGTTCCTAAAAGAAAGGAAGTTTGAGGAATCTCCTAATTGTGAGAGAGACTCTATTTACCCTAATGATAGTGAGGGAATGCAAATAGATGCATGTGTGCCTAGCTCTGAATATTTACCTATGCCCATGGACTGTTCTTTGGCACAAAGAAAGAATTCTACAGTTGTGAACAAGAACAGAGAGTCTGAAAACCCTATAGGAAAATAGGGGCAGTTCCTACCTTTATTGAAGAAAGCTAATTCTGTGTTTATTTTATCACTGGCTGAAGTAAAGAAGCAGTGAGGAACTGTGTGCTTGAAAAGGAAACCCAGCTGTGACAAAGTTTGTTGGAATTCTGCTAATTGACCACACGGGGCAGTCCCCGGTGTAAAGGTGTAAGAAAGCAGAACAGCTGAGAAGTGAAAAGATTTTTGTTTGTTATTCTCCCTCTCCTGGTTTAAATCCTGATTTCATCTTTTTCGTTGGAGATGTATCCTTCTGCCTTAGTTGTGTATGAGCCCTAGCGTATTTTGGAAATCCCCACAAATAAATTTTCTTGCATGCCTTACCACCGACTCAAATACATTATTTCCCTCGAGGAGTAAAGAGCACTACAAGTCCCAGAATCCTCTGGTGACTTTAAAATAACTTTATCCCAAAGGGACATTCAAGGCCGTCCTCCAGGCTGTAAGCCCAAGGCCCAGCTGGAGGCGTCACAGTACGTGTGACCTAGATTGGCCACTGCTGGAAACAGGATACTGGGCTTGATGGACCTTGGTTTGACCCAGTATGGCATATCTTATTTTCTTATGCTTAAATCCTTCTGGATAGCGATTCCAGATGTGGAACCTTGCATCTTGTAACTGTAATCTGGGTGTTTTTTCACCACGTGCATAGCTTTGCATTTGTCCACATTAAATTTCATCTGTCCTTTAGAGGCACAGTCTTCCAATTTATCAAGGTGCTCTTGCAATTTTTCACAATCCTGTTGTCATTTAACAAATTTGAATAATTTTGTTTCATCTGCATATTTGATTACCTTACTTGTTGTTCCCATTTCTAGGTCATTTATGAATAAGTTAAAAAGCAGCGGGCCCAGATCTGTGGGGTACTCCACTATCCACCTTTCTCCATTAAGAAAAGTAGCCATTTAGCCCTACTCTCTGCTTTCTATCTTTTAACCAGTTCCTGATTCACAACAGTACACTGCCTCGTATCCCATGACTTTTTAATTTGGCCAAGAGTCTCTCATGAGGGACCTTGTCAAATGCTTTCTGAAAATCCAGATACGCAATATATAAACTGGCTCACCTTTGTCTACCTGTTTATTCACACCTTCAAAACTAATCTAGGAGATTAGTGAGACAAGACTTTCCTTGGCTAAATCCATGTTGGCTATGTACAGTATATGTTCAGTAATTTTGTTCTTTATAATGATTTCTACTACTGTGCCCAGTACTGACATAAGGTTCATTGGTCTGTAGTTGCCTGGATCACACCTGGCACTTTTTTAAAAATTGACATTACACAGGCCACTTTCCAATCTTCAGGTACCACAGATAACTTTAATGATTGCAGAACTTCTTTTAGTAGTCTGTGAACTATCTCGTAGTCCAGTTCTTTCAGCACCCTCTGATATATGCCATCCAGTCCAGGTGATTTGCTACTCTTCAGTTTATCAAATAGTTGCAATATATCTTCCCAGTTTATCGAGATTTCTTTTAATTCTTCCTATACATGACCTTTATATGCCATTTCAGGCACAGTTAACTTCCCTACATCTTCTTCAGTAAAGACTGCTATGGCCTTTTTCGGCAGCCTCTCTGAGCTCACCTTTAAGTCATTCTAGCAGTTGTTTTGGCCTTCCTTCCCCTTTTCTTAAAGCATAGGATACATCTGGACTTTCAAAATAGTATTTTTAAACAACCCCCATGCTTGATGTAAATCTTTAACCTTTGAAGCTGCTTCTTTTAGGTTTTTCTTAACTATTTTCCTCTTTTATCATAGTCTCCCTTTTGAAAGTTAAATGGTACTACTGTAGATTTCCTTGCCGTCCTTCCTCCAATTATTAAATCAAATGTGATCATGCTATGATCACTATTGCCAAGTGGCCCCAACAGCCTTATCTCTTGCACCAGGTCCTGTGTTTCACTAAAGACTAGGTCTAAGATGGCTTCCCCTCTTATTGGTTCATGAACCATCTGCTCCAAGAAGCAGTCATTTTTTTCATTTAGAAACTTTCCTGCTGTTCGTCGACTGTGCGAAGACAGCAGTTTCTCGGAGACTGGCATTACTGCCGTTGTTATCGACATGATAAGATCAGAATTATAACCCACGGAACAACAGTGTGAAGTTAAATTCTTTTACGCACTACAACAGAGTTTCTCGCCTGGCTAGCCCCTGATGAAGGGTTCGAAACACGGCCTGTGTCTGGCAGCCGTTTGGTAAATAAAGGACTCTGTCTTTCCACTTAGTTCACGCCTGTGACTGTGTTGTTTCTGTGTTCAGCGTGACCTGTGTTCTCACGGTGTTGTTATCCATAGAGATTCTACAGTGCATTTGGTTTCTTGCAAAACTTTAATCCTGTGTGACTCAATGCCCTCTCTAACATAGGGTAGATCAAATTGGTGGAGGGGTTGCGCCCTATCATTGCAATACAGTTTGTATGCAGGTATCACAGTGTCCCATTGGTTGTCCTCCTTCCAGCAGATCTCTGAGATGCCAATCATATTTAACCTTTCATTTATTGTTTCGTATAGTCTAGCTTGCCCAACTTATTTTTTAGACTTCTAGCATTTGCATACACGCATTTTAGAGATTGTATTTTATTCATATAAATCTGGTTATCAGTTGATAGGGGTTATTTGGGAATCTTTCAGCTCTGTCTGCTCGGTACTTAAGGGTATCTGGGTTACTTTTATCCCTATTAGAACCTCTCTGTCGGGATGCCCTAACTTCCCTCTTTTGCTAGTATCCTTCAAGGATACATCCTTCTGAACCATGCGCTCTTGGGCGACTGTCGACTTTCCCCCATTATCTAATTAAAAGCTGCTCTCTTTTTTAAAGGTTAATCCCAGCAACCTGGTTCCATCCCGGTTAAGGTGGAGCACATCCTTTTGGAAGAGCCCCTCCCTTCCCCAGAATGTTGCTTGGTTCCTAACAAATCCAAAATCCTCTTACTTGAACCATCGCCTCATCCACGTATTGACACACCGGAGTTCTGTCTGCTTTTTGGGTCCTGCGCATGGAACGGAAAGTATATCAGAGAATGCTACCCTGGAAGTTCTGGATTTCAAGTTTCTACCTAAAATTTAAATTTAGCCTTCAGAATCTCCCTCCCACATTTTCCTATGTCATGGGTACCAACATGTACCAAGAGAGCAGGCTCCTCCCCAGCACTACCTAAAACCTTGTCTAGGTTGTGTGTGAGGTCTGCTACCTTCATACCAGACAGGCAGGTTACCAGACGATCCTCACGTCCACCAGCCACCCAGCTATCTACAGGCCTAATGATCGAGTCACCAACTATAACGGCCGTTCTAAGGCTTCCCTTATGGGCATATAAGCCCTGGAGACACATTATTAGTGTGAAAGGATATTACATCACCTGTTGTTGTTAAGTGCCATCGAGTCAGTGTCGACTCATGGCGACCCTTTGGATTGTTGTCCTAAATTGTGTTCCGTCTTCAGTCAGGCAGCTCATTGTTGATAGAGTGACATCCATAGCTGCTGTTATTGTATCGATCCATCTCATTGCTGGCCTTCCTCTTTTGCACTGACCTTCTACTTTACCAAACATGATGTCTTTCTGTAATGATTTCTCTCTAAGCATGATGTGTCCAAAGTATGAAAGTCGAAGTCTTGTCATCTGAGCTTATAAAGAAAGCTTAGGTTTGATCTCCTCTAGTTCTGATTGGTTGGTTCTTTGGGCAGTTCATGGTTTACACATGGTTACATCACTTACAGAACCTTTTTCTCACCAAATGCAATACCTAATTAAAATCTATGAAATTTAATCTTAACATTAAAGCGCAAAAATGGAGACATACCAAACCAATTAATGTTCATAAAGCCTATATGACTGGCCTTCGCACTTATCAAATAACCACAAATAATGTGAAAAAAAGACTATTACTCCAAACTCATACAATCTTTACTGAACCATCACAGAGAACTCTTTAAACTAGTCAAAACCTTGGCCAGACCCTTTACAGCACAACGAAGATCTAACCATTACTCTGCAAATGCTAGCTGATTTATTTTATTTATTTAACATTTTTTTATATACCGTATTTCAGAATCTCAAGGCAGTTTACATAGAACAGAACTTCTTTTAGATAGAACGTTTTTCAAAACTATATACAGGTTTCCATAGAACAGAATTTCGTTTACATAGTATGTTTTTTCCAAACTATGTACAACAATGTTTACTGTGTTTACATTTAACTATTTACATAAAGTTTGTGGTCTGCTTGGTGCCTAGGGTTTAGTCTCTTAGGTGGTAGGCAGTCTGTTACAGGATGGTGGAGTATAGTAGTGTTCAGTAAATAGGTGCATTTTCAAAAACTTCCTGAAGGTAGAGACGTCTGTGGTGGCTCTCAGGGGGTAAGGGAGGGAATTCCAGAGTGCAGGGGTGTAGAGTTTGAAGGCTCTCTTTAGAGTGTTCTGGGATATTCCTGTGCAGGATGTGGAGCATGCAAGTGAGTCTTGATGTTGTGTTCTTCGTGATCTGTTAGGAGTTTTTCGGATTTGTTCATTTAAGCAACCGGCTGAATGGTTCTATTGAATTTTGAATGCCAGCATTAAGTTTTTATATTTTATTCTGGAGGTAATGGGACGCCAATGAAGGGATTCGAGAATGGGGGTGATGTGGTCATGTTTGCTGGATCTTGTGATTAGACATGCTGCTGCGTTCTGAAAAAGCTGTAAGGGATGGATTGAACGTTTTGGTAGGCCGTGTAGGATTAGGTTGCAGTAATCGAGGTGTAGTATGATGAGCGTTTGACACACAGTTCGAAAATGGTTCTGCTCAAGTAGGGGGCATATGTTTTGCAAGTATTTCATCTTGAAGTATAGTATTTTAGAGGTGGTCTTCCTGAAGTGAGTCTGAAAATTGAGTCTCTGGTCAAGGTGAATTCCTAGGTATTTTACCCATTTATTACAGGGATTGATCTGGTTCCAATTGTTATGTTGTCTGGAGGTTTGAATATGGAGTTCTTTGTCAATATAAGGGCTTCCGATTTTTTGTAGTTGATCTCTAGGTTCTTTAAAGTTAACCAATCAGTTATTGCTGTGATGCAGGAAGAGATGGTGGAGTAGTCTGGATTCCTTGTGTCTAGAGTGGTGTAGATCATCAGGTCATCTGCATATAGGTGGTAGTGAATGTTGTAGGTTTGTAGAATTTTGCAAACTGGTTGTAGGTACAGATTGAAGAGTAAAGCCGAGAGGGCTGATCCTTGGGGAAGGCCTTGTTTTGGTGAGAAAGGTCTTCATATATTGTGATTTATCTTGACTTGGGATTTCCTGTCTGCGAGGTAGGAGTGGAACCATGCCAGGGGTGTGCCACTTACTCCTATTTCAATTAGTCTATCTAGTAGTGTGTGGAGATTTATTGAGTCGAAGGCGGCTGTTATGTCAATGAAAATGAGGACAAAGCCTTTCTTGATGTCTTTGATTCCTTTTATTACTGTGTTCAGAAGGGAGGTCAGTAGGGTCTTGACTCCGAGGTTCTCTCGAAACCCGTGTTGTTGAGGGTCGAGTGGGGCAGTAGCATCAACATGGTCTTGGAGCTGGTGTTGTACAGTTTCCTCAATCAGCTTGGATAATAATGGGATGCTGAATATGGGTCGATATGAAGCAGGAGAGGTTGAGTCAGAGGTGTTGTTTTTCAGTAGTGGTCTGATGGATGAGTTTTTCAGGGGAGGAGGCATAGTTCCCTGTGAAAGAGAGGAGTTAATTATCTTGCAGAGTGTTGGGGCTAGTTCTTGTGCCATTGCCTTTATCCAGGGGGTTGGGCATAGATCAAGTGGCGAAGTGGAAGAGTTCAGGGATTTGAGCAAGTTAATGCAGGGGTTATTTGTGACTCGGTGAAAAGATGTCCAGGTATTATAGAAACATAGAAACATGATGACAGAATAAGACCACAAGGCCCATCTAGTCTGTCCTTCCATAACAACAACTACAACAGTCCACTTTTTACCTTTAGAGATCCTCTGTGTTGGTCCCATGCTTTTTTGAATTCAGTTACTGTCCTCATCTCTACCACCTCCACTGGGAGACTATTCCACGGATCCACTACTCTTTCCGTAAAGAAATATTTCCGCATATCACTCCTGAATCTATCTCCCTTCACCCTCATCCCATGTCCCCTCGTCGCAGAACTTGCTTTCAATTGAAAGAGGCTCTCTCCCTGAACATTTATGCCACAGAGGTATTTAAACATCTCAATCATATCACCTCTATCCCGCCTTTCCTCTAAGGTGTACATATTAAGATCCTTAAGTCTGTCCTCATATGCTTTATAATGAAGACTACTAATCATCTTAGTAGCAACCCTCTGCACCGACTCCATCCTGTTCACATCCTTTTGAAGGTGCGGTCTCCAGAAATGACACCATACTCCAAATGAGGTCGCACCAAAGACTTATACAGAGGCATTATCACCTCCTTTTTTCTGCTAGCCATTCCTCTCCGTATGCACCCAAGCATCCTTCTAGCTTTTGCCGTTGCCTTTTCTACCTGTTTAGCTACTTTAAGATCATCGGACACAACTACGCCTAGGTCCCGCTCTTCTTTAGTGGACAAAAGTACTTCACCTCCTATACTGTATTGCTCCCTTGGATTGCTGCAGCCCAAATGCATGACCTTACATTTTTTAACATTAAATCCCAGTTGCCAAATTCTAGACCATTCTTTAAGCTTAGCTAGATCCCTCCTCATGTTATCTACACCTTCCTGGGTGTCTACTTTATTGCAGATTTTGGTATCATCCGCAAAGAGGCAAACCTTACCCGACAGCCCTTCCGCTATATCACTAACAAAGATGTTAAAAAGAATCGGACCAAGGACAGATCCCTGGGGCACACCACTGGTAACCTCCTTCTCCTCAGAGTTAGCTCCATTTACTTGTACTCTTTGTTGCCTCCCACCCAACCAATTTCTAACCCAAGCAGTAACTTTAGGGTCCATCCCTAGGGTGCTCAGTTTGTTTATAAGTCGCCTGTGAGGAACAGTGTCAAAGGCTTTACTGAAATCTAAATACACCACATCTAGAGCTCTCCCTCGGTCCAACTCCCTGGTCACCCAGTCAAAGAAATCAATCAGATTTGTCTGACAAGACCTGCCTCTGGTGAATCCATGCTGCCTCGGATCCTGTAATCTGCTGGACTCCAGAAACCTCACTATTTTCTCTTTCAACAGCGTTTCCATTAATTTACTCACCACTGAAGTTAAACTAACCGGCCTGTAGTTTTCAACCACATCCTTACTTCCGCTTTTGTGTAAAGGCACCACATGAGCCTCTCTCCAGTCCTTTGGCACCACTCCCGACTCCAACGAGGCATTGAAAAGGTCAGTCAGTGGAGTTGCTAGAATGTCCCCAAGTTCCCTCAGTATTCTAGGGTGTATCCCATCCGGTCCCATCGCTTTGTCTACTTTAAGTTGAGCTAGTTTCTCACGAACACAGTCTTCTGAAAATTGTTCAAGATGTCCCTCGCTTCTGTTCTTATTTGTGGGTGTTTTCTGAGGTCCTGCTCCTGGTTCTTCATCTGTGAACACAGAACAAAAATATTTGTTAAGCAATTCCGCTTTATCCTTATCAGCTTCTACATATTCCCCCCCCTGTACCCTTGAGTCTGACAATACCACTTTTGCCCTTCCTCTTCTCACTAATATATCTGAAAAATGTCTTATCCCCCCATTTTATTGCATTGGCTATTTCCTCCTCCTTTTGAATCTTTGCCTTCTTGACTACTTTGCTAGCTTCTCTAAGTTTTTCCAAATACAGATGCCTGTCTTCCTCTCTCTGTGATCTCTTGTATTTCATGAAGGCCTCCCTCTTTTTCTTCACTTTTTCAGCTACTTCCTTCGAAAACCATAGCGGTCTCCTGTTCCTTTTGCCTTTATTTACCATTTTAACAAAAAGGTTGGTTGCCTTTAAAATACCCCCTTTCAGTTTTGCCCACTGTTGTTCTACATCCCCCAGCTGTTCCCATCCCACTAATGACTCCCTGAGGTATTGGCCCATCTTCGCAAAGTTAGTCTTCCTAAAGTCTAAGATCTTCACCTTGGAATGGATTCTAACAGCCCTAGTCCTAATACTGAACCACACCATCTGGTGATCACTGGATGCAAAATGATCTCCCACTACAACATCAGAAATACTTTCACCATTGGTAAGCACCAAGTCCAGTATGGCCCCTTCACGTGTGGGGTCTGTTACCAATTGCCTGAATAGTTCTCCCTGTAGAGAATCCAGGATCTCCTTACTCCTAGATGATACTGCAGCAGGAATGTGCCAATCAACATCTGGCATATTGAAATCTCCTAGCAGTAGCACTTCCCCTTTCCTAGCAATGCTGCGTATGTCTTCAATTAACTCTCTGTCCACCTCTTCCTCTTGTGAGGGAGGTCTGTATATCACACCAATGCAAATAGATTTCTCTTTCCCTCTTTCTAGTTTAACCCACAATGCCTCCTCTCTCCCTTTTAAGCTCTGTAATTCCAAAGCTTTAATAGTAGTTTTTACATATAGTGCTACTCCTCCTCCCCTTCTTCCTACCCTGTCCTTTCTGAATAAAGTATAGCCAGGTATAGTTACATCCCAGTCATGGTTTTCTGTGAACCATGTTTCTGTAACTGCCACTAAATCTAAGTCAGCCACTCCCACCAAAGCTTCAACTTCAGAGATCTTATTTCCCATGCTACGGGCATTAATACACACTGCTTTCCATATGTTACCCCTGTTACCCATTTCCATAAAGGTATTTAATGTATCACTTACCTTGGGGCTTTCACTTACCTGGGGGCTTTCTTCACCCATCCCCAACGAATCTAGTTTAAAGCCCTCTTCAGTAGATTAGCCAGTCTACTACCAAAGATGCGTTGGTTTTGGTCGGATGAAGGTGTCAAGGGTTGGTTTGGAGGAGATTGTGGGCTAGCTAGCTTGCTATGTAGGTATGAGGCATAAGTCTCTGGTGTTAGGTCGTCGGTGTCTTGGCTTTGTGGGGTCCTGGAAAGTGTTTTCACGATGGTGAATAGTTCTCTTGGGGGAATTTAAGGAGGCCATTATGATGTTTGTGTGGTGTTGTCTCTTGTGAGTGAGAATTAGTCAGGCAAACAAAGTAACCTTATTTGGCAAGAGCTAAAGCAGATTTGAAAGAGCAGAGCATGAATTTGAAATGAAGGAAATCTTCAGGGGAGCGGTATTTGAGCCAAGTATGCTCAGCAGAGCGGGCACAGGAGCAAAGATAGCAAATAGTGGGAGAGAGCCAGGGCGGAGGTAAGGAACGCCTTACAGGACGAGGGATGAGGGGAGTGAGAACATCCAGAGCTGAGAAGAGCGAAGCATTACAAGACATCACTGCCATATCAACAGACTTGGAGGAAAAAACAGAGGAGAGAGAAGGAGAAATGGTAGAGGAGAGAACCAGGGGATCAATGGCAAGAAGGTTCCTAAAAAGAGTGGAGGAGACAGGACGAGGCAGGTGGGGAGGGAGGTGAAGATTAAAGGAGAGAAAGTGATGATCAGATAAAGGAAGAACAGTATTACTGAAGTTAGAGGGAGAGGAGCAAGAAAAGAAAACCAAATCCAGACAATGGCCATGAAGGTGAGTGGGGGCAGGGGAACAAAGTTGAAGGCCAAATGAGGAGATAAGAGACAGAAACTTCAGAGTAAGAGGATCAGAGGGGTTATCAACATGGATGTTAAAATCACCAAGAATAAGAGAAGGGGAGGTAGGGATAAGAAAGAGGGAAAGCCAAGAGTCAGAGTCAGAGAGAAAAGAAGAAAAAGCCTTGTCAGGAGGACGATAGACAACAGCAATCCGGAGAGGAAGTGGGGCAAAGAGGCGAATAGAGTGCACATCAAAAGAGAAGAAGGAATGAGACAGAGGCAGAGGAAGAGGTTGGAAAAGACAGGAGGGGGAGAGAAGAAGGCCAACCCCACCACCACGTCCTGTAGGACAAGGAGTATGGGGAACTGGAGACCACCAAAGCAGAGGGCAGCAGCAGAGGTGGCATCGTCAGGGAGGAGCCAGGTCTCAGTTAAAGCAAGAAGATGAAAAGCGTTGGAAAGGAAAAGATCATGTGTAAAAGAGAGTTTATTAGAGACAGAATGTGCGTTCCAAAGGGCACAAGAGAAAGGGAGAGAGGAAGGGGAAAGAAGGGGAATATGAATAAGATACTGTTGCCCACTGCCCTCCCACTGGGTGCAGCCTGCAGTACACAAACAATTGAGCGAGCAGACAGGATGGCCCCAAGCAGTCCCGGTGATCGCCGATCACGCATTGCGATTGCTAAATTCCTTAACGACACACAAGAGGATCAAATTCTACATGCAACCAAGAATCAGGGTCCCATTATATACGGGGAGGGGCCCATCTCCACATCTACCAAGATTACTCAGCAGTGCTGAGTCAATGACGCAGATCCTATGCTCCAGTGTGTCAGCACCTTGTGGAGGGACAAGATTAAATTTATGGTCCTATATCCAGCCCGTCTGCAAGTATTTATAAATGGCACTACCAGGACCTTTGAATCTGCAGAGAAAGCCCTTAAACAGCTACAAGAACTAAGACCAAAATCGCTGCCGATGGACACACAGTAAAGCATGCCAAGGGTGGGCCTTTGGAAAGAGACTGAGTGAGAGTGGATTATTAGGCCAAAGACTATCTTAATGGCTGGGGACAGTGAGAAGGCCCACCAATGCAGGTGGAAACGTGCGAGCGGATGCATGGTCTGCGGATGAGACCTAAATCTATCTGTCACCAGACAGCAGCATTACAACAGATTCACACAGATGAGAACAGCAGTTGCAGTGGTACACAATGGCAGAAACTGGACACTTGTATCTCTTTCTATCTCTCTTTCTTCACCTTTATCATGAACCCCTGGAGGTGTGAAGAAGGACACCATGGGGTGAGAAGAAGCACTATAGTGATGGGAGAGGGAGGGTTGAGGCGAGCAAAGTGGGCAGAGTACTCTAGGAAATGGTAGAGAGGACGCAGGATAAAAAACTAAATGCGCATGGAAGGGGGGATGGATAGTAAAGCCCGAAGAGGGCCACAAAAGGGGACCCGATAATGTGCTGCCGAAAAGCAGCAGACACTACTCATCTGGAATGTGCAACCCGGGTTAAGAATATTTATTGTTGAGACACTCCAAACTCCAGTTCAATGGGTAGAAGAGGGAACATGGACCCACTCACCACCCTACCAAAAACAAAGATAACACAACACAGGCATCACACAGAGGAAAAGAAGGGGGGGAGGAGGAGGAAGGGGCGAAAGGAGAGAGGAAGGTTAACATCAATTTGGGAGATAGGGGGAAACAAGGAAACAACACCTCCTGAACCGGAGATGATGTTTTATGCATAAGTAGCATCCCAATTAGAACAGTTGCCGGAAACAGAGGTAGTGGTAGGCCGTGATTTAAAAGGGATCTTGAAACCGCTAATGGACACCTCCTGAACCACACACAGTACCCCAATCCTTCAACGGCTCCTAAGGTGACTACACCTAGTGGACCCATGGCTGCTCCTACATCTGCAGGAAAGAGACTATATACACCTCTCGGGAGCCCACGGCACAAGTGCCTGCATAAACTACCTTCTTATCTTTGAGGATTGTTTCTCAAGGGTTGAGGACGCAAAAATAGGGCTGGGGGAGATCTTGAATCATATGGCTGGATCTGGCCTGGCGCAAGCCAAGCGAAGGTTCATGACTATGGAGCTTCCCACTATTTTTTTTTTAAATTTAACCAGTTTTCTGTACCACCTTATCCTTCAATCAAAGCAGTTTACATTATGTAATTACTACAAAGGGCTCACACTCTATGTGTACCTAAGGCAACAGAGGCTTAGATGGCTTGCCCAAGGCCACAAGGAGTGCCTATAGGACTGGAAACCCCAGTCCCTCCAGTCTGAGATTGCTGTCCCCAGGTGGGACTTGAACCCCTGGCCCTATGGTCTGAGGTACCATGTCCTAACCACTAGGCCACTCCTCCGGAGTGCCTATAGGACTGGAAATCCCAGTCCCTCCAGTCTGAGATTGCTGTCCCCAGGTGAGACTTGAATCCCTGGCCCTATGGTCTGAGGTACCATGTCCTAACCACTAGGCCACTCCTCCTCCCCCCTAAGGGGCAGGACACTAGAATTATGCAAGGAAGAACAATTTCACATATACATTAAGAAGCACTGGTAGGCCTATAAGACCCATAATGCGCAACATCAGGATACCCTTGAGTTGTATTGGGAGAGGGCGAAAGCCATACTAAGAGGAGATATAGTAGCATATTCTGCCAGGCAGCGACACATGCTTAAGTCCCCCAGCCCAGATGGGTTTTTAGCTGAATTTTATGAATTATTACAGGATGAGGTAGTGGTTCCCTTAGCTGTGATGTACCATAGCAAGGCACAGTTAGGGATCTTTACATGGGGAGGCAACCATGCCTACATTACTTTAATCCCCAAGCCAGGGAAAGACAAAATAAGGAACGGTTCAAATCACCCTATATTGCTTCTTAATTTCGATAGCAAATTATATGCTAAGATCTTGGCGGACTGATTGGTGGCATACCTGCCTCACCTGATACATGACACCCAGATAGGTTTTGTGAGACACCGCTATGTGCCAAAACACATACGGAAAATTATCGCATCCCTGGAGTGGGTGCGGGAAAAACAGATCCCCTTACTCCTGATCAGCTTTGATGCTGAAAAGGCATTTGATAGGGCTAACTGGGATTACCTTTTCCAACTGCTGCCCTGTTATGGGCTTTATACAAACAAGTCCATACATTATACTCTAAGCCCACGGCATCGGTGCTGGTTAAAGTAACGTTATCGGAACCATTTACACTGGAGAGGGGGATACGTTGGGATGTCCGCTCTCCCCACTACTGTTTGTTTTATCATTGGATCCTTTTATATGCTTTCTGGAGGAGTGTGAGGCGATTCCAGCGGTCAAAATTGGGCAATTAGGATTCAAGGTGGCAGCTTTTGCAGACGATTTATCAGCCCACATTACACGCCCACAAACATCACTAACCAGACTATTGTTAGCATTTCGCTCCTACGGCAGACTGGCAGGTCTACGGCTAAATCAAGATGTCAGAGGTGTTGGATGTACTAGGAATAGTGCGAGCAACATGGGGATCGGCATTCCCGTTACAGTGGGCAAAAGGCGTGTTTAGATATTTGGGGATCCACATGCCCTGAGATCCCAATCAACTATTTTGACAGAACTGTGCCACATCAATGGTATATATTAGCAATAAAATGCGGGAGTGGAACCCTTTGCCCTTGTTACTATTGGGCAGAGTGGTGGCTTTTAAGATTGCCCTGTTCCCCGAGCTACTGTACATTTTGCAGACACTACCAATAAGCCTCCAGCGTAGCGATGTTGATTGAATAGAACGGGAGATGCGCAGATTCATTTGGAAAGGTGGACTAGCCCGCATACCTTTCTCTAGGCCGTGAGGATCATGACATCAGGGTGGTATTGGGGTCCTGGACATCGCCAGATACGCGCGGGCAAGTCACTTGAGTCACATGAGAGACTGGTTAGTGCAGACAAAGTTGTTTACCCCTAGAGAGATTGAAGAAGAATTTGTGGCCCCTTACTCACTGATGGCAGTGCTACATATGGACAGCCAGGAGGTACTGATGTGACTTTGGCACAGCTTGTTGATAGAGCCGATATGAGGGGTGTGGCGCTATTTATTTATTTATTGTTGTCTTATTGGTGTGCTACTTCACCTCCCTGTTCCCTTTAGTTTTGTACTTCAGCTTCTAAGCTGTATAACTTACCTTGCCTCTCTCAACTAACTGGCTTTTGTGTGGTAGCCAGGTTAACTGTTACTTTAAATTAAATATCTCTCCCTGCTCTGTCCCCAAAACCTGCTGCGTTTTAAACTTTTTTTTCTGCTCTAGCCTACCTGAGGGACTACCTCCCTCCCCCGCTGCTGAGGGTACAGGACAGGGTACCTTGTAACAGCCCTCATCTTTTAATAGGTCTTATTTCCCTCCCTCCCTCCCCAACACCCATCCACCCCTGGGGTAATTGTAGCTTTATAGGTACTTACACATCTTAGAGGAAAGTGGCTGCTCTCAGGTGCAGCTCTTTATCCAAATCAGTCATACATTGAGGACCTGAGATTAATTAAGTTTCAGGTGAACAGGGTATATTAGAGGTATTAGATACACTTTTATTAGTATAAGCACTTACACCAACTCTTAGTGAATACCTAAACACTAGCTTTAAACTAAGATGCAGACAACAGTCCAGCAGCGAGATGGGGGCTTTCCAGTCTTTTATATTGAGTGTCACATGTATGATTTTCTCCCAGTTGGTGAGAGGTCTTACGTATGCACTAAGTGCAAGGAGCTCTTTGCTCTCAGGGAACAAGTCCATTCTCTAGAGGCTAGAGTAGCAGACCTGGAAGACATAAGAAAGACAGAGAAGTACATGGACGAGACCTACAGGGATATAGTCCTGAAGTCCCACCTCCAGTCTGGCAGTATCCCTGTTGCCATGGAGGAGAGAGGTCACGTGACAGGAGAGCATCACCCTGGTGTGGCAGGACGTGATCCTGTAACTAGGACCTGTCCTCCAGGTGATGTAAAACCCTCTCGCACCGAGGACGTTTCTCCAGGGCCATGTCCCCATGAGGGGAGGGTTAGGACAGCCGTTATAGTTGGTGATTGGATCATTAGGCATGTAGATAGCTGGGTGGCTGGTGGACGTGAGGATCGCCTGGTAACATGCCTGCCTAGTGCAAAGGTAGCGGACCTCACGTACCGCCTAGATAAGATCTTAGATAGTGCTGGGGAGAAGTCTGCTATCTTGGTACATGTCGGTACCAATGACATAGGAAAATGTGGTAGGGATGTTCTGGAGGCTAAATTTAAGCTTTTAGGTAGGAAGTTGAAATCCAGAACTTCCAGGGTAACGTTCTCCGAAATGCTTCCTGTTCCACGTGCAGGACCCAAAAGGCAGACAGAGCTCCGGAGTCTCAATGCGTGGATGGGACAATGGTGCAAGGATGAGGGTTTTGGATTTGTTAGGGACTGGGGAACATTCTGGGGAAAGGAGGGGCTCTTCCGAAGGCATGGGCTTCACCTTAACCAGGATGGAACCAGACTGCTGGCATTAACCTTTAAAAAGGAGATAGAGAAGCTTTTAAACTAGAAAATAGGGGAAAGCCGACAGTCGCCCAAGAGCGCATGGTTCGGAAGAAGGTATCCTTGAAGGATACTACCGAAAGCAGTGAGGTTCCAAAAAAGAGTAAAGTAGCCCAAATGCCCTTGAGTATGGTGCAGACAGAGCGTAAAGATTCCAAATTACCCATGCCTACCAATAGCCAGATTAATATTAATAAAATACAGTCTCTGAAATGCTTGTATGCAAATGCTAGAAGTCTAAACAATAAGATGGGAGAGTTAGAATATATAGCACTAAATGAGAGGTTAGATATGATTGCAATCTCAGAGACATGGTGGAAGGAGGATAACTAGTGGGACACTGTGATACCTGGATACAAACTGTATCGTAATGATAGAACTGATCAAATTGGAGGAGGGGTTGCACTCTATGTTAGAGAGGGCATTGAGTCAGAAAGGATTAAAGTTTTGCAGGAAACAAAATTTGCTGTAGAATCTCTATGGATTGAAATTCCATGTATGAAGGGGAAGGTGATGGCAGTGGGGGTGTACTATCGACCACCTGGCCAGAATTAACAAATGGATGATGAAATGCTTAAAGAGATCAAGGAAGCTAACAAAAGTTACAGCAGAGTAGTAATAATGGGTGATTTCAATTACCCCGGTATCAACTGGGTCAGTGTCACGGCAGGACATGCTAGGGAGATAAAGTTTCTAGATGAAATAAATGACTGCTTCTTGGAGCAGCTGGTTCATGAACCGACCAGAGGGGAAGCCATACTGGACCTAGTCCTTAGTGGAACACCAGATCTGGTGCAAGAAATAAGGGTGTTGGGACCACTTGGCAATAGTGATCATAGCATGATCGTGTTTGATTTAATTAGTGGAGGAGGGATAGTAAAGAAATCCACAGTACTACCTTTTAACTTTCGAAAGGGAGACTATGATAACATGAGGAATATAGTTAAGAAAAAACTAAAAGGAGCGGTTGCAAAGGTTAAAGACTTACATCAAGCTTGGGTGTTGTTTAAAAATACTATCCTGGAAGCCCAGACCAGCTGTATTCCACGCATTAAGAAAAGTGGAAGAAAGTCCAAAAAACTGCCAGCATGGTCTAAAGGTGAGGTCAGAGAGGCTGTTGCTGCCAAAAAAGCATCTTTCAGGAAATGGAAAAAAGAGCCAAATGATGAAAACTGGAAACAGCACAAGCACTGGCAAGTTAAATGCAAAGCATTGATAAGGCAGGCAAAGCGAGAATTTGAGAAGGAACTTGCTACGGAAGCAAAAACACGAAATAAAGACTTTTTCAAGTACATTCGTAGCAAAAGGCCTGTGAGAGAGTCAATTGGACCATTAGATGATAGAGGGGTAAAAGGAGACAAGGCTATAGCGGAGAGACTGAATGAATTCTTTGCTTCAGTCTTTACTGAGGAAGATGTAGGGATGTTACCCGAGACTGAAGTGGTATTTAAAGGTGATACTGCAGAGGAATTGAGAGAAATATCACTACACCGGGAAGATGTATTACAACTATTTAATAAACTGAATAGTAGCAAATCACCTGGACCGGATGGTATACATCCAAGAGTGTTGAAAGAACTGAAATATGAGACTGCAGACCTGCTATTAGTAATCTGTGAACTTTCATTACAATCATCTGTAATACCTGAAGATTGGAGGATCGCCAATGTAACGCCAATTTTTAAAAAGGGTTCCAGGGGTGATCCGGGAAATTACAGACCGGTGAGCCTGACATTAGTACTGGGGAAAATGGTAGAAACCATCACAAAGAACAAAATTACACAGCATGTAGATAGTCATGGCCTAATGGGAGACAGCCAACATGGCTTTAGACAAGGAAGATCTTGTCTTACTAATCTGATATGTTTTTTTGAAAGTGTGAATAAACAGGTAGGCAAAGGTGAGTCGGTTGATATAGTGTATCTAGACTTTCAGAAAGCCTTTGACAAGGTCCCTCATCAGAGACTTTTGGCAAAACTAATAAGTCATGGGATAGGAGGCAGTGTACTATTGTGGATCGGGAACTGGTTAAAAGATAGAAAGCAGAGGGTAGGGCTAAATGGCCAATTTTCCCAATGGAAAAAGGTGAATAGTGGAGTACCCCAGGGATCTGTACTGGGTCCGCTACTTTTTGACATATTCATAAATGACCTGGAAAAGGGAATAACTAGTGAGGTTATCAAATTTGCAGACGACACAAAACTGTTTAAAGTTGTTAAAACCCAAGAGGACTGTGGAAAACCGCAGGAGGATCTGGATAAAATGGAAGACTGGGCACCCAAATGGGCAAATGAAATTTAATGTGGACAAGTGCAAAGCTATGCACCTAGGAAAGAACAACCCACACTATGGTTACACGATGCAAGGTTCCACATTAGGAACCACCACCCAGGAAAAAGATTTAGGAGTCATCGTGGATAACATGTTAAAACCCTCCGCCCAGTGTGCAGCGGCGGCCAAGAAAGCAAATAGAATGCTAGGTATCATAAGGAAAGGAATGGAAAATAAAACAAAGGATATTATAATGCCTCTGTATCGTTCCATGGTATGACCGCACCTTGAATATTCTGTGCAATTCTGGTTGCTTTATCTTAAAAAGGATATAGCGTTATTAGAAAAGGTACAGAGAAGAGCCACCAAAATGGTAAAGAGGATGGACGGCTACTCCTATGAAGAGAGGCTACAAAGGTTAGGGCTCTTCACCCTGGAAAAGAGACGGCTGAGGGGAGATATGATAGAGGTCTATAAATTAATGAATGGAGTGGAACGGGTAAACGTAAATCAATGGTTTATGCTATCAGAATACAGAAAGACTAGGGGACATGTAATGAAGCTACAGGGTAAACTATTTAAGACAAATAAGAGAAAATATTTTTTCACTCAACGTGTAATCAAACTCTGGAATTTGTTACCGGAGGATGTAGTAAAGGCTGTTAGTGTAGCTGGGTTTAAAAAAGGTTTGGACAAGTTCCTGGAGGAAAGGTCCATAAACCATTATTAAAAAGGGACCCAGGATATCAATGCTTGACCCAATAAAAGCATTATGGAACCTGTGTCTTTTGGGGAAACTGCTAGGTACGTATGACCTAGATTGGCCACTGTTGGAAACAGGATACTGGGCTTGATGGACCTTGGTCTGACCCAGTATGGCATATCTTATGTTCTTATGTTCTTATCTTTGCACCAAGTGTCACATGTCAGTGATGGCATCGTGTTTTCTATCAATATGCGGCAATCCTGGATTCCAGCCAGGGATGGATAATCGTACCTTCCAGGAGTGGGGGACACATGGGATTTCAGGTCTAGGTCACTCACGTGCTTACACAGAAGATACGATGAAGCCCTTTTCAAAGTTATATAAAGAGTTTGATTTGAAAACATCCCAGGTCTTTCTGTATTACCAATTGCGCCATTACGTGCACTTGCTGCCAACTGACAGTCTATTGACGGAGCAGTCTGGCCAAATCTGACTTTTCTTCGAAATAGGAACATCCATTCCAATCACACTTTCAGTATTTTTTCTGGTGGATCCTCCTTCATTGCTATCCCAGGGCTCTGTCTTGGGACCTCTCCTTTTCTCTCTCCCTTGGTGCACATATTTCCTCTCATGGTTTTCAGTACCATCTCTATGCTGATGACTCTCAGATCTACCTCTCTACACCCGAAATCTGTCCAGGAATCAGGCACATATCTCTGCCTGCTTATCCGTCATTGCTGCCTGGACGTCTCACCGCCGACTGAAAGAGAGCATGGCCCAAACTGAGGTTCTTCTGCTTTAAAATCACCTCCTCCCTCTATTTCTGAGTATAACACCTCACTGTTTCCTGAGGTGCACCAACTGAAAGCGGGATGGCCGTAGAGGAGGAACCACCAGAACATACAGTAAAAGTGCGCTTGGAGAGATAGGACAGAATGGAGCCCCTAAATCCAAGCGAGGACAGGGTATAGAGGAGAAGGTGGTGATCGACAGCGTCAAAAGCAACAGAAAGTTCCAGAAGGATGAGAATCGAGAAGCCTCTGTCTCTGCTGTTTCCCACCTCACAAACTGGTTCTGTCCAGCACCCTTCTATCTGAACACTCTCTCTCAGTGCAAGACACAAACTGGGGCCGTGTCCTGCATTCTGGCACTGGGCTAGGCAGCAGTGGGATATGGGGGAAGCGTTGGAGAGATACTCTGGGCTAGCTGACTTTTTATCCTCCCAGAGTGGCTCGAGGTTATTTGTCCAACCCGCCTCCCTCATTGCATAAATAGTGTGTGTCTCAGAGGCTTGCAAGATTGAGATTGAGCAGTGCCAGAAGGATTTCCTCTTCTGCTTGCCCCATGCAGTGTGTGTGTCTCAGAGACTGGATCTAGGCACTGCCTGGCACTGCCTCCCCTGCTGCCCACCACCTGCCAGTCTCCTACCTGCTGAGCTGCAACCTCGGCAGCCATTCTCCTGCCCTTCTCCGGTGCAAGTCTTCCAGCCCAAGATCCCTCTTTGCAAAGCCTCAGGTTTTAATTTAGCTGGATTCAGAGCGAGGGACTGTGGAAAGCAAAGCCGGAAACTGAATGCCTGGAAGAGGAAGCTGTGAAAGGGGCTGTGCTCATGCTGGGTCATCATCTCACAGATACACCTCCTGAGACATTCAGGCAGACAAAGAGAGCACATGGCAACAGAAAAGAGTTACTAACAAGGGGAGGAATTCACACGACTGATCTATAGAGACAAAGATATTATATGCAGAGAACAAGTTCCAGAAACAGAGCCCTGGAATTAAACCACAGTAAACTACAGCTTGTCTGCAGGAGTGCACTCTGGGAGGTGTAGTCTTTCGTTGGAAGGATTACTGTGTGGAGTGTCACAGTGCACGCTGGGAACTGTAGTCCTTCCTAGGAGGGATTACTGTGTGGGATGTCACACTGCACTCTGGGAGCTGTAGTCATTCCTAGGAGAGATTACTGTGTGGGAGTATCACAGTGCACTCTGGGAGCTGTAGTCCTGTGGGAGTATAACAGTGCACTCTGGGAGCTGTAGTCCTTCCCAGAAAGGATTACTATGTGGGAGTGTCACTGTGCACTCTGAGAGCTGGATTCTTTCCTAGGAGGGATTACTGGGTGTGTGTGTCACATTGCACTCTGGGAGCTGTAGTTCTGCCTATGAGGGATTACTGTGTGGGCGTATCATTTTGCACTCTGGGAGCTGCAGTCCTTCCTAAGAGAGGTTACTGCATGTTAATTAAATACAAATCATTCCTACTTATCCACAAAGCCCTCCATCAATCCCAAACCACACAACTGCGGACCCTACTACCCAGGGGTGGCCCAAGGGGCGTGTGGGGCCATGTGTGGAGACTCGGTGCAGGGCCTAATTTGCATAATGTTAACATACACTAACCTTTAGTAAACATGCCTCTTAATGAGCATATGGATAAAGAAAAACTAAAAGATTTCTACATTACTATAATCCAGTGCCAACCGCCAGGCACAATAGGAACTACTACAAACACTGCCCATTTAGAACCCATAGCAAACCCACCGTATCCTAACAGCACTACCAGGACTCACAAAGCACCATACCCTACCTATCAAAAGGCAACACTGCAAATATTAAACCAATACATTTCAGAGAATAACAATACATGACCTACTTGGGAAAGAGAACAAGTGGCAATGTCAAATAGGAATTACATAAACAGAATACCTCAGCTCAGTTACACATGCAGAACATAGACCATCACCAAACAATGAATCACAATTTAGAAACAGGAAGACAATAATTAAGCCAAACTTGGAATGTACAACACTGCAGAAATAAAACTATAAATTAATTTCCTCTTGTACTAAATAAAGTGCAGATGTTAATGATTCACATTTCCTAGAGCTGACATATTCCAGTTAATAAATTCAAAATAAAGAGATATTTTTCTACCTTTTGTGCATTTTTCTTTCAGTTGCAATTGCTCCAGCCACTTTCTTCTGGTTTCTTCGTGTCTTCTGCTAACTCTCCATCATCTGCTGTCCATTTGTCCTTTCTTCTCTCTTCTAGTTTTTTTCCCATTCTCTCTCTACATCTACTTTAACATACTAATCTTTCTCCTTTTGCTCTTTCCTCATTCCTATTTCATCCACTCAAATATTACCCCTCCATCCTCAATCCACACTTACTCTCCCAATACCCAGCCAATTGTAGATTTTTCTTCCCTCCCACACAAAATATTTTTCCCCTCTCCATTTCACTCTCCCAGCCCCATCCCATTCTAATCCTCCTCCAACATCAGCTCCCTTTTAGTTCCAGCCCCACCCAGCATCCGCTCCCTTCTAGTCCCCGCATCAGCCCATTTCCAGTCCTAGCCCCCCATCAGCCGATTTCTAGTCCTTTCCTATCCCCACCATCAGCCCTTGTCAAATCCTAGCTTCTCTCCATTCAGCCCATTTCCAATCCAAGCCCCCAATGAGCCTACTTCCAGTCTTGCCCCTCCATGAGTCCATTTCATTACAAGCCCCCACCACAGCCCATTTCCAATCTTAGCACCCCCCAGCCCATTTCCAGTCCTATCCTAGTATCTCCATCAGCCCATTTCCTGACCTAGCTCCCCCCTCACAGCCCATTTCCATTCCAAGCCTCCGTCCCCATCCCCATCAGCTATTTGCAGTTCAAGTGCCCCCTTCCACTCAGCCCGTTACCAGGCCTAAGCCCCCCATCAGCCCACTTCCAGTCCTAAGCCCCCATCACCCCATTTTCAGTCTTAGCCCCCCCCCACTGCCCATTACCAGTCCTAACCCCCCCCCCCCCATCAGTCCATTTCCAGTCCTAGCTCCCTCCCCTCACAGCCCATTTCCAATCTCAGCACCCCCCCAACAGCCCATTTCCAGTCCTATCCTAGCACCTCCATCATCCAATTTCTAGTCCTAGCCCCCATCAGCCCATTTCCAGTCCTAACCCCCCATCAGCCCACCAGTCCTAACCCTCCCATGATCTCATTTCCAGTCCTAACCCCCCAAAGCCCATTACCAGTCCTAGCCTCCCATCAGCCCATTTCCAGTCTTAGCCCCCCCCCATAGCCCATTGCCAGTCCTTACCCCCCATCAGCACACCTCTAGTCCTAACCCCCCCATCAGCCCATTTCCAGTCCTAACCCCCCCATCAGCCCACCTCCAGTCCTAACCCCCCCATGAGCTCATTTACAGTCCTAACCCCCCCAAAGCCCATTACCAGTCCTAGCCCCCATCAGCCCATTTCCAGTCCTAGCCCCCCCCAAAGCCCATTACCAGTCCTAAACCCCATATCAGCCCACCTTTAATCCTAACCCCCCCATCAGCCCATTTCCAGTCTTAGCCTCCCCCTTAGCCCATTGCCAGTCCTAACCCCCCATTAGCCCATTTCCAGTCCTAGCCCCTCCCCCCCATAGCCATTACCAGTCCTAGACCCCCCTAGCCCATTACCAGTCCTAACGCCCCTCCCCCAATCAGCCCAGGGAAACTTTAAAAGAAAAAACTAACTTGCTGCTGCTGCTGCCGCCATGGCAGCAGCAGAATCAAGTGTCTCCCGCAGGGCCCCCATCCGCCCAACAGAGCCCTCCCTCCTGTCCGGCAGAGCCCGTCTCGATCACTCTCCTCGGCGCGGCTTTCAGAGCCGCGAAGGGAGGGTTTCCCACTCGCGGCTCTGTTAAGACCGCTGGGGCGGATGAGAACAGGCATTTCCTGTTTCCCATCAGCCCCGGCCGGCTGATGGGCAGAATTTTGTTTGTGCGGGGCCCCCTGAAACGTGGGGCCCTGTGCAAACAACATTCATGATTAATCGATGGGCCGGCCCCGCTACTACGTCACCCCACTATCAACAGACCAACCAGTCAAACCACCAACAACACTCTCACTATCCCCCATGAACGAACTAAGTTCAACCAGCAAACATGCAACAGAGAATTTGAACTATACGCACCCTCTCTCTGGAACTCTCTCCCGAGACAGATCCGAAGCACCAAAGACCTCTCCGCATTCCGAAAACAGCTAAAAAGCATCCTGTTTCATGAATATCTTGGACCAGAAACAGACATCTCTCAATAACCGTCCACCCAAATCCTCTGACCTCCTCCCCAGCAACCATCTAAGAGACTTCTGTAAAATGTCAACTGTCTAGTACTGTTACTCTCTGTAAAGATCAACTATGTTATCCCATGGTTACGGTCCCCCTCCTTCTCTCTGTCAACTTGATTCCCCCCCCCCTTTTATGTTAAACTCAATCTAAGAATAATACCGCTTTATATACATGTAATTACATTGTAGCAGCAGAGCGCAGACAAACCAATAATACCAGGAGTCTGTTCAGAAGGTCCAAATCATTTATTTGTGCACAAGTCTCAAGCAGAATCAAATTCAAAATGGCTGAGCAATGGTTTCTAGCAAAACAACAACTTTTATAGACTTCTTCTCCATTCTAGACATAGGCAAACTTTTCATTGGTCCCGGTAACCCCTCGTACACCTTTTATTGGTTCCGGTACCGATATGGCTATCCAATGATGTCCCTCGACTGGGCTCCGCACCTGCTTACCCCCCTTTCAGTCTCAATTACAATGGTCAGTTCACCAATTTTGATACTTCTCTCCTCCAAGGTCACTTAGCTAGCTAGAACATGTGGGAAAGTGTGGCAGGTGCAGGCCTGTGACCCACGGTGTCTGACATAGGCAGGCCAGCATGGCTAGCTTGACCTGTAAATGAGGCCTGTGGAGAGGCATATAGGATTGCACATCCCCCAACATGCTGCTATTGTAAGAAAGAACTCAGTAGAAATATTGAATTAGCTTAGATAAGCAGAATTGCAGAATTAAGAAAGGGAAAAATACAGAAAAGATGTGTTTAAAAGTTACTGATAAGAAAAAGTACATTTGCAGAGAAATATTGAGGAGTGCTGACAGATGAGTTACAGAACCTTGCTCTTCTGCACGCACAAATGGTCCCATAACCTTGAAAGTGTGAAAGTAACAAGTTGATGAACTGACCATTGTAATTGGGACTAGAAGGGGGGCAGGCAGGTGTCATGCCTACAGAAGCCCACAGAAGGAACATAATTGGAGAAACTTATCAGTACCGGGACCAATAGAAGGGCTACGGGAGGTACGGGAGAGTACCGGGACCAATGAAATGTTTTTCTATACCTAGAATGGAACAGAAGTCTATAAAAGTTGTTGTAATGCTTGAAAACTTTGCTCAGCCATTTTGAAATTGCCTTGCTTGAGACTTGTGCACAAATAAATGATTTGGACCTTCTGAACAGACTCCTGGTATCATTGGTTTGTCTGCGCTTTGCTGCTACATATTCCTTGGTGCATTGGCCGGGAAGTTGTGGAATCAAAGTGTATATAGGGCAATATACCACGACTTTCCGCCTCTATAGGCTTGGTCCTGCCGGGATCGCGCCCTTCCGACGAGGGCCGCTCCCTGGCGCCACCGGTCCCTTGTATCGGAGGGAGCTGGTCGGACCTCGGCGGGTGTCGGGCCCGGTCGGAGCCAACGCCTCGAACCCGAGTGAGGGGAGTCCGAGGTCCAACTCATGCGTCTGCTTGGGAAGTTTGAGGACCGGATCCGGTGAGTATAGTTTTGATTTTGGGTCTAGACAGAAATAGAAAGAGCAGTACTGCCATTGGAACTTGGAATTTGGAATTTGTAATCTCGAGATATTGGGAATTGGTAAGAGAGCATGATCAACTCTCAAGGAAGAGCCGAGTAGCCTGGCATGGGAATTCGCTAGGTGAAACCCTCATCCTTTTTGTAATTGGGAAAAGACTAGTCAGAACAGATAGAAACGAATGCATTCTGGGATACGTTGCTAGCATGATTGTGTGAACGAAGTGTGAATGAGAGGTCTGGCAGCACGGACCAAGTGAAGGCGGACCCCTGATTAGCGCATTTCCTGACCGGGCGACCGCGTTCAGGTCGCGAAAAGGGGGAAGCGATTGTCGTCTTGTCTTGTTATTTGTATTCCCTGTACGTTTCCAGGGCCGTGAGGACCCCTTACCCACGGTCCGCCCACCTTTTCCCTTCTGTCTGTTGTTGCGCGCACACATCGAAATGGGAGGGGCGGGGTCTACTAGAAACACTCCATTAGAATGTATGATCGCACATTTTAAAGAGGGATATTCAGGAGATTATGGTATTAAAATGACAGCAGCCCGTTTGCAGATTTTGTGTACTAGGGAGTGGCCCGATCTAGACCCCATCTGGCCCCGAGAGGGAACGTTCACCGTAGAGATTATCCAGTCAATACACCGTAGAGTGCGGGTAGCGCACCCCGATCAGTACCCCTATATAGATTCCTGGTTAAGTATTTGTGAAGATCCGCCCTCCTGGGCGCAGCGCTGTTATGAGGAACAGTGCAGAATAATGTTAGCTAAAACAGATTCTAGACAGAAAAAGGAACAGCCTAGAATGAAAGAGCAGGATAAGAAAGCCACGAAGAAACCCATCCTGGCAGATCCTGATTCCCCAGAAGTAGTCCTCAGGCAGCCCCGAACCCCAGGTCCAGTAAGGGTAGCCCGGCGTCGTCCTGCCCCAGAACCCCAGAGACGGCCAGAGCCGAGGCGGGACCCAACCCCTGACCCCCCTCCTCCCGGAGGAGAGAAAGAGAAAGAATTAGTGGGAAAAGAAGAGGAGGAAGTAAAAAGTGAGTCAGAAGCGGAGATAGAAGGAGGAGAAGAAGGAAATTCCCCAGAAGAAGAGGAGGAGGACAGTGTACAAATAATTGAGAAAGCCAGCGCTAGCACTAGCGCGCCAGTGAAAGAGAAACCCAAAGCAAAACCAGTTGAGAAAAAGAAAGCGACTCCTGCAAAGGCAACGACAATAACCCTTAGATCCCAAACAACGCCTGGGACAGCCAAACTGTTTCCCTTAAGGCAAGTCCCGGGAGTGCCCGTAAAGAATGATAATGATGAAGTGGTAGCGGGACCCTTAACTTATGTGTATATTCCTTTCTCTACAACTGATTTATTAAATTGGAGGTCGCATTATGCCTCCTATACTAGTAAGCCCCAGGAGCTGACAGAATTAGTAACTAGTATTATGGAAACTCACCAACCCACTTGGCCAGATTGCCGTCAGCTCCTGACCACCCTATTCACTACAGAAGAGCGAGCAAGAATTAGAAAAGCAGCTATTGAATGGATGGCAGAAAACCCTGCAGCTCCAGCGCAGGGGCAGAATATAATAGATCGTAGAGAAGCAGCTCAGAGAGAATTCCCGAATGAAGACCCCCAATGGGATCCAAATACAGATGAAGGATCCACAGCCCTAGCCCGCTTTCGCCAAGGCTTTTTACAAGGCCTGAGAAGGGGAGGCCAAAAAGCTATGAACCTTTCCAAAGTAGCAGGAGTTATCCAAGGAATAGATGAGAGCCCAGCAGATTATTATGAAAGATTAACTGAAGCCTACAGAATGTATACTCCCTATGATCCCGAGGCACCAGGAAGTTTATGTATGGTGAATTCTGCTTTTGTAAACCAGTCTCAACCAGACATTAGACGTAAATTACAGAAATTAGAAGGGTTTGCGGGCATGAATGCAACACAGTTATTGGAAGTCGCTCATAAAGTGTATGTGAATCGTGATACTGAAAGACAGAGAGAATGTGATAGAAAGATGAAGAAGAAAGAAAGCTGATTTTTTGGCTGCGGCCATAGTTGAAAAGAAAAGGGGAGGTGTCCCTAATCGAAGGAGCAGAGGAAGAGGGCGGGGTCAAGGCGGAGGCCGGACCCAGAGACTAGGCGTGAACCAATGCGCCTATTGCAGAGAGGAAGGACATTGGAGAGATACGTGCCCGCAACTCGAAGACGCCCAGCAAGATGACGACAACGATCATCAGTGGCGAGAAGAAAGACGAGGCCGTCCCCGAGGCCGAGGAGGAGCCAATCGAGAACAATTCCAGAGAGAGAGGGAGGAGGAGCCATCCAAGCATTGGCCACACAAGCCCATGATGAGGATGACGTGGATTAGGACAGACCGGGCTCCAAGTTTGCTTTAGGTCTCCAGGAGCCTATGGTCGAAATACAAATAGGAGACCAATTTATGAACTTTATGGTTGATACTGGAGCAGAACATTCAGTAATAGACAAAAAGATAGCCCCATTCACCAAAAAAGCAGTCACCATTATAGGAGCAACTGGTGCCAAAGCCACAAAGTCTTTTCTTCAAAACCGGATATGCAGTCTAGGAGGACAGCAAGTAACTCATCAATTCCTTTACATGCCCGAATGTCCAGTACCATTACTGGGACTAGATATGCTAGCCAAGCTTCAAGCCCAAATATCTTTCTCCGAGCAAGGAGAAATGCAAATGACAGTGAATTCTCAAGCCAAACCAGCAGGAGTAATGCTGCTGACAGTACCCCGAGAAGAAGAATGGAGATATTACATTGATGATTCGATTCAAGATACCTATTTTGAACAAACTTTAAAGAACATTCATGCACCACTTGAAGTATGGGCAGAAGGCAGTCCCCCAGGCCTAGCCAAGCATATAGCACCAGTGATTGTAACCCTCAAGCCTAGTGCTACACCAGTGCACGTCAAACAGTACCCTCTCCCAAGAGCCGCAATTGAAGGCATTCATCGCCACCTACAGAGATTGCTCGAGTATGGCCTACTAAAAGTATGTCAATCCCCATGGAACACTCCACTTTTGCCAGTAAAGAAACCTGAGACAGATGATTATCGCCCAGTGCAAGATTTGAGAAGAGTAAATGATGCAGTTGAAACTATACATCCAGTTGTACCCAATCCTTACACTCTTCTAGGACTGATACCTGCTGAAGCTACCCATTTCACTGTACTGGATTTAAAAGATGCATTCTTTTGCATAAGATTAACCCCTGTAAGCCAAATATTGTTTGCATTCGAATGGCAAGACCCCATCTCTGGAAGAGGGGGCAACTCACCTGGACAAGATTACCCCAAGGATTCAAGAATTCACCTACCATCTTTAGTGCTGCACTAAATCAAGATCTTTCAAGCTATCCAGTAGCCCCGGGGAAGAGAGTACTTCTCCAGTACGTGGATGATCTGTTGATAGCTGCCGTATCAGAAAGAGAATGTATATTAGCCACCAAAGATCTCTTGCAGTTACTAAATGAAGCTGGATATAAGGTTTCCAGAGCCAAAGCACAACTATGTCAAACAGAAGTGAAATACTTGGGTTTTCGTATTACCCAAGGAAGCAGAAGATTAGGCAGAGAAAGAAAAGAAGCAGTATGCAGAATTCCAACTCCAACAACCAGAAAGCAAGTCAGAGCCTTTCTGGGAGCAGCAGGATATTGCCGAATCTGGATACCCAACTTTGCCCAAATTGCCAAACCACTGTATGAAGCCACAAAAGGAGAAGAAAAGTCACCACTGGAGTGGGGATTTGAGCAGGATACAGCCTTCCAGAAGTTAAAAGAAGAATTGATGTCATCACCAGCACTTGGACTACCAGATGTCCACAAACCTTTCCACTTGTTTGTACATGAAGCACAGGGAAATGCCCTAGGCATGTTGACTCAGAAATTAGGAAATTGGGAACGACCTGTAGCCTACCTATCGAAACAATTGGACCCTGTGGCCAAAGGATGGCCACCCTGCTTGAGAGCAGTTGCAGCTACAGCGCTACTAGTGAGTGAGGCAGACAAACTCACACTAGGACAGAACATACGAGTCACTGTGCCACATGCAGTCCTTGCCCTTATGGAACAGAAAGCAAATTATTGGCTCACCAATTCCCGAATGTTGAAATACCAGAGCATGTTATGTGAAAACCCACAGATACAACTCGAAGTGAGCCATGCCCTGAATCCAGCTACCTTGATACCCATCAGTGAAGAACTCCCAGAACATGACTGTATCGAAGTCATGGAAACTGTGTTCTCTAGTCGACCTGACTTGACAGATGTGCCCATAGACAATCCTGACCAGATCTATTATGTTGATGGGAGCAGTCTCATCCTTGACGGACGACGCTGTGCCGGATATGCAGTCGTCACTCAACACGAAGTAGTTGAATCATCAGCTCTCGCCTCAGGCACATCAGCCCAGAAAGCCGAATTGATAGCACTCACCAGAGCATTGTTGTTAGGAGAAAAACTTGTGCTAAATGTATATACAGATTCCAAATATGCTTTCACTACCTTGCATGCCCATGGAGCTCTCTATAAAGAAAGAGGACTCATCACATCCGGAGGAAAATCAGTCAAATATGGTCCCGAGATATTGATGTTACTTGATGCAGTCTGGGCCCCAACACGTGTAGCTGTCATGCATTGTAGAGGACATTCAAGTAGGAAAAGGAGAAGTTGCCCGAGGGAATAGATTTGCAGATGCCTCAGCACGACAAGCAGCTATGACAGGACAGATTGCCCCACAAGCTATGCCAATGCAAGCAGCATTGTTTCCAGTACCTTTGAATCTATGGACCCCACGATATACCACCAAAGAATTGGATTACTATTGTGACAAAGAAAATGGAGTACTGAAAGATGGATGGATTGAGCTGCCACCAGAAGAGGGCAGTCAACCTCCAGGAAGAATAGTAATTCCTGAACTATTAGGACCATCCTTTGTCAAAGCTTTCCACGAAGCCACACACTATGGGAAGAGTGCTATGGAAAAAGCACTCAGACCACATTTCTACATTCCTCTGATGACAACCATATCAGCCTCAGTAGCACGACAATGTCAAACCTGTGCCAAGAATAATGCCAAGCAAGGCCTTATTACAGCACCCCGAGTTCAGTCAAGAGGTGTCACCCCCATGCACAACCTCCAAGTTGATTTTACCGAAATGCCAAAAGCCAATGGATACCATTACCTACTAGTATTAGTTTGTACTTTCTCTGGGTGGGTAGAAGCATTCCCAACCAGAACTGAGAAAGCCCGAGAAGTTACCAAAGCCTTAATGAGAGAGATTGTCCCTAGATTTGGAATCCCAGCAGTAATAGGGTCAGACAATGGACCCTCATTTGTCTCCCAAGTTACTCAGCAGTTAGCAAAAGCTTTGCAGATACAGTGGAAGCTCCACACTGCATACAGACCCCAGAGTTCAGGGAAAGTTGAGCGAATGAATCGTACCTTGAAAGCCCAAATGTCCAAGCTTTGTCAGGAGACACACTTGAAATGGCCCCAAGTGCTCCCCATAGCTTTACTCAGAATACGCTCAGCCCCTGTAAAGTCAACAGGATTTTCCCCTTTTGAAGTTCTGTATGGTAAACCCCCACCAATAGTGCAGGGAGTCAAAGGAAGTTTAGCCCAGATTGGTTCAGAAGTAACCAGACAAGAACTCCTAGCTCTTAGTTTTGTTCTGCAGACTCTCCATACGTGGATCCAAGACCAGTTGCCTATCAACTTGACGGAACCCTTGCATCCCTACCAGCCTGGAACTTCGGTGTGGATCAAAGATTGGAAGAAGAAGATACCGTTGGAACCCCATTGGAAGGGACCGTACACCGTCATCCTGTCTACCCCAACTGCAGTAAAGGTAGCCGAGATCGACGCCTGGATCCACCACATCAGAGTCAAGCCCGCCGCCGATCCTGAACCAGAGCGGTGGACAGCAGAGCAGCACCCTGATGTACCCTTGCGAGTTACTTTGAGACGGCAACCAGCAGCATAGACACTTCATCACAAGTGCTTTGCAGTAGCCAAGTCTTTCGAAGAGGATTGCTGTTTTCTATGCAGCAACAGTTTTGTTTCAACGAACCCAATTTGTGTGTGTGATTTGACACACTACTTTGAGACTACATTGACTAAGCCAGACTTCACAAGCCAGCTGAATTGCTAAGTTGGTTAATGTGTACTGGACATCTTGAGGATCTTCAATCAACACTCAGCAACCGTTAAATTGCTTCATTAGCAAACGGGACGAAGAATAATAGACCGTCGTGATCAAGATCAGCAAGCTGAGGATTCAGAAGAACTCCAATCAACATCAACATGTATCTTTGCTTCTGCTTTGCCTTGGTTGCCTTCTTTGGAGGTTTTGAACAGACTTATGCTCTACCTCCATGCACTGCTTGCATTACTTCTACTAGAACTGGACTGAAAGTAACTCAGACTTTGCTTTACCATTCTTACTATACCTGCAAGGGAACAATAACTCGGTGTATCTATAACACCACTGAATTAAATGTTTGCACTCATGGCAAAATCAAAGCATGCTATAATCCGCATCAGAATCCATCCTATTACACGTTGGAAATAAGATGGAAGGATGCAGATGGACCTATATTAGCTGCTACACCACCACTTAAGGACATTACTAAACCTGCTGTTTTGAATTTTGATGCATGTAATGCTATTAATAGAGATAGTCAGTCCACCTGTGGTACATGGGAGAAAGCGTATCGAAATGACCATAAGTATATGTGTCCAGAAGGTGCCACGGGATGGAGGAAGTGTACAGGTAAAAAGGAACCAGGGTATAGTACTGCTACAGCGGCAGACTACTATTGCCCGTATTGGGAATGTGTTTTCTATGCTACCTGGAACACTGGTATAACTGATGAGAAAATAGATAAGCGGATGGCTACTCTAACCAAGCCAACCACAAATGATAAATGTCAGAAAGATGCTTGCAACCCCTTACACTTGCGTGTACATAATCCCCATGCATGGAAACAAGGATATAAGTTTGGTTTACGTATTGCTGGAGGAGGAACAGATCCAGGGACCATTGTGTATATTAGATTGAATACCCAAGCCCACAAGTCATCTAAATATCATATTCATAATACCTTTTATGAAGCTATGCATGTAAATAAGTTTGAGATCCCTCACCCTTCACAGAATTTATTTCTAGAATTAGCCGGAGCAGTAGTATCTAGTCTTAAGATCACAGATTGTTATTTCTGTGGCGGAACCCAAATGGGAGACCAATGGCCCTGGGAAGCCCAAGAATTGAATTATTCCATGATTTACAATCAGACTGAATTACACAAGACAACCAGTGAATGGGTGTTAGCGCACTCAATCGTTGGACGTCTTTGCTTTGCCAGAACTGGACCCCAGTTCACCCAAAAGGTAGGACAGCTGGTCTGTCTTAGCCAGAAATACTATAATGCCACGACCAAAAAGACAGCATGGTGGTCAGGAATCAGACATCCTGAACCTCCTAACCCATTAGCTAGATTTTCTGAACTTGCAGGTCTATGGACTAACCTTGCCAAAGTCCAAGCCTGGCAAGCCCCACCTGGCCTATATTGGATCTGTGGAAACCGAGCATATGCGCAACTCCCACCACAATGGGGAGGAGCATGTGTCTTAGGAACCATCAGACCTTCTTTCTTCCTGTTAAACACTGAACATGGAGAACAATTAGGATACCCTGTATATACTACCCACAAACACAAAGGAGCATCAAGACAGAAAAGAGAAGCCTTACAGATAGGCAAGTGGGAGAAGTGGCGAGGTGATGATTGGCCACCAGAAAGAATTATTGAGTATTATGGACCTGCCACTTGGAATGATGATGGTATGTATGGTTATCGTACCCCAATTTATATGATCAATCGTATTATTCGCTTACAAGCAGTAGTTGAAATAATAACCAATGAAACTAGTCATGCTCTCACGCTCTTAGCTAGACAAAGTACTCAGATGCGCACTGCCATATACCAGAATCGCTTAGCCCTTGATTATTTGCTAGCAGCTGAAGGAGGAGTATGTGGTAAACTGAATTTAACTAATTGCTGTTTGAAAATAGATGATAAAGGTCAAGTAGTTGAAGAAATTGCTAAAGATATGCAAAGACATGCTTATGTGCCAGTACAGACTTGGCACGCATTGAAATTTCCTAATTGGTTTGCTAACCTTTTCTCTTGGCTGGGAGGATTTAAGACTTTCGTTATCTTAGTACTAATCCTTGTTGCTGTTGTCCTCTGCTTACCATGTTTAATCCCATGTTGTATGCGTTCCCTTCATAGTGCTATTGATAGTACAGTAGAGCGGAAGACCGCAACTAGAATAATGGCTTTATACAAAGCTAGCCCTAGTGGAACTAGTAAGAATCCTTTAATCAGGATGTGAATCTTCTAGAAAGTGATTTAATTCTCACACCTTATTAAGTAATAGGGTGAGATTAATCAAAGGGGGGAATGTGGCAGGTGCAGGCCTGTGACCCACGGTGTCTGACATAGGCAGGCCAGCATGGCTAGCTTGACCTGTAAATGAGGCCTGTGGAGAGGCATATAGGATTGCACATCCCCCAACATGCTGCTATTGTAAGAAAGAACTCAGTAGAAATATTGAATTAGCTTAGATAAGCAGAATTGCAGAATTAAGAAAGGGAAAAATACAGAAAAGATGTGTGTTAAAAGTTACTGATAAGAAAAAGTACATTTGCAGAGAAATATTGAGGAGTGCTGACAGATGAGTTACAGAACCTTGCTCTTCTGCACGCACAAATGGTCCCATAACCTTGAAAGTGTGAAAGTAACAAGTTGATGAACTGACCATTGTAATTGGGACTAGAAGGGGGGCAGGCAGGTGTCATGCCTACAGAAGCCCACAGAAGGAACATAATTGGAGAAACTTATCAGTACCGGGACCAATAGAAGGGCTACGGGAGGTACGGGAGAGTACCGGGACCAATGAAATGTTTTTCTATACCTAGAATGGAACAGAAGTCTATAAAAGTTGTTGTAATGCTTGAAAACTTTGCTCAGCCATTTTGAAATTGCCTTGCTTGAGACTTGTGCACAAATAAATGATTTGGACCTTCTGAACAGACTCCTGGTATCATTGGTTTGTGCATCCTGTTTCATGAATATCTTGGACCAGAAACAGACATCTCTCAATAACCGTCCACCCAAATCCTCTGACCTCCTCCCCAGCAACCATCTAAGAGACTTCTGTAAAATGTCAACTGTCTAGTACTGTTACTCTCTGTAAAGATCAACTATGTTATCCCATGGTTACGGTCTCCCTCCTTCTCTCTGTCAACTTGATTCCCCCCCCCCCTTTTATGTTAAACTCAATCTAAGAATAATACCGCTTTATATACATGTAATTACATTGTAGCAGCAGAGCGCAGACAAACCAATAATACCAGGAGTCTGTTCAGAAGGTCCAAATCATTTATTTGTGCACAAGTCTCAAGCAGAATCAAATTCAAAATGGCTGAGCAATGGTTTCTAGCAAAACAACAACTTTTATAGACTTCTTCTCCATTCTAGACATAGGCAAACTTTTCATTGGTCCCGGTAACCCCTCGTACACCTTCTATTAGTTCCGGTACCGATATGGCTATCCAATGATGTCCCTCGACTGGGCTCCGCACCTGCTTACCCCCCTTTCAGTCTCAATTACAATGGTCAGTTCACCAATTTTGATACTTCTCTCCTCCAAGGTCACTTAGCTAGCTAGAACATGTGGGAAAGCAGGGCACTGTAACCTTTCTTTCAGCAAAGTTAATTAATTTCATAGAAGCTGTGCTCTCTTATCAATACCAATTAGACTTGTTTTTCTATATTTTCTAAGTTTTGATTCTGCTTAGCTATACTAAACTGTGTTCAATTAGGTTTCAGTTCTATGGTAGCAGCATTTTTTGGGGGGATGTGCAATTCCTCTGGGCCTCTCCATAGGCTTCATTTACAGGTCAAGCTATTTAGACCTGTCCGCTTATTTCAGACACCATGGATCATAGGCCTTCGCCTACCACAGGGGTGTCCAAACCTGTCCTGGAGGGCCGGAATCCTGGCAGGTTTTAGGGATAGCCCTAATGAATATGCATGAGATATATATGCATTAGAGATATCCTGCCAACCTGACTGGTTTGTGGCCCTCCAGGGCTGGATTTGGAGACCCCTGCCTTACACCTCTGTCATTTAAGATCGTGAGTGGACAAGGTGCAGATGTCCAAGACATCAAAAAGGTTAGATAGAATTTGTCACAGTCCTCCTCACTTCTCACCACCACCTAAAAATTGTCTATTAGCCACCTTTTTGGTGGTGGTGAGAATCGAGGAGGAATGTGACACATTCTATATACCCTTTCGATGTCTAGGACATCTGTACCTTGCCCACTCACGATCTTAAATGACAGAGGTGTAAGGCAGGGGTCTCCAAATCCAGCCCTGGAGGGCCACAAACCAGTCAGGTTGGCAGGATATCTCTAATGCATATATATCTCATGCATATTCATTAGGGCTATCCCAAAAACTGCCAGGATTCCGGCCCTCCAGGACAGGTTTGGACACCCCTGGCCTACCACAACATATGTAAATAGTCTCAGTTAACAATTTCCCCATGTTATTTATCCAAGTTCTCGTTCCTGTTCTATGTAAAACCAAACAGCTTGTTGTTCTGGTCTGTTGTTATATTGTGAACCGCGCTGATGCTAAATAGTGCGGTATATAAGAGCCTGTAATAAATAAATAAATAAACTGCTTTGACCAGGTGAAAAGCGGGATATAAATGCAGTTAAATAAATAAATAAATAAATGTCATAGTGCGCTCTGGGAGCTGTAGTCCTTCCTAGAAGGGATTACTGTGTGGGCGTGTCACATTGCATTCTGGGAGGTGCAGTCCTAGGAGGGATTACTGTGTGGAAGTGTTGCAGTGCACTCTGGGAGCTGTAGTCCTTCTTAGAAGGGATTACTGTGGGGGGGTGTCACATTGCATTCTGGGAGCTGCAGTCCTTCCTAAGAGAGATTACTGCATGGGAGTGTTGTAGCAGCTGATAAGCATGCAATAAATAAAACCAGGAGTCTGTTCAAAGATCCAAGCCAGTTTATTGTGCACCGGCCCAGTCAGTCAAAGCTTCAAAAGGAACTGAGCAAAGTTTTTACAGAAACATACTCATTTATACCTCTTTTCAGTTTGATACATGAGAACTTTCTATTGGTTCCAGCTTGATACATGCAAACTTCCTATTGGTTCCAATGCCCCCTGCACCTGTCCAATTAGAGATCGCTCCGGGGCCTAGCAACCAGCTCCCTCCCTTAGGACTGTTCTAACAATGGTGCAGTTTCTAAGTTTGATACTTCTCTATTGCAAGGTTATCCCTAGCTCTAGGAATGCATGTATTGTAATGTGGTAGGCGAAGGCCTATGATCCATGTTGTCTGAACTAAGCAGGCAGGCCTAAAACAGCTTGACCTGAAAATGAAGCCTGTGGTTAGGCCCAGAGGAGTAACACCCCCCCCCCCCCCGAATGCTGCTACCATGAGTGCTGCTATTAGAGAAACGAAACTTAACTAAGCACAATTAAGCATAGCTAAGCAGAATCGAAACTTAGAAAATATAGAAAAACAAGTTTTAATTGGTATTGATAAGAGGGTGAAGCTTCTATGGAATTAATTAACTCTGCAGAAAGCAAGGTTACAGTGCCCCGCTCTCACACATATTCCAGCTAGCCAGTGACCTTGGGGGAGAGATGTATCAAAAGTCTAAGAACTGTCCATTGTAATGAGGACTGTAAGTGGGGCAAACAGGTGCTAAGCCCGGACAGAAGTCCTCATTGGATGGCTACGTAATGGTACCGGGACCAATAGACGGGGTAAGAGGGGTACCGGGACCAATGAAAAGTTTCCCTATGTCCAGAATGGGAAAGAACAGTATAAAAGTTGTTGTTTTACTAACAGCCATTGCTCAGCCATTTTGAATGTGATTCTGCTTGAGTCTTGTGCACAAATAAATGATTTGGACCTTCTGAACAGACTCCTGGTATTATTGGTTTGTTTGCGCTCTGCTACTACATATTCTTGGTGCATTGGCCGGGAACGTGTGGTTAGTCAGATGGTACATAATCTGATATACCACGACTTTCCGCCTCTATAGGTTTGGTCCTGCCGGGATCGTGCCCTCCCGACGTGGGCTCGCTCCCGGGCGCCACCGGTCCTGTTGCATCGGAGGGAGCTGGCCAGGCCTCGGCGGGTGCTGGACCCGGTTGGAACCAACACCTCGAACCCGTGAGGGGAGTCCGAGGTCCAACTCATGCGCTTGCCTGGGGACGGGGACCGGATCCGGTGAGTATAGTTTTCTTGGTATGTCTAGACAGATGAGTCAGATCTGCAGCTTGGAACTTGTAAACTTGTAACTTGTAAGGCCTTAAAACTTGGAACTTGATTTTGGTAAGAGAGCTCTCAAGGCGGTTCGATTAACCCTGCATAGTGTATGCGCGGGGTGAAACCACTGTCTTCTTGAATTTGACTTTGATTTTGATTTTGATAGCCTAGTCAGAAGAGACAGGACTGGGTTTTTGGGATACGTTGCTAGCATGATTGTGTGAATGAAGTGTGCTTGAGAGGTCTTGCAACACAGACCAAGCGAAGGCGGACTCCTGAGTAACGCATTTCCTGGCCGGGCGACCGCGTCCAGGTCGTAAAAAGGAGGAAGCGACCGTCGTCTTGTCTTGTTTTGTGTTTCCCTGAATGTTCCTAGGACCGTGAAGACCCCTCACCCACGGTCCGCCCTCCTTTTCCCTTCTGTTTGTTGTTGCGCGCACACATCGATATGGGAGGGGCGGGGTCTACCAGGCACACTCCATTAGAATGTATGGTTAAATATTTTAACAAGGGATATTCAGGAGATTATGGAGTAAAAATGACTGCGTCACGATTACAATTGTTGTGTACTAGGGAGTGGCCTGCATTAGATCCCCAGTGGCCCCGAGAGGGAACTTTTACCATAGGAATTGTTCAGTCAGTTCACCGGAAGGTGCGAGTAGTGCACACCGACCAGTATCCCTATATAGATTTCTGGTTAAGTATTTGTGAAAGCCCGCCCTCTTGGGCTCGGCGCTGTTACGAAGAATAGTGCAGAATAATGGTAGCGCTGACAGAGCAGGCACAGAAGGCAGGGGAAGAAAAGAAACCTGAAAAGAAACCTGTCTATGTTGATCCCGAGTCCCCGGAAGTTGTAATTAGACAGCCCCAAGCTCAGCGCCCCGTAAGAGTACCACCACGTCCCGCGGCAGCTCCCCGGGACCGGCGAAGTCCACCCCCTTTCCAGCCAGAAGACCAGTTAGAGGAGCCGCCTCTTAACGAGGCTGATCAGTCCGAGGCAGAGACTGAGGATAAGCAGGAGTCAGAGCAGGAAGAAGAATACACATCTTCCCAGAATGAGACGGACAGTGTACAATCAGTTGTCAGTGCAAGTTCATCTGTTGCAAGCGAGACTTCCCAGACTAAGCGTGTCTCGAAGCAGAAAGCCCCTACCAAAATACCGAAAGCCACTACCAAGAAGCAGAAGGCCCCCCCCCGAAAATACTAGCCCCCCCTGCGGCAAGTCCCGGGAATGCCCGTGAGAGATGCGGATAACCAGATAGTACCGGGACCCACAAGTTTAGTTTATGTGCCTTTCTCCACTACTGATTTGTTGAACTGGAAATTACATTATGCCTCCTATACTGACAAGCCCCAAGAGTTAACAGAATTAATGAATACCATTATGCAGACCCATCAACCCACTTGGTCAGATTGCCGTCAGCTCCTGTCTACTTTATTTACTACTGAGGAGCAGACAAGAATTATGCGGGCAGCTGTCAATTGGCTAGCAGATAATCCCCAAGCAGAGGGGCCAGGAGGAATAGATAATCGCGAGGCAGCAAAGAAAGAATTCCCAAACGAAGATCCTCAGTGGGATCCGAACACTGAGTTAGGATCCAGAGCTCTGGCCCGGTTTCGCCAAGGCCTTTTACAAGGTCTGCGAAAGGGGGGTCAGAAAGCCATGAACCTCACAAAGACAGCTGAAGTTATCCAGGGCATAGATGAAAGCCCAGCAGTATTCTATGAGAGATTATCTGAAGCATACAGAATGTACACTCCCTATGACCCAGCTGCACCAGGAAGTCTATGCATGGTGAATGCCGCTTTTGTCAGCCAGTCTCAACCAGACATTAGACGTAAACTACAGAAATTAGAAGGGTTTGCGGGCATGAATGCAACTCAGTTACTGGACGTCGCCCATAGAGTGTTTGTGAATCGTGATAATGAAAGGCAGAGAGAAAGTGACCGAAAAATGAAGAAGAAAGCCGATTTTTTGGCTGCAGCGTTAGTTGAACAGAAAAGGGGAGGTTTCCCTAGTAGAAGGAGCAGAGGAAGAGGGAGGGGCCGAGGAGAAGGCCGGCCCACACTAGGCGCGAATCAATGTGCTTATTGCAAGGAAGAAGGACATTGGAGAAATGCATGCCCGCAACTGAAGACACCTCCCATGGTGAAGGGGAAAACGCTCCTCCGAGAGAGAGAGAGAGAGAGAGAGGCCGATCCCAGAACTGTAGAGGGACAAATCGAGTTCATTTCCAATGGGAAAGAGAAAAGGCCATTGAAGGAATTGCAACCGCAACGGCCTATGATCTAGATGAAGCAGATTAGGACAGAACGGGCTCCGAATTTGTACTAGGTTCCCGGGAGCCTATGGTCTGTTTAAAGATAGGGAACCAATTCATGGACTTTATGGTTGACACTGGAGCAGAACATTCTGTAGTGGACAAGCAAATAGCTCCTTTGTCCACAAGAGCAGTCACTATTATGGGAGCAACTGGTGCAAAAGCTACTAAGTCTTTTCTGAAAGACCGCGTATGTGAATTAGGAGGACAGCAAATAGCACATCAATTCCTTTATATGCCTGAGTGCCCAGTGCCACTACTGGGACGTGATATGCTAGCCAAACTGCAGGCCCAGATAACCTTTACTGAAGAAGGGAAAATGCAAATGACTGTGAATTCACCACAACCGGCAGGACTAATGGTGCTTACTGTTCCCCGAGAAGAAGAGTGGAGATATTATAGTACTAAACCAGCCCCTGATGTCCACTTGAATATGCTAGAAAATATAATAGCCCCGCCTGGAGTATGGGCAGAGGGCAATCCACCAGGTTTGGCCAAACATATAGCCCCAGTAATAATGACCCTCAAGCCCAGTGCAGAGCCAATACATGTCAAGCAATATCCACTCCCAAGACCAGCAATTGAGGGCATTCACCGCCACCTGTTAAGATTACTGGAGTATGGCCTTCTCAAAGTATGCCAATCACCTTGGAATACACCATTACTGCCAGTCAAGAAACCTGGGACAGGTGACTACCGCCCAGTACAAGACTTAAGGAGAGTGAATGAAGCAGTTGAAACCATACATCCAGTTGTGCCAAATCCATATACACTCTTAGGATTGATACCTGCTGAAGCTACCCATTTTACTGTCCTGGATTTGAAAGATGCATTTTTTTGCATACGATTAGCCCCAATTAGCCAAATGTTCTTTGCCTTCGAATGGCAGGACCCAGTCTCAGGAAGACGGGGCCAACTCACCTGGACACGCTTGCCTCAAGGATTCAAGAATTCACCCACCATTTTTAGTGCTGCATTGAACCAAGATCTTTCAAGCTATCCTGTGACTCCTGGGACGAGGGTGCTTCTTCAGTATGTAGACGACCTGTTGATAGCTACCACCTCAGAGAGTGAATGTGTGCAAGCCACAAATGATCTTTTGCAATTATTAGATGAAACCGGATACAAAGTTTCCAGAGCAAAAGCGCAGCTATGCCAAACAGAAGTAAAGTATTTGGGTTTCCGGCTGACCAAAGAAGCCGACAATTAGGACCAGAAAGAAAAGAAGCTGTGTGCAGTATTCAAACCCCAACCACCAGGAGGCAAGTCAGAGCCTTCCTGGGAGCAGCAGGATACTGCCGAATATGGATACCGAATTTTGCCCAGATTGCTAAGCCACTATATGAAGCCACCAAAGGAGAGGAAAAGTCACCCCTAGAGTGGGGACCCGATCAGGATGAAGCTTTCAAAACCTTGAAGGAAGCACTAATGTCATCACCAGCACTTGGACTACCAGATGTCCAGAAGCCTTTTCATCTATTTGTACATGAAATGCAAGGGAATGCCCTAGGAATGTTAACTCCGACATTGGGACACTGAGAGCGACCTGTAGCATACTTGTCAAAACAATTGGACACTGTAGCCAAAGGATGGCCACCATGTTTACGAGCTGTCGCAGCCACAGCGTTGTTAGTGAGTGAAGCAGACAAACTCACCTTAGGACAAAACTTACGTGTTACAGTACCACACGCAGTACTTGCCCTCATGGAACAAAAAGGAAATCATTGGTTCACCAATTCTTAAATGTTGAAATATCAGAGCATGTTATGTGAAAATCCTCGAATACAATTGGAAGTGAGCCATGCTTTCAACCCAGCCACATTGATACCAATTAGCCGAGATCCACCAGAGCATGACTGTATGGAAGTCATGGATACTGTGTTTTCAAGTCGACCGGATCTAACTGATGTGCCATTGCACAACCCTGACCAGACCTACTTTGTGGATTGAAGCAGCCTCATCATCAATGGAAGACGCTGTGCCGGATATGCAGTAGTTACCCGGGACACCGTCGTTGAATCATCAGCACTTGCATCAGGAACATCAGCACAAAAAGCGGAATTGATAGCACTCACCAGAGCACTAGTATTGGGTGCCGGACTTCAGTTGAACGTATACACAGATTCAAAATATGCTTTCACTACCTTACACGCACATGGAGCTCTCTACAAAGAACGAGGGCTCATCACCTCCGGGGGCAAGTCAATTAAATATGGTCCAGAAATTTTGATGTTGTTAGACGCAGTATGGGCCCCCGTACAAGTTGCTGTCATGCACTGCCGAGGCCATCAAGCATGAAAAGGAGAAGTTGCCCAAGGAAACAGATTTGCTGACGCCTCAGCACGCAAAGCAGCCATGACAGGCCAGATTTCATCGCAAGCAACACCAGTACAAGCAGTATTGTTTCCAGTCCCCCTTAATTTGTGGACACCACGATACACCGCGAAAGAATTGGACTATTATTGCACAACAGAAACAGAGGTACTGAAGGATGGATGGATTGAGCTGCCACCAGCAGAGGGTAGCCAACCTCCAGGATGAATAGTAATCCCTGAATCATTGGGACCAGCTTTTGTAAAAGCTTTTCATCAAGCTACACATTATGGGAAAAGTGCCATGGAAAAGGCGCTCAGACCATACTTCTGCATTGCATTGTTGGGAGCTTTGTCAGCTTCCGTAGCTCGTCAATGTGTAACCTGTGCCAAGAACAATGCCAAGCAGGGCCCCACACCGCCACCCCGAGCTCAGTCAGGTGGTGTGACCCCTATGCACAACTTGCAAGTGGACTTTACTGAAATGCCAAAAGCCAATGGATATCGCTACTTGTTAGTCCTAGTCTGTACCTTCTCTGGGTGGGTGGAAGCTTTTCCCACCAGGACTGAAAAAGCCAGAGAAGTCACCAAAATTCTGTTGAGGGAAATTATCCCCAGATTTGGAATCCCTGCAGTAATAGGGTCAGATAACGGGCCCTCATTTGTATCTCAGATTACTCAACAGTTAGCGAATGCCCTACAGATACAATGGAAGTTACATACTGCATACAGACCTCAGAGTTCAGGGAAAGTTGAGCGAATGAATCGTACTTTGAAAGCCCAGATGTCTAAGCTTTGTCAGGAAACCCACTTGAAGTGGCCCCAAGTTCTCCCAATAGCTTTACTTAGGATACGCTCAGCCCCTATAAAATCCTCAGGATTTTCCCCTTTTGAAGTTATGTATGGTAAACCCCCGCCAATCGTACAAGGAATTAAAGGTAGTTTAACGCAAATTGGTTCAGAAATAACCAGACAAGAACTTCTAGCTCTTAGTTCTGTTCTGCAGACTCTTCATGCGTGGATACAGGACCAGTTACCTATCAACTTGACGGAACCCCTGCATCCCTACAAGCCTGGTACCTCGGTGTGGATCAAAGATTGGAAGAAGACACCGCTGGAACCTCATTGGAAGGGACCATACACCGTCATCCTGTCTACACCAACAGCCGTAAAGGTAGCAGAGATCGAACCCTGGATCCATCACAGCAGAGTCAAGCCAGCAGCTGTTCCAGACCCGGAGCAGTGGACAGCAGTACAGCATCCTGATATCCCTTTGCGACTCACCCTGAGGCGGCAACCAGCGACCTAGAACTTCTTTGGGTCACCCCAACAACCACAGCACCTTGCAGTAGACAAGTCTTTCGAAGAGGATTGTTGTTTCCAATACAGCAAGATTTGTTCTTACAGACTCCACGTGTACGATTTTGGTACACTGACGGACTCCATATTGACTAATTTTATTTAGAGCCAACTACGATTGGTAAGTTGGCATACGGCGGACATTTGAGGATCTTCAATCAACATTGACACCCGTTGAATTGCTTCATTAGCAAACGGGTCAGCATCATGCCAAGAAGAAGAGGACGTCAAGGTCAAGATTTTCCAGCGAAGATCCAGGAGAACTGCAATCAACATGCATCCTTGTTTCTACTTTGTCCTGGTTGCCTGCATGGGGAGCCTTGAACTCACCTGTGCCTTACCCCCATGTACTGCTTGCATTACCTCCACTCGGACTGGAATGAAAGTGACTCAGACTTTGCTCTATCATTCTTACTATACCTGTACTGGTATGGTAAGCCGGTGTGTATATAACACCACTGAACTGAACATTTGTACTAAGGGTAACACTAAAGTTTGTTTTAACCCGCATCAGAACCCATCCTATTATACTTTAGAGATACGATGGGATGATGCAGATGGAGATTTGCTTAATGCCACACTCCCACTTACTGATCCTACAAAGCCTGCTGCCTTGTATTTTGATGCCTGTGATGCTATAAATAGAGATAGTCGTTCTAATTGTGCTAACTGGGAAAAAGCATATTCTCATGATCACAAGTATATGTGTCCAGAGGGAACCACTGGATGGGGAGCATGTACAGGTAAACGAGTTTTAGCAAATGAGTATAGTACAGCACCCATCGGAGATTATTATTGCCCAAAGTGGGAGTGCATTTTCTATGCTACCTGGCAATCAGGTATGATAGAGAATACTCGAGATAACCGAATGGCTGTCCTACAGCGGCCATATGTGAAGAATCTAGAGAATTGTAAGAAAGGTGCCTGTAATCCATTAGAGTTCATTGTAATGAATCCCAGTGCTTGGAAACAAGGGTATAAATTTGGACTATGAATTGCAGGCTCTGGGTCAGATCCCAGAACTATTGTATATATTAGATTGAACACCCAGGCCCATCGTTCATCACGATACCATATACATAATACCTTCTATGAGACTATGCATGTGAATAAGTTTGATATCCCTCACCCTTCTCAGAATCTATTCCTTGAATTAGCGGGAGCCGTAGTAACTAGTCTCCTCATTTCAGATTGTTATTTCTGCGGAGAAACAAGAATGGGTGATCAGTGGCCCTGGGAGGCCCAAGAATTGAATTACTCCATGGCTTATAATCACACTGAGATACATAAGACCACAAGTGAATGGGTATTAGCACACCCAATAGTTGGACGTTTGTGTTTTGTTAGAACTGGACCCCAGTTCACTTTGAAAGTGGGACAGCTGGTCTGTCTTAGTCAGAAGTTCTATAATGACACCACCAAACAAACGTCCTGGTGGTCAGGAGTTAATGCACCTGAACCTACCAATCCATTAATAAAGTTCCCTGAGCTTGCCCCTCTCTGGGCCAACCTTGCCCAACCTCATGCTTGGCAAGCCCCACCTGACTTGTATTGGATCTGTGGAACCCAAGCATATGCCCGACTCCCTATTCATTGGGGAGGGGCGTGTGTCTTAGGAACAATCCGACCTTCTTTCTTTTTGTTACCCACGGAACACGGAGAACAGTTAGGCTACCCAGTCTACACAAAGAGACAGAAAAGAGCACCTCTGAAAATAGGTAAATGGGAGAAATGGGAGGGGGATGATTGGCCACCTGAGAGAATTATTGCCTATTATGGACCTGCCACCTGGGAGGAGGATGGCACTTGGGGATATCGGACCCCTGTGTATATGATAAATAGTATTATACGCTTACAAGCAGTTGTAGAATTAATAACTAATGAAACTAGCCAAGCACTTACATTACTAGCTAGACAGAGCACACAGATGCGCACTGCCATATATCAGAATCGCTTAGCCCTAGATTATTTACTAACAGCTGAAGGAGGAGTATGCGGTAAGTTGAATCTCACCAATTGTTGCTTGAAAATTGATGATAAAGGACAAGTAGTTGAAGATATTGCTGAAAACATGCGTAAGCAAACTTATGTGCCAGTACAGACTTGGCATGGTCTCAAAATACCTAATTGGTTTGAATCTATTTTCTCTGGATTAGGAGGACTTACTACTTTTGCTATGCTCATATTGCTATTTTTGGCTTTGTTTTTACTGTTACCATGTATAATCTCCTACTGTATGTGCTCTATTAATAGTGTTATTGAAAATACAGTAGAATGTAAGACTGCTACTAAGATTTTGGCCCTATGGCACCCTACTTCTGGTACAGTTGGTCGTAACCCAACTCCAGTATAATTGAGTGATTTGATCCTCACCCGTTCTTATTGGCGGGTGAGAATAATCAAAGGGGGGAATGTGGTAGGCAAAGGCCTATGATCCATGTTGTCTGAACTAAGCAGGCAGGCCTAAAACAGCTTGACCTGAAAATGAAGCCTGTGGTTAGGCCCAGAGGAGTAACCCCCCCCCCGAATGCTGCTACCATGAGAGCTGCTATTAGAGAAACGAAACTTAACTAAGCACAGCTAAGCAGAATCGAAACTTAGAAAATATAGAAAAACAAGTTTTAATTGGTATTGATAAGAGGGTGAAGCTTCTATGGAATTAATTAACTCTGCAGAAAGCAAGGTTACAGTGCCCCGCTCTCACACATATTCCAGCTAGCCAGTGACCTTGGGGGAGAGATGTATCAAAAGTCTAAGAACTGTCCATTGTAATGAGGACTGTAAGGGGGGCAAACAGGTGCTAAGCCCGGACAGAAGTCCTCATTGGATGGCTACGTAATGGTACCGGGACCAATAGACGGGGTAAGAGGGGTACCGGGACCAATGAAAAGTTTGCCTATGTCCAGAATGGGAAAGAACAGTATAAAAGTTGTTGTTTTACTAACAGCCATTGCTCAGCCATTTTGAATGTGATTCTGCTTGAGTCTTGTGCACAAATAAATGATTTGGACTTTCTGAACAGACTCCTGGTATTATTGGTTTGTTTGCGCTCTGCTGCTACAGTAACATTTCTTTCTTTTGCACACAAGAGAATAATGAAAGATTTATGAATTCATGTAAAACTTCTTATTAAGCAGTTTAAAATAGTTTTCTCATTTTTCACAGAGTTTTGGTTCTTTTCTAGCTATAATGGGGGTTGGGATCCAGGCCTAACTTACAGGCCTTTCATATTAGCAGACCATTCTAGGCCATAGCCTGCCACATTCCCCCCTTTGATTATTCCCACCCGCTAGTGAGAAAGGGTGAGAATTAAATCACGCATTAATTAGATCATATATTGCACTGGTGTAACAGCATCACCTTGGGGTATAGGGTAATATTGCCACATAGCTAATATCTTTGTAGCTGCCTTTCTTTCTACATTGCTATCAATGGCTGCTGACTTTATTCAACTGTGATGAATCCATGGTTCGAGTTCTGCAACCTTAACTGCTGTTGGGGTTAACAACATAAGGTCCCTTCCAATGCGGTGTCAACGGGGTCTTTCTCCACTCTTTGATCCACACCGAGACTCCAGGCTTGAGAGGATGCAGGGGTTCTGTTAGATGGATGGGCAGCTGGTCTTGTACCCACGTATGAAGACTCTGCAAAACAGAACTTAACACCAATAGTTCTTGTCTGAGTAATTTCAGATCTAATCTGTTCCATATCTCCTTTATTTCCTATACAATAGGCGGGGGTCGCCCATACAGAATCTCAAAAGGGGAAACTCCTAAAGACTTAGCAAGGGCTAAGTATATTCTAAGAAGGGCTATAGGAAGAACCTGGGGCCACTTCAGGTGAACTTCTTGGCAAAGTTTGGACAACTGAGATTTCAGGGTTCTATTCATACATTCTACTTTTCTTGAATTCTGACATCTGTAGGCAGTATGCATCTGATAATATCAATATCTCGGGGCCATACCTAATGGACTTGCTTCCTGAGATTATCCACCCTTATTCTTTGTACAGGGCCCCATGTGCATGCAGGGTTGTAAGGGCATATTTGGAATTTGGGTACACATTAGACAGAGCCCCTTCTCCTATTGTTAGTGCTCTAGCAAGAGCTATCAGTTCAGCTTTCTGTTCTGAAGTTCCTGGGGCCAGGGCTGAGGACTCAACTACCAGATCAAGGGTCACCACTGCATATCCGGCACAACAATGTCCATTAATGATGACAAGACTGCTTCCATCTACAAAGAAAGTCCGCTCAGGGTTCTCCAAAGGAAGATCAGTCAAATCCAGGCGATTTGAAAATATAGTGTCCATAATTTCTAAACAGTCATGATCAGGGGGTCAAGACCAACTGGTAACAATGTAGCAGGATTCAAAGCTTGACTGACCTTCAATTGTATCTGGGGGTTTTCACACAACATACTGTGATACTTCAACATTCGTGAATTTGTTAGCTAGAAGTTTCCTTTGTGTTTCATAATGGTTAGAACAGAGTGTGGTACAGTAACTTGAAGATTCTGTCTCAAAATGAGCTTGTCTGCATTGCTCACTAGGAGGGCTGTAGCTGCAACAGCCCTCAAACAAGGGGGCCAGCCTTTTGCAACTACATCCAATTGTTTTGATAAATAGGCTACTGGCCGTTGCCAAGATCCAAGAGATTGAGTCAACACTCCTAGAACATTTCCTTGTGACTCATGAACATAGAGACTGAAAGGTTTTCTGGACATCTGGTAGACCCAGAGCTGGTGATAACATCAGAGCGGTTTTCAAAGATCGAAAGGCTGCATCCTGTTCAAGTCCCCATTCCAATGGAGACTTTTCCATTCCTTTGGTAGCTTGATACAATGGTTTTGCTAGCAGCGCAAAATTGGGGATCCATATACGACAGTACCCTGCGGCACCCAAGAAGGCTCTCACTTGCCTCCTGGTGGTTGGAATAGGAATACTGCATACAGCTTCTTTGCGTTCTGGTCCCAGGCATCGGATTCCGCTGGACAATTGGAATTCTAGATACTTGACTTCAGTTTGGCATAATTGCGCCTTGGCTCTTGAGACTTTGTATCCGGCTTCATTTAAGAGGTGCAAGAGTTCACTGGTGGCTTGTAGACATTCACTTTCTGAGTTGGTGGCTATGAGGAAGTTGTCCACATACTGGAGAAGAACCCTTTCTCCTGGGTTCACATAGTAGCTGGAAAGATCCTGATTTAAAGCAGCACTGAAGAGAGTAGGTGAATTCCTAAATCCTTGAGGTAATCGAGGCCAGGTGAGTTGGCCCCGCCTTCCTGTTGTGGGGTCTTACCATTCAAAAGCGAACAAAAGTTGACTGGTGGGGGCTAAGCGTATGCAGAAAAAAAAGGCATCTTTCAGGTCCAGGACAGTGAAATGAGTAGCCTCAGCAGGGATCAGTCCCAAGAGAATATAAGGATTTGGTACCACTGGGTGCATAGTTTCAGCTGCATCATTCACTCGCCTCAGATCTTGTACTGGGCGGTAATTCCCTGTCCCAGGTTTCTTAACTGGGAGAAGGGGGGTGTTCCAAGGTGACTGGCACTCCTTGAGAAGTCCATACTTCAATAGTTTCATTAGCTGGTCGGGGAAAAGGATACTGCTTCACATGCACTGGTTCCGCTCCTGGCTTGAGGGTGACAATAACAGGGGCTATGTTCTTCGCTAGGCCAGGTGGATTATGTTCTGCCCATACTCCAGGTGGGGCTATAAGGTTGGTGGGTATACAGGAACTGGTGCGTTATCTTCTGTCCCCCTAGTTCACACATGCGGTTCTGCAGGAAAGGCTTTGTGGCCTTAGCCCCAGTAGCTCTGACAATGGTGATGCATCGAGAAAACAAAGGGGCTACTGGCTTTTGTATTCTACTCCTGTATCCCCCATAAAGTCCATATATTGGTTCCCTATTTTCAGACTGACCATAGGTTCCTGGGAACCCAGGGAAACTTGGAGTCCGGTCTGGCCTAGTCTTCATCCATGCTGTAGCCCTCTTCGGCTGCCACTCACTCTATAGCTGCTTCCCTCTCTTGCTGGAACACTGTGCTCGGTTTATTCTTTCATTTATTTATTTATTTTTATATACTGCGCTATTCAGGCTCAGTGCGGTTTACATAAAACAATAATATTTGCATTACATCAGAACAAAAGATATCAATGCTTACATTATAACAGGAAAAATAAACTTGGACTGAACTTGGTGAGGGTGGCTAACATAACAATAACAGAGTTAAATTGTAAACTATTTACAGAATTACAGGTTAAAAATCATAATGAGTCTTGTATTAGGATGTAGGACTATGAACTGTACCAGGGGGGATTATCAGATATATTTTGGTCATGTATCGGGTTGTGGGGGGGGGGCAATCTTTGGGTGGAGGGATATATGTGCGGTGGGGGGTTGTTCAGATGAGAGAAATGGAGTAGGAATAGGTGATGCTTTAGAGCTTTTCTGAATTGAGGAAGGTCTCTAATTGCTCAGAGGTGGAGGGGGAGGCTGTTCCATATTCTCGGGGCGTAAAATGTAAAGGATCTGTTCCTGGTTAGTTGGTTACATTTTGTGGATTCACGAGGAATAATGAGAGTGTTGGTGGCTGCTGATCTTCTTAGCCTATTGTTGGGGGTGGTTGAAAGGAGTGCTGAGATAGGTGAAGGAGATAGACGATAAATGGCCTTGAAGGTTATGAGAAGGGTTTTATAGGTGAGTCTACTGTGTAGCGGTAGCCAGTGCAGTTCCATAAGTATGGGCGTGATGTGCTCACTCCTGGCAACACCGCAAAGAGTGCGTGCTGCTGCATTCATGGCCATTTGAAGAGGATTGAGGGTGTTCTTAGGGAGACCATGAAGGATTATGTTTGCATAATCAAAATGAGGAATTACTAGTGCTTGGAAGATAGTTCTGAAATCATGTGGGGCTAGTAAAGGTTTAAGATGCCTTAAAGTTAAGATTTTGTTATAGATGGATTTGGCCGTATTCTTTATATGTTCTTTGAAGTTGAAATGGTTATCTAGTGTAACTCCCAGATAACGTATGGTTGATTTGCATGGAAGTTCTGCATCTCGTACCTTGAAGGTGGCGGGAGGGGAGAAGTCCTTGTTCCTGGAGATAAATAAGACCTCAGTCTTCTTAAAGTTTATCCTTAAATTCTGAGAAAGGAGCCAGTCAGTAATTGAGTTGAAGCAATCAACTAGTTTGGAGATGTCAGGATGCATGATTTTAACTGGGGTGAAGAGCAGGACGTCGTCAGCGTAGATTAGGCTAAAGATGTCAAATGCGCGGATGATGTCACAAATCGGCTGCATATAGATATTAAAAAGTAAGGCAGACAGGGAAGAACCTTGAGGGACTCCCTGATGTTGCTGGAAAGGTTCCGATGATAATAATCCTGTCCGGACATATTGCCAGCCATTGGATAGATAAGATTTACATCATTCCCAAGCAAGCCCGTGTATTCCTTTTTCTTGCAGTCTGGATAGAAGTAGATCATGGTTAACAGAGTCAAAAGCCACGGCAATATCCAGAAAGATTAAAATAAACCCATCCTCAATGTTATCTATGCCTCTGGATATTGTATTGGTGAGTATGGTGAGTAAAGATTCTACACCGTGCGCCTCGCGGAATCCATGATGATTAGGGTCAAGAGGGGCTGTTGTATCGATATGTTGTTGCATCTGAATTTGGACCACCTTCTCTATGAGTTTAGCTAGAAGAGGTATGCTTGAGATCGGACGATATGATTCAGACTTAGATGGGTCCAGGCGATTGTGCTGTATTCATGCCCGCAAATCCATTCATTTTCTGTAATTTTCGTCTTATATCTCTCTGGGACTGACTGACAAACACTGCATTTACCATGCGCAAATTCTCCTGGGCTGCTGGATCGCATGGGGTATATAGTGAGGGCTGCCTACACTATTTGGATCCCACTTGGGGTTATCAAGGCTGATGGGTCTGCATAATACTGTTCATTAGTTCAATCAAATCCTAAGACTTCTCAGTGTAGGAGGCATAATGCATTTTTCAGTTCAGTAAATCAGTGGCAGAAACAAAGCTGGTCAGCTGGCTAGTGCAAAGCTGGCCCTGGACCTAGTGCTATGGGTTAACGTGACCCTCCCTTTTACTGGTAGTTGTACTTCTGAAGGTAACGGCAATCGGGACTGTCTGGGTTCCACTTCATGTTCTCAGGCGCTGGCTGTGAGTGACCCTAAACTGGCAAATGAATCCCTGCTTGTAGTGTCATCGGTGGACTGTGGCCCACTCGGAGTACTTTAAACTGAGCCGGGGCTTCCGGTCAAGAGGGGGTGCATGTCCTCCTGCTGCGGAGGTGGCTGGTGAACTACTTGGGGTACATTTGCAGGGAGGTGTCCCCCTCTGCCCCAGGCTCTGCCCGGGGTGGTGACAGAGCTGAGGGAACTGACCTATAAAGATAATAAACGGGCAGTTCTTTTGTTTTTCCCCCCCAAACATTCAACCAGGAGGCTATGTAGGGGAACTGATCAGGGAACATTATCTGAACAATCTGATGAACACAGGAAACTACGGGGCCATGAAGTAGCTAACACTGGCCACCCCCTTTCACAGAGCATTTCTAATAGGGATGGAGACATTTTAAGTCCGTAGTCTCCAGCAAACCCTTGCTAAAATTCCTAATTCCTAGTGAGGGCGTCATCGGAGGAGGTCCCTGGCTCCTCGAGGGCCAGGTCTAAGACCCCCGACCGTCGCCCCGGGCCCGTGGAACAAGAGAAGCCTGCCAAAGTTCCTCGCATGGAGCCGGAGTCTGCTGGACACGTAAGCCCCGTAGTCCTCGAGGACTCTCCTCCCAGACAGCCAACGTCGGGCCCAGCGCCGCCGGGGCCCGAGTCGGTGGCTGCTGCGTCTCCCGATCTGAGTCTCAGGATGACAGCCTTGGAGTGCAGACTGTCTGCCTTCATGTAAAAATGTACATATGTAAGTTATTGCTCCTCTCTACAAAAAGAACCCATTATTGTGTGTTGTGCTTACCCTACAAATCAACGTGTATATACTTCAAATTTTACTGTCCTGGTTTGACAGTTTCCAATATGTAATCAAACCCACTGCTGATCGCTGGAAGTAGCAGTATACAAATGGTTGCTAAATAAATAGTCAACAAAATCTGCGTGGACTCTGACCCCCTCCTCCCCCCCCCCCGGTGACGTATTTGACAACAGACAGAGGGGGCGAGCAGTCAGGCTGTATTTTCTTATGGACGAAACATAATTTATTTATTTTATTTATTTAACATTTCTTATATACCGCGCTATTTCACATCAGTGCGGTTTACAATGAACAGAATATTTGGACAAATCGTCAACGTTTACATAAAACAGGATTTTTAAACTTGAGTTAACTGGGTAAAACTATATACAAACTATATACATACATAATGGATGTGTGTGCTCATTCTAAATAAGAACAATTTAGATAAAGTCCTTAAAATATAAAACTATTATTTTGCAACATGTTATAACAACAATCCCAACAGAAAGAACTATGGCTCCTAACATGACGGCCACATATCTGTTACATATGACTGGAATAAAATTACTTGGCATGAAAACTAACTGCCAGCCGTAATCAGCATGTCTCTGCAAAAGAAATTACTTTAAATCTTACAATTTAGGAAGCAGATATTCAAAAGACATTCCGGATACTCTTTCATAAAGTGGGTGGATATCTGGAATACATACACACCCCTTTTTCTTCCTTTTTTTAAATTTGTTTTTATTAACAATAAGTATGTCTTCTATGAGGTGCTTGCCGCAGTATATCAGGAACTAGAATTCAGGCACGATTAACTTCTCATTCACTCAGGATTTAAATCATTTTCAAGTCGCAATCTGGTGCTACTGGCTCGGGATGCTTCATAGTCCTGTCAGGGTTCTTAACCTCTACTTCGTAGGGCAAAGGGAAAACAAAAGCAGTTTCCTGAATTTTTCTATCATTTCCTATTTAAACATTACAGTGCTTACTGAAGATTTGAACATAAATAACACAAAACAAGGCTAAGCCCACAAATGCATTATACCTATAGCTTTACAGAAATCCTTTTCACTTGGTCCGTACAAGTACAGGAACTCAAAAGGGTTAATAAGAACTTAACCCTTTCCAGGCTAAGCCCAAAACTGTCGGAATCCACAATCCTGACTAAACATTCTTATTAAATGATATATAATACATGACCATAGCAGAAGGAACATCACTTATTAAAACATATTGAATAAAACAGGTACAATTTTCCTGAAATAAGCACAAATTAACCCAGCTGCAGAGTGTTGAGATTAAGCCTTCACAGGGTTAAATGATACTGAACATTCCTTTCTCCAGACACGCCCCTTCTCTCTCCGCTAGCCAGTTTCATTGTGCTGTGCGGAAGAAAAAACCGGAATGAATGAGACAGCTTCTTGATTTAAATGTGACTCCTGTCTTCTTAATACTATTTCTTAATCGGTAAACTGTTCCACAAATTACCCAACAGAATAATCTCACATCATACCAGAAGGGAAACTCGTGGTTTCAACAGATAACAGAAATCAGATACAAAAAACACATAATAAGGAGAGATAAACACCAAATGCTTCCTCCTTTTTGCGATCTGGGCACAGTCGCCTGGCCAGGAACTGCGCTACTTAGGATTCCACTCTTACTCGGCCTGTATTTCAAGGCCTCTCACTCACACAAGCAATCATATTTCAACGAAAATCATTTTTCAAGTGCCCAGGTTTTCTGACTGACTATTCCAAACAAGAAGGGTCGATGGCTTTGGCTTCCGCTTCTCTTACGCGGAGCTTACTAGGACCGCCCTTATGGGAGGTGATCAGGCTCCCTTGTCTCACGCATACCCATGCGAGATATTCCCAGTTAGTCTATACCAAATCAGTCTTGCGCATACTTATGCGAGACTTTTTCCCCAGGCTGCACTGACTGTTAAACAAGAAAATATCTACTCACCGGATCCAGTGCCTGATACCAAACCAGTTCTTATTTATTTACATTCTCTTATATACCGCGCTATTCTGCATCAGTGTGGTTTACATTGAACAAACTGAAATTACATTGAACAGGGCATTATAACTTGGAGATAACTATTTTACAGGGAACACGGGCTATGGAGGGTTAAGTGGCTTGCCCAAGACCACAAGGAGCACCTGTGGGACTAGAAACCCCAGTCCTTCCGGCCCAAGGTTGCTGTCCTCTTCTTGGGTTGGACCCTGGACTCCCCTCGGGTTCGGAGGTGTTGGCAAGCTGGACCCAGTGGCCTGCCGAGGCAAGGCAGAACCCTCTCCGATACAAAGGGATCGGCAGCACCCGAGAAGTCCCCTGCGGTCGGACAGACATGGTTCCAACTGGACCAAACCTTTGAGGCGAGAAGTTGTGGTATATTTACTGGCATACCATCCCCTGCTCGCACATTCCCGGCCAACGCACCAAGAATATGTAGCAGCTGATAAGCACGCAATAAATAAAACCAGGAGTCTGTTGAAAGATCCAAGCCAGTTTATTGTGCACAGGCCCAGTCAGTCAAAGCTTCAAAAGGAACTGAGCAAAGCTTTTACAGAGACTCATTTATACCTTCATTTATACCTCTTTTTCAGTATGATACATGAGAACTTTCTATTGGTTCCAGCTTGATACATGCAAGCTTTCTATTGGTTCCAACGCCCCCTGCACCTGTCCAATTAGAGATCCCTCCGGGGCCTAGCAACCAGCCCCCCTCCCTTAGGACTGTTCTAACAATGGTGAAGTTTCTAAGTTTGATACTTCTATACTGCAAGGTTATCCCTAGCTCTAGGAATGCATGTATTGTAACATTTCTTTCTTTTGCACACAAGAGAATAATGAAAGACTTATGAATTCATGTAAAACTTCTTATTAAGCAGTTTAAAACAGTTTTCTCATTTTTCACAGATTTTTGGTTCTTTTCTAGCTATAATGGGGGTTGGGATCCAGGCCTAACTTACAGGCCTTTCATATTAGCAGACTACTCTATGCCATAGCCTGCCACAGTGTCACAGTGCACTCTGAGAGCTGTAGTCCTTACTAGGGGTATTACCGTGTGGGAGTATCACAGTGCACTATGGGAGCTGTCCCTCACTTGGTTTGCAGCTTGTCGTGCTGTGAGGGCTTGTGTGCTTCAGTGATGCTGAGAGCTAAACTATCAGTAGTTTAAATACTGGCAGGGTCTCCCAAGATGGACAGGTCTCAGCAGAGGTGCCAGACCAAGACAAACTACCCATCTGGGCAGCAGCAGAATGGGATAGTGTTGACGGCGGAAGATCACAGAGAAGCAGGATTGTATGAAGACAACAGAGGTGTGAAGATTGGTGGAAGACTCATCAACAACCTTCGCTATGCTGATGATACTGTGGTAAGCTATGGCCTGTAAACTAGGCCTAGACCCGCACCCCCACCCAAGACTAGTGTTGAAGAGAACCAGAGTTTGAGAAACTGCTTCAAACTGCTTTTGAAAAGTTTGTATAATTCCTTTATGCTGATGATAGACATGTTCCTGCATTCCCTGAGCTAGAAATGGCCTTGAAGTAGAAATGTATCTATGTCTAAGACTATGCCTTTGTTAGAATAGCCTGAGAAGGGGGAATAGGGAGCTAGGCCCAGAGAGGGTCCCCGATTGGACAGGTGAAAGGGGCGTCGGGACCAATAGAAAGTTTGCCTGTATCAAACTATAAAAATTGTATGTAAGGAATTTGCTCCTGTACTCCATTGCTCAGTCACTTTTGGATGCACTCCCTGTCTGAGCCTGTGCACAATAAATTGGCTTGGAACCTGCAACTGACTCCTGGTTTTATTCATTGCGCGCACTTCACTGCTACATATTCTTGGTGCATTGGCCGGGAATGTGCGAGTAGTAGATGGTATTCAAGTGAATATACCACGTTTTACCGCCTCAAGGTTTGGTCCGGCTGGAACCGCGTCTGGCCGACCGCAGGGGAAACCTCAGACGCCACCGGTCCTCTTGTATCGGAGAGGGTTCCGCCTTGCCTCGGCGGGCTACTGGATCCGGCCGGCCAACACCTCCAAACCTGAGGGAAGTCCAGGATTCAACCCAAGACCTGGTTCTGTAGCGGGTACCGGATCCGGTGAGTAGAAATTTCTTTGCTCCTCAGTTAGTTAGTTTTGGGTACGTCTTGCATGAGTATGCGCGAGACTGAATTGGTAAGGTACCGAGAGCCTGATCACCTCTCAGGGCACGTCCGAGCAAGCCTTGCATGAATATGCGCGAGGCCCAAACCACTGCCCTTTGGTTAATCAGCAGACCGAGTACGTCTTGCATGAGTATGTGCGAGACCGGCTGCTGTTGGTTAGTAAGGTAGGCCTGGGAATTTGGGAAAACGTTGCTAGCATGTCTGTGTCTCCCTCTGTTTCTATCACCCACACCCTCTGTCTGCTGTCTAACCGTGGGTTTCACTTCTGGTATAATGTAAGGTTATTAATTAAGGAACAGTACTGAAAACAAAAAACAAACCCTCAGGAGTCACTTTAAGGAATCGAGTCTAAGCACAGCACAGCGAAGACGAGCTGTCTCTGTAGTCTTTCAGCACAGCGAGAGACGGTATCTCTAGCAAGCAGAGAGAGAAGGGGTGTGTCTTTCACACAGCCTGCAGAAAGGAATGTTTCAGTTCCTATTAACCCCTTCGGATCTCCTCAACTGTTTTAGTTATATCTCAGCCCTGCCTATATTTCTATGTCAACTGTTCCTGTTATCTTATTTTATTTATTTATTTATTTGTTTATTCTCTGATTTATGGGGGAAACCTGAAGGGCTTAGAGGTCCGAGTACGAACCAAGGGGGGAGAAAAGTGTTAATTTTACAGTTGCTGAATGAGTGAGAGAGAGACAAAGGTTTTGAACAGCATTTTTGAACAGTATGGGAGGGGTGTATCTATAATGAGCCTTCTGCAGTGTTTCCTTAAGAACTTTAAGAGGGGTTTCTCTGGTGATTATGTAATTGTAATGACCCCAGGTCGATGGGAAGTTTTATGTGAACGGGAATGCCCCCCACCCCCTGTCTTTATAGAGTGCACCCAGAGGAACACTGCCATATAGTTTTGTCACGCTGGAAATGCTGGATTTTGCTGGCATGTCTGTTTGTGTGTATGTGAATGAGAGGTCTTGAAACACAGACCAAGCGAGTGCGGACTCCTGATTAGCGCAGTTCCTGGCCGGGCGACCGCGCCCAGGTCGCGAAAAGGAGGAAGCGTTTGGTGTTTGTCTACCTATTTGTTTCTAGGGCTGCCCGGACCCCTTATCTGCAGCCCGACTACCCGCCCCTACTGTCTGCTGTTGTGTACGTCTTTATGGGAGGGTCGGAGTTCATGCAAACTCCCTTGAAATGTATGATCAAGAATTTTAGCATGGGATTTGCCGGAGACTATGGAATAAAAATGTCTCTGTCCCGATTAGAAATGCTTTGTGAGAGGGAGTGGCCTGTACTGATCACTTCGTGGACCCCTGGGGGGTACTTTTGATGTTAGTATCATATCTTTAGTTCACCAAATTGTATGAAAAGAACACCCTGAACATTTCCCCTATATAGATTCCTGGTTAAGTGTTTGTGAAAAAGAGTCCTCCTGGATGAAGCGTTGTTATGAGAAACAGTGCAGGATACTTGTAGCAACCACAAGAGGGGTCCGGAAGGCTGGGGAAAAGAACTGCCTGTCTATTCTACCCCAGAATCTCCAGATATTTTGACCCGTCCACCCCAGTACTTTTATAGGCCAGGCCCCTCAGCTCCGCCACCACCCCGGGCAGAGCCTGGCACAGGGAGACACCTCCCTGCAGATTTACCGCAAGTAGTCCACCAGCCACCTCCGCAGCAGGAGGACGCGCACTCCCTCTTGACAGGAAGCCCCGGCTCAGTTCAGAGTGCCTCAGGAGGACCATCGTCCACCGACGACAATGCCAGCAGGGATTCATTTGCCAGTTCGGGGTCAGTTACTGCTGACAGCCAAGGCCCGGGAGCAGAATTCCAACAATCCAGACCACCTTATGCTTTCAGAAGTACAACAGCAAGTCAGAGGGATGGTCATGTTATGCCATTATGCCAGGTCCCAGGTCTACCTACTCTTAATGACCAGGACCAGGTGGTGGTGGGACCAACTAGTCTTGTTTATGTGCCCTTTTCCACCACTGATTTATTGAACTGGAAGACGCATTATGCATCTTATACTGAAAAGCCCCAAGATTTGATTGAATTAATGTCCAGTATTATGCAAACCCATCAGCCTACCTGGGCTGATTGTCACCAGCTCCTGTCTACTCTCTTCACTACTGAAGAACGAGCACGGATTGTGCAAGCGTCTACCCGATGGTTAGAAGAAAATCCGGTAGGAGAAGCAGGCCTAGATCCCTGGCAAGCAGCCGCCGTAGATTTTCCAAATGACGATCCTAGATGGGATCCGAACAGTGCCGATGGGGCGGCGGCCCTCATTCGGTTCCGCCAGGCCCTACTGCAAGGCCTGAAGAGAGGAGGCCAGAGGGCCATGAATATCGGAAAAGTAGCGGAAGTCATCCAGCATCCAGACAAGAGCCCAGCAGCCTTTTATGAACGCTTATCTGAAGCTTACAGATTTTATACCCCATATGATCCAGCGGCCCAGGAAAATTTGTGCATGGTAAATGCGACCTTTGTGAGTCAGTCCCAGGGAGACATAAGACGGAAACTGCAAAAGTTGGAAGGATTTGCGGGCATGAATGCGGTCCAGCTAATGGAAGTTGCTCAGAAGGTGTTTGTGAATCGTGATCAAGAACGTCAGAAGGAAAGTGAACGTAAAATGAAGAAGAAAGCTGATTTCCTTGCTGCAGTGAACGACGCGGAGGAAGTTTCTCTAACCAAAGGTCTCGAGGACATGGAAGGGGCCGAGGAGATGGTCGGTCCCCATTGGACGCAAATCAGTGCGCCCACTGTAGAGAAGAAGGACATTGGAGGAATGAATGCCCGAACTTTGGCTCCGCCTCCTGGAGGGGAGGAGGGAGCACTTGGAGAGCAGGGAGACGATTCCAGTGTCATGGAGGAATGCGTCGCACACAGTTCCGACAAGATGAAGCAGCTATGGAGGGAATGGCAGCCGAAGGGGGCTACAACATGGATGAAGACTAGGCCAGACCGGGCTCCAAGTTTCCTCTGGGTCCCCAGCAGCCTATGGATAGTTTGAAAACTGGGGATCAATATATGGACTTCATGGTGGATATGGGGGCCGAACATTTGGCGGTGGCAAAGCCAGTGGCCCCTCTGTCTTCTCGATCCATCACCATTGCAAGACCACATTGACGCTGAAGCGCCGTTGGACACTTGTCAACATGGATTCAGAGAATCTCATTGGGTCAAGACGCTCCTTACAACCCTCCTCAATAGCCTTAACTCTGGTATTGAGAACATCCGACAGGGTTTTGTTCTCATCTTTTTGGATATTGCGGCTGCTTTTGATTTGTTTTGTCATGAGCTTCTTATTATCCGCCTAAAAGAGAAGGGCCTCTGTGGAAATGCACTCGAATGGTGTAACTCATACCTCTCAGGTAGATGGCAGCATGTGCGATCAAATGGAGAAACATCAGATCTGTTTCATCAAGGACAAGGAGTCCCGCAAGGATCCTCTCTATCATCATTATTATTTAACATATACATGCAACTTATATGTAACATCATAAGATCTTTTAATGTCAACTGTATGATATATGCTGATGATGTGTTATTATACATGCCGTTCTGCATAGATAAGATGGACCTCTCCCCCCTAACCAACTGTTTTAATTCCATATCAAATTGGCTACTGTCTCAAAATCTCAGAATCCAACATAAAAAAACGGAAGTTCTCTTTATCTCAAGGAACACGAATTTCATACCACCTACATTCCTGGATGTTCAAGATGCCAAGCTTCAAGTAAAATCCCATATCCGATACCTAGGAGTGACTCTGGATCAAAATCTGGACATGAAGACTCACATATCCAACACAGTAAGGGCAGTTTATTTCAAGATCTGCTCCCTCAGACATCTCCAGCAACTGATTGATCCGGACGATTTCCGTACTGTCTACCAGGCTCTAATCATTCCCCATTTTGACTACGCAAACTCCATACTACAAGGGCTTCCTCAATCTACCTTAAACCCTCTTCAACTCGCCTTGAATAGTGCAGCAAGAGTGCTTTTTGGAGTACCCAAAAGAGAACATGTAACACCCCTTCTAAAACAACTACATTGGCTTCCTATTCAAGCGAGAATCACTTTCAAGACTCTGCTCCTGGCCTTTAAAGCTTACAAAGGTCTCGCCCCCACCTCATTATCGGAGATGATCCAACCAATCACACCTAACAGACTAAGAAGAACCACGGAACTAAATATGCTAATAGTACCAAAGGAAACTTTAAGATACAACTCTACAACAGTAAGCCGAGCCTTCAGTTTATGTGCTCCAAAACTTTGGAACACCCTTCCAGCACACATTAGGGCCATCTCTGATCTCATCCAGTTCAAGAAGTCCCTGAAACATCACCTTTTCCTCAAATATTTCCCAGAGGACAAAGAAATACAGTTACACCCAAATAGCAATAATTACCTTCTGACTACATAATCTTCCCTGACTCAACATACATTTCACTATTTTACCAAATTAACAGTACACTTTTCAGACAATATGACACTTGTATGTAAATAGTTGCTCTTGTTGTTTTGTTGTAAATAATTGACCCGGTTATCCAAGTTAATGTTCCTGTTATATGTAATAACCAGATAAATGTAACTTGTCTGAAGTTTTCTTGTTCCATGTAAGCCGCGCTGATAATGAATAGTGCAGTATATAAAAAATGTTAATAAATAAATAAATTGTAGGAGCTACTGGAGCTAGGGCCACAAAGCCTTTCTTGCAGAACCGCACTTGTGAACTAAGGGGACAGACGATAACGCACCAGTTCCTATACATGCCCGAATGCCCAATTCCCCTTTTGGGCCGAGATATGCTTGCTAAGCTCCAGGCGCAGATATCCTTTGTTGAAGGAGGACAGATGGAAATGACTGTGAACTCGAAATCTGCTGGCCTGATGGAACTGACTGTCCCCCGGGAAGAAGAGTGGCGGTTCTATAGTGCCTCTCCGACTAAGGCAGCCAGCCCCCGTATACCCATCAGAATCTCAGCTCCGCCCGAGGCATGGGCGGAGGATAATCCTCCAGGCCTAGCAAAGAATATAGCCCCTGTGCTTGTCACCCTCAAACCAGGAGTGGAACCAGTGCACGTGAAACAATATCCTCTCCCGCGACCGATGATTGAAGGAATTCACTGTCATTTAATGAAATTACTGAAGTATGGACTTCTCAGAGAGTGCCAATCGCCCTGGAACACCCCCCTCCTCCCAGTCAAGAAGCCTGGGACAGGTGACTACCGCCCAGTGCAGGACTTGAGGTGCCTAAATAATGCAGTCGAAACTATACATCCAGTAGTACCAAACCCTCATACTCTCCTGGGACTGATCCCCGCTGAGGCTACTCACTTCACCATCTTGGATTTGAAGGATGCCTTCTTCTGTATTTTATTTATTTATTTATTTAACAGTATTTCTAAACCGCCTTATCTTAATAATCAAGGTGGTATCACAGCAAGCAATCAGGTAAAGTGTGTGTGTTGTACATGCAGTGAGGATAAAACTTAGTTGTGTGAGGGATGTGTTGGGTGCTTGATTTGTTTGAGCTATATACAGGGTGGGCTATTTACAGTGGTGCTAGAATCATATTTTATATATATTCAGTTGTTTGGGAGGATTGGAGTGCTGTTATCCATTCTCTTAGGTTATGTGATGTGACCATAGTGCTCTATGAACAGCATGGTTTTCAGTTGTTTTCTGAAGTCTTTGAGGTCTGGAGTTGCCCTTAGATCATCCGGTAGATTGTTCCATATTGTTGGAGCAGCCATGGAGAGAGCTCTGTCTGTTGTGTCCCTGCGTGTGTGCTTGTACTCATTTGGGGTGCTGACTCGGTTGCGTGTTTGACTTCTTCTGGGACGTGCGCTGGTTTCCGGTTGTATGAGCAGGTGGAGGCTGTTGGCTGATGTGTGTTCTTTTATCTTAAATAGGTTTATGATAGTCTTGTATCTGATGCGAGCAATGATTGGGAGCCAGTGTAAGTCCTTTAGTGTAGGTGTGATGTGCTCCTGCCTTGCGGCTCCGGATATGATTCGAGCTGCAGTGTTTTGTGCCAGCTGTAGTGGTTTGAGAGCTTGTTTTGGTAGTCCGAGGTATATCGGATTGCAGAAGTCCAGTATTGGGGTTATCAGTGCTTGACAGACTGTACGGAAGTGTTCTGGAGCGAGGAGTGGTTTCAGTCTCCTGATGATTTGCATCCTGTAATATGCTTTTTGGATTGTTTTGTCTATGTGTGGTTTGAGGTTGAGTTTACTGTCCAGAGTAACCCCAAGGTATCTCACCTCCGATCTTATCGGTATCGTGGTGCTTTGTATCTTTATGTTTGGTGGGTGTGTGAAGCTTTGGTTTCGAGTGATGATTAAAGCTTCAGTCTTGTTGTATACGTTTAGCACCACCCAGTCAACTCCTGTTCGTGTTTGAATGGGGAGATCCTACCACAGGAAGGCGAGGCCAACTCACCTGGACTCGATTACCCCAAGGATTCAAGAACTCGCCTACTCTCTTCAGTGCTGCTCTCAACCAAGATCTTTCAAGTTACTCTGTTACTCCGGGAAAAAGAGTCCTCCTCCAGTATGTAGATGACCTATTGATAGCCACCAACTCTAAAAGCGAATGCTCTGGGCGTTTTGACCCAATCCCTCGGATCTTGGCTGCGACCTGTAGCATATCTATCCAGATAACTGGACACTGTAACAAAAGGATGGCCACCTTGCTTGAGAACCGTGGCAGCTACAGCTCTCTTGGTGAGTGAAGCCGACAAGCTCACTTTGGGTCAGAGTCTCCAAGTAACGGTACCACATTCTGCCCTGACTCTTATGGAACACAAAGGAAATTACTGGTTCACAAATTCACGAATGCTGAAGTACCAAAGCATGTTGTGTGAAAACCCCCGATTGCAGTTGATCGTCAGTCAAGCTCTGAACCCTGCTACGCTGTTGCCAATTGGTCCAGGCCCACCCGATCATGATTGCTTGGAAGTTATGGATGCTGTGTTCTCAAGTCACCCTGATCTAACTGATGTCCCATTAGACGACCCTGAACGAACTTTCTTCGTGGATGAAAGTAGCCTTGTCATCGATGGACGATGATGTGCTGGTTATGCAGTGGTGACCCTGGACATGGTAATAGAATCCTCAGCTTTAGCCCCGGGGACTTCAGCACAGAAAGCTGAACTGATAGCCCTCACCAGGGCACTGATAATAGGGACAGGGCTCCGTTTAAATGTGTACACAGATTCTAAGTATGCCTTCACCACATTGCACGCGCCTGGGGCCCTGTACAAGGAACGTGGGTTAATAACCTCGGGAGGCAAGTCCATCAAGTACGGCCCTGAAATATTGACATTGTTAGATGCTGTATGGGCCCCCAAACAAGTTGCAGTGATGCACTGCCGAGATCATCAGGTAGGAGAAGAAGTTTCACAAGGAAATAGATTTTCTGACACTGCGGCTCGAGAAGTAGCCACCACAGGGCAAGTTCCTGCTTTTAGCACTACAGTCCAAGCAGCCATCTTCCCCGTACCCCTCAGTGCATGGACTCCTCAATACATTTCCAAAGAGTTAGACTATTATTGTCAAGAGGAAGGGGGAGTGTTATCAGAAACTGGATGGACAGTGCTGCCACCGCCAGCAGGTGGTCTTCCTCCAGGTCCAACTGTGATCCCTGAAACGTTAGGTCCAGCCTTTGTTCAAGCTTTCCACCAAGTCACACATTATGGGAAAACTGCAATGGAGAAAGCTCTCAAACCTCATTTTTGCATCTCATTATTAGGACCCCTGACAGCCTCAGTAGCCCGCAGATGTTTAACTTGTGCAAAGAACAATGCCCGGCAGGGTCCTAATCTACCCCCAAGAGTTCAGTCAGTAGGAGTCACCCCCATGGGAAATATCCAGGTGGACTTTGCAAAAATGCCATGAGCTAATGGATACCATTACCTGTTAGTCTTGGTTTGTACATTCTCTGGGTGGGTAGAGGCTTTCCCCACCAGAACTGAGAGGGCCAGGGAAGTCACCAAAGTTCTGCTCCATGAGATCATTCCCCAGTTTGGAATACCATTAATTATAGGATCAGATAATGGGCCCTTGTTTGTATCTCAAGTAACTCAGCAGTTGGCCCAGGCCCTACAGGTGCAGTGGAAGTTACACACAGCTTACAGGCCCCAAAGTTCAGGAAAAGTAGAATGAATGAATCGGACCCTGAAGTCTCAGCTGTCCAAACTCTGTCAGGAAGCTCACCTGAAGTGGCCCCAGGCTCTCCCTATAGCCCTCCTCAGGATACGTTCAGCCCCCACCAAGTCATTGGGAGTTTCCCCTTTTGAGGTCTTGTATGGGCGACCTCCGCCCATTGTCCAAGGGATAAAAGGGGATATGAGTCAAATTGGGTCTGAAATCACTAGACAAGAGCTGTTGGCTCTAGGTTCTGTCTTGCAGGGTCTCCATGCCTGGGTACAAGACCAACTACCCATCAATCTGACTGAAGCACTGCATCCCTTCAAGCCTGGAAGCACGGTGTGGATCAAGGAGTGGAGAAAGGAACCGTTATCGCCTCATTGGAGAGGACCCTATGTCGTCATACTATCAACCCCTACAGCAGTTAAGGTTGCAGAACTAGAGCCTTGGATTCACCACAGTCGGGTAAAGCCAGCGGCATCTACTGAACTTTGTCACTGGACTTCAACAAAACAATCCAGAATCGCCATTGCGACTCACGCTGCGGCAACAACCACCGCTGTAAGAGTCAACAGCCCTACTCCTGCCACCTACCGGAAGCTGGCAGGTCTACGTACGGCAGAAGCTTGAGGAATCTGCAACCCTACTCCTGTCACCAACCGGAAGCTGACAGGTCTACGTACAGTGGAAGCTGTGGAAAAAGAGAATTTCAGTAAAGAATTTGCAAATTTCTAGACGAATTCATTGAGATATTGTAATCATGATATATCTACGTATTTATGTTGTACTTACGGTAGCCCTGGGGCCCCTTAGAATGCCCACTGATATACCTCCTTGTATCACATGTTATGGACTAGCCACATGGGCGAATGATGGGTCCTGGGGATACCGCACTCCTGTTTAGGTTTGAAGACTATTGTGTTTGCAGTTTTACTAATGGCAGCTATGTGCTTACTCCTTCCATGTTTTCTGCCTCTTTGTTTACATATGGTTACCTCCATCGTTGACAGTATCGTTGAATGTAAGACAGCAGCACGGGTACTAGCCATGTGGAAGTATCAAGCTATACCCCGAGAAGAAGCATCAGTTTGCACAGGGTTTGATATGTGATTAATTTCTCACCCTCTTTTATTCGGGCTGAGAATAATCAAAGGGGGGAATGTGGTAGGCTATGGCCTGTAAACTAGGCCTAGACCCCAACCTCCACCTGAGACTAGTGTTGAAGAGAACCAGAGTTTGAGAAACTGCTTTAAACTGCTTTTGAAAAGTTTGTATAATTCCTTTATGCTGATGATAGACATGTTCCTGCATTCCCTGAGCTAGAAATGTCCTTGAAGTAGAAATGTATCTATGTCTAAGACTATGCCTTTGTTAGAATAGCCTGAGAAGGGGGAATAAGGAGCTAGGCCCAGAGAGGGTCTCCGATTGGACAGGTGCAAAGGGCGTCGGGACCAATAGAAAGTTTGCCTGTATCAAACTGTAAAAATTGTATATAAGGAATTTGCTCCTGTACTCCATTGCTCAGTCACTTTTGGATGCACTCCCTGTCTGAGCCTGTGCACAATAAATTGGCTTGGAACCTGCAACTGACTCCTGGTTTTATTCATTGCGTGCACTTCGCTGCTACAATACGGTGGGTTTGCTATGGGTTCTAAATGGGCAGTGTTTGTAGTAGTTCCTAATGTGCCTGGCGGTTGGCACTGGATTATAGTAATGTAGAAATCTTTTAGTTTTTCTTTATCCATATGCTCATTAAGAGGCATGTTTACTACAGGTTAGTGTATGGTAACATTATGCAAATATTTATGCAAATGAGGCCACGCACCGAGTCTCCGCACATGGCCCCGCACCCCCCGTTGGGCCGCCCCTGGGTAGTAGGGTCCGCATTTGTGTGGTTTGGGTTTGATGGAGGACTTTGTGGATAAGTAGGAGTGATTTGTATTTAATTCCCATGCAGTAACCTCTCTTAGGAAGGACTGCAGCTGCCAGAGTGCAATGTGACACACCCACACAGTAATACCTCGTAGGGAGGACTACAGCTCCCAGAGTGCAATGTGACACACCCACACAGTAATCCCTTTTAGGAAGGAATCCAGCTCCCAGAGTGCACTGTGACATTCCCACACAGTAATCCCTCCTAGGAAGAACTACCGCTCTCAGAGTGCACAGTGACACTCCCACATAGTAATCCCTTCTGGGAAGGACTACAGCTCCCAGAGTGCAGTTATACTCCCACAGGACTACAGCTCCCACAGTGTACTGTGATACTCCCACACATTAATCCCTTGTAGGAAGGACTGCAGCTCCCAAAGTGCATTGCGTCTTTCCCACACACCCCTCTTAGTAAGGACTAGAGCTCCCAGAGTGCACCTGACACGCCTACACAGTAATTCCTTCTAGGAAGGACTACAGATCCCAGAATGCACTGTGACACTCCCACACAGTAATCCTTCCGAGGAAAGACTACAGCTCCCAGAGTGCACTCCTGCAGACAAGCTGTAGTTTACTGTGGTTTAATTCCAGGGCTCTGTTTCTGGAACTTGTTCTCTGCATATAATATCTTTGTCTCTATAGATCAGTCGTGTGAATTCCTCGCGTTGTTAGTAACTCCTCTCTGTTGCCATGTGCTCTCTTTGTCTGCCTGAATGTCTCAGGAAGTGTATCTGTGAGCTGACCCAGCATGAGCACAGCCCCTTTCACAGCTTCCTCTTCCAGGCATTCAGTTTCCGGCTTTGCTTTCCACAGTCCCTCGCTCTGAATCCAGCTAAATTAAAACCTGAGGCTTTGCAAAGAGGGATCCCGGGCTGGAAGTCTTGCACTGGAGAAGGGCAGGAGAATGGCTGCCGAGGTTGCAGCTCAGCAGGTAGGAGACTGGCAGGAGGTGGGCAGCAGGGGAGTCAGTACCAGGCAATGCCTAGATCCAGCCTCTGAGACACACAAACTGCATGGGGCAAGCAGAAGAGGAAATCCTTCTGGCGCTGCTCAATCTCAATCTTGCAAGCCTCTGAGACAAACTATTTATGCAATGAGGGAGGCGGGTTGGACAAATAACCTCGAGCCACTTTGGGAGGATAAAAAGTCAGCTAGCCCAGAGTATCCCTCCAACGCTTCCCCCATATCCCACTGCTACCTAGCCCAGTGCCAGAATGCAGGACACGGCCCCAGTTTGTGTCTTGCACTGAGAGAGAGGGTTCAGATAGAAGGGTGCTGGACAGAACCAGTTTGTGAGGTGGGAAACAGCAGAGACAGAGGCTGCTTGATTCTCATCCTTCTGGAAATTTCTGTTGCTTTTGATGCTGTCGATCACCACCTTCTTCTCTATAACCTGTCCTCGCTTGGATTTAGGGGCTCCATTCTGTCCTATCTCTCCAAGTGCACTTTTACTGTATGTTCTGGTGGTTCCTCCTCTACTGCCATCTCGCTTTCAGTTGGTGCAGCTCAGGAAACAGTGAGGTGTTATACTCAGAAATAGAGGGAGGAGGTGATTTTAAAGCAGAAGAACCTCATTTTGGGCCATGCTCTCTTTCAGTCGGCGGTGAGACGTCCAGGCAGCAATGACGGATAAGCAGGCAGAGATATGTGCCTGATTCCTGGACAGATTTCAGGTGTAGAGAGGTAGATCTGAGATTCTGAAGGCCAAATTTAAATTTTAGGTAGAACTTTGAAATCCAGAACTTCCAGGGTAGCATTCTCTGAAATACTTTCCGTTCCATGCGCAGGACCCAAAAAGCAAACAGAACTCTGGAGTGTCAATACGTGGATGAGGCGATGGTTCAAGGAAGAGTTTTTTGGATTTGTTAGGAACCGAGCAACATTCTGGGGAAGGGAGGGGCTCTTCCAAAAGGATGTGCTCCACCTTAACCGAGATGGAACCAGGCTGCTAGCATTAACCTTTAAAAAGGAGAGAGAGCAGCTTTTAAACTAGATAATGGAGGAAAGCCGACAGTCGCCCAAGAGCGCATGGTTCAGAAGGATGTATCCTTGAAGGATACTAGCAAAAGAGGGAAGTTAGGGCATCCCGACAGAGAGGTTCCAATAAGGATAAAAGTAACCCAGATACCCTTACGTACAGAGCAGACAGAGCTGAAAGATTCCCAAATAACCCCTATCAACTGATAACCAGATTTATATGAATAAAATATAATCTCTAAAATGCCTGTATGCAAATGCTAGAAGTCTAAAAAATAAGCTGGGCGAGCTAGACTATACAAAACAATAAATGAAAGGTTAAATATGATTGGCATCTCAGAGACCTGCTGGAAGGAGGACAACCAATGGGACACTGTGATACCTGCATACAAACCCTCCATTGCCTCAGGTACACTTAGATTGTGAGCCCTTCGGGGACAAGGGAATAAAAAGTACCTGTTAGTATACATGTAAACTGCACTGATTCTAAAGAGCGCGGTATAAAAAAAAAATTAAATAAATAAACCCCTCCACCAATTTGATCTACCCTATGTTAGAGAGGGCATTGAGTCACACAGGATTAAAGTTTTGCAGTAAATCAAATGCACTGTAGAATATCTATGGATAGAAATTCCATGTAAAAAGGGGAAGGGAATGGCAGAAGGGGGTGTACTACTGACCACCTGGCCAGAATGAACAGACAGATGATGAAATACTAAATGAAACCAAGGAAGCTAACAAAGGTTGCTACACATTAATAATGGGTAATTTCAATTACCCTGGTATCGACTGGGTCAATGTCACAGCAGGACATACTAGAGAGGATAAAGTTTCTAAATGAAATAAATGACTGCTTCTTGGAGCAGATGGTTCATGAACCTAGAAGAGGGGAAGCCATCGTAGACCAAGTTTCAAAGATTAAAGATTTACATCAAGCATGGGGGTCGTTTAAAAATACTATTTTGAAAGTCCAGATGTATTCTATGCTTTAAGAAAAGGGGAAGGAAGGCCAAAAAAACTGCTAGAATGGCTTAAAGGTGAGCTCAGAGAGGCTGCCGAAAAAGGCCATAGCAGTCTTTACTGAAGAAGATGTAGAGAAGTTCCTGTGTCTGAAATGGGATATAAAGGTCATGTATAGGAAGAATTAAAACAAATCTCGATAAACTGGGTAGTTATATTGCAACTATTTGATAAACTGAAGAGTAGCAAATCACCGGGACTGGATGGCATATATCAGAGGGTGCTGAAAGAACTGAACTATGAGATAGTTCACAGACTACTAAAAGAAGTTCTGCAATCTTTAAAATCATCTCTGGTACCTGAAGATTGGAAAGTGGCCTGTGTAATGTCAATTTTTAAAAAAGTGCCAGGTGTTTTCCTGGTAACTACAGACTAATGAACCTTATCTCAGTACTGGGCATAGTAGTAGAAATCATTATAAAGAACAAAATTACTGAACATATACTGTACATAGCCAATATGGATTTAGCCAAGGAAAGTCTTGTCTCACTAATCTCCTAGATTAGTTTTGAAGGTGTGAATAAACAGGTAGACAAAGGTGAGCCAGTTTATATATTGCGTAACTGGATTTTCAGAAAGCATTTGACAGGGTCCCTCATGAGAGACTCTTGGCCAAATTAAAAAGTCATGGGATAGGAGGCAGTGTACTGTTGTGAATCAGGAACTGGTTAAAAGATAGAAAGCAGAGAGTAGGGCTAAATGGCTACTTTTCTTAATGAAGAAAGGTGGATAGTGGAGTACCCCACAGATCTGTGCTGGGCCCGCTGCTTTTTAACTTATTCATAAATGACCTAGAAATGGGAATAAGTAAGGTCATCAAATATGCAGATGCCACAAAATTATTCAAATCTGTTAAATGACAACAGGATTGTGAAAAATTGCAAGAGCACCTTGATAAATTGGAGGACTGTGCCTCTAAAAGACAGATGAAATTTAATGTGGACAAATGCAAAGTTATGCACTTGGTGAAAAACCACCCAGATTACAGTTACAAGACGCAAGGTTCCACATCTGGAATCGCTACCCAGAAGGATTTAAGCATCATCATGGATAATACGTTGAAACCCTCTGCTCAGTGTGTAGCGAAGCTTGAAGAATAGATGAGAATTTGGCAGCATGAGACGATGCGGGTTCCTTAGGCGAACCTCATCTCTTGAGTCTGCCCCCTCCCCCCTGCAGTGCCAATGCCGACCCTTTCGCCCCTCTATGGGACGTATAACGGTAGCAGTGGCCGCAAACAGTTTGCGGTGCTTACCTTTTAGCATTGGTGCGGCAGTGTTGTTTGCTTCCACACCTTCTCCGACACCCATAGCGACTTCCTGTTTTGCCATCAGATGACAGAGAAAGGGTGGAAGCAAATAGTCCTGCGGTACTGAAACTTAAAGTGCCACAGTGCTGTTTGTGGCCATTACTACCATTGTACCTCCCGGTGAGGGGCAACAACAGGAGCAATGGATGCTGTCATACATTTGGGCTGCAAATATCCAAGTGAGCATTACAGTACAGGGGGCAAAACACTTCTGTCTACGAAGAAGAGCAGGACTTGGGGGTGATTGTTTTAGATGATCTTTTTTATATATTTTTATGTGGCATGGAGTGGAGGAGTAGCCTACTGGTTACAGCACTGGCCTGATAACCAAAAGGCCAAGGTTGCCAGGAGTCAGCCTTAGCTTGATGGCATGTTGTGTTGCAATATACAAAACTGGGGTTGTTTTGGCAGTAAACCAGAGCGTGTCAAGAAGATGGAAAGTTAAGTGACTGGCCTAAGATCACAAGGACCAGCAGTGGGATTTGAACCTTCGCTTCCTCAGTCCTAGCCCATTACTCTAACCATTAGATTGCACAGGTACACTACCAAAAAACTGCCTCCAGTTTTGCAACTGATTCCTATAGATTTTGGGGTGCTGAATCCAGGAAAAATAGCCAAAATGTTCCATCACGTCACGTTTTCTTGCAAAATTAGATTTCTTACCTATATAAGGAATGTTCACATAATTTCTTTTTAGCCGACTGTAGTTTATTTTCTTGGCCCAAAATAGAGGTTGTAATGGTTAACTAACTAAAAACAATCCCTCATGATATTTTAGAGTGTTTTGTATTCATTTTATACATTAACAGGACAATTGGGAGGCGGGGGGCTAAATCCAGTACTCGCGCGGGCGCATGTTCTTTCCTGTTCGCCTCGCCTCGTTCGCTCGCTCAAACACGGTGGTTGCGACATGAACGTTCCTGTCAAATTTCAGTTTCTTGCAAGTTCATTATTACCTTTTGTTTGCTCAGTCGTAATCCAGCTTTATTCCGAAGTGGTTCACTACAGTTGTAGTTTGCAGTGCTGTGTATTTGTGATGGCTCACAGAGCCAGAGGTTGCGTCAACTCTCCGGACAGTTTTTGTTTTATTTGTGGGGAATATACCGTGAAAAAGCGGCAGAGGAACATTTCTGCATTTATTAAAAAAGTATATTTCGCCTATTTCGGTTTGAAGTTAGGCGATCAAGACAAACCGTGGGCTCCTCACAAAGTGTGCAAGACATGTGAGGAAGATCTACGCTTATGGATGAAAGGTAAAAAACAAGCATTTCGTTTCGGAATACCTATGATGTGGCGTGAACAAAGAGACCACAGCAGTGACTGCTATTTTTGCTCTTGCATTGTGAAGGGATACAACTTAAAAAATAAGAACGTAATAAGTTACCCCAACCTTCCCTCAGCAATTAGGCCTATGCCTCATAGCAACGAAGTACCTGTGCCTGAACCACCAAAATCTTTGGATCATATTTGTGTGGACGGTTCTGATCATGATGAGACTCATCAGATGGCTTTTCCCGATGAGTCCAGTACTTCCGAGTTTGAAACTGAACCAGATCCGAAACCTGAACTTTTCTCTCAAGCTGAATTGAATGATTTAGTCCGGGATTTAGAACTCCCAAAAGATGCTGCCCAACTGCTAGGTTCTCGGCTTAAACAGAAAAATCTATTGTCACCAGGAACAACTTTTTATTGGTACCGCAACCGCGAGACACAATTTTTGAAGTATTTCAGCAAAGAAGAAGATTTGGTATTTTGCAACGATATATACGGAGTGATGGAAAAGTTTAAACTCAAGTATGATCCTGCTGAATGGCGGCTGTTCATTGATTCGTCAAAAGACAGCATAAAAGGTGTTCTTCTTCATAATGGCAACACATTCGCTTCAGTTCCTATTGCTCACTCTGTTATTCTCCAAGAAAAATACGAGAATTTGGCCCTGATTCTTCAGAAGATTCGTTATGATGAGCATAAGTGGATGATTTGTGGAGACTTTAAAATTCTATCCATGCTATTAGGGCAGCAATCCGGTTTCACCAAATATCCCTGCTTCCTTTGCTTGTGGGATAGCCGGGCCCGCGACCTACACTGGGGGAAAAAAGACTGGCCAATTCGGGAGTATTTGAGATCCGGTGAGAAAAATGTTCTTCATGAGAGCTTGGTACCTCGTGATAAAATTCTATTACCACCTCTCCACATTAAGTTGGGTCTCATTAAGCAATTCATCAAGTCCCTTCCAAAAGATGGTGAGTGCTTTCGGTACCTTTGCTCAAAGTTCCCCCGACTTTCTGAAGCAAAGCTAAAGGAAGGAGTGTTTGTTGGCCCTGATATAAGGAAACTCATTTCAGATGGAGCATTCGCTGAAACGATGTCTGAGAAGGAAAAAGAAGCCTGGGATTCCTTCAAGGATGTTGTTCTCAAATTCTTGGGGAACAGGCGGGATGAGAACTATAAGGATATTGTTGCCAGGATGCACAATGCCTTCAAAGAACAAGGCTGTAACATGAGCCTGAAAGTCCATTTCTTGCACTCCCATGTGAACTACTTTCCCGAAAACTTGGGGGCGTACAGTGAAGAACAAGGTGAAAGGTTTCACCAGGACATCAAGGACGCAGAGAGAAGGTACCAAGGAAGATGGAACACCACTATGATGGCTGATTTCTGCTGGTTGCTGCTGTGGGAAACCCCAGATGAAAAATACGCCAAGCAGCGCACCAAGAGAAGCATTCGGGGGAAGAAGAAATGGGCCCACCAGGAGATTGATTGACCCAAGAATGACTTTAAAATCTAAACTGTGTTGACAAATATCGTGTTTTTACTAAACTTTGAAATAAAAATTTGCTAGTTATTACCACAGTGTCGGATCTCATTTATTAGAATTTTATTTTCACACCATCGGGTGTTTGTCTTCATGTATTGCAATGGTGCGGTTTGCGTTTTCTATTCTTACTTACATACCTGTACAACATTTTTTGCACATTTCTTTGCTTTGCTTTGTGTCTAACCTCGCTCTTATATGCTCGTTTGTGCACATGTATGTGGCTGTTTTAAGTGCAGACAATTTTGCTACCATCACAGTGTGTTTTGTTGACATTACTCTATTCTTATGTGCTGCCTTGTTACAATTTTCTTTATTCTTATTTGAATAACTACTAAACAATTAGTATAAAGAATTCATCCAAGAAACTTTTATCTCGATCGCACTCAATCTGAAACGTTCACCTCAAACTGCTAACCCAATGTAGCAAAAAATCTGTACGTGATGGAGCAAATTGGTTACCAGATTTGGATTCAGCGCACCAAAAAACGTAAAAATCAATCGAAACATTAGAGGCAGTTTAAAAAAAAAATTTTTTAGTGTACCTGTGTTATTGGACATCCCTGTTCTTAAATACTATTTTGGGACGTCTCATGCATTCTGAGCACCTCCCCATGTCCCTGAGTGTGTTTCTGGTTTGTGTTTCAGATGCAGGTGACGTTTGAGGACATCGCTATCTCTTTCTCCAAGGAGGAGTGGGAGTATTTAGATGAAGGGCAGAAGGAGCTCTACAGGGAGGTGATGAAGGAGAATTTTGAAACCCTGATCTCTATAGGTAAGGATTTTTACTATGGTGACATTTAACTTACCAGTTAATACCCTTTCTTTGAGTTCTTCTAGATCAGTCCAGACAAGTGAGTTGTGTTCCCCTACTAGCAGATTGGTGGAGACAAAGGACCAATGAAAAGCCCAAGCTTCAAAGACATTACTCCTATGCCTCTGTCCACCTCAGCCATCAGAGGTCTCTTTAGTATTCATTCCAAAGCATAGAGGAGAAACATGACGAGCCTCACACAACCTCAACTTGGGCAATAATGAAAAATCAGAAGTAAAATCTATGTACAGGAAAGTAGCCACTGAAAGCTGTCAGTAAAGATAAACCTGCAGAGCCTAGAATGTAAAAATATAGTGGACTGCTAAAGAAGGAGAGAGCAAGTACAGTTCCAGAGGCAGGTCCTCGACTGGTCTAGCAGGACTCAAGGAAATGACATTATCTAGTAAGTAAAATGTCACCTTCCATATCGTCTTGCTAGACCAGTCCAGACAAAGCTACAACTCCACTGGGTGAGAAGATACAGCAGCTCACAAAACCTTTGAGCCAAAGGCCATGTCCTCCTGCACGTGGAGATCCAAGCGGTAATGCTTGACAAAAGTGGAAAGTGAAGCAGATGTTGCCACCTGACCGATGTCTTCAGGGGCTACCGAGCTGCGCTCTGCCTATGAAGACACTTGCGCTTGGGTAGAATAGGCATACAATCCCGCTGAAACCATCTGGTTCTGCAGTAGATACGCCGAGGCAATGGCCTCCTTAATCCGGTGCCCCAATGTAGACTTAGCCACCGCGTCACCTTTGCACGGGCTAGCAAACAACACAAAAAGATGGTTTGACTTACAAAAAGAATTCATAACTTCCAAGTACCAGAGAAGCACTATCCAAATAGCCACACTGCAAAGATTCTTATCCTTCCCCCAATAGTGTTTCTCTGACAGGCAAACCACCTGGTTCATAAGAAGGAAGAAATCACCTTAGGTAAGAAAGAAGGCACGAGCCAAAAGGAAACGGCCTCCTTAGAAAAAGGTAGGTAAGGATCACAGCCAGACAGAGTGTGCAGCTCGGAAATCTGCCAGGTCGGTAGACCTCCTCTGGGTTCGGAGCAGTGTGGAAACCACCACTGGAGAGTAGCCTGTACGCGCTAACTGTCTCCTTACAGGAGCCAAGTCATAAGCAAGAAGGGAGGCAGGTCCTACAGGACAAGCAGTCCTTAACACAATAGGCCTTGAGACTGAGGCAAACAAAGAGGTGGCACTTGCAAAAGCTGCATCAGATCTCTGAATCACATTCTCCTCGACCAACCTAGTGTCACCGTAATAATCCTTTTTTGGGTGGTGCTCGACACACCGAAGCACATAGCACACCAGGGTCCAAGGAGGAAAAAACCTATAGCAAGGGTTGACCTGGTCAAAGTGTAGCCAGGGTGCCGACGCCCTTGCATCTCATCTCTGTGCACTATTTGAAGAAGCAGCATTCTTTGGCATTAGAGCTGATCGCCATCAGACTCTGCTTGGAGTGACCACAGTAGCGCAGAAACTACTGAAACACCTTCTCACTCAATGCCCACCTACCTGGAACCAGAGAGTATCAGCTGAGAATATCTGTTTCTATAGAATCCACTCCAGCAATGTGCAGAACCCAGGGAAACAGGAGAGCCATCTCTAGGGCTACCCCGGCGTTCCTTGTGCCACCTTGCCGTTTGACATAACCCTCTACCATGGCATAGCACAGGAAAGCATGAGCTGCCCGGCCCTTGAACGGAAGCTAGAATTGCAGAAGAGCCAACTTAATGGCCCTTACCTCAAGACAACTGATTGACCATACCACTAATCGGCCTTGGCAGTGAGCTTCCCAGCTCGAGAGACTGGCATCCATCATCAAAAGGATCCATGAGCAATCATCCAACGGTGCGCCCTTCCTCATAGGATGGGGCTGCTGTCACCACTACAGACTGACCATCAACAATATTGGGAGCAGGAGCCTGAACTCGAACCACTGAGAACTCAGGCAACACAGAGTCAGTAAGGACCATTTGAGTGACCAAATACATACATGTGTCCATGACTCCTTCTCAATTGTTGCTGCCAGTAAGCCAAGGAGCTGAAGATCAGCCTGGAGTCTGGGAGCCTGCTGCAAACAGAACAATGCTAGGAAATCCAATAGCCTTTGATTTCTTCCTCTGGCAGGAAGGCACTGCACACTTGAGTATCGAAACATGTTCCCAGGAATTCCAGGGACTAGGAATGCAACAAGTGATTCTTTCTCCAGTGAATCACCCAACCGAGACTTATCAGAAAGGACAACACTCGAGAAGCTACCTGAGATGCTTCTGAAAGAGAATAGGCTTGGAAGAGCCAGTAATCAGATATGGGTGCACACAAATCTCTTGATGCCGTAACGCTGCAGACACAACCTCCATGCCATTGATGAATGCCCTTATGGCAGTGGAGAGTCCAAATGGGAGGGCGGCAAACTGAAGGTGAGAGTCAAGCACAGCAAAATAAATATACTGTGCTGATCCCCCTAGATCGGGATATGAAATTACACCTTGGCAAAATCCAGAGATACCAGGAATCGCCCTCAGTGCAGCACTTGAATCATGGATCGCAAAGTTTCCATCGAGAAGCACATGATGTGCACCGCTTGTCGACACACTTGAGATCCTGAAATACTACTACTACTATGCATTTGTATAGCATTACAAGACGGATAACACAGATTTGCCAGACGAGAGTTCCTGAGGAGGGGTGTAGGAAGGTATAAGAGAGGAAAGGTACTGAGGAGCTGCAGAGTGAATGCACTTATAGGTCAGCAGGAGAAGTTTGAACTGAATGTGGAAACGGATAGGAAGCCAATGAAGTGACTTGAGAAGAGGGGTCAGAATGTTCCTTCTGTCGGCACAATGGAAACAAATGGAATACCTGCTCTTGCCCCGAATGACTGGGTACCGCTACCTTCAGGAGAGGAACCTGTCCAACATGATCCACACAGTGGCCCTGTTGTGCCCTGACCCACAAGAGGAGAAGATGAATATGACCAGGATCGGCTGTCTCATTCCAGGATATAACTATACTGAATGAGGACTCGCACTGAGCGAACCTTGGTGATCTGGGCCAATTCCTGGAAAAAGAGACAAAGCCTACCCCTAACCAGAGGAGTGGGCCCCAAACCTTCATTGAACAGCCCGGGAGGGTCATCCTCTGTCCTGGAGGAAAGGTCCATAAACCATTATTAAGAAGGGACCCAGGATATCAATGCTTAACCTAGTACAAGCATTGCGGAACCTGTGTCTTTTGGGGAAACTGCTAGGTACGTATGACCTAGATTGGCCACTGTTGGAAACAGGATACTGGGCTTGATGGACCTTGGTCTGACCCAGTATGGCATATCTTATGTTCTAGGACCAGATCCCTGGGCTCAAGCACCCCACAGAAGGACTGAGAATGAACCCGAAGTCCATAAGCACAAAAGGAGAAAGGCTTATCTAGCCAGTAGCAACAGGAGTCCCAAGACTCCCAGGAGTCCGACCAGTGCTTACGTAGGAAGCAGGTGGAGGCTGATAGAAAAGGGGCTCCTGCCCACTTCACAGGTCCCTTGGACCTGTCCTCCAGAAGGTGGTAAAAGTTTGCCTCAACCAATCCTTCACCAGATTATCCAAACTGGACCCAACAAAAGCATCCCTATAAAGCCAGATGGGCAACCAGGCTTGGAAGATGAGTTCACTGGCCTGTGGTAGAGCCAAGCCAACATCATATCACCATTGACAGGGCACAATCCCTGGCCACTAGATGTACCAGGCCATACATGACACTAGAAAGGAAGACCGTAGCTGACTCCAAAAGAGGGTTAGAATCATCTTGCAGAAGAGACTGAATCCACTGGAGCAGAGCTCGAGATGTCAGGCCTGCATAAACTGTCGATTGAAGAATCGCAGCTGCCGCAGCAAAATGCTTCTTCCAACACAAATCCACCTTTTATTCCAGAGTATCCTTTAAGGCTGATCTGCCTTCCACAGATATAGTGGTCCATTTGGCAACTGCTGTGACCTGTGCAGCCACCTTGGAAATATCAAACCACACTATGCACTCCTCCTCTGGGAGAGCAGTCATTTTCTTGTACACTTTAGCCCCTTAGGTGGGGTGTCAGGGGAATCCCACTCTGACCGGAACAGGCCCTTAAGCACCTCCAGGTACAGGAAGACAGAAGTGGATTTCTGCACCCCTAGCAGGAGTGGATGCATCTTTGGTTTCTGCTGCATGCCTGGAGCATCCGCCAAGCTCAAGGTGGATAAGGCCCTGGGAATCGATGCCTCCATTTCCTCCTTCCAGAACAGCCAGATAAAGCCGGATGGACTCCTCGCAATCCTCTGAAGGCGAGAGTACATCTTGAATCCATCTGAAACCAAGCCACAGTCCAAATCTCAGAAAGATCCCAGCTCATCTCTTGTTCTTTGTACATTTCCTAGTTCGTGTTCTAATGTAAACTGCTTTGAATGCATGATAAGGCAGAATAAAAATCGTGTAAAATAAATAAAATCTCCAGGGGGATGCTCTTTGCTTCCACTCTCAGCCTGCACCTCACAAGACTGTATTTGGGGGTAACCTAGAGGCTGCAGGGTATGGATTTGCATAAAGAAGGACCAAGTCTGCTGAGGCAGGTAAGGTCGGACTAGTTGTGAGAGGGGGCAGGTCCTCCAGGGTCAACTCCGAAGCTGCCATACGAGAAGAACAGAGTCCAGAAGCCAGAGATAATGCACCTCGCTTGCCACAGGCCAACAACATTTTCTGGAAGAAGACAAGCATCACAACAGCAGGTGCTAAGGCTACGGCGACCCAAAAGGCGCAAGTTAACTGCACTTTTCCTTTTCGTCCCTCTAGTCCAGTCCCGGAACCATAGAGTTTAGAATCTGCTCCAGCAGCCTTGGAGACTGAATTACATCATCGCTTTACTAACAGTGGTATAACTAGGCAAGGACTGCCCTCTATTTCCAGTACTTCAGTCTCCAAGCAGCTGAGGAGATTCTGAGCCTAGGACTGGGCTCAGTACAAATAAGCAGAGCTAGGGGTTTATAGCTCCTATTGGGTTTTATTTAAGTCCTTTATTTCAGTCTTTTTCTCTTCAAAGTTTGAGGTTTTTCCTTTTATTTTGTTTCACAGGTTCAGACTTGGAGGAGGTGTTTTCTCTGGCTCCTTCCTACTCCCTGGACCCCCCTTCCTCCCCCCCCTTGCGCTATTTTCCCCATCGCTTGAATGAGCAAGGGGGAGCCGTAGGGGTGTTAGCCTCCCTGCTCCCGAACCCGCTAATAGGGGTGAGGAGCAGGTGGCAGGCCCAGTCACAGTGCCCCGTGTACCTGAGGACTCCGGGTGCAGAATTGGGCATTTGGCAGCATCGGAGCCGAAGCCACGGCAGGCTGAGCTCCGGCGCATGTGTGACTCACAGCAGCACAGCGGTCAGACACAGTGAGTGGTAGCGCCGTTTTTCTGGGCGCTTGTTTCCTTTTATTTCTTTTATTTTCCGCTAATTTTCTTTCATTTGGGGGGCTGAGAGCTGCAGTGCTGAGGGGTGAGCTTGTCTCAGCCGCGTGTGCTCGCGCGGGAAAGGAGCCGGCAGCCATTTTAGGAGCCGCGTTTTGTTTCTGCTTTCTCCTGTGTGGATGATTTCGGCAGCATTACAGGCCTCGTTTTTGAAAGGCCATATTCCCACCTGTCTGGGCACCTCTGTGGGGTGGCTTGGATATTAAAAAAATTAAAAAAAAAAGAAGCCAAAACCAGAATAACGGCTACAGCAGAGCCTGCAGGTTTTCACCCGGCTGGGCTAGTGTGGGTCAGTTCAGGGGGTGCTACCCGCCTCTGCAGGAGGTAGAGCGCAGGCAAGGAGCAAGTTGGGGTTTGGTTCCCAGGGCTCGGCTATGCCTTCTAAGCCACGTTGTTTGGTGTGTGGCTTGAGGCGCAGCACTGTGCAGGACTCAGGTGTGTGTTCTGCTTGCACGCTGGTGGCAGAGGAGATGGACAGGGTGCCGGGGCAGCCTTTGGCGGAAGCGGAGGGCTCGTTGCCTCCGTCCCTAGGCCCGGCGGAGCCAGTGGCGGGACCTTCCTCGGGAGAAGGTTCCTCTGCATCTCTAGGATTGGAACAAGGGGGAGCTTCTCCAGTGATCCCGCCAAACCTCTTTACACTACTTCAACAGGCATTTGCCTTGCTCCAGCCCGCAATGCCGGTTCCTTCGCAGAGATCCCAGGGGCAGAAGAGGTCGGGGCCCTTGGACAGTCCAGCGGAAGGTGCTCCTGCAGCTAAGAAGTTCAAGGGGGCCGGCGTTGAGGGTGCGGCCTCGCTCCTCGGCGAGCATCCCGGAGAGTTGGACGAGGAAATGGAGGTAATTTCGGATGAGGAGTTGGAAGAGGGGGAGTTGCCTAACTCCGAACAGCAGAGTAGGGTGGTCAGGGTGTTTCAACGCGAAGAGCTCCCGGCCCTGATCACGGAGACTCTCAAGACCGTCAACATGCCAGCGGGCGAACCGGCGACGGATGAGGTCTTGGAGGATCCATTGTTGCAGGCGGTTCGGACGTCCCAGAAAGTTTTTCCCCTACATCAGGTCTTTAGAAATATGATCCAGGCAGAATGGGACTTGCCGGAGGCGGCCCTCAAGGGTACCAGAGCCTTGGCTTGCCTTTATCCATTAGCGGACCAGGATAGAGAGCTGTTTCGCTCCCCGAAGGTGGATGCGGCAGTATCCATCAACTCCATCAACTTATCTTCTCCTCTAATAAGACCTTTTGTTCCCTAGACCCTATCCCTTCGACTTGGTTGTTGGATCCATCTCTGGCACTTCTTCCTCCTCTCCTCTCTATGCTCAACTCTAGTCTTACTTCGGGCATCTTTCCCCGTTCCTGGAAACACGCACTAATTCGCCCCATTCTTAAAAAACCCTCTCTCGATCCTATGATTCCTTCACACTATCGCCCAGTCTCTAATCTTTCCTTTGTCTCTAAGCTCTTGGAAAAATTTGTCTTTGCTCAGCTCTCTCACCACTTGGATGATATCAATTTTCTTCACCCACGTCAATCTGGTTTCCGTCAGGGTCACAGTGTGGAAACTATCCTTCTTGCTTTCACTAACGCTCTACACGATCGTGGTGATATCTCGGTGGCGGTTGCACTAGATCTATCAGCTGCTTTTGACCTTGTTGATCACTCCCTCCTTCTCCTCCGTCTTCAAGAGGCGGGCCTTTGTCACACGGTACTTCACTGGTTTCACTCTTTTCTCTCTTCGCGTTCCTGTTCAGTTCTCTCCTCCTCCCCTTCCGTCCCTCCCTCTGCTCCTTTTCCTTTGTTATGTGGTGTTCCACAGGGTTCTGTACTTGCCCCTCTTCTCTTTAACCTTTTTCTTGCCCCCCTCACTCTTCAGATCCAGCAAACTGGGATCAGCGCTTTCTATTATGCTGATGATATTGTTCTCCTTCACCATACTTCCCAATCTCACCCTGATCTTTCTCCACTCAACTCTTGTCTCACCGTGGCTGCTAGTTGGTTATCAGAAAACTGTCTTCACCTTAATCTCGCAAAGACCACAGCTATTTGGTTCTCTCGTAGTGGTTCTCCTCCCTCCCTAGCCCCTTCTTTCTCAGGTTCTTCCGTCCCATTAGTTTCCTCTTTCCTTGGCGTTCTTTTCGACTCCCACCTTTCTTTTCACGACCACATCTCTCATGTCGCTAAAACTTCCTTTTTCTTACGTCAAATTCGTGCTGTTCGGCCTTTTCTCACTCCTCCTGCACTCGCTACCTTACTTCTCTCTTTGGTTATGTCCCGTGTCGATTTTGCTAATTCCCTTTTTCTTGGTCTCCCTAAGTCTCAACTATACCGTCTTCAACGTATTCAATACACTGCCGCCCGCATCGTCACCCATTCTTCCATTCGCGATCATGTCTCACCCCTTCTCTTCCGTCTCCATTGGCTGCCCCTACCTTTTCGCTTTCACTACAAACTGCTTACTTTGGTCCATCGAGCTTTCCATACTAACACCCCGCAATATTTGGCCGATCTCCTCACCTATCACACTCCTAGACGCACACCTCGTTCATTCCACCTCAACCTCCTCACTCTTCCTTCCCCTTCTTTAGCACACCTCCAATCTACCCGTTCCTCGGCCTTCTTTTTCACAGCCCCTGCCCTCTGGAATTCCCTTCCCCCCTCCCTCCGGCTTGAACCTCACCATCCTACCTTTAAATGTAATCTAAAAACCCACCTCTTCTCCCTTGCCTTTGACCTTCCCTCCCCTTTTGTATGAGCTATTTCTTGCAATGTCTGTGTTGTGCTCTTTAACCCCCCTCTTTCCTATTAAGATTGTATTTCCTTTCCTCTTTTCTGGCTATGGTTTTATGATTGTTTATATTTGTTTTTTGATTGTTTTATGTGATATTTATATGGTAAACTGCTCTGATCTTCTTGAATGGGCGGTATATCAAATTTTAATAAACATAAACATATCGGCGGTTACTAAGAAGGCTATGATTCCAGTTGAGGGGGCCGCAGCACTGAAGGATGTGCAAGACCGGAGGTTGGATTCTTTGCTGAAACAGGTTTTCTATGTTTGCGCCCTTTCCATGCAGGCCTCCATAGTGGGGGCCTGGGTGGCTAGGAGCTGCTTACGGTGGTCCCAAAGGTTGCAAGGAGAACAGTTGGAGGGGCGCTTGGATGATGCGTCACGGCTGGAGTCCGGGATGGCGTTCTTAGCGGATATCCATTACGATCTCATCCGCGGTTTGGCTAAGAGTATGGCCTCGGTAGTTGCGGCTCGGCGGTACCTCTGGTTGCGTAATTGGTCGGCTGACAATTCCTCTAAGGCTCGTCTCAGTAAGCTGCCTTTTCGGGGTAAGTTATTGTTTGGAGAGGATTTGGAGAAGTTGGTCAAGGATCTCGGGGAGTCCAAGGGCGGTCGGCTCCCAGAGAATAAGCCGAAGCAGGGTTGATCTTCTGCGGGGTTCAGAGGGACCGCTAAGGAGTTTCGTAGATTTTGATCCTCTCGTTTTGGCCCGTCTCAGCGGGGGAGATTCCCGGTTAGAGGTCAAGGGTTTCGGGGCTTCCGGAGAGCGGGAAGGGGATTCGCCCCTTACCAGTCCTCGGTCCCTAAAAAGGCGCAATGAAATGAGGTGGGCTCAGGTGGGGGTAGTTCCCGTGGGAGGTCGGTTGCGGAACCTTTACCCTGCCTGGGTCCAGATTACGTCGACCTGGTGGGTCCTGGAGGTCATTCGCGAGGGGTACGCGTTGGAGCTCCACCGCCCCGTGTTAGATTCCTTTGCCCGATCTCCCTGTGCAGCTCCGGCCAAGTTGCAGGCGGTCTTTGACACTCTACAGTGGCTGATTCAGCTCGAGGCGGTGGTGCCGGTGCCAGCGGATCAGTGCGGGTACGGTCAGTGCTCCATATATTTCGTGGTGCCAAAAAAGGAAGGCACGTTTCGGCCGATCTTGGATTTGAAGCGGGTGAATCGGTGTCTCCGGGTGACCCATTTTCGAATGGAAACTCTGTGGTCCGTGATAACGGCGGTCCGAGCGGGGGAATTTCTTACGTCCCTAGATCTCACAGAGGTTTATCTCCATATCCCGATTCAGCAGGATCATCAAAAATATCTCAGGTTTGTGGTTCCTATGGGGCACTATCAGTTTCAGGCGTTGCCCTTCGGGCTAGCTACGGCTCCTCGGACCTTCACCAAGATCATGGTGGTGGTGGCGGCAGCGCTCCGCAAGGAGGGAGTGCTGGTCCACCCGTACTTGGACGACTGGCTGATTCGAGCAAAGTCAAGGGAGGAAAGTTTAGCTGCAACCGCCCGGGTGGTAGAGATGTTGGAAAGCCTGGGTTGGGTGGTCAACTTTGCAAAGAGCAGTCTGGTTCCTTCGCAGTCCCTGGTATTTCTGGGGGCCCGCTTCGACATGAAACAAGTGGTGGTGTTCCTGCCAACCCCTCGAGCGCGGGGGCTGCTTGACCTGGTCAGGCGATTTTTGTCGATTCCAGCGCCCACGGCGTGGCAGTATCTACAGTTGTTGGGCACAATGGTGGCCACGATCGAGGTGGTGCCGTGGGCCCAGGCTCACATGTGGCCTTTGCAGAGTGCACTGCTTCGCCGGTGGTTGCATCAGCGGGATGCGTTGTCTCAGCACTTGGTGTGTCCTCAGGGGGTGCGACAGGAGCTTCTCTGGTGGGGGCACCAGGAGAGTTTGGGGGCCGGCATGCCTCTCGAGCCCCTGTCCTGGAGATTGCTGACTACGGATGCAAGTCTCTTGGGGTGGGGTGCGCATTATGAGGGCAGGTTTGCCCAGGGTCGTTGGTCTCCGGAGGAGAAGGTTTGGTCCATCAACAGGTTAGAGATGAGAGCGGTGTTCTTGGCACTGCAGAAATTTCAGGACAGTTTGCGTCAGGTGGCGGTTCGGGTTCTGTCCGACAATGCGACAACGGTAGCTTACATCAATCGGCAGGGCGGCATGGGCAGTGCGGCTCTAGAAGCCGAGGCAAGTCAACTATTAGGGTGGGCCAAACGGCACCTAGGGGCTCTCTCGGCTCAGCATTTGGCCGGCGTGGAGAATGTCGAAGCGGATTTCCTAAGCCGTCGCAGGGTGGACCCGGGAGAGTGGCGGCTGCACCCGGACGTGTTTGTGCTGTTGATGCGTTGCTGGGGGATTCCGCTGATGGATCTCATGGTGACCTTCGAGTCGGCGCAGGTGCCGTGGTTTTTCAGCAGGCGCAGAGAACGGATGTCGGAGGGGCTCGATGCGTTGGCGCAGAGGTGGCCGGACGGCGACCTTCTCTATGTGTTTCCACCTTGGGCTCTCAAAGGCTGGGTGGTGCAGCGCATAGAGAAGCATCGCGGCCTAGTGATGCTGGTAGCTCCCGATTGGCCCCGAAGGCCTTGGTATGCGGACGTAGTGCGGTTGCTGGCAGATGGTCCGTTGAGGTTGCCGCAGCGGGAAGTTCTCTTGAGACAGGGTCCGTTACGCATGCCCCAGGTGAATCGATTCTCGCTTACGGCTTGTCTCTTGAAAGGGCTAGGATGATGGCCAAGGGGTATTCGGCTACAGTCATTTCTACCTTGTTAAAAGCGTGTAGGCACTCCACCTCGTTGGCGTACATCCGAGTTTGGTGTATCTTTGAGGCTTGGTATGCGGAGCGTCATGTTCAGCCCTTGGGTGCTTCAGTGACTCAGATCCTTTCGTTCTTGCTGGATGGCGTAGACAATGGCTTGGCGGCTAGTTCCTTGCGGGTACAGTTAGCAGCCATTTCCTGTTACCGCGGAAAGATTCGTGGTCAGGCGTTGGGGGCTCACGGCGACATTAGGCGGTTTCTGTGGGCGGTGTTGCTTATACATCCGCCGGTGCGTAGTTCTGTGCCGACATGGGATCTGAATCTGGTGTTGGAGGCCTTGCTCAGAGCGCCGTTTGAGCTTTTGGTCAAGGCCTCTCTGAAAGACCTAACTTTGAAGACGTTTTTTCTGGTGGCAATTTGTTCCACGCGGCAAATTTCGGAGTTGCAAGCCTTATCTTGTAGGGAACCTTATCTGTCCTTCTTTCATCACAAAGTTGTCCTGCGTACGGTGCCGGCTTTTCTGCCTTAGGTTGTTTCGGCCTTTCATGTTAACCAGGTGGTTTCGCTTCCGGTATTTTCTGTCCAGCAGAAGGACGAGACGGGAGGACGGTTGCACCTCTTAGATGTGCGTCGGGTGCTGCGAACGTACCTTTGTAGCACAGAGAGCTTTCAGAGGTCCGATAGGCTGTTTGTGGCTTTCGGGGTGCCGCAAAAAGGGGAAGCGGCGGCGAACGCGTCCATTTCGCGTTGGTTGAAGGCAACTATTGCGTCGGCATACATTTTGAAGGGGAGAGTAGTTCCGGAAGGTCTCAGAGCGCACTCGACTAGGGCACAAGCGGCGTCTTGGGCAGAGTTCAGTTTGGTTCCGGTTGGGGCATTTGTAGGGCAGCGACCTGGTCGTCGTTGCACTCATTTGCAAAGCATTATAGGCTAGATGTGCAGGCGGCGGGGGATGGTCGTTTTGGCTCAGCGGTACTTCAGGCTGGGCTCGCTGGTCCCTCCCGTTGAGGTTTACTGCTCTGTTACATCCTCTATGGTTCCGGGACTGGACTAGAGGGACGAAAAGGAAAAGTAAATTAGACTTACCTGCTAATTGTTGTTCCTTAAGGAACTCTAGTCCAGTCCCGGAGCCCTCCCTGGGGTTTATCAGCTCGTTAGCCTGAAGTTATGCGATCTATTTTTGCTGTTAAAAAAATAAAATAAAATAAAAATAACATAGCCAAACAGACTAGGCGAACTAAACAAAGGAAGAAGGTAGCGGTGGAGAGGGTTCTCGGAGGGCGTAGAGTGGAGCCATGGTGGGAGCCCTGCTAGGAGGCCTTTTTCTAAGACGGGAGGTGTATCCTGTTCCTAGTTCCGTTTATTTGATGATACTTTATGTACTTATTTGTTGCTCTGCTCAGTTTTGCTTTGTCAATAGGTACTGGAGATAGAGGGCAGTCCTTGTTAGTAAAGCGATGATGTCATTCAGTCTCCAAGGCTGCTGGAGGAGATTCTAAACTCTGTGGTTCCGGAACTGGACTAGAGTGCCTTAAGGAACAACAATTAGCAGGTAAGTCTAATTTACTTTTATTGCAATATGTGTTACAGGCACTAGAGCTTTTCATTGGTTCTTTGTCTCCATCAACCTGCTGGTAGGGGAACACAACCCATTTGTTTTGACTGCTCTAGCAGGACGATATGGAAGTGCATTTTTAGTAGGCATGGAGTTGTTTGATTATGTCTATCATTTTTCCAAGTTCCAGAGAACAGACACATCCAGAGAACATACTCACATAACAGTTTACAGATATATTTACATCCAATACCCAACAGGTACAATAAAGGGTATTTTATAAATAACCAGTATATAACTGAACTTTAGATACAGAACCTGCAGAGTGGAATAGCGGATGAGTCCGGTGAACCCTGGGGTGCTGTCCTGCTTACTCCATATATATGTGAGTTGTTCCCTTTAACTTCATCACTTAAAGACTATCCTAGTAAATTACTTAAAAATTAAAGATGCCAACAAACTATATATATTCAGCAAATCTTATCCAACATTGTGTCCATGCGCACTTTTCTCAATAGCACATTGTTCATAGCAGGGCTCGATTGTTAGGGCTTGTAGACGGTCCAGAATGTGGCTGCTAAACTAATGGTTGGGTCTAGCTTTAGGGATTGTATGATGCCTATACTGGAGACCTTGTACTATACTGCCTACCATTCAATGTGTTAACTCATTGCTTTTAAAATATTTCATTTACTAGGTCTAGGCTATTTGCTGGCCCATTTTCAATTGCACAATGTCTCTCTGGTCACTTGGTTTTAGGTCCTGTTTATTGGCTTTTCCTGGTAAGATTGTTTTGTTCTGTTCGATTGCGGACCAGGACACTGACCTGCTTGTTGCCTTCTTCGTAGAATGGGTTGCCGATTGGCATCCAGTTGCTTGATGACCTTATGGGGTTTGGAAGGCAGTGAAATCATATTTTATTTCCTTAGGGTGGCCGAGCGAGGCTTGGTGGGTGATTTAAGGATGCTCCCACTGCTGCTGTTGTGATATCATTCATATGTACTTTTTTTTTTTATTTATAAGCTTTATCACAATACAAATCCAATAAGACATTAAAGAAATATGCCAATATTACAAATAGAAACAACAATCAAGTGGAAATCGATTCAAAAACAAAATGTAATACAACAAGCAGCCCACATCAAGGGAAGAAAAGGCAAATCAAAAGCAATTATACATCAAACAAGAAAGGGAGGCCAAAAGGAAGCACAACCGCACTGTCACCCAATGAGCTCGATCGTTTCCATCTCCAACAGGACCCGCAACTTGTTTATCAACTAGAAAGTTTTCCTAATGTGAAGCATCACAAATGTAAAAGGTATTACCCTGCAAAGTGACCACAAGCTTACAGGGGAAATGTAAGAAGACGGTTGCGCTCACACTCAACACCCTGGACTTTGAGGCAAGAAATTGCTTCTTACGAAGTTGGGTGTTCCTGGAAGCATCAACTTACATCCAAAAAAATTTCCTCTTTGTGTTTAAATACAACCTCAGAACCTTAGTCTTATTAGCCTCTAACTAAAATGTTACCAACAGGATGGCTCTTTGAGATATATTATCCGTAGAGTCCTGAAGAAACTGAGTTAAATCCAGATGATTACACATCAGTTCCCTCCTCTCCTAGTACCCCCTGCTAGGTAAATAGTAACATTTCTGAAATCGGATAGTATCAGTTAGAAAAATATTTTAAGCAGGTGGTGTTATTAACGTAACTGGAGCAGAGAGCAGACGGGTAATTGGAATATTCAGAAATCTTAAATGTTTAGCTCTAGAAGAATTCTCTAGAGCTTCTAATTTTTAATGAATAGACAAAGAATCTTGTATGAAGGAAACATGGGTCTCCTGCATGGACTGCATCTGACCTTCCATTTTTGAAATAGATTGAACCAAAGCCAGTGACCTAGTCTGTTTCTTGCAACTTTTGTACTGTCTCCTGGGAAAAGAAACATAGAAACATAGAAAAATGACGACAGAAAAAGATCACATGGCCTATCTAGTCTGACCTTCCATATGAACAACTGCAACAGAGACAGTGACAGTCCTTTCCTCTCCCCTTCTGCCCTGGCCACTCTTCTTTGTTCTCTTGTGATGTCCCGTCTCGACTACTGTAATGTTTCCCTTGCTGGTCTGCCCCTCTCCCAATTGTCTCGTCTTCAACGTGTTCAGAATTCTGCTATTCGTCTTCTAGCTCACGCCTCTCGTTTTGATCACGTTACCCCACTCCATCTTCATCACCACTGGTTGCCTATCCCCTTTCGTATCCAGTATAAAATTCTTATTCTTACTCACAAAGCTGTTCGCACTGGTTCCCCCTCCTATCTTGCTGATCTGATCTACTTTCGCCCTCCCCACCGTTTGCTCCGTGCTATTCACACAAATCGTCTGTCCCTTCCCTCCCCCTCTCAGGCCCACCTTGTCTCCACTCGTTCTTCTGCTTTTTACTTCTTAGCCCCAAGCCTCTGGAATTCCCTTCCCCCCCCCGCTTCGCGCAGAAGAGTCATACCTATCCTTCAAGTCACAACTTAAGACCCACCTCTTCAGTCTAGCGTTTAACCTTCCAACCATGGTTTCCCCCTCCCCCTCCACTATCCACCCTCCCCCCGTTTCATGATGTTGCACCCCTCTAATGTTGTACTGTGCTTATTGTTATTTTAGTGTCTTTCTTTTCTACCCTGTCCTATCAATTTTATGGCGTTCTTTTCTTTTTCACGCAGCCTGTTTTTAACTTGTTTTATATTGTTTTATTGTAAACCGCCCAGGTGCCTCTGGTGTTGAGCAGTATATCAAATTTTAAATAAACATAAACATAAAACATAAATAAACATGAAGAAACAGTAGAAGAAAGTTTTGTATCAATATGTGATATTGCATACCATAAATCTTTAATAGTAATTTCATTTGGTGGTGCATCCACTGAATACTCAACCTCCAGATACAGCAGCCAGTTTCGGAAGAGGACCAAGTGTAGGAGACAAAACTTCAGACACCACAACATTATCAAGCACAGCAGTAGACGATAACTGAGGGTGGGGAAATGGGGGAGGGGATCTTTCTAAAGAACTAAAGGATGCTGGGCAGCAGAACCAACAGTAAAATGTTTATCAAGTGGTCCAGTCACCCTGCCAACTGATGAAACAATAGACTGAGTTTTGATTACAGTCTTAGTCTTTACATTGCTCTTCCCCATTAGGAATGGGAGACAGGCCAAGGAAACTTATCACACGTGGCACAGTACCTGATCTTCAGCCCAGCTTCCCAAGGAATGGGCCACCCACAGTCCTCCATTGGTGCTCCGAAGGGGCGCCAAAGGGGCATGACCTATCCCTTCTGGCCAAGGCCCAAGGACCTCCCTGCTGGCTTTTCAGCGCCTTCGAGAGGGCGTCCCTCGTGATGTCACAGTGGAGTAGCTGCGTCGATGCCTGCAGCAGCTAAGGACAACTTGGTAGCACTCCGGATCTTCCTTTCATGGACCACAATACACAGGTGTCCGTGGTATAGTGCAGCTCACCACAAAAACCTCCAGATGTCCCCATTCATAGGTTCGATGTTATGTACAGTATTTTTATAATTGTATGTTCTTTATATGCTTGTGTGTGTGTTTTTTGTATCCTTATTTATTTATTCAATATTTATCCTATCCTTTCGAATTGCTCAGGGCAGCACCTCATCGTAACACATAATATTTACTCTTCATAAAATGATAGTTCAGGACATTACTTAATTTACCATGTCCTTCGTATCTCAGGAAAAAAGAAAGTTTTTATCACCTTTTGAAAACATAAGAGATTGTCCATAGAATGGTAAATGTTTGGTATTCCATTCCACAGTAACGGCAAAGTATGCACACATTCAAGATGAAATTGTAAGATGGAACCACAAACGAACAATCTGATTGAGTCCTCAGAGTATGATTGGAATATACTTCTGCAATTTATTTACCACATAGGCTGGAAGCTGACTGTGAAAATATTTAAAAGCCAAGACAAGCATTCAAAAAATACAGCGCTTCTCAATTGGTAGCCAATGAAGTGAGCTTAGATAAGGAGAGGCATGATTTTTAAACCTCAAATCAAAAATCAGTCTCACAGAAGCATTCTGTATCCATTGTAGTTGCTTTTTTGATTTTGCAGTCAATCCATAAAACAGAATGTTACAATAATCGAGCCTTGGTGTTATAAATGCATCTACAAGTTGTAACCTTTCAGATTACTAAAATACCTGATGGATATTATATAATTATCCCAAGTAATAGAAACTGGTCTTAATAGTTTGGGAGATGTGTCCATCAAGAGAAAGATTGCTATCAATAACTCTCAGACTCTTGATTTGAAGCTCTCCCCCATCTCAAAAAATGTTTGGGGTAGGGGAGGAGCTATTATGATGACTCCACAAGATCTCAGTTTTTCAAGGATTAATCTTCAGCTTATTCTGTACCATCCACTGTTTAACCAAATCAAAACAGGAAGCCAATCTTGTAATTCCAGAGGTTTGACCGGCGTCAAAGGAGATATATTGTAAGAGCAGGTAAAATATCCAATAAATTAAATGAAATAAAGGTTAGTAGCCATGAAGGTATTTGCAAGAAGTTTCTTTGAACTTGTATGAACAGAATCCCATTCAATGGGTCCACACAGAGGCTGATCCTTTCTTTTATCGACTGGTCTTGCATCAGTCAAAATAAGGCTCTTGGCTTCGATAAGCAGCAACTTTCTCACCATTCCATGGTGATCGAATCCATTCTTAGAAGTTCCAAGCCGCAGTCTTTGGTGGCATGGGGATAGAGGTCCAGACATTGGAGTCATTTGGGAGAAAGTTCTTCGGAACACAGCACTCTCCTCCTTGTGATGAAAGGGAAGGAGCGCGGAACATATATGGTCCAAGCAATCCACGATACTTGTGAAACGGCATAGAGACTCTCCTCAGGGTCTGATGTTGTTAGCGCTACAGTTTACGCTTGATTTTCCTGTGCTACTCTTATATCCAATGCAGGAAGAAAGATTAGTATGGGAATATCAGTGTAAAGCTACTGCACTAAAGGATAGCACACTGGGCATGCTCTTCACCTCAGATCCTCACCCATCAACCTATGAAGAATCGATTGGGGCCCAAGTGGACTCTTTTACTTCCCCGCTCGACCAAAACCACTGTCCCAGGTATCACCCACCACCACTTAGGATCTCCCTTCCCACCACCAACTGCGACAGTCCACATATTGCCTCTCTGCACTCTGTTGCATGCACCTCTAAGGTTGGAAGCAGGAGGCTGTAGCAATGGCCTCTCACTCTTGCTTCCCTGCCACTATCTTGAAAATGGAGGTGCTTGACCCCGAGCAGAGCATCCTGGGATACTCCATGTGTGGTCAGGTCTTGCCAATTTCAAGATGGTGCCAAAGAAGCACGAACGACTGGGCATCACTCTTCTCTCACCTTAGAGTTGCGTTGAGGGGGCTGCGCAGGAGATGCAGGGAGGCCTACTTTTTGCACCGGGGTCAGTGGTAGGGTGGGGAGTCAAGGGAAGTGGCACCTGGAACACTGGTGGGATGGGGGCATCCTAGGGGAGCACTGAGAACATTACTTTTATTTATTTAATTAACGAGTTTTATATATTGTCTTTTCCTTCAGTCAAAGTGGTTCACATTACGACTCAGTACAGTATTACAATTTGGTGAGGTAACCTTCGTAATCAACTTAGATACAAGATAATTTATGTCCATAATAATTTGATGGGGGTTCAACTGAGATGTTAACATGAGGTGGGGAAGTAGGAGATCATTGAGGGGTCTGTAGCATGAAATGGTGGAATAATGAGGTGCTTTTTACTGCATTATGTTATTGTTCAAAAATGTTCAATATACATGAACATTTTTAACAGTTTTCTGTAGTCTTTAATGTCTTAAGATCTCTGATGTTCTGTGGGAGGAGTTCCATTGTGCACATGCAGCTAGGGGGAAGGCCCTCTTACAGGTAATTTGTTTGGATTTGGTTGGGTGTTTGATGCGACCATCTGGTTCTTATTGTTGCTTCTCCCGGGTCTGTTTTGGGGATTTTTGGTGGCAAGTGTTTGGGGAACGTCTGCCGAGACATGCTGTAATATTTTAAATGTGGCGAGGAGCGTCTTGAACTTGGTGCATGAGTGTATGAAGAGCCAGTGCAGTTTATTTTATTTTACGTATTTATTTAACGTTTTTTATATACCGCTTTATCTTTAATCAATGCGGTTTACAGAGAATAAAGAACCGTACATGGGTTTTACATTGAACTTAGAAGGGGGGCATGCAACTTAGAATTAGAGGGGTGGGACAGTTGGTACGAAAGTGGTGATGAGACACTCGTGGATTCAGGATCTAGACATTTGTGTCAGGTCCATAGTACTGAATGAACAGGGGTGTGTTTATTTTTTTCGCAGATCTTGAATTGTTTGTACTGATAGGTTTAGATCGTGGAAGGCTGTTTACGCTTTTGTCTTGAGCAGCAGAATAGAATAGTGGGTTCTGGTTGTTACTTCTTAATCTTGATTAGGGCGCTCAGCTTAATAGGGTTGATAGGCAGGTAGCCAACTGGTTATGGAGGATCTTGTGAATTAGTGGTGATTATTTTGTATTTTGATCTCATAGCAACTGGTAACCTGTGGAGGGTGTTTGTGATATGTTCAAATCGGGAGGTACTGGAGATTATTCTGGCTGCAGTGCTTTGTGCCATATGCAGAGGGTACAATGTTTGTTTAGGAAAGCCTTGGTAACAGATATTACCGTAGTCCAGTTGAGGGGTGACTAAAGCCTGAAAAACTGTTCTGAAATCACTGGGCTCAAGCGGAGGGCGACGGTTTTGTAGTAATCTCATCTTGAAGTAGGCTGTGGTGGCTGTTTCTTTATATGAGATAGCATGTTTAGCTTCTGGTCTAGAGTTATGCCTAGATATTTGACTTCACTTGTGACTTTTAATATGGTGTCTTGGAACTTTATTTTTGGTGGAGCGGTAAATAAGAGATCCTAATTAACTAGGAGTACTTCAGATCTGTTCAGGCTTGGGAGACATTGTGTTATGGCTGAGAAGCAGTTTGAGATGTTTTGAAAAATCTGGTGATCTTGTGTGGAAGGGGATATAGAACATAATGTTATCAGCATATATTTGAAATTGGACCTTAAATTTCCTGAGAATAGCACAAATGGGTTGTATGCAGGGCTGGCCTCGCCGCCCCTCCCAGCTGCCACCAATTCCATTTCGGGAAAGGAAGGCATGCAGCGGCATTATTGCCAAAAGCAGTGGCTTTTTGCTACCGCTTTTGGAAATACTACCGCTGCCCTCCTCTCCCCCAAACGGAATCGGCAGCAGTTGGGGGGGGAGGGAGCAGCCACCTAGTTCACCTAGTGGATGGGCCAGCCCTGGCTGTATGTATATTTTGAACAGCAGAGCCAATAGCACTGAGCCCTGTAGTACAGCTTGTCGGCGTTTGAAGATGTTTCATTTTTGTGAACCAATTTTAACTTGCGGTTGACGATTGGTTCACTTCCTACTTAACCAATCTAGCATGGTTTCGCAGATATTTATTTATTTATTTTATTTATTTAACTGTATTTATATCCCGCTTTTCACCGTGTCAAAGCGGTTTAACAACAAAGGGGGGGGGGCAGTAATCAATTCTTAGGGTGGAGGGTTGTCACCGGGGAGGCCAACATTAATGATCTGAACAGACAGTAAGGATTTAGACAATGGACATAGGTCTCTTAGTAGGTAGACCTGTGGGTATGTGAGAAGGTCTGGAGGGGTAGTCAGTGATGGATGATTGTTTCAGGTCCGAGGTATTCCTGGAACAGGATGGTTTTTAGTTGTTTCCTGAATGTTGAAGGATCTCCGTTGTTTCTGATTTGACTTGGTAGGGAGTTCCAGAGGGATGGTGCGTATAGTTCGAAGGCTTTGTTGCAGGTCCGTTGATTGTATTTAGTTTGTTCGTGAGGGATGGTGAGGATGTTGCTGGTGGTTTGTCTGGTTGTTCTGTTGTGGGTGGGTTGGGGCAGTAGAGTGTGGAGCTGGGAAGTCTGCGTTTGATAGGGGGCTTTGTGGATAAGTAGGACAGATTTGTATTTGATTCTTGCTTTGAAAGGGAGTATGTGCAGTTCTCTCAGGACTAGGGTGATATGATCTTGTTTTTTGCTTTCTGGATAATTCTTGCTGTGGTATTTAAAGCAGTTCGTAGTGGGTTGGTGTGGGTAGCGGGTAGTCCGTGATAGATTATAGTGCAGTAGTCCAGGTGAGGGAGCTTCATAGCTTGCATGACTGTTGATAAATGAGAGGCCTGAGGCTTTGTACTGTTTTTGCCTTGTGGAATATTATTCCGGTAGTCTTTTTGATTTGTTGAGTGTGAGCGCTTGGTCTATGATGATTCCCAAGTATTTTATGTGTGGTTGAATTTGTATTTGTGTGGTTTCTAAGTTGAGGTGTAGTGGTGGTGTGAAGTTTGGGTCCTTGGTTACTATGAGGGCTTCTGTTTTTTTATGTTGATGGATAGGTTGTTCTTTTGTAGCCAGCTGGAGACTTCTATGAAGCAGTCTGATAGCTGATTGTTTGTTGGGTTGGTGGTTGTGATCGGTTCATAGAGCATTATGTCGTCTGCGTAGATGTGGTAGTTGATGTTATGTGCACCTTTATAACAGATACCTATTTCTTTTGTTATCAGCGTGTGATAGCATAAGGAATCAAAAGTTGTGGTAATGTCTGTCTAAGAATATCATTATGAAGCCTTGCTGTATTTTTTTGATACCTTTGATGAGCGTATCAAAGAAAGAAGTTAAAAGTTTAAGGACAACGCTGTGCTGCTGAGGGTCCAGGATGCATAAGTGTTGATGTAATCTTGGAGCTGGTGTTGTACGACTATTTCTATCATCTTGGATCTGAAAAGGATGCTTGAGGTGGGTCTAAAGGAGGTCGGGGAGGCGGGGTCAAGTGATGGTTTCTTTAGAATGGGTCTGATAGATACTTGTTTTAGGGCAGGTGGTAGATATCCTCGTGAGAGAGAGGTGTGCATAATTCTCTGAATTATTGTGGCACATTCTGATTTGAGGTTCTTAATCCATAAGACTGGGCATGAGTCCAACAGTGATGTCGTAGTATTTGATGTTTCAAAATTATATTGCTGAGTTCTTCAGGTGATATCATACTGAAGGATTCCCTTCTGTGGGCATGGGGTTAGGGTAGGCGGACTACGGGAGTTTTGTGCTGTTGTAGTGTATCTGTTATAAAGGTAGTTGGCCATAATTTGTGGATGAAGGCTTAGTTCGGAATCAGGTGTAGACATTTGAGTGGGGTCTTTCATGAGGGAGGATACAATTGAGAATAGTTCCCTGGGTCGATTAAAGGATTTCAGTAGTATGTTGATTTAATATGGCTATAATGTGGTCATGTTTTGCTGATTCTCTGATGATGTGGGCTGCTGTATTTTGGGCCATTTGTAGTGGTTGGATGGAATGCTTTTGAAGGCCTTGATATATTATGTTACAATAGTCCAGTCTCACTTGGTTTGCAGCTTGTCGTGCTGTGAGGGCTTGCGTGCATCAGTGATGCTGAGAGCTAAACTATTGGTAGTTTAACTACTGGCAGGGTCTCCCAAGATGGACAGGTCTTAGCTGAGGTGCCAGACCAAGACAAATCACCCATCTGGGCAGCAGCAGAATGGGATAGTGTTGACGGCGGAGGATCACATTTTTGTGACAACGGCAACAACACCATACTTAAACTGCGCGGAAGAAAGGCCCAGCAATCTTCTTCTGTATCTTGCCATGAAAACCCAATGGATAGTTACAACAAAACAAATTGTGCTATGGTGCTGGAAAATGAGACCACCAGGTCGGAAGGCACTCAACTAGCTACTGGGGAAGAGCTGAAGACCTTTCAGAGTAAAGCCAGCATTTATGATGTGGTTGGATCAAAGCCCTCGGGAAGTCTGACTGCTGCTGTAGCTGCGCATGAAATGAGAGTCAGAAGCTGTAAAGATGTCTTACACATTGGAACATGGAACGTACGAAGCATGAACCAAGGGAAGTTGGAGGTGGTCAAGAATGAAATGGAACGTGTACAACTTGATCTGTTGGGTGTCAGCGAACTGAAATAGACTGGCATCAGGCACTTTGCATCAGATGATCACATGGTCTACTATGCTGGAAATGAAAGACAAAGAAGAAATGGTGTTGCATTTATAATAAAGAAGAAATTTGCAAGAACTGTAATGAAATACAATGCAGTCAGCGAACGCTTAATCTCGATTCGTCTATGAGGATTGCCTATCAACACAACTATAATTCAAGTATATGCCCCAACAACAGCTGCAGAAGAGAATGAAATTGAAGAGTTCCATGAACAAGTACAAGCTGAAATTGACAGAACATGCAAACAGGATATCCTGATAGTCATGGGTGAGATTGAACGCAAAAGTTGGCAACAAAGAAGAAGGCAAAGTAGTTGGAAAATATGGACTTAGCAACAGAAATGAAGCTGGAGAAAGACTGATAGAATTCTGCAAGACCAATGATCTATTCATCTCAAACACCTTCTTCCAGCAACACAAGCGGCGACTGTACACATGGACTTCACCCAATGGATTGTATAAAAATCAAATTGACTACATCTGTGGAAGTCAACGATGGAAAAGCTCTATAGCATCAACCAAGACAAAACCTGGAGCTGACTGTGGTACAGATCATCAACTACTAGTATGCAAACTCAAGCTAAAGTTGAAAAAGAGCAAACCACTCATGAATGCAGCAAAATATGACCTTGAGAATATACCACTGGAATTTAAAGTGGACCAACAGCCATTTCAACCTGTACCTTATGATCGGGAACCATTGGTGATGAAAGAAGAAGTTGAAGCAGCATTGAAAGCCTTATCAAAGAACAAAGCACCAGTCATTGAAGGCATTCCTATAGAAGTATTGCAGCAATCTGAATCAGCTGTTACCATACTTACAAGGCTCTGCCGAGAAATATGGCAGACAACATCATGGCCAACTGACTGGAAAAGATCTGTGTTTATACCAATACTAAAGAAAGGTGATCCAACTGACTGTGGAAATTATCGAACAATCGCTCTGATCCCACATGCCAGCAAGATTCTACTGAAGATTATTCAAAAGAGACTACATCCATACCTGGAACAAGAACTACCTGAAGTGCAAGCAGGGTTCAGGAAAGGGCGAGGAACGAGAGACATCATTGCGGATGTGAGATGGATCCTTGAAAAGACTAAAGAATACCAAAAGGATATCTATTTGTGCTTTATCGACTACAGCAAGGTTTTTGACTGTGTAAACCATGAGAAACTCTGGGCCACATTAAGAAGCATGGGTATACCAGAACACCCGATCGTTCTCTTGCGCAATTTGTACATTGATCAAGAAGCAACAGTTTGAACGGAACAAGGAGAAACAGAATGGTTTAAAATAAGCAAAGGTGTAAGACAAGGCTGCATACTTTCCCCCTACCTGTTTAATTTATATGCAGAACAAATCATCAGAGAAGCAGGATTGTATGAAGACAACAGAGGTGTGAAGATTGGTGGAAGACTCATCAACAACCTTCGCTATGCTGATGATACTACATTACTGGCTGAAAGTGAAGATGATCTGAAACATTTGCTTCTCACAATCAAAGAACATAGTCTCAAAATGGGCCTGCACCTTAATGTAAAGAAGACAAAGATCATGACAACTGGCATAATCAACAGGTTAATCGTTGAAGGAGAAGAAATTGAAATTATGAACAAATTTAACCTACTTGGATCAACTATCAATAAAGAAGCAACAAGCAGTCAAGAAATCAGACGACGCATTGCTCTTGGCAGAATGGCTATGAAAGACCTAGATAAGATTCTCAAAGCAGAGATGTCTCTCTCCATACAAAGATTTGACTTCTTCAAGCCATGGTATTTTCAATAACATCATATGGATTTGAAAGCTGGACAGTGAAAAAGACAGACAGGAAGAAAATTGATGCCTTCGAATTATGGTGCTGGCGGCGAATACTGTGTATACCATGGACTGCCCGAAGAACAAACCAGTCGGTACTAGAGGAGATCAAACCTAAGCTTTCTTTAGAAGCTCAAATGACAAGACTTCAACTTTCATACTTTGGACACATCATGCGAAGAGAGAGATCATTAGAGAAAGACATCATGCTTGGCAAGATAGAAGGTCAACGCAAAAGAGGAAGGCCAGCAATGAGATGGATCGATACAATAATAGCAGCTACGGGTACCAGTCTGTCAACAATGAGCCGCCTGACTAAAGACCAAACACAATTTAGGATAGCTATCCAGAGGGTCGCCATGAGTCGACTCCAACTCGATGGCACTTAACAACAACAACAGTCCAGGATTGGTGTTATGGCGACTTTGCAGACTGTCCAGAAGTCATTTTGGCTGAGCAGTGGTTTCAGTTTTTGGATTACTTTCATTTTATGGTATGTGGTTTTATTTATACTCTCTTATATACCGCACTATTCTGCATCAGTGCGGTTTACATTGAACAAACTGAAATTACATTGAACAGGGCATTATAACTTGGAGATAACTATTTTACAGGGAACATGGGCTATGGAGGGTTAAGTGGCTTGCCCAAGACCACAAGGAGCACCTGTGGGACTAGAAACCCCAGTCCTTCCGGCCCAAGGTTGCTGTCCTCTAGTGGGATTTGAACCCCCGACCTTCTGGCCTGAAGTACCTTGCCCCAACCACTAGGCCACACACTCCACTATTTATCTGTGATTGCAGGTAGAGGTTTTGATCAAGTGTTATTCCCAGATATCTCACTTTGTTCTTTACTGTTTTGTTTCCATGTACTGGTTTATAAATGGAGAGGGGATGAATGTTGTGTTTCGAGTGATATGGAGTGTCTCCATTTGTTGTAATTGATCTTCACGGTGTTTTCATTGAGCCGTGTATTCAGAGCTTCTAACCATTTGGTTATGTTTGAGTAATCAGGTTTTTCTGTATCGAATGATGTATAGATCATTATATCGTTTGCATATAATCAGTACTGCATGTTGTGTTTTTTATAATGTTGCAGATGGGTTGTGTGTGTGTGTGTATATATATGTAGATATATATAGATATAGATATAGATAGGTTGAACAGTAAAGAGGAGATGGAAGAGCCTTGTGGGATGCCCTGAAGTGATCTGAATGGTGTGGATTCATTTTGCCTGTCCTTGATGGGGGACTGTTGCTATGGTATCCAGGATGATTATTTTGGGTCAGGGTGAACCTGAGCGGGCCAACTTGGGACACCAATAGATTTGTTTTGGGTCGAGGAGTAAGGGAATGTGGGGTCGGGAAGTCACTTGAGTCACCAGTGTGGTTGTTTGTAGGTTGGGGGAGGGGTTGTGGGAAAGATTTGGCAGGTATTTTTTTTTAATCTCCCTTCCTGTCCGTGTTTAAACCAGACTCCACTCAAGCACTGACATGAAGGGAGAGGTTTACTCCCTCTGGAGCAAACAGGTATATCGTATTGCTGCGCTGTGTGCTGTTTTTTTGGGACAGCATACACTTTCAATTTAGCAGTAATTTGTATGCCAATAATATTCCTGATGAAGTTAACTATTTTTAGTGCGTGGGTTAGAAAGCTGTGCGCTGGAGCTTAACCTGGTAAGACTGGTTCCAAAATCCTCTATGCATTTCTCTGCATCGTGCGCAGGCTATTTTATTATGTGCAGCTCCATTTGCCTATAATTTAAATACTCTTGGTGTTAATTGTGCACTAGTTTTTTCCTTTGATGTTTATGTGCATGTCCTTCTCTTTTCTGCATTTGGTTGTGACAGTAATTGTGATTAAAAGTGATGCTGTCGTATTTCCAGAGGAAAAGGGGGAGGAGTAAGATGGCGGCGGTGAGATATTCCTTGTGAGAGGTCTGGTTCCTGCGGCGCGTGGTGCTGGCGATTGTTTGCTTCTGAAGCCGGTATGGGCAGGAGGAAGCGGAAGCAAGCCTACCTACCCTCGGGTGAGGCTGGATCCATCGGCGCCGACCAGAGAACGCTGCAGATGATATACAAAATTGTTAACTGTTCCATGTAAACCGCCCTTGATCTCTGGAAGGGGCGGTATAGAAGAAATTGATAAATAAATAAATAAATAGAGGTGCTATGGGACACTATCTCTACAATGAATTCATCTCTCAAGATAATTGCTGCATCTGTAAGTACTGAAATTAAGACTTTGCATATTGATTTGCAAGAGGTTTCTAGGGTTTAAAAGGAACAGGAGGGGAAGCTGGCACGGCTGAGTGGAGAGCTGGAGCAACTTCAGGAGTTACATTGTGCCCACATGAAAGACCGGATGGGGAACATCAGGAGGATGTAATATTTGGAGAACCAAGTCCGGAAGAACAATTTGAGACTGGTCAATTTTCCTAGATCCCCGGTGCTTTCTCCTCTGGAAATGGTTCACAGATGCCTCCAGGAGGTCTTGAAGATCCCCAGGGAGCATCTCCCACCATTAACTAGAGCTCAGTATCTATCTGTGCGTAGAGGTATGCAAGAAAGGAAGGTAGTGATGCTCCATTAGCTCTGGAGACCGATAAGGCTTTAATTCTTTGGTTATACTTTCCGAATTTCAGTGAGCAGTTTATGGGCTCATATGTGCGTATTTTTCCCGATGTTGCTAGAGGTACCCAGCTGAGGAGGAAGGAGTTTCTGGGTCTTAAGCCCAGAGTAACTTCCCTCGGCGGGACATTTTTGTTGAAGTTTCCTGCTAGATGTTGTGTTTTATATATAGAGAAAGTATTTTTGTTTTTTGAGCCCCGGCAGCTGCTGGAATTCCTGATAGCTAGGGAAGAACCAGTTGTAGATCTTTCGCCTCATACGGCTGACGCATAAGTCTTGCACTGCCATAGTATTATTTTCCAATTTTGTATATTAGAATTTTCCTGATCTCTCTCCCCCAGTATTGGGGCTGATTATGGTAATGTATTGTTAGATATGGGGCTTTTTGCTGTATAATTGCTTAAGAGCTTTGTTTTTCCTTATTACCGTGTTTTCTGTCATTCATTTGGTTGAATGTATTCTTAAATTCAATAAATATTTAAATTTTAAAAAAAGTGATGCTGTCTGTGCTTAAAGGCCACACTAGTTTTCTGCATTGGCCCATATGTTTTATTATACTTGATATACCATCTTTCAATAACAGCAAGGCGGTTTACAAAATTCAAATAATATCGAAATGGGCCATAGGCACTGAAAAAAAGTTACAACAATTAGACAAGAAAGTAGAAGTCAGAGACGAGCATACAAACAAGCACAGAGAACATGACTGAGAGAGAGAAAATACACAGGACTAGATCTGGGCAGTGTGTAAATCAAATGCTTTATTGAAGAGAGAGGTTTTTAACTGAGGCTTAAAGGAGCAGTAGTTACAAAGCTGGTTATTTATTTATTTTATTTATTTGAACAGGTTTTTTTTATACCGCCCCTTCCAGCAATCAGAGATGGTTTACATGGAAAGCATAGTTAATCACCTGTAACAGGTGATCTCCGGGGACAGCAGGAATTTAGTCCTCACATATGGGTATCGTCGGTACTGATGGAGCCTGCGCGGGAACGCTCCCTAGCGTCCAATTAGAAAGCTTTTGGGAGCATCCCACAGTGCCTGCGTGCTGCCTTCCCGCCTTTCCCAACTGCCTCTCTCCAGTTGAGTTTTAAAGCTGAGACAAAGAGAGAGAGAGGGAAAGGGAAAGAGATAGAGAGAGAGATACAACTCCTAGGGGAGGTGGGTGGGTTGTGAGGACTAAATTCCTGCTGTTCCCGGAGATCACCTGTTACAGGTGATTAACTATGCTATCTCCAGGAACAAGCAGGAATGTAGTCATCACATATGGGGACTCCCTAGCTTTAGGTGCCAGGGAGAGACCCCAGAAGTTGTGTGCCCCTGAATAGGGCTCCACTCCCCCCCATGGTTCTCTGGCATCCTACCAGGGATGGTGGGTAGGAGGTGCTTAGGTATGGAACAGGTGTTGGAGAACAGCCTGACCAAACAAGGCATCCCGGCGGTAGTCCTTGTCCAAGCAGTAATGGGCTGTGAAGGTTTGAACCGAGGCCCAGGTGGCTGCTCGACAAATGTCGTCGATAGACACAGAGTGCAGATGAGCCACTGAGGCTGCCATGGCTCTCACATTGTGAGCTGTGACATGGCGCTCCAGAGAAAGGTTCTTACTCTGATAGGCGAAGGAAATACACTGAGCAATCCAGTTAAGACAGTGTTCTCTTGGAGACTGGAAGTCCCAAATGAGAAGGATCAAAAGCAACAAAGAGTTGAGAGGACTTTCTATGTTGCTGTGTTCTTTGTAAGTAAAAGACTAAAGCTCTTTTACAGTCCAAGGTATGAAGATTCCTCTCTGCATTTCATGCATGAGGCCTTGGAAAAAACACAGGTAGGTAGACCGCTTGGTTCAGATGAAAAGGCGAGACCACCTTTGGCATAAAGTGTGGATGAGTCCTAAGGACTACCTTGTCATGATGGAACCTTGTATAAGGTGGATCAGTTACTAGTGCTTGCAACTCACTAATGTGGCGTGCTGATGTGATTGTAATGAGAAAGATAACCTTCCAAGTAAGGAATTTCAAGGAGGTAGTAGCTAAAGTTTTGAAAGGTGGCTTCATGAGCTGTCCAAGAACCAGGTTTAAGTCCCATGCCACCGGTGGTGGCCTAATGGGAGGCTTAGTTAGAAGAAGGCCTCTCATAAATCTTGCTATAAGAGGATGAGAGGAAATAGGCTGTCCATTTAGAGGCTTAAAGGAAGCTGCAATAGCACTCAAATGGACTCTTACTGAATTAGTCTTAGTCCTGCTTTGGATAAATGAAGGAGATACTCCAGCAATGATTCCAGCGGTATCGCAAGGGGGTTAAGACCCTTTTGCGAACACCATATGGTAAACCTTTTCCACTTGAAAGCATAAGAGCGTCTTCTGGAAGGTTTCCTGGAAGCAAACAGAATATCTTTTACTTGCTGAGGGAGATTAAGATCATGGAGATCTAGGCCTTCAGCAACAAAGCCCTGAGATACAGAAACTGGGGATTGGGATGCCATAACATTCCGTCCTCCTGAGATAGGAGATCTGGAGCAGACCCTAACTCCAGGGAGGGAGCTTGAGAGAGATGTAGAAGCAGAGGGTACCACACTTGCCGTGGCCAATGTGGAGCTATGAGAATCATATGGCCTCTGTCTCTCTGAAACTTGAACAGGGTTTTGGGAATTAGGGGAATGGGTGGAAAGGCATACAGGAAGTCTTGACCCCAGTAAAGGAGGAAAGCATCCCTGGCCTGAGCCTCCTGAGCCGGAATTCTGGAACAGAACCGGGGAAGTTTGGCATTCCACGGACTTGCAAAGAGGTGTATGTCCGGGGTTCCCCAAAGTTGAAAAATCTTCGCCACCTGGTCTGCATGCAGAGACCACTCGTGTGGAAGCAGAACTCGACTGAGTCTGTCTGCCCAAGAGTTTTGAATGCCTGGAAGATACACTGCCAGGAGATGAATCTGATGCTGTCTGGCGAGGGCCCATAGTCGCAAAGCTTCATTGCAAAGCAACAGAGAGCCTGTTCCCCCCTGCTTGTTCACATAGAACATGGCTACTTGATTGTCCATATGAATGAGGACTGTCTTGTAGCTGAGCAGGGTGTGAAACACTCATAGAGCAAGGAAGATTGCTCTGAGCTCCAAGAGATTGATATGTAGATGACTCTCCTGTGGAGACCAGGTGCCTTGGGTGGAGAGGTCTTGCAGATGAGCTCCCCAACCCATCGGAGAAGCATCTGTTGTGAGAGTTGCTTGGGGTAAGGGTTGTTGAAATGGGGACCCCAGCAACAGGTTTTGAGTGGACTTCCACCACTGGAGGGACAAAATAAGGCGACTTGTGTTTGCTATTTTGTCTGACAGGCATCCTGATGCCTGGGTCCCTTGAGTGGATAAAGTCCACTGGGCTGCCCTCATATGGAGGCGAGCATAGGGAACCACATGTATAGTAGATGCCATGTGGCCTAGTAGTTGTAACATTTCTCGAGCAGTGAGATGAGGCTTTAGCACTGCTTGAGAAGCTAACTGCACCATGCGAAGGCAGCGGGCCTGAGGGAGATAGGCCCTTGCCTTTCTGGTATCCAGCAAAGCTCCTATGAACTCTAAAGACTGAGTGGGAGTTAGACTGCATTTTGGGATGTTTATTACAAGACCCAAATACTGAAGGATACACAATGTGCAGGATAGAGAAGTCCTGGCCTCTGACTCTGTTGGGGCTCGAATGAGCCAGTCGTCTAAGTAAGGGAAGACGAATATCCCTAGAGCACGGAGAAATGCTGCTATGACAGCCATGCATTTCGTGAACACCCTTGGTGCTGAGGCCAGGCCAAAAGGAAGCACCCTGTATTGGTAGTGCTTTCCTTGAAAAAGGAACCAAAGGAACCTTCTGTGGGTTGGATGGATGAGGACATGGGTGTACGCATCCTTGAGATCTAGAGAACAAAGCCAATCCTGACTCTGAAGGTATGGCAGCAGAGACCCGAGAGAAATCATCTTGAATTTCTCTTTGACAAGGAATTTGTTCAATTCTCTGAGGTCCAAGATAGGTCTGTATCCCCCTGTTTTCTTTGGAATAAGGAAATAAGGGGAATAGAACCCTGTACCCTGCTGATGAATGGGTACTACTTCTATTGCCCCTTGGGCAAGAAGGATAGCGACCTCCTGCCCTAACAGGTTGATGAGAGAGGTCGGAGAATTGAACTGCCTTACTATTGTGTGAGGGGGCATGCTTGAAAAATGAAGCTTGTACCTCTCCTTTATGATGGAGAGTGTCCAATGCTCTGCTATTATCTGCCCCCATCTGGGGGCAAAGTGGCATAACCTTCCTGGAATGGTGGAAGGCTCTGGTCTCCCGAGAGCCAGTAAGGCTAAATTCTCTAGCTGAAAGTCAAAGGCCTTGTGGAGGCTGAGACTGCTGGGACGGTTGAGGCTTAGCAGTCTTTGCTTTCTTCTGTTTGGGTGGTTGCTGACCCTTCTTGAGAAACTGACCTGCTGAACATGCCTGCTGAGCATAGGCAGGATAATATCTTTTCTTCTTAGAAAAGAATGGTTTCTTGAAAGATTTCTTTCTAGCAGGATCAGCTGTGGACTTGGATAATCTATCCAAGGTGGAGTTTTCAGCATCCATCTCATTGGCCTTTTCTTGCCAATCTCTACCAAACTGGTTCTGACCAGTAGAAGGGATATTTCCCAATTTGTCTTGTACCCAGAACTCCAGATCAGATGCCTGGAGCCAAGCAATTCTACGTGCACCTATGGCAATAGCAGAGGTTCTGCTTATTTTTTTTATTTATTATTTATTTATTACAAATTCTTATATACCGCGCTATTTGGCATCAGCGCGGTTTACATTATAACACAACAACCATAACAACATGCTGTTTGGTTTTACATCGAACAGGGGTCCAAACTTGGATAACAGGGGTAACTATATACATGAGATTTTTACATAGTAAAGAGTAGCTTGGATAACAGGGTTGATTATATGCATGAGATATTTACATGGCAATGAGTAGGTGAAATAACATAATGAACGTGAGGGTTGTTTCTTAGAGTGGGTCATCTCTTCAGAGGGGTGTCATTGGAGTTTGGGTAGCATTGGAGGAATAAATGGTATTTGAGTGCCTTTCTGAACTGTGATAGGTCGGCAATCGCCCTAATGTCAGGGGGTAGGGCATTCCAGCATTTAGGTACATAGTAGCGGAACGCCCTGTTTGTGGTTGATATGTTGCACTTTGATGATTCCTTTGGTTTTACTAGTAGGTTTATGGCTATTGCTCTTCTGGATCTGTTGGGGGGCACCATGTGAATAAGATCTGTGAGTGAAGGGGATGAAATACCTTTGATTGTTTTGAACGCTAGGAGAAGGGTTTTAAAGATGATTCTTCCATGGATAGGTAACCAGTGAAGTTGTTTGAGAATGGGGGTCACGTGGTCACTTTTGGCGGCTCCGTGTAGGACCCTTGCTGCAGCATTCATGGCCAGCTGTAAAGGGGCCAGCGTGGAGTGGGGGAGCCCTTGAAAGATGGCGTTTGCAAAGTCGAAGTGTGGCAGTATTAGCGCTTGGTATATGGTCCGGAAGTCATCAGGGTCCAGTAGGGAGCGCAGATGCCTGATAGTGCGGATTTTGAAGTATACAGCTTTGACAATGTTGTTTATGTGGTGTTTCATATCCAGGCGTTGGTCCAACGTAACTCCGAGGTATCTTATTGTTTCTTTGGTTAGTAAGTCCGCTTCATTAACACTGACGTGGGGTGGAGGAGTAAAGTTGGGGTCTCTGGAGATGAAAAGAACCTCTGTCTTTTTATGTTGAATGCGTAGATTCTGTGATTGAAGCCACGCTGATACAGCATTGAAACAGTCTATTGCTGGTGTTAGGTCCATTTGGGCTGTGGAGAACGGCATGTATAAAAGAATGTCATCTGCATATATCAAACAGCTCACATTAAATGATCTTATGATGTTGCAGATGGGCTGCATGTAAATATTGAATAGTAGGGAGGACAAGGAGGAGCCTTGAGGTACACCTTGTTTTTGATGGAAGTGTTTTGATTCCTCAGATCCAGACTTTACGTATTGCCATCTTGCTTCCAAATAGGATTTACACCACTCTAGTGCATTGTTGCAGATGCCCTTCTCTTTCAACCTTCCCAGGAGAATTTCGTGACTCACCGAGTCGAACGCAGCGGCGATGTCCAAGAAGATGAGCACAAAACCTTGATGGATGTTGTCTATGCCTGTGATTATTGCGTTGAATAGGCTGGTAAGTAGGGTCTCGACTCCATGATATTCTCTAAACCCATGTTGGCAGTGATCTAGGGGAGCTGCGGAGTCTATGTGATTTTGAATCTGCCGTTGTACTTCTTTCTCAGTTATCTTGGCTAGCAAGGGAATACTGGCTATTGGCCTATAGGAATCGGCCTTCTGCGGGTCAAGCTTGGGGTTTTTCAATAGTGGCCTAATGGATGTCTGCTTAAGTGTTGTGGGGAAATATCCTGTTGTGAAGGAGAGGTTCATTAGGTTTGCGATGAATGGACTGAACACCTCACGTAGTTCCTTAATCCAAAAGGCTGGGCATGGGTCAGTCTGTGCTGTGGAGGTGTTGAGGGATGTTATGATATCTTCAATGCATTTAGTGGATGGTGTAGAGAACTTGTCAAGTAGGGTTAGGCCTGTTGGTTCCTGAAACTGAATTGCTGAATCCTTTTTGGTTTGAATGATCTTGGATTGGAGGTAGTCTGCGTATTCTTGTGGGTGAATCACGCTGTGCTGGTCGGGTGATGGTTCTTTCGAGAGGGATTTGACCAAGTTGAAGAGGTCACGTGGTTTATTCAATGATCTCTTTAGTGTGTCGGTGTGATATTGTTTCATTTTGGTTGTGATTGCTTCACGATGAATTGAGAGGTGAGTTTGGTAGGCGGTCTGATCTTCAATAGAGAGTGATCGGCGCCATCGGCGCTCAAGTCTGCGTAGTTGGGTGAGAGAAGATCGCAGTTCAGGAGAGAACCACGGGGCAGAGCTTCTCTTCTTCTTTGCTGAGTTGTTGTCGTCCGGGCGTTGTGCGATGGCATTTAAGTTGGAGTTCCAGGATGATATCAGTTCTTCAAGGTCGAGCGTGGTATTGTTGAGGAGGGATTGGGTCTCTGATAGAATGTGTTCCCTGTTAAATGGGCGAAAGCTTCTTGAGGCTGCTCGTGGTGTGTTCTGATTTTGGCTTCTGTGCAGCTTCTCATTGTTGGTGGGTATCTGGATAATGATCAGTTTGTGGTCTGACCAAGGTACATCAATCACTGATATTGGTAGATTACGGTTTTGCTCGATGATTGGCTGAGGAGCAAATACCATGTCAAGTATATTCCCTTTTATATGTGTGGGTTGATTGATGATTTGTTTGAGAGCGAGTTCTTCCATAGCACCAAGGAAGGCATTGGCGTGGTTTTGATGTAGCGATGGGAGATTGAAATCACCCATTATCCAATTTGGTTTATTGGGGCTGAGGGTGTTGGCCGCAAGGTCAATAATGGTTGGGAGGTCATCTGGGCAAGCCGAAGGCGTTCTGTATAACAGGTTGAGAGAGCAATGTAGGTTTGCAATAGAGAGGATGTCTAGACTACTTGTGCTAGAGGAGTCTGTTATATGGAAGTCGAGGTCTGTTTTGGTGATTATAAGCACCCCACCTCCTTTTTTGTTTTCTCTGTGTCTTGTGTATATGGAGAAATTGGGGGGTAGGAGCTGATTGAGGATAACGTTGTCCTCTGATGATAACCAGGTTTCAGTGATCATAAGTATTTCTAGGTTGTAAAGTGAGATTGTGTCTAGTACAACAGGCCATTTTTTGCGAATAGAGCGTGCGTTAATGATGGCACATTTCAGTGGTCGGCAGTTCAGAGGTTTTTTGCTGACTGGGTGTATTGGATAACTGGAGTGCTACATGGATAAGGTGGGAGCGGCGCGTGTAGGCGTCACTTCTTGGGTGGGAATATGGTGGATCATACCATCTTTTTCCATGGCTATTCAGGATAGGAATGTTGTTGTGGGATGTGTAGAGGGCCTGGGTGGTTCCAAGCCAGTGAGTGAGGAGGTAAAGGCTAAAGAGGGAGGTGAACTGGAGGGCCATTTTGAGGGTAGCAAGTAATAGTGAGGCACAATGTGATAGAATTAGTATCAATGAGGCACACTATAGTAGTGGAGCACACTACAGTATGTGGTATAGTAGTGAAGAGGAGATGTTATACAAAAATATAAATTAAGGTGGAGCAGTAGGAAGGTTTGCAGTAGACGGGTCCTCAGTATATGGATGACATATCTAGGAGATTGAATACATCCCAATCATATCAAGGATAAACAGAATGATATGCTGCAATGCTGCATTAACACCTTAATACTGAGATATCAGTAATGGAATAGGGTTCCAACAGATTACCTTGTATCTTAATCGGTAAAATAGTAACACATTAACAGATTAACACATTAACAGATTACATTGTATCTTGATCAGCAAAATAGTAGTATATTCACAAACGATTGTGTCAATTGGTACCTTTCCCGTGTGAGCTCCGAAGATTATGACAGACTGTTATGTGGTGCGAGGTTTCGGTCTGCCTCACGGTCCACGCCTAAGGGCCACGCCAAAGGGCCCTCTGGCGAGGCCCTCAGGCGCGGGCCCTTCAGGCGCGGGCGCGCCCGATGGCGCGAAGCTTAAATCCGGCTGCAAGTGCTCCGATTGGGCCGCGATGACCAGGAGGCCCCTCCCGCTGCTGGTAGCTCGATCCCCGGGAAGGGGAGAGCTGCTGGTGGTGGCGGGGGCTTGAGAGAGTCAGCGCCCGATGGCGCGAAGCTTAAATCCGGCTGCAAGTGCTCCGATTGGGCCGCGATGACCAGGAGGCCCCTCCCGCTGCTGGTAGCTCGATCCCCGGGAAGGGGAGAGCTGCTGGTGGTGGCGGGGGCTTGAGAGAGTCAGCGCCCGATGGCGCGAAGCTTAAATCCGGCTGCAAGTGCTCCGATTGGGCCGCGATGACCAGGAGGCCCCTCCCGCTGCTGGTAGCTCGATCCCCGGGAAGGGGAGAGCTGCTGGTGGTGGCGGGGGCTTGAGCAGTCACAAGCTGAATGGTTGGCAAATTTAGAAACATCTTGGGCATGTTTGACCAAAGTGAGAAAATCCTGTCTTCTATCCTCAGGAAGAATAGGACTTAAAGCTTCTAAATCATCTGTGACCTCCTTCAGGAACATTCCCATGTAGAGACTATAGGAACTGATCCTGGCAGAAAGCATGGAAGCTTGGAAGACCCGACGTCCAAAAGCGTCCAGGGTTCTGCACTCACATCCTGGAGGATTAGAGGCATGCCTCTTTGCACTTTTGATCCTTCTCATAGCTGATTCCACTACAATAGAGTGGTGAGGAAGCTGAGTCTTTTGGAAACCAGGAGAAGGAGGGACTCGATACATAGTATCCAGTCTGCGAGAATGAGGAGAGGTGGTCAGAGGTGTCTCCCACATCCTTAACATGAGATCATATAAAATCTCATGAATGGGCAAGGTAGCTGCCTCCTTAGGAGTTTTGGGATATTATAGAATTTCTAACTCCTTGGCCCTTGGCTCTGTTTCAGGGGCCACAGTAATGGACAGACCCCAAGCCACCTCCCTGATAAAATCCTGGAAGGAAATATCCTCTGGAGGAGACATCATGCGCTTAGGGGAGGAGGGCTCCTCTGGGAGAAGCATTCCTGCATCGACAGAACTGTCAGAATCCTCAGATTCTTCTGAGGACTCGAAGGACCGTCTGTCCGGATGCTCTTGAAGAGCCCGATACCCGTACCGACCGACGTCGGTACCGGGAGTAATCGGTACCGGGGTATCGGTACCAGAGGGTATCGGATGACTGGGTACCGACAAAACAGACACCAATGCCGATGTCGATGCTATTGGTACCGGTACCGATACCGATGCTGGGGCCGGTGCTGGTACCGGCGGAATTGTCTGTCGCGGTTCCGAGGGCGTCGATGCCGCATGGAGAGCCACCAGACTGCACTCAATAGCCAGGAATCTCTGGTCTATCGATACTGCCAATGCCTGGATGTCGATACCGGAGAAGATCGTCGGTACCCCAGAGCATGGCACCAGTAGTTCTGCCGAGGTCGAGGCCTCGAGAACATCCTGGAGCCCCGATAATGCTTTGGAAGCTGAAGCCTCCCGCCGGGGCAATTTTGCCGGTGCAGAATCCTCAAGGGCAACGCCAGAGGCATCTCAATGCTTAGAAGGAGATCTACCCTTTGAGGACCGCCTGGATTTATGTTTAGTTACCTGAGATCCATGGGAGGAAGAGGAAGCCCTGGAAGACGTCGATGCCACCGAAGCTGCATCAGAGGGAAACAGGGTACTGAGCTTAGCAGCTCGGTTCTGCCGACCTCTTTTAGACATCATGGCGCAGGACGTGGCGTGATGGAGTGGTCAGGACCTAAACATTTTAGACACCATTCATGGGTGTCGGTGACGGAAATGGTACCGCCACACTTGGTGCACGTTTTGAAACCTGAGGCAGGTTTCTCCATTGTAAGAAAACGTAAGGCGCGTGCAGCTGAAGAAAATAGGAAAAACTGTAGAATTTTTGTTGTTTTTTTTTTAAAGAAAGAAAATAATAAGAAAAAAACGTTGGTACCGGTATAGCGTCGAGGAAGGCAGACGCGACCCACAAAAAAGAAAGAAATAAAGAAGAATTCTTCTGCAGTGACAGGAACAACGACCTGCTGGCTCCGCGGAAAAAGAAGAACTGGAGAGAGGCAGTTGGGAAAGGCGGGAAGGCAGCACGCAGGCGCTGTGGGATGCTCCCAAAAGCTTTCTAATTGGACACTAGGTAGCGTTCCTGCGCAGGCTCCATCAGTACCGACGATACCCATATGGGTTGTCGACATTCCTGCTCGTTCCTGGAGATCATTCTTAATAATAACATAACATAATAGGAACTAGATATCTAGTTGAAACACAAACTATATACACACCAGTAAACCTGAGTTGCAGAAGCATAGTGATAGCTGGTTCTCTTTTCTATTTACAAAGATACATCTTGAAAAAAGGAAGGATTAAGAAATTGGGTGGTAGAGAGGAGGATTGATGAATTGGAAGTGTTGTTGTTGGAGGGTGTATTAATGTATTCCGCAAATAGAAGTATCTTTAATTCCTTGCGGAAAGTTAGGAGGGCTTTGATTTCTCTGAGATGTTCAGGTATCGCATCCCAGAGTGAGGGGGCTGTAAATCTAAAAGCTCTATTTCTTGCAAGTTGTTTAGTTTTTCGTATAGAGGATGGTATTTTTAGTAAGTTTTGTGTGCTTTTCCTCCTGTGCCTAATATCCGTTTGAGATTGTATTAGAGTGGAAAGGTAGGAGGGGGAGATATCATTGTACAGTTTGAAGGCAGTGATTAATTGCTTATACTTTATTCTGGAGGCTATTAGGAGCCAGTGGAGGTCATATAGGATAGGTATAATATGTTTGGTTAGGTTAGCTTTGGTGATTATCCTGGCAGCGACGTCCTCTTATATTTTTTAGGGCAGTGGTTCCTCAATCCAGTCCTGAAATGAGTGGCAGAAAGAAACTCCCTTGTTCTAGAGAATTCAAAACTTTTCTGTCTTCTTCTGATAATAATTTAGTAGCGATATTGGATGGTGCTACTGCTCTCAGTGCAGCAGACCAACTAGTCCCAGGAGATATGCTCTCTGCCAGGTGCCAAAATCCGAGATGTTACAGAGGGGTCTGCTGCGACTCATCATGCCTATTGACTATTATCTGACAAGTGTTTTTGATGTTGTAGTGTGCGATCCTCTCGCATCCAGTGATCAAGAAACAACTGCAGTTCAGTTTGAAGCAGAGGTAGATAGACGTTTCACCACTGCAGACATACGATTTGTAGCACGCAAGTGCATCATGATCCGATAGCCATAATATTTCTTATTACTTTACAGAATAGATTTCTGATATTGATCTAACATACCTAAAATATTTATTTTTTATTTCATCAAACGGATGAGCCCTCCTTCGCCTCTCCAGGCAATGTAATTGACGCCTACAAACAATTAGCGCTGGGATAAGCCATTGTGGTCTATACCGACCTAGAATGTTTTTGAAGTTTCATGGAAGCAAAAATATCTAAAAAGATCTGAAAAGAGCATATCCACAAATCAGTGGTGATAGAAATATCCATATCAGTCAATAACGCAGCCTTATTCAAAGAAAGGAAGCCAAGTTGCAAATAAAGCTTCAGAAGATTAAGGAGAATGACCTACAGTTAACCATAAGGTTGTACCTAGAGAGGAAGCCATTATGGACCTAGTCCTTAGTGGAACACAAGATCTGGTGCAAGAGATAAGGATGTTGGGGCCACTTGGCAATAGTGATCATAGCATGATCGCGTTTGATTTAATAAACAAAGGAAGGACAGTAAGAAAATCCACAGTACTACCTTTTAACTTTCAAAAGGGAGACTATTATAGAATGAGGAAAATAGTTAAGAAAAAAATAACAGGAGCAGCTACAGAGCAGAGATGGCATCCATCTGTCCAAGATAGGTTGATGTGTCTTCAGTAGCAGACTGGCTAATCGCTGAAGAGGGCTTTAAACTAGATTTGTTGGGGATGGGTGAAGAAAGTCCCCAGATAAGTGAAACATTAAATACCATTATGGAAATGGGGTAAAAGGGGCAACATATGGAAAGCAGTGTGTATAAATGTTCGTAGCATGGGAAACAAGATCCCAGATGTTGAGGCTTTAATGGGAGAGGCTGACTTGGATTTAGTGGCAGTTACAGAAACATGATTCACAGAAAACCATGACTGGGATGTAACTATACCAGGCTATTCAGAAAGGACAGGGTAGGAAGAAGGGGAGGAGGAGTGGCACTATATGTAAAGAGTAGTTACTCAACTATAACAGATGTTCTCCAGGAGCAGCAGGAATCAGTCCTCACATATGGGTGACTTCGGCGCCAAAGGAGCCCTTGTGCGGAGCATTTCCCCAGCTTTCAAGGAAAGCCTTTGGGAATGCAGCGCGCATGCGCGGTCCCCTTCCTGCCCAAGGGTGCCATCTTGCTCAGTCTGATGACATAGCTAAAAGACAGCAAAAAATCTAAATGAATGATATGACTGCAACTCCAGGGGAGGAGGGAGGGTCATGAGGACTGATTCCTGCTGCTCCTGGAGAACACCTGTTACAGGTGAGTAAACTACTCTTTCTGCAGGACCAAGCAGGAAGTCAGTCCTCACATATGGGACTCCGCAGCTCTCAGCTACCGGGAACACAAACCTGAAAAAAATGGCTCCCTCTGAAGAGCCTCAGCATTCGTGATAAGAATATCCTCTGAGAACGCCCCCATACAGTAGCACAACACAAGGGCCGGAGGGTAAGAGTTGCCTAAATCTCAAAGAGATTATGGAGTACCGCCTGTCCAAATGCACTGTCCCTGCGGGACTCTCTCTCCAGGCAGTAATGGGCTGCAAAAGTCTGGCTTGAAGACCAAGTTGCGGCTCGGCAGATGTCTGCCAATGGAACAGAGTGGAGATGAAATACTGATGCGGCTTTCGCCCTGACACGGTGGGCCGTGACTCAACCCTGTAAAGGGAGGTCGGCTGCCTTATACGCCCAAGCAATGCAATCTTCTACCCAAGTGGACAACGTACGCTTGGAGTCAGGTAACCCCATCTTATTAGGGTCAAATGAGATGAAGAGCTGAGTATCCCTTCGATGCCCCCGCGTATGCTCTATGTAAAAAGACAACGCCCTTTTACAGTTCAGGGTATGCAAGACTGTTTCAGCCCAGCTGGCATGCGGCCTGGGAAAAAAGGTCAAAAGAAGCTCCTCCTGGTTGAGGTGGAAAGAGGAGACCACTTTTGGGAGGAACTTGGGATGGGTCCGTAGGACCACCCTGTTCCTAAAGAACTGTGTGTATGGTCTATCAGAAACCAGAGCTTGTAGTTCACTCACACGTCTGGCCGAGGTAAGTGCCACCAGAAAGAGCGCTTTCCAAGATTGGAGGCGCAAATAGCAAATAGCCATCGGCTCAAACGATGGGTGAGTAAGTTGCTGCAAGATCACGTTCAAATCCCACTCAGTCGCCGGTGAACGAACCGGAGGCTTGAGAAGAAGCAGACCTCTAAGGAATCCGGACACCAAGGGATGAACCGACGGAGACTGTCCTTCCATCGGTGAGTGGTGCGCTGACAGAGCACTGAGGTGGACCCGAACAGAGTTATACATAAGGCCTAGATCTGACAGGTGAAGTAGATACTGCAATACTACTGCCACAAGGCAAGAGAAAGGATCTTCATTGCGCTGAGCACACCATACCGTAAACCTACGCCACTTGAGGGCATAGGACTTTCTGGTGGACTGCCTCCTAAAGGCCAAGACCACCTCCTCAACCTCCTTAGGTAGAAGTAAGGGAGCTAGCACTATCCTTTCAGTAGCCAGGCCATCAGATTGGGGTGCAGGAGGGAACCCTGCTCTTGAGACAGGAGATCGTGTTGCAGGCCCAGAGGGAACGGAGCATCCACTGCCAACTGCAGAAGAAGTTCCCTAATCATCCCTAAAGCAGCGACAAAATGCCTATCAGTGACATCCAACAGGGCTTTCAGATTCTATGCCCCTAAATGCTGGAACGCTCTACCCCCAGAAATTCGTGCTATCACTGATCTATCCCTTTTCAGAAAGGCACTCAAATCCCACCTCTTCCCCCAATATTACTTAACCAACTAACCAATCTTGATCACTACCCAAACTAAGAACAAATCCTGTCATGTATACTTGTAAATACTCTTGTAAATAGTTGCAGTAATGACTTCCCATGTTTTATCCAAGTTCTCTGACCTTGTTCTCTGTAAAACCAAACAGTTTGTTCATTATGGTATGTTGTTATATTGTGAACCGCACTGATGCTGAATAGAGCGGTATATAAGAGCCTGTAATAAATAAATAAATAAATAATAAACCATGGCTGCCTCGGCCATCTGGGGGCTATCAGACTCACTGAGGCTTTGTCCCAGGCCAGCAGGGGCATGGGAGGAAATGCATAGAGGAGGCCCGTAGACCAAGGGATCAGAAAAGCATCTGCTGCCATCCTCGGGGGATGCGGCTGTCTGGAGCAAAACCTGGGCAGCTGATGGTTTAGTGGACTTGCAAAGAAATCAATGGATGGAAGTTCCCAGCGGAGGAAGATCTGCTGGACCACCAATGGATTCAACTGCCATTCGTAAGGCTGGAGAAGCCTGCTCACTTGTCTGCTAGGAAGTTTTCCTGACCAGGTAGATAAACTGCTTTGAGAAACATGCCTTGCTTGATTGCAAAGGGGCAAAGGGCCAGTGCCTCCTGACACAGGAGCCTGGACCCCATGCCCCCTTGTTTGTTCACATAGAACATTGCAACCTGATTGTCCGTCTGAACTAGGACAGACTAGTGAGAGAGGGCATGAGAAAATGTTTGCAGAGCTAAGCAAATTACTCGCAGATCCAAAAGATTGATATGCTGTGTGGCCTCTCGAGGAGACCACAGGCCTTGCCTTGGCAATGTGCCCCCCAGCCCTTTAAGGAAGCATCGGTCTTCAGCACCCTTGTGTGTGCCGGAACCTGAAACACCCCTGAGAAGGTTTGGGGGTGTAGCCACCAGTGTAAGGGGTCCAAAAGTGGTATGGACACCTTTACTCTGTCTCGGAGGTCACCTGTGGCCTGCGTCCACTGATCTCTTAGGCCCCACTGAGCAGTCCACATGTGCAGATGGGCATTCAGAGTCACATGTACAGTGGATGCCATGTGGCCCAGAAGCCGCAGGTAGTGCCTTGCAGAAACATGAGAATTGCTTTGGAACTGGTTTGCCAAGTCCATCAGTCTGTGGGCCCTGTCTTCGCGCAAGTAAGCTCTTGCCTGAAGGGTGTCTAATCTTGCCCCTATGAACTCTAGGTTCTGAGAGGGGAGCAAAGTAGACTTTGCGTAGTTTATGACAAAGCCCAGATGCTGAAGAAGAGAGACAGTGCAAAGAGTGGCTTGTCGGGCCTCCTGGAGAGGCCGCCACCACCGCCAGGCATTTGTTGAAAACCCTGGGGGCAGAGGCTAGGCCAGTGGGAAGTAACCTGTACTGAAAATGGTTTCCTCCCATCACAAATCGGAGATATTGTCTGTGGTCTGGATGAATGAGGATGTGAGTATAAGCATCCTTTAGGTCTAAGGAGCATAGCCAGTCTCCCTGCTGGAGGTAGGGCAGTAGTATCCCACGGGTAAGCATCTTGAACCTTTCCCTCTCCAGAAACTGTTTAGGTTTCACAAGTCTAGGATAGGCCGGAGGCCTCCTGTCCTTTTTTGGTACCAGGAAGTACCTGGAGTAGAAGTTTTGCCCTTTCAGGTGGTGACAAGCAAATAAGAGAATACCACAAATCCCCCACTTCACACAACTGTTTTTGTCGGGCATAAACCGTAAGAGGGAGAGGAAAAAACTCTCACCCAAAACCACACTTATCTTATCAATCGCACGACGTGCACGTTTCGGGGCTACAACCCCGAGATGAGTGGGTATTCCCTTCCGTTGATTGGTGTTCTCTGTAGTTAGGCGTGTTTGTGGGCAGCCTATCCAGAGTGAGTCTCCACCTTTAATAGCCATCTCTTCGGCGTTTTCTGACGGTTATGGAAAGATTGAGCCACACTTTGATTTCATTGTCAGCCATTGAGACAGGGGTTGTAGCCCCGAAACGTGCACGTCGTGCGATTGATAAGATAAATGTGGTTTTAACTTTGTTAAAAAAACCTGAACTGAAAATATTATGAGAACACAAAAATGAAAAAAAAGGACATGTACTGTGTTTGAGGGTGAGAGTTTTTTCCTCTCCCTCTTACGGTTTATGCCCCACAAAAACAGTTGTGTGAAGTGGGGGATTTGTGGTATTCTCTTATTTGCTTGTTATAATTTTGAATACCGATTCTGGGACTTTTGGAGTTGATTGCTTTCAGGTGGTGAGGCACCGGTTCCACCGCCTCTTCCTTTAGAAGACTTGCCAACTCCTGAAGGAGGAGGTTTCGGTGTAGAAGGGAGTCTTGGAGGCTCCCCCAGATAGTAGGAGGGGGGGGTGGGGTGGTAGCTGGTGGAAGTGGAGCATGTAGCCCTTTTGGACTATGCTCAGTACCCAGGTATCCCCTCTGATGGCTGGCCACCTGTAGGTGTACAGGGTCAGCCGTCCCCCACTGCTGAGTGGAGCCGCCGGCGGAGGAGAGGCTATGCTGTGGGAGTCAAAACCCCGCTCCCTGCTGATCAGGAGCCGGAGCTGGCGGTTTGGGGGTCTTCTGCCTATGGGGCCCATGCCCCTTGGCCTGCTGGCCCTGTTGGGGAGCTGGAGAGGCTTACCGAATAGGTTGTTACCTCGGCACAGGACATCGACCAACTTGTCCTGCACCCATGACTCCAGGTCTGATGACTGTAGCCAGGCCTGACGGCGTGCACCGATGCCAGCCGCAGCTACCCGGGCCGAAGCCTCGAAGCCATCATAGGCTGCTCGAGAGATAAACTTCGAGCAATCTCAGACCCCTGTAGACAAGGCTTTGAACCTCTGCAATGGTTCCTTGGAGAGGCCAGCTGAGAACCCAGCAATCTCCTTTGCCAAGTCCCATACGTACATGCCCATGTACAGCTGGTAAGTCTGGACACGGCAATATAGCATAGAACCCTGGAAGCGCTATCTACCGAGGGCACCCAGGTTTTGGGCCTCCCGGCCGGGAGGCACCAGGGAGTGCATCTTCTGACTCTTCAGGCAGTGCATGGCCGATTCCACAACCATGGAATTGTGCGGTAGCTGCGCGTTCTGGAACCCAAGGCTCTTATGGACTCGATAAATGGAATCAACCCGTTTGCTAAGAACAGGTGCCAAGGCTGGGCCTCTCACATATGGAAGAGCAGCCGTTCCAGCATCGGAGGAAATGGTACAGTAAAGACTTCCTTTGGAGGAAAATCATACCGGAGGGCATCGAGCTCTTCAGCTCGAGGCTCCTCCTCGGCGTCCGTAGGGAATGCCAAAGCCTTGGCCATGTCCCTCACGAAGTCCGAGAACTGGGTATCCTCCGGGGGGGGGGGGGGGGCGACATTCTCTGAGGCTCAGACTCCGGGGAGTCTGAAGAGATGCACCGGGTCCGGAAGGTGTCAGGAGACTCCTCGTCCTCCGTCTCCCACGCCAACTCCTCCTCCGAGGAGTCGAGTGGCTCTGGCCATGTGGGACTCGGTGCCACCCACCCCGACGCCGAGGGCACCGGCGTCGACGACCTCGGCCCCGTACGGGAGGTCATGGGGGACCTTGGCCGAGGATCGACTCGAGACTTGATGGACGCGAGGATCATCTCAGCCTCCGGGGTCGACTTAGAAGTCGAGGTCCCGGTGGTCGGGGCAGATGCACCGGTCAGACCGGTGATCAGCACCCTCTGCTGTTCCATGAAGGCAGCCAAGCTACTCTCCAAGGCCGTCAGCCTGAGTCCGAGTTCAGGAGACTCAGTAGCCCTCGATTCGAGCCCCGACAGTGTCAGGCCCGACGTCGGTTCTCCCGGAGGAGATTCCACAAGGACAATAGAACTTACATGACTCGTGGACTCCGGTTCCATGTGAGGTAGTTTGGACGGCCTCCGACTCCGAAAGCCCGGGGCGGCGGTCAGGGCTACGAGACCTGCCCTCAAGAACCCAGGGGCCTCCACGGACGATGCCCTCACGAGCTTCTTCTTCCTTTTGTGGTCCCAGGTGGGAGACCCCTCTCAGAGGAACCACGACGGCGCTCGGGGTCAGACTCCCGAGATGTCGAGGCCTCTGACGAACTCCGGGCCCAGCCGGACGTGGACTCTGAAAAAATTCTTTCACGTTGATGCTGACGTCTCCAAAGTGCCTTCGACAACATTTTGCTGCAAGGGCCACAGACCAGCGGGTCATGGTCGGGCCCAAAGCATCGGAGGCAGCAGTCATGTGTGTCGGTGAGAGACATAAGTTTCTTGCACAGATCACATTTTTTGAACCCGCTGGCAGCCATCGGGTGAAAAAGGGCCCCTGCAAGGTCAAAAGACCGGGCTGCCAGTGAAAAAACAAAAAAGGTGCGAACGCTAGTCACAAAGGACAAAAAACGAAAAAGAATTTCTGGACTCGATACCGGTGTACCGAGCCCAGGCGGGAAGGGGAACTGGCGTCGAAATGGAAAAGAAAAGCGAAAATCACTGAAAAAATCTACTTTTCCCAGGTGACACGAACTCACGTCTGTTGGGCTCCGCGGAAAAAGAAAGACTGAGCAAGATGGCACCCTTGGGCGGGAAGGAGACCGCGCATGCGCGCTGCATTCCCTAAGGCTTTCCTTGAAAGCTGTGGAAATGCTCTGCACGAGGGCTCCATCGGCGCAGACGTCACCCATATGTGAGGACTGATTTTCTACTTGGTCCTGGAGAAAAAATAATATTAAAGCTTTGGAAGTACAAAGCTTATAAGGGAGAGAGGAGGCACAATGGGTGAAACTAAAAAGAGGGAAAGAAAAATCTATTTGCATTGGCGTGATATACAGAACTCCCTCACAGGAGGAAGAGATGGACGGAGAGTTAATTGAAGACATTCGCTGCATTGCCAGGAAAGGGGAAGTGCTACTGATAGGGAATTTCGATATGCCAGATGTTGAATGGCACATTCCTGCTGCAGTATCATCTAGAAGTAAGGAGATCCTGGATTCTCTACAGGGAGAACTATTCAGGCAACTGGTAACAGAACCACACGTGAAAGGGCCATTCTGGACTTGGTGCTTATGAATGTTATAGTGGGAGATCATTTTGCTTCCAGTGATCACCTGATGGTGTGGTTCAGAATTAGGACTAGGGCTGTTAAAATCCATTCAAAAGCGAGGGTTTTAAAATTTAGGAAAACTAAATTTGCCAAGATGGGCCAGTACCTCAGGGAGTCGTTAGCAGGATGGGAATAGCTGGGGAATGTAGGAAAATAGTGGGCAAAACTGAAAGGGGATATTTTAAGGGCAACCAAACTTTTTGTTAAAATAGTAAATAAAGGTAAAAGAAAAAGGAGACCGCTATATTTTTTGAAAGAAGTAGCTGAAAAGGTGAAGAAAAAGAGATCACAAAGAGAGGAAGAAAGTCATCTATATTTGGAAAAACTTAGAGAAGCTAGCAAAGTAGTCAGGAAACCAAAGTTCAAAAAGAGGAGGAAATAGCCAATGCAGAAAAATGGGGGGATAAGACATTTTTCAGATATGTTAGTGAGAAGAAGGGCAAAAGTGGTATTGTCAGACTCAAGGTGAAAGGGGAAGAATATGTAGAAGCTGATGAGGATAAAGTGGAATTGGTTAACAAATGTTTCTGTTCTGTGTTCACAGATGAAGAACCAGGAGCAGGACCTCAGAAAATACCCACAAACAGGAACAGAAGTGAGGGGCATCTTGAACAATTTTCAGAAGACTGTGTTCGTAAGAAACTAACTAAACTTGAAGTAGACAAAGCGATGGGACTGAATAGGATACCCCCTAGAATACTGAGGGAACTTGGGGACGTTCTAGCAGCTCCACTGACTGACCTTTTCAATGTCTTGTTGGAGTCAGGGTTGGTGCCAAAGGACTGGAGAGAGGCTCATGTGGTGCCTTTACACAAAAGCAGAAGTAAGGATGTGGTTGAAAACTACCGGCCAGTTAGTTTAACTTCAGTGGTGAGTAAATTATTGGAAGCACTGCTGAAAGAGAAGATAGTGACAGTGGAGCTCCTAGAAATGTCCCCAATTTTCCTCAGTATTCTTGGATCTCTCCATTCCAGTCCCATGGCTTTATCTACTTTTATTTTAGCTAGTTCCTCATGAACACAGTCTTCATCATAAGGTATATGGGGACAGATTTAAATACGTCAGTATATATACTTTGGAGGAAAGGCGGGAGAGAGGAGATATGATAGAGACAATTAAATACCTCTGTGGGCATAAATGCACAGGAGGAGAGCCTCTTTCAATTGAAAGAAAGCTCTGCAGCGAGGGGACATAGGATGAATATCAAAGGTAATAGACTCAGGAGAAATATGTGGAAATATTTATTTGCGGAATGAGTGGTTGATGCATGGAATAGTCTCCCAGTGAAGGTTGTAGAAACAATAATGGTATCTAAATTCAAGAAAGCATGGGACAAACATAGAAGATCTCTAAAGGAAACAAAAGGACTGTGGTAGATAGCATGGAAGGGGAGACTGGATAGGCCGTAGGGTCTTTATCTGCCGTCATGTTTCTTTCTTTACATATAGAAAGTGGCTTGAATACTGGCCAGCAATTTGTAGTTGTTTAATTGTATTATAAGCTGCTTTGCTCTTTTATATGAAAGGTGGGACATCAAGAGATTAACTTTCTCCCTCTGTCACATTAATCACAGATGATGGGTCAGAGATGTGGGATAATCCCAGAGCAGAGATTATAGGAATTAAGAGACCCATAAATACCTCTGTGGAAACTAACACATAACTAATATCTTATTTTTATGTCCAGCAGGTGTGGAGATGACACAGGAAAAGGAGAAAGGAGAGAAGAAAGATGAATGGGGAAACTCCTTCACACACGAGGTGCACACAGCACTTCTACGAAAATCTCCCACAAAAGAGGGGCCGTTTGAGTGCACTGAATGTGGGAAATGTTTTAGTCATGAAGATTGTCTAAGAACACACCAGAGTATCCACACGGGCTTAGAGGCGCATACCATGACTGTCATGAACCTCACAACACTAACTCATTTGGAGAAACCGCATCGGGAGAAACGTTTTAGCTGTGCTCTTTGTGGGAAATGTTTCCTCACTAACTCACATCTAGTGATGCATCATAGAACTCACACGGGGGAGAAACCTTTTAGTTGTACTGAATGTGGGAAATGTTTCCTCACTAACTCAGATCTAGTGAAGCATCATAGAACTCACACGGGGGAGAGACCTTTTAGTTGTACTGAATGTGGGAAATGTTTCATTACAAACTCACATCTAGTGAGGCATCATAGGACTCACACAGGGGAGAAACCTTTCAAATGTACTGAATGTGGGAAATGTTTTCCCGCAAACTCACATCTAGTGCTACATCATAGAACTCACAAAGGGGAGAAACCTTTTGATTGTACTGAATGTGGGAAATATTTCCTCACTAACTCAGATCTAGTGAAGCATCATAGAACTCACACGGGGGAGAGACCTTTTAGTTGTACTGAATGTGGGAAATGTTTCCTCACTAACTCAGATCCAGTGAAGCATCATAGAACTCACACGGGGGAGAGACCTTTTAGTTGTACTGAATGTGGGAAATATTTCCTCACTAACTCAGATCTAGTGAAGCATCATAGAACTCACACGGGGGAGAGACCTTTTAGTTGTACTGAATGTGGGAAATGTTTCATCACAAACTCACATCTAGTGAAGCATCATAGAACTCACACGGGGGAGAGACCTTTTAGTTGTACTGAATGTGGGAAATGTTTCATCACAAACTCACATCTAGTGATGCATCATAGAACTCACACGGGGGAGAAACCTTTTTGTTGTCCTCAATGTGGGAAATGTTTTTGTCGTAAGGATTCTCTAAGAAAGCACCAGCGCATCCACACGGGTGAGAAACTGCCCCGTGAGAAACCATTTCTTTGCACTGAATGTGGGAAATGTTTCTTCGCAAAAGGACAACTAGTGATGCATCATAAAACCCACACAGGGGAGAAACCTTTTAGTTGTACTGAATGTGGGAAATGTTTCATCAAGAAAGCAAAACTGGTGATGCATCATAGAACCCATACAGGGGAGAAACCTTTTAATTGTACTGAATGTGGGAAATATTTCACTTATAAAGACTCTCTAAGAAAACACCAGCGCATCCACACATTCAAGAAAGCGCATACTATGACAGTAATGAATCTGGCATCACTAACTCATTTGGAGAAACTGCCCTGTGAGAAACCTTTTAGTTGTACAGAATGTGGGAAATGTTTTGGTCGTAAAGATTCTTTAAGAATACATCAGAGCATCCACATGGTTGATAAACCATTTCAGTGCACTGAATGTGGGAAATGTTTCCTCAAGAACTCAAACCTAGTGGTGCATCATAGAACCCACACTGGGGAGAAACCTTTTAGTTGTACTGACTGTGGGAAGTGTTTCATCAAGAACTCACATCTAGTGGTGCATCATAGAACCCACACTGGGGAGAAACCTTTTAGTTGTACTGACTGTGGGAAATGTTTCAGTCGTAAAGATTCTCTAAGAACACACCAGAGGATCCACACGGGCTTAGAAGCACATACCAAGACAGTCTTGAATCTCACAACACTAACTCATTAGGAGAAACTGCCCTGGGAGAAGCCTTTTAGTTGTACTGAACATGGGAAATGTTTCCTCACAAATTCACAAGTAATGAATCATAATAGAGCCCACATGGGGGAAAAAGAGGTGTGCAACATAAAAATTCATTAACAGTTGGTGAATTAATGTGCATCTTTTAGGGAGAGAGAATAAAATTCCCTTCTTAAGTCTTGCTGAGTACCTTCATGTGGTGACCCCATTGTATAACATCTATACTAAATCTCAGCAAGGTGACACTACAATTGAAGTATGGTAGGAATGAAAAAGAAAATCATTCCGGTCGCATGTTGCCTAGGGTAAAAATGTGCCCACCCATAGCTTTTGCACTGGGGCTAACGATGGTGGTTGCGATAGTGCAGGCACAGCAGATGTAGATAACATCCCCGCCACAAAAACAGGCCATTGTGAGCCTGTTCATGAATCCACTGTGGCAGGAAATAAACCACAGAAATGAATAAAAAGGTTACGAGGATTAACTACTCGTAAGTGGACATTTGCATATAAAGGGGTAAATAATGTACTGCTATTTTTATGCTGCAAACCTTATATGTCTATTTAAATCAAGAGGGTATGCAAAGAGAACCCACACAAAACTGGAAAAAAGAGGACATTTACCACTAGAAAAACAGCAAAAAGCAATGGATGCAAATTTAAGATGTTTAATTTCATAGATCAAAGTAAAGAAGTATGTGAATGATAACATCTGAAAGCAACTAAGGGCTTCTGTGGAAAAGGGAATACAGGGATGAGGAGACCTAGGTGAGAGGACCAGAAGAAAGGAAGACGCAGAAAAAGAAAGAGAGGTTGAGGGGGGAGATGGAACGGAAAGATCTGGAACTGCAGGAGAGTGAGCTGAATAAAGGATGGGTCAATACATCAAGTAGGAGGAGGTAGAAAGGGAGGAGAATGACCCAGAGGTGGAGAAATTCAAGATAGAACTCCAGGTCCAAATGTAACGAGATGAATATGCTGGGTTCCAAGCAAGGGAAAATGTACCCAAGTTAAATTTAACACCTAAGGTGAGAAGTATGGTTTATTTGGTTCTTAATATACCGTCCTTTGCCAGAGGGGTATGCAATAAAATAAACAATTGATTTACAGTCACAATAAGAAGAAAGAAAGACATCCATCAAATGATAGGAAATGAAAAATAATAGGACAGAGTAACAGGGCAAATCTCTCTTTGGGGCTGCAGCTCAGCTAGGTGTACATTATCTTGATGCTATTATTGATCATCGCCTCTCACTCCAACCGCACATTAGAAAAGTAACACAAACTATCTACAATAAAACAAGAATCACCCGGTACCTTCAACCGCTCCTTCAATCACGTGACTTCAGGACAGTCTTCCAAGCCCTAATATTACCACACTTCAATTTTTGCAAAGCCATCCTGCAAGGTCTGTCCAAAAACTCTCTCCATCCCCTACAATTTGCTCCTCATGCCCCTGCTCAAATACTCACAAGCGCACCCAGATCTAGCTACACCTCCCCAATACATTGAAAGATCTACATTGGCTACCTCTTCTACCCAGAATCCCATACAAGTCCTTTGTAAGTACCTTCAAACTCCTCCACAACTCTGGCCCACAATACCTCCAGAACCACCTACAAAGACCTCAGGAAAATCGAGCCAAAAGCAGCTCTGCAAAAAAGCATGCTTGCCCTTCCCCAAGAGTTGAGCACAAGAAATCAAACAACATGTGAACGTGCCTTGGCTCTATATTCAGCCAGCATCTGGAACTTGCTTCCAAATTGTAGCAAAGAAGGGTGTCAGCTGTTAGATCTGCCTTACTTTAGTTAAGTAGAGCTATTGAGGGGTTTAATTCCTGAAGGATCGGGGGAGAGGAGGAGGCGGAAGAAAGATAAGGAATGAGAAACCTTACCTTTGCTGATGAATAGTGATATGGCAGCTTCGGAGGTCATACAAACCAGTTGACCTGAATGGCAGGCATAGAAGCAGCTGAAATGGAAGAGGCAAAGGAACCAGGAGCTAGTAGCGATAATGCAGGGAGGGACCAAGCCCGTGGTAGAGTAGGCGAGGGCAGCAAACAGAAGGGAGTCGTCAGCAGTACAATAGGGGAGGTGAGGAAGCAGACACTAAGTAGATATAGCAAGCTCATGGTAGTTGTCCAGGGGTTGCCCCCAAGGAGCTAAATCTGCTCCTTTGATGCCTTCCCACGGTGCGAATGCTGCTGGCATTTTGATACATCATCACAAGGGGGAGTAGCCAAATCAGAACCAACAGTAAATAAAATACAGACACAGGCAGGTAAATTACAGTAACACAGCACAGTATAATAATTATGATGAACAAGGCCATATCCAGTATAAATGGACCATTTATTGACATTACCAAAATAAATCAAATACAATATTGTGCAGCTAAAATTATTACTAAAAGAATACTACCAACTACAGGGCCAGAAGAAAAAGAGAATAATTAGTTCCTGAGCGGTCCTCCAGTTTAGTCCTCCACATCCGGGTAGTGCACCTCCTCCTGCAGCCTGGAGACTGGACCAATCAAAATCTTCCTCTGTATGATCTATGCTGTCGGAGCTCCCATCAGCCCCCAGTGTGTCCAGTCTCCTTGCAGCTGGAGGACGTGTGTGCCTGAGTTAAGCACACTTAGGGACACTTTGAGAGCAACACTACAGAGTTTTACTTTATTTGGGGATTTTCTTTTTCCTTTATTTATATGTAGCTGTTTCTTTAAGAACAACACACAAAAAAAACAAGGCACACCGGTGTGGAGAAGCCAGATCTGCTTGGGTCTTCTGCCTTCTCTTTGGAGGAGTGCTGGCAGTCCGGTTGGTTTGATCTCTCCCCTAGACTGTACGGGGAAGAGATCTGCCTTTACCGTCCCTCTGCTTGGTTCGGGGACCTTTTTGCCTTCCTTCTGCTTGTTCTTCGCAGGGCTGTTGGCTGTCTGGTAAGTCCAGCGCGGTGCTGTGCTCCCGCACTAGATTCGGGCGGTGAGACTGCTCCCGACGTCTTTTCATCGGTCCCTGCCTTCCCCTTTTTCGGTAAATCGCGATTGTGGGGCAATTCCTTGTTTATTTTCTTTCTTTTGTTTATTCATTTATTTAGTTTAATTTTCGTGCCCCTTTAATTTCGCCGCTGACAGAGTGCCAGCGGCCATTTTCTTTCCCGTTTATGTTTTCTTTTTGCCCACTTCAATAGATGGGCATGCGTTCCCCTTGCGTTTTTTGAGGCTCTTTTTGTGGTGATTTTGCCTGCGGACTTCGCAGCATGCAGGCCTGATGTTTTACATTTAAAAAAAAAAAATTACATTAATCAGATAGGGGCCTCAACTATTCTGTTTGGTTTGATCATCTCTTCCCTATCTATTTTCAGGCCGCCTCCGGGGCTAGCATGACTACTAAACCGCAGTGCGTGATCTGCGGATCGCGCAGAGCGGCGATGGCGGACTCTGGCCTGTGCAAAACCTGTGCCTCGGTTTCTTCAGTCTCCGAGCCTTCTAAGGAGCTGACGGACTCTGACAGTCCTTCTGTTCTAGTGGAGAGCGGACCCTCTTCTGTTTCTCCCCCCCCCCCCTCGGGCCCTGCCGCCCCTATTTTAGGACAAACTGGCACATTACCAATGGATGATGTTGCGTCCCTCTCCGCAGATTTTTCTCCAGATTTCGTTTTGCTCATGCACCAGGCTTTTCGCTTAAGTCGCTCCGGTAAGTTGCCCGAGCCCTGGCCGGCGTCCCTTCCTTCATTAAAAGCTGAGGAGCCCCGGCGCAGTTTCCCCCATTCCGCCAAACGCTTGAAGTCCTTGGACGTGGAACAGGGCGAGCTGAGTTGGCAGGATCTGGAGGTGGACGTAGATCCTGAGCCTGGTGCTGAGGAGTTGGAGGATGGCGAGATACCGGAGCCGGAGGAACAGGCCCGCATTATTCGGGTATTTCATAGAGAAGAGCTGGTGCCTCTGATCACGGAATCTCTTCAGATGCTCAATCTGGCAGTGTCTCGTCCTCTCGAGGAGGACGGTTTAGAAGATCCTCTTATCCAGGCCGTGCAGGAGTCTCAAGTGGTCTTCCCAGTACACCGAGTAGTGGAACAGATGATTCAGATGGAGTGGGATCAGCCCGATTCCGGTCTGAAAGGGATTCGGACGATGAACCGTCTGTACCCCTTGGCTGACAAAGACAAGGAAAAGTTTAAGTCACCTCGGGTTGATGCTGCGGTTTCGGCGGTTACAAAAAAGACCACCATTCCTGATGAAGGCAGTGCAGCCTTACAGGATGCGCAGGACAAGAAGGTAGACAGTTTGCTGAAGCAAGCCTTTGACACTAATGCCTTGTCTCTGCAAGCCTCTATCTGTGGCGCTTGGGTGGCTAGGGCCTGTTTGCGTTGGGCTCAGCACCTCCGCGCCGCTTCTGGTTTGGATCAGCAGGGCTTGTTAGAGGTAACCCGGCTGGAGTCTGGCTCGGCTTATCTGGCAGATGTGCATTATGACTTAATCCGTACTCTGGCTAATAGTATGGCTTCCTTAGTGGCGGCTCGCCGATCTATCTGGTTGTGCAATTGGGCGGCCGACGCTTCGTCCAAGTCTCGTCTCAGCAAGCTTCCTTTCAAGGGCAAGTTGTTGTTTGGAGACGCTCTAGATCAGTTGGTTAAGGACCTCGGGGAGTCAAAAGGCGGTAGACTGCCTGAGGATAAGCCTAAGCTGAGTAGGAATTTGCCTTCTGCGCAAGGTCAGTTTCGAGACTTCCGCAGAGTTCGCTCTTCCCGTCTTTGGAGTTCCCAACGGGGTCGCTTTGGATCTCGATCCCAGGGCTTCCGAGGGTTTCGAGGAGCGGGCAGAGGTTTCTCGGGAGCTTCTTCTTCCACGTCTGCTTCCTTTAGTCGAAAGCCACAATGAAGCGAGGAGGACTCAGGAGGGAAATCTAGTCATCGGAGGTCGCTTACGCGACTTTCTTTCTTCCTGGGTCCAAATCACTTCAGATCAATGGGTTCTGGAGATCATCAGAGACGGATATGCTCTAGAGTTTGCCTGCCTGCTCCCAGATTCCTTTGTCCTCTCTCCCAGCACAGGCGTTCAGAAGGCGCAGGCGATTCGGTTGACTCTGCTCCGCCTCTTAGCCTTAGGGGCGGTCATTCCTGTTCCTCCTTCCGAGCGCGGCCTCGGTCGCTACTCCATTTATTTTGTGGTGCCCAAAAAGGACGGGTCGCTTCGGCCAATCCTGGATCTCAAGGGCGTGAATCGCTTTCTCAGGGTCCCTCATTTCCGGATGGAAACTTTAAGATCCGTCATTGTGGCGGTGCGTCAGGGGGAGTTTCTCATGTCCGTCGACCTCTCGGAGGCCTACTTGCACATCCCCATTCGGGAGGTTCATCAAAAGTTCCTGCGGTTTGCTTTCCGTGGGGTCACTTTCAATTTCAGGCCATGCCGTTTGGCCTAGCTACAGCTCCGCGCACCTTCACAAAGGTAATGGTAGTGGTTGCGGTGGCCTTGCGCAAGGAAGGCATACTCGTTCACCCTTATCTCGACGATTGGTTGATTCGGGCAAAGTCCTACAACGAGAGTTTGCAAGTCACGGGCAAAGTGGTGTCCATGCTACAGTCCCTCGGCTGGGTGATAAACGAGAAAAAGAGTCATTTATCACCAACTCAATCCCTAGAGTACCTGGGAGTGCGGTTCGACATGGCGAGAGGGTTGGTGTGTTTGCCGGAGCGCCGTGTCCAAGCCTTGCAGGGTCTGGTGCGCTCCTTTCTACGGATGTCCGCCCCATCCGCATGGTGGTACCTTCGGCTTCTCGGCACTATGGCTGCGACCCTGGAGGTAGTTCCTTGGGCGCGGTTCCAAATTGGTGGAGGGGTTGCGCTCTATGTTAGAGAGGGCATTGAGACAGAAAGGATTAAAGTTTTGCAGGGAACAAAATTTGCTGTAGAATCTCTATGGATTGAAATTCCACTTATGAAGGGGAAGGTGATGGCAGTGGGAGTATACTATCGACCGCCTGGCCTGAATGAACAAATGGATGATGAAATGCTCAAAGAAATCACAGAAGCTAACAAAAGTCACAACAGAATAGTAATAATGGGTGATTTCAATTACCCCGGTATCGACTGGGTCAGTGTCACGGCAGGACAAGCTAAAGAGATAAAGTTTCTAGATGGAATAAATGACTGCTTCTTGGAGCAGCTGGTTCATGAACCGACCAGAGGGGAAGCCATACTGGACCTAGTCCTTACTGGAACGCCAGATCTGGTGCAAGAAATTAGGGTGTTGGGACCACTTGGCAATAGTGATCATAATATGATCATGTTTGATTTAATTATTGGAGGACAAATAGTAAAGGAATCCACAGTACTACCTTTTAACTTTCAAAAGGGAGACTATGATAGAATGAGGAATATAGTTAGGAAAAAACTAAAAGGAGCGGTTCCAAAGGTTAAAGACTTACAGCAAGCTTGGGCGTTATTTAAAACTACTATCCTCGAAGCCCAGACCAGCTGTATTCCACGCATTAAGAAGAGTGGGAGAAAGTCCAAAAAACTGCCAGCATGGTTTAAAGGTGAGGTCAGAGAGGCTGTTGCTGCCAAAAAAGCAACCTTCAGGAAATGGAAAAAAGAGCCAAATGATGAAAACTGGAAACAGCACAAGCACTGGCAAGTTAAATGCAAAGCATTGATAAGGCAGGCAAAGCGGGAATTTGAGAAGAAACTTGCTACGGAAGCAAAAACACGAAATAAAGACTTTTTCAAGTACATTCGTAGCAAAAGGCCTGTGAGAGAGTCAATTGGACCGTTAGATGATAGAGGGGTAAAAGGGGCAGTAAGAGGAGACGGCTATAGCAGAGAGACTGAATGAATTCTTTGCTTCGGTCTTTACTGAGGAAGATGTAGGGATGTTACCCAAGACTGAAGTGGTATTTAAAGGTGATACTGCAGAGGAATTGAGAGAAATATCGCTACACCGGGAAGATATATTACAACTATTTGATAAACTGAATAGTAGCAAATCACCTGGACCGGATGGTATACATCCCAGAGTGTTGAAAGAACTGAAATATGAGATTGCAGACCTGCTATTGGTAATCTGTGAATTTTCATTAAAATCATCTGTAATACCTGAAGATTGGAGGGTCGCCAACGTAACACCAATTTTTAAAAAGGGTTCCAGGGGTGACCCGGAAAATTACAGACCGGTGAGCCTGACGTCAGTACCAGGGAAAATGGTAGAAACCATCATAAAGAACAAAATTACACAGCATGTAGATAGTCATGGCCTAATGGGAGACAGCCAACATGGCTTTAGACAAGGAAGATCTTGTCTTTCTAATCTGATATGTTTTTTTGAAGGTGTGCATAAACAGGTAGACAAAGGTGAGTCGGTTGATATAGTGTATCTGGACTTTCAGAAAGCTTTTGACAAGGTCCCCCATCAGAGACTTTTGGCAAAGCTAAAAAGTCATGGGATAGGAGGCAGTGTACTATTGTGGATCGGGAACTGGTTAAAAGATAGAAAGCAGAGGGTAGGGCTAAATGGCCAATATTCCCAATGGAAAAAGGTGAATAGTGGAGTACCCCAGGGATCTGTACTGGGTCCGCTGCTATTTGACATATTCATAAATGACCTGGAAAAGGGAATAACGAGTGAGGTTATCAAATTTGCAGATGACACAAAACTGTTTAAAGCTGTTAAAACCCAGGAGGATAGTGGAAAACTGCAGGAGGACCTGGATAAATTGGAAGACTGGGCATCCAAATGGCAGATGAAATTTAATGTGGACAAGTGCAAAGTTATGCACCTAGGAAAGAACAACCCACACTATAGTTACTCGATGCAAGGCTCCACATTAGAAGCCACCACCCAGGAAAAAGATTTAGGAGTCATCGTGGACAACATGTTGAAACCCTCCGCCCAGTGTGCAGCGGCGGCCAAGAAAGCAAACAGAATGCTAGGTATCATAAGGAAAGGGATGGAGAATAAAACAAAGGATATTATAATGCCTCTGTATCGCTCCATGGTACGACCGCACCTTGAATATTGTGTGAAATTCTGGTCACCGTATCTTAAAAAGGACATAGCGTTATTAGAAAAAGTACAGAGAAGAGCCACCAAATTGGTGAAGGGGATGGAAGGCTACTCCTATGAAGAGAGGCTAAAAAGGTTAGGGCTCTTTAGCCTGGAGAAGAGACGGCTGAGGGGAGATATGATAGAGGTCTATAAATTAATGAATGGAGTGGAACGGATAAACGTGGATCAATTGTTTACGCTATCAGAATATAGAAAGACTAGGGGACATGTAATGAAGCTACAGGGTAAACTATTTAAGACAAATAAGAGAAAATATTTTTTCACTCAACGTGTAATCAAACTCTGGAATCTGTTACCGGAGGATGTGATAAGGGCTGTTAGTATAGCCGGGTTTAAAAAAGGTTTGGACAAGTTCCTGGAGGAAAGGTCCATAAACCACTATTAAAAAGGGACCCAGGATATCAATGCTTGACCCAGTACAAGCATTGAGGAACCTGTGTCTTTTGGGGATATTGCTAGGTACGTATGACCTAGTTTGGCCACTGTTGGAAACAGGATACTGGGCTCGATGGACCTCGGTCTGACCCAGTATGGCATGTCTTATGTTCTTATGTCGGTGGTCGAATCAATTCGATTCGCTGAACATGCGGTTGCCCTGCCCGCTGATAGTTCGTCGGTCGCTCCATTGGTGGCTGTGCGCGAACAACCTGCGGAAGGGGCTTCCCTTGGAGCCGCCCCTGTGGATTCCGTTCCTTACAGATGCCAGTCTCTCCGGCTGGGGAGCTCACTGCGAGGGTCAATTCGCGCAGGGAACGTGGTCTCTTCAGGAGGCATCATGGTCGATCAACCGTCTCGAACTTCGGGCTGTGAGGCTTGCCCTGATTGCCCTCGAGGCGTTAGTGAAGGGGCGGCCGGTGCGGGTGCTCTCGGACAACTCCGCAACGGTGGCCTACATCAACCGCCAGGGAGGCACCGGCAGTGTCGCCATGGAGAACGAAGCGGCGATTTTGTTCAATTGGGTTCAGTCCCGCCTACCAGCGATATCGGCGGCGCATATAGCGGGAAAGGACAATGTGACGGCGGATTATCTGAGCAGAGTACACGTCGACCCCAGGGAATGGGAGCTGAACCCGCAGATTTTCGCGCAAATCGTTCGCCGGTGGGGGCCTCCCCTCATGGACCTCATGGCCACGTTTCAATCAGCAAAGACGGGGCGTTTCTTCAGCAGGCAGAGAGAGCGCATGTCCGAAGGGATCGACGCCCTCATTCAGCCGTGGCCGGCTTACGGTCTCCTTTATGTCTTTCCCCCTTGGGCGTTAATCGGACGGGTCGTTCAGCGCATCGAGGCGCACCCAGGGCGAGTGCTTCTGGTGGCTCCAGATTGGCCCAGAAGACCGTGGTATGCCGACCTGGTGAGGTTGCGAGATGGTGTTACGTGGACCCTGCCTCCTCTGCCGGATCTCCTGCTGCAGGGTCCGCTTCGGATGCCCCAGGTGGCTTGATTCTCGCTTACGGTTTGGCCATTGAAAGGGCTCGGTTGAGTAAGAAGGGTTACACCCCTGTGGTTATTGCCACTCTTCTTCGAGCTCGAAAGTCCTCCACTTCCCTTGCTTATGTGCGGGTATGGCGGATATTTGAAGATTGGTGCTCACGTCAGGGAGTACGGGTGGCGACGGCTTCAGTGTCCGTAGTTCTCAGTTTTTTGCAGGACGGCTTTGACAAGGGTCTCGCGGCCAGTTCTCTGAAAGTTCAGCTTGCGGCTCTCGCTTGCTACAGGGGCAAAGTACTAGGTCTGACTCTTGGTTCTCATCCAGATGTGCAGCGTTTTATCAAGGCGGTGTTCCGTTTGCGGCCCTCGCGTAGGGTGTCAGTGCCCTCGTGGGACTTGAACCTGGTGTTGAGGGCTTTGGTTGGCAAGCCTTTTGAGCCCCTTAGCCAGGCGTCTCTTAAAGATCTCACGCTCAAGACAGTTTTTCTGGTGGCCATTTGCTCGGCGCGCCGAATCTCCGAATTGCAGGCGCTTTCCTGCCGGGAACCGTTCTTATCTATCTCTAGGGACCGCGTGGTGCTTCGGCCCGTTCCCTCCTTTTTGCCTAAAGTGGTGTCGCCTTTTCATTTAAATCAGGCGGTTTTTCTTCCGGTCCTGCATGGCAGTTCGGCTGGCGCTGGGGACGAGGGCTTGCATTTACCTGGATGTGCGCCGGGTCCTACGGCGTTACTTAAAAGTCTCCGAGTCTTTCCGGAAGACCAATCGTTTGTTCATGCTTTTTGGCGGAGCACGAAAAGGAGAGGCGGCGGCTAAAGCATCCATTGCTAGGTGGATCAAGGAGGCTATAGCGTCGGCATATATTCTACACTCTCAGCTGGTTCCGGTGGGTCTGAGGGCCCACTCTACCAGAGCTCATGCGGCTTCTTGGGCGGAGCACAGCTTGGTTCCGCCGGCGGAAATTTGTAAAGCAGCGACTTGGTCGTCCTTGCATGCTTTCAGTAAGCACTACCGGTTGGGTGTGCTCGCCGCTCGAGATTCTTGTTTTGGTTCGGCAGTTTTGCGCGCCGGATGGCAAGGTCCTGCCCGGTGATAACTGCTCTGTTACATCCCGGATGTGGAGGACTAAACTGGAGGACTGCTCAGGAAGTAGAAATTACACTTACCTGGTAATTGTAGTTCCTGGAGGGTCCAGTTTAGTCCTCCTTCACACCCTATCTGTCATTTGATCTGTTACGGCGCGCGTCTATGATATCGGCGACGTTCGTTCGGCCTTCTGTATTTCATTTTTCGGGCCGCGGCTTTCTGTCGGATTTTCCTTTTTTCTTTCTCGCTCCTGTGGTCGGGGGCTTGAGTTTGGGCTATCGCTTCTTCCAGGAGACGGTAGAGCCCATGAGCAAGGCTCTGGCTTCCTCGTTTGGGGAGGGAGTCAGCGAATTCATAAGGGGTTTCAATTTCTTGTTGTATATATATCTTATCTGTAGACTCTAGTGTTGCTTCTTTAAGTCTGCTTTGTTACTAGTTCACTGGGGGCTGATGGGAGCTCCGACAGCATAGATCATACAGAGGAAGATTTTGATTGGTCCAGTCTCCAGGCTGCAGGAGGAGGTGCACTACCCGGATGTGGAGGACTAAACTGGACCCTCCAGGAACTACAATTACCAGGTAAGTGTAATTTCTATTTCCTCCTCGGAATAAGCGCATTGAAAAAAAAAATAGAATAATTGCATGCAGAAGTATCCCTGATAGATGGAGGGAGGAGAGGCCTAGTGGTTGGAGCCAGTTGCATTGGGCCGGAGGGACTGGGGTTTCTAATCACACACGTGTTCCTTGTAGTCTTGAGCAAGCCACTTAACCCTCTGTTGCCACAGGTACAAAAAGCATAGATTGTGAACCCTTCAGGGACAGGGAAACATATATTGTACCTGAATGTAAAACGCTTTGACCCAGTGAAAAGCATTGCTAAATAAAAAAAAAATCTCAAACGATTACGATCAAAAGATATTGAGGGAGATCCCAGTCATAAAACTGAAAAATGCTGCATTAACATAAGAAGACCCGAAATTTGTATGTTCCAACAATAAATTGAAAGTAGCAGTGCAAAAGTATGTAGAAAACAGAAAAGAAAGATTTCAAAATAAACTAGAGAGAATTGAAACCAGTTCTACAGGGAAATGGGGGAAAAGCATTAATATGGCAAAAGTACAACTGACCAAAGCTGACACACAAACCTTCTGGAGAAAACTATACGAGGACCCTACAGAGCACAATCAAGAAGCAGAATGGTTTCCCTACATACAGGAGCATTTAGAAAAAGCAAACATCCAAACCTATGGAATGGCCTGCAGTAACAACGGAAGAGCTGGAAAGCAGGTTAAAATGAACTGGAAGAACCCTGGCCCAGATGAAGTAACCAGTTTTTGGCTCAAACAGTTAACATCACTCCACCAAGACCTGGCAAATTGCAAAAATCTATTTTTCAAGCAGCCAGATTTAACATCGCAATGGCTTACTACAGGAAGGACATTTCTCCTTCCAAAGGGGGACCCAAATAATATTCCCAGTAATTACAGACTAATAACTTATTTACCTACAATCTATAAGCTGTTCACTGCAATAAATGCAGACATAATATATGATCATATCAAGCTCAATAACATGGCAATAGAGCAAAAAGGCAATAAGAGGGGCTCATATGGAACCAAGGACCAATTAATGTCGAATAAGGCCACCATGGCCAGTGCTAAGAAAGGCAGAAATCTCAGTTTAGCATGGACTGGTTATAAGAGAGCTTTTGACAGCGTCCCACATGCTTTGATAATACATTCCCTTGAAATGAATAAAATAAATCCAGGTTTGATAGAGGGCATTAAGTTCACCATGATGATGTGGCAAACCACACTTCTTTTGAGAAACGAAGATGGTCAGTACATCATTCCTAACATTAAGAACCAGCAAGGAATATTTCAGGACGATTCCCTGTTGCCACTTCTGTTTTGTGTGGCGCTTAATCCAATGAGTACTCTCATCAACTCTTCGGGATACGGATTTAGCCTGACTCCTAAAGAAGATAACAACCCAGAAGCAGAATTCCATCTACTATTTGTAGACGATCCAAAGCTCTACAGTTCCAGCGACCAAAAATTAGCAGAGCTACTCTGTGTGGTAAAAAGCCTTCCTGATGATATCAGAATGACTATTGACCTTGACAAGTGCGCTAAGAAAACTTTTTTTAGGGGAAAATTGAGCAAAATGGAAAACATCTCCCTAGCTGAGGGCTGTGACATAAAGAACAGGAATGTGCATGGTAAGTATCTTGGAGTAGAAGAAGGAATGACACTTAAGCAGAAATTACTGAGAGAGAAGATCAGTAAAGAATATTACAGGAAATTAAAATTGTTACTGAAAAGTGCTTTAACATCACAGAATAAGATACAAACCATCAATCAGCTGGCAATTCCTGTACTCTGATACAGCTTTGGCATTGTGAACTGGCCTCTTAAAGATCTTGAAACACCCATGCCCATGAAGTAATTTACAAGAATCGGTGTATGCTAAGACTGTACATTCCTAGAGCTGAAGGAGGGCTAGGCCCCATAGAGATAGATTGCATGTATTTAGCTACTGTCATAGGCCTTCAAGCCTACCTGACAGCATCATCAGATCCAAATACGCAAAAAGTGCTGAAATATGAAAGTAAATATTTAGAATCTGTCTCCATCATCAAACTTATAAAAAGGGACTCAAAGTGGGGTATCAGGGCCCTTTGAAAGAGTTCATAATATGGAGAATGAGAATTTCGCTACCAGCTTAGCAGTATATGTGTATAGATGCCAAGGTTGTATTTTCCAGAAGCAGCTTGACCTGAAACATGTAGTGTTTATCTTGATCTGTAGCATGTAGATAAACAGAAAGTGAAGCAAAACCATGATGTAGATAAAATTGTACAATTTAGCAGTTTTTTCCAAATAAAATAAGTACTTTTAAACAGAGGAGGGATTACAGGAAACTGTTCAAGTTTTCAGGCCTGTGAATCTCTCACTTAAGGCCTTAAGCAGACACTGTTATGGTATAATTCTGTGTGTGTGTTTTCTTACTTGCACTGGATTTAGATAATTGGTTTAAAAAAACAAGGGATGATTTTACTTGGTGCGCCCAGTCAGAAGTAGAGCATGCAAACAATTTTGCCGCGACTCGGATCTCCTTTCTGTATATTTAAGGCAAGGCAGATGGAGGACTGAGGATTGTGAGTATTAAATACAATGGAGAACTTGCTTAGTATGTGTTTTTTAAACAAAACCCCGTAGCACAATGGTGTTCAATGACTAGTGGTAATGAAGCATTACAATTCCCCTCAGGAGGGATTTTTTTTTAGAGTTGTTTGAATTATAAAATGGCAGTTGGTGATTTAGGGAGGCTGCACACTAGTCCTGAGTAGGTCATCCTTACATGGTGTGAGACAATGATACATGAAAAATCTTAAGAGAAACATAAGTTGTTTATATTAGAAGAGAAAGTTTATAATGATTCATTTGTTTTCTTCTCTGACGTCATGTTTTAAAAAGATAACATTTTCTAGTTGTAAAAGATGTAAACAGTTTGGCTTTAACTTGATAATTAGTTGTTATGTTTTCATATGCTGATTTTCTTCTTTAGTAAGTCAGAGCCGTATTTTGCCAGACTTGCAAGTTGATATTTGAAATGTCTGTTTTCTTATCATGGTTAGTCGGTATGTGTAAAGACTACACCGATTTGTCTTCTTTTGTTTAAGGTTTAAGGTTTATTAACTTAATATACCGCTAAACATAAGGAACATCATAGCGGTTTACAGAGTTCAAAGTATAATGGTCACCATGAGGTGAGAGGAAAAGAAAAAAAGGAAAAGAAGTTACATCTGTTGATAGGAAAGCAAACTAGGCAGATTCATACAACAGGACGATAGAGGGGAGAGTGAGGGGAGGGGGAAGGGAAGACAAAGTCATGTGGGAAGTTCAGGAAGGTCGAAGGCAAGGGAAAAGAGGTGAGTTTTAAGGCGGTTCTTAAAGGTGGCATGGTCTTGTTCGAGGCGGATAGAAGAGGGGAGGGAGTTCCACAGGGCGGGGGTAAGGAAGAAAAAGGCAGAGGAATGGGTGGATTGGAGGCGGGCACAAGTGGGTGAGGGGAGATGCAGGCGATTCAGGTGAAAGGAGCGTAGGGAACGGGTTGGATTGTGAAAGTGAACCAAGTCAGCTAGATATTGGGGGGAGTGGGTCTGGAGGATGTGGTGGAGAAGGACCAAAATTTTGAAATGACTGCGGAACTTGACAGGGAGCCAGTGGAGACGGATGAGGAGAGGAGTGATATGATCACGGATAGATGCATGAAAGATGAGCCGGGCAGCAGTGTTTTGAATACGTTGAAGGCGTTGTAATTGGGAAGCGGGGAGACCAGACATGACTGAGTTGCAAAAATCAATGCGAGATATAACCAAGGAGAGAAGGAGGGTAGAGAGAGCCTGTGAAGAGAGGAAGGGGCGAATGGCACGAATCTGACGCAGAAAATAGAACGAGGTCTTTGAGACGTGAGCAATGTGATCCCGAAAGGTAAGGCCAGGGTGGAAAAGGACACCCAAGTAACGAAAGGTGGAGACTAAGGGAATGGGGGAACCAGAGAAGGAGGGGGAAACCAAAGGGGGGTTATCATCACGTGAGAACCAGATGGCCAGAGTCTTAGTAAGATTAAGGTGTAGGCAGTGAGTGGTAAGCCAGTGGGCTACAGCGGTGAGACAGGCATTCAGTGGGGAGAGGTCAGGAAAAAGGGGAGAGGTGTGGTATAGAAGAAGGAGGTCATCAGCATTTGTTTCACTCTTGGGTCTTAAAGTAATTTCAATTGTTTTTCTGTATTTGAGTTATGCATTTTGACTTTCAGATAAGAAATGCATTTTGTTTTGAAAGCTTTCCTGATCTCAGTCTAAGTGGAAAAAAGACAGATGTAACATTGTAATTTCTGTACATACTAATTTTTGTTTTGGTTGTGGTAATCCTTAGTTTAAGTAAGCATTTCAATTTGTGATTTTCCTTATATAGCAAATTCAAATTAGTTTCTATCCAGCTCGGGTACTTCTTCTTTAGTTATGGAAAGTGCTCCATTACCTAATATTATTAGTATTCAATTTGTTGTATGTATTGCCCTTCTATTGAAATTGTTAAAATATTTTGAAAGAATAATTTTCATATCATAAGGACTTTAGTTATATTGAATGTTTAATGCTAAATAGGACAAATGTAGAGAGTTATTTGGAATGAGCTGAAATAAATAGATATCTTCTACCTGCAGATCATTTAAAAGGAGCACTAAGTTTTAATAGTTTGATGTTTCTGGATGCCATAGTCTATAAAGATACAATAGTATGAAGGTCTATGTATTTATGTAGTTGGTATGAAGAAGGTTTTTGAGACGGTATTGCGTGAAGTGAAATATGATATTAATAATGAAATAGAAGGATTTTTATTTCAAATCTTTTTTATTGGGTTATACACATTTACAATCAGATACACTGCGCCAGACACACGGTATGGAGTAAACAGAGAAATCCGGCCAACACCACAGCACAATAGCTACGAAATCATAGAAAAAACAAATACAACAAGTAATACAGCCCCAAGAAACCCCCCGTAAGCTAATATAGTCTATTGATAAACAATTGAAGGACGGATCCTTCCGGAGAATACAGGAACAGTATCTAAAGGGGAGTACAAGAGATGTAGAGTCTACCCCACTCTCCCACCTCAACCCTCAGAGATCCCCAAGCGTGGACTCTCCGCGGCCCAGCATAGCAGTACTGACAATAGTATAGCTAACCATTCAATAAGTAATATACAGTACAACATCCACAAATGAGCAATTACCCATACCCAATAAAGCCCACTCCCCACCACCCCCCAAAATAACCCCCCCCGTACCCCTCCCAAAACCCTCACTCTCTCTCGTCCCCCAGCCCCTCCAAACAATCAAGCTCAAACACACAATCACTCAGTCAGAAACTCCGAAGCTCCCCCTCACATCCTCTATAGAAGGCTCCAGCAGAGCACTCCCCGGTACGCCTTGCCAGATTTTCTCACACTCTGTATATTTCTTGCCTCCCAAAATCTGGGCTGTGCGTAATTCGTGGCCCTTTAGGACAATCAGACCCCGGGACCATTCCTCAATCCGAGGGGGCTTATCTTCTACCCAATGCCTAAGAATACAATGTTTCGCTATAAGAAAGCCACGGTCATATAATTTATTAGCCTGCGGGTCAATAGTATCAACCCATACTCGCTCCACCCCGGTAGCCGCGCCCCCCATCCTACTACTGATGGAGGCACGGTCACCAGTGCAGGGCACGCCAAGCAAACACCACTCCGGAGTCAATTCCCCAGGACCGGGCCTCCAGGTCCATAGCAAATCTCGCACGCCCCGCCAAAAATATTGTATATGTGTGCATTCCCAGAAGCGATGCAGCAGCATCCCCCGTGCAAACCCACAGAGCTGACACACATCCGTCGAGAGTAGCCCCATCCGAGCCGCCCAAACATTGGGCACATATGCTCGCCATAGCAGCTTATATTGAATTTCTTGGAATCTAATAGATTCAGAGATGCCTCGGACCTTCTTAAAGGCCTCCTGTAAATCAACGAGAGTAACCTGTACGCTCCCCTCCTGACTCCATTTGTGGACCAACGACTCTAGCGGGCCCAGGTCCCCCCCAGGATGCCACTCTTCTCGGATAGTACTTAAAGAGAAAGTCTGGTCAGACTCTGATATAAAGTCCCACACCCTCAGATTACCCTTCCATAAGCCATGTTTCTGCTGTAACATTTGGATATAGTGCCGCGCCTGTAAATAAAAATAAAACGAAGTAGGCGCGAGCTGATATCGTCTTACCAATGTCTGGAATGCATCCATCCCCCCACAGGACTGCATACGCAGTTGTCCAATATACTCCAGACTAGATGCTACCCAACTCACCGGCATACCTCCTTGCCGCCCTGGTGCAAAATCCGGGTTGTCTGTCAGCGGAAGACTGTAGGGCTGGTACCCCTGCAATTCTACATGCAAATCTCTGGCCTGCTCAGCAACTCAGGCCTGAACCAAACTGCACCAAACAAGATGGATTCTACACTTCACTTTTGCTGTGTTCAGCTATAAGCCTGTCCTTCATGCAACTGCTTGCACAGCGTTTCTAAGTGTGCATGCATACAGAGGCTATTGTCCGTGGCTGGCCTTGGACACTTGTACATGCCCAGAAGTTACATACTGTTGCTTCTGCCTGACTTTTACCATGGCTCCTTTGTTTGCAAGACGCTGCGCATCATCTACCTTCTGATTCGCTGAGAACACCTCAGACTGCCTGCTGCCAACCAATCATCGGACCTATGACGGAGGATTCACACACAGAATTCTGCATTCTGCGCTGAAAAAGTGCTGAGTTCTAAGTAGCGGTGAGAGAAGGAGTTGGGGGTTTTTTCTCCCCACCTGGACATAGACTTCTGCACCGGTCCTGCTGCTGTGCACTGCGTACCTGATTCCTGAGCCTTTCGCCAGACGTGTGGGCTAGGCCGTCCTTCACAGGTCTGAGATAAGACTTTCACTGATCCCTCCGGTTCGGACTTACTGCGGCTCGCCTCTGAAGGGGCTGGAGCCGGCATTAGCTAACAGCTGCATCCTTGGACGAAGCTGTCTCTGCCGACGGAGCTAAGGTACCGGCTTATCTCTCCTCTCCTGGAAGGGCAAAGGGGTTAGCAATATATTTCTTACTCTTCCTAAGTGCAGAGCGAATCAGTGACGCCTGGTTTACTAGTCTGTAATTATTACGTTGTCCAAGTGTATATCTGTACAATAACAAATTGTTACTTTATGTTTCTAATTAGCCATATATATGTGTGTGTATATTTTTCTATTTGGTTGCCTATAATAAAGTCTAATATATATCTGCAGAACAGAATTCTTTCGTGGCTCATTACCAGAATAACTTCCGAACCTTGGGCTGTATATTAGTAGCTATCTCCCCTAGACAACAACAGAGAGTCTAACTTATTTTTGTGCTACGAATATACCCGACATATGGGGTCTCTTCCAAGGGATGAGTATTTCTGAATGTGCCTCTCAGAATTTGTGTAATCTTTCTGTTTATGCTACGGTTTTTGAAGCCAGAGAGCATTGTCTGTGAGACAGACGACAGAACCCAGATTACAGGCTCTCTGCCTTAGAGACTTCTCTAGCAGTGACCTGTGTTTGTTTTTACAGATTTACGATGGTTCACACAGAAGGCTGGCTGGATCAGGTTTCCGCTCTCGGGCAGCGGAATGCTTTGGATCAAACAGAAGTGCACCTTCTGACTGGTTGTAGCTCTGAACTGGCCGCCCAGACCAGGAGACTAACAGATTTCGCCGCTCTTTATGAGCGACGTGAGAATGCGTTGACGGCTCAGTTAAATGAGATAGAGACTGCTCTGATTGCAGCACGTCAGCGCATGGTTAATCTCGAAAGAAAGCTATCTGTTGCATGTCAAGATTGTGGGCAGGAAATACAGAGAGTTAACCTCGAAATCCAGCAAGCTGACTGTTTTGAATTAGCGTGCATGTCCACTTCTCAAAGTAATGAGACAGAGTACAGGGAGAATTTCAGCCCTCTCGGCTTCTCGAAGTACCAGAGGGTAGATGACGACAGGTTGACACTGGAAACCCTGCCCAGTGTAGAACGGCAGCTTTTCCAGAACAGAGTCAGTTCTCTCCCATCAGCGCATGAGCACAGGAGAGAAACTGGGCGGAGTGAAACACCCTACTCTCGACCCCTCCCCATACAGGGAGCGGTGGAGGGGGGGGGTGAGAAGTCTCCCTGGTGATGGCACACTGTACCAGCAGCGACCACCAGAGGGAGCTGAAGGGATGAAAAATTCCTTATGCTCCCGTGTCCTGCAAGGGAAACACACAAATGAAGATGCATCTGTCGCACAATTACAAATTATCAAGACCTTGCGGAGCATGGTCACTCCTTTTGAGAAAACTGGTCATGCCACCATAAATGAACATTTAGCTGCTGTCAAAGATGCCTTTCGGGCACTGAACATTACCAGGGGGGAGGACATGGTTTTGTATCTTCCATGGTCTTTTGATGTGCCTTGCCAGCAATTTATTCGGGCCATGGCAGATGATGAAAAGAAGGACATTGTCATTTTTGAACAGGCACTAAAGAAACATTATGGGCCATACCCTGATGATATTGCTGCAAAGCAGGCAGCATTTAGTATGACTCATAGGGAAAATGAAACTCCCCGAGAGTTTGCTTACAGACTTAGGCAGACTTTCTTCCAGAGTGACCCTTCCTGGGAAACAATAGAACACCATCAGGAGTTTCGTAATCTTTTCTGTCAGTTGCTCCTTCCATCTATCAAGCCTTATATGTCTGACAAGCGTCACGAGCCCCTGTCACGTGTGATAGAACATGCTGAGTGGATTTGGGAAGCTGTTCCCAACATGAGAGCAACCAATACTGGCAGCACAGTACGGGCTCCCAGCAAGGCCAGAGAGCCAAAACAGTGTGTTAGTGCTGTAAAATCCACTCTTTCGTTAGAAAATAACGCTTCTCCTTCTGTTCCACAGAATCCTCCCAGGCCACCCCAGAATAACCAGTCATCTGGGTCTAAGCAGCGCTCTGGGAATCAGCGTTTCACTCCACAGAACCGGAACTGGAAGAGAAAGCCCGGTTTTGACAAATACCTGGAACTGGAGAAGAGAATAAGCGAGCTGACAGATATGATGAAGGCTAGCATTGCATTCAGCTCCTCACAGGAGGCTCCTGCTAGTAGCGCACCTCCTAAGCCCCGAGCAAAACCTCAAAAGCCGGAGGAGGAACTGGTTGACTCCTCTTCCCCTTCTAAGGCGACTGAATGACTAACCGACTTTGTTTCTGTCCCACAGGTCACTATTGCACAGGTGCAGCCAGTTCAGATAGATGCCACCCCATGGACACAGAGTGACAGTTCTGCCATGGACAGCGAGGGTCCAGCCTTTGACACCATCAGGAAGCACAAGTACTTTCTGGGTAAACTCAAGCCAAAAGGACAGAGGTACACTGTTCCTGTTACAATTCAGCAGGCTTTTCTCTGTGAGGGCCTGATAGATTCAGCCTCTGAGGCTACCCTGATTACCTCGAGTCTCTTTGATAGACTCACTGCTTCCTTGGGGAGTCAGAGGACCCTACACGTCACACCCAGTGATTTGTCACTCGCAGCTTATGGGAATCAGCCCATAGAGTCTATGGGGCAGGTCTGGCTTAACCTCCAAATTGGAAAATTACAGGTGAAACATCCTGTAATCATTACTAAGTGCCCTGGGGAAGAATTCTTGATTGGCAATGAGCTCCTGAAACGGTTACGCCCCATTCTGGACTACGTCCAGGAAGTGATCTGGACACAGGTCACACATCCCATACCTTATGCTAGGGTAAAACATGACAGCAGAGTCAGTGGTCCTTGTTCGGTGGAACGCACAAACAAGTCCATCAGGATTAATTTCCAGAGGTCAGCTGATCCCCAAATCCTTCAGCTCCAGTATGAAAGGGCTGGAGATGAGGATCAGGGCATCAGCGACGTGGTTGCAATTGCAGTCGGTTCAGTGGCTAACATTGTCCTTGATACTGACTGCCTGCAGATATTCCTGAAGGAACCTGTGGAAGGTTGTGAGGTGCAAACCCCTCCTCCATCCCATCCCTGCCTAGATCACCCTAGGAGACTGACGGACATATTCTCAGCTGAGAAAGGTCCCTTTATATATGTGCAGGTGGGCGGGTCCCAAAAGGAAAGGGCCTACCTATTACCCCACTGTGACCACTCCCTCATCAGTGAGACTCTTTTCTATCGGCTCAAACAACAGATTACCCTTGATTGGGTAATGGGAGCGAAGACTTCGTTCCAAGTGCCTGGGGAAGGGCTCAAGACATTAATGGGCTACTGCAATCTCCCCTTACAAGTTGGGGTCAAAGGTTTTCGGCACACCTTCTCCATCATCAGAGGACTTGAGGTGCCCCTCTCCTTAGGCTCAGATTGCCTTGTTCGACTGGGAACTTATGTGGATTTTGTGAACAACATCCTCTGGAGTAGGATGGAAGGAGATCCGGTGGATTTCTCTGGTGCCCGCCCATCCCTACGGGCTGGTCAGACTATTCCTCAAGTCTGTGAAGTGGTCTGTGCAGAAGACACCCACATACCTGGGAGGGTACAGGATTGTCCCCTGCCGATACAGGTGACCCGAGGACAAGTGGTCTCAGACAACTTGGTCTTCTTCAGTCCAAATTCCCGTTTTGAGGAGCTAGGCCTAGCCATGGGTCCCATACCCTGCATGGAGGCCACAGCTCCCTCCTTACACTTATTGCTCACCAATCCAAATCCAGATCGCATTCACCTTGTGAAAGGCGAACCCCTGGGATTCCTAGTGGGAGAATCGTTCCCAAGTGTGGAATTGAGTCTCCAGATTATTGGGGAAGCCCCTGTTTCCTGGAACATCTGTGATGGGGGGGGGACCCCTGCGTGTGTTCGATCCTCACCCCGAGGCCTCCTCACCTTACAGTTTGTCTGGCCACATAGTGCTGTGACCTCTCAGGTGGACCTCGAGTCTGACCATCTGATTTTGTCAAGTAAACTCAATGAGGCTGTTAGTTCCCTCACCCACCAGGGGGGGAGCCTCATGCTGTCCAAGCCATCCAGGTCTCCTCTCTCCAAGATGAGATTGAGGAGAAGGTTGAAATACCTTCAAACAAACCTGTTCTGGGATTTGATGAAATGGTTGCGGAAAAACTTGCTGTAGCAGACGCCTGCACTGATGAGTCAGAAAAGGCACAATTAAAAGAACTGCTGTACCGTCACCAGGACCTGTTTGCCACTGACACTTATGACTGTGGTCTCACCGACCTACATGTCACCCGTATTCCTACGGATCCAAACAGTAAACCTGTCTTTGTGAGACAGTATAAAATCCCATTGGCCTCCTATGAATCCGTTCAGGAAATCATTAATTCCCTGGAACAAAAGGGAATTATACGTCAATGCAACAGTACTTACAATGCCCCACTGTGGCCTGTCATCAAGAAGGACTCTAGCTGGCGCTTAGCTTTGGACTATCGCCAGCTTAATAAAAAGGTACCTCTATCCAGATGGCCTATGGCACATCTGGAACAGAACTTAGCCACCATCAAGGGTGCAAGGTACTTTACAAGCCTGGATCTGGCCTCAGGATTTTGGACTATACCTGTCCATCCAGAAGATCAGCATAAGCTGGCTTTTACCTTCGGTAGGCGACAATATACTTGGAATCGGACACCGTTTGGTTATTTGAATGCCCCAGCAGACTTCAATATTTTCCTGCATAAGGCTTTGCCTGATGCTGAGACTAGAGGCACCCTCGTCTATGTCGACGACATTCTGGTGAAGAGCACCAGTTTCACTGACCATTTGCAAGAAATAGAGCATGTTTTCCAGCAACTGAAAGCTGCGGGAGCAAAGCTGTCCTTGTCAAAGGGCCAATGGTGCCGGAAATCTCTCAATTATTTGGGTTACGAAGTTTCTGCTGAGGGACTGCGACCTCAAAGGAAGAGAATTGCGGCCTTGCAACAACTCAAACATCCGACCAACGTGAGTGAGCTGCGCTCATTCTTGGGCATTTGCAATTATTCACGCCAATTCGTGGATCAATATGCGGAAATTTCCCAACCCCTGGTCAAACTCCTCAAAAGAGATGAACCTTGGGTATGGAATCCCAACCAAGAGGCAGCTCTAGAAGAGTTAAAGGCAGCTTTGAGTCGAGCTCCCTGTCTTGCCTATCCAGAGAGTGGCAAAGAATTCTTCGTGGAACTAGGTTTCACTGATCACTCTATGAGTGCCGTTCTGTACCAGATGCATGACACAGATAGGAAAGTTATTGCCTATGCCAGCAAAGCTTTAACGGAAGTGGAGAAGAAATACTCTGACTGTGAGAAATCCTTGTTGGCCACAGTCTGGGCCCTCCAATATTTCCGCAGTTATATCCAAGGTGAGAGGTTGGTTGTTGAGACTCATCACCAACCCATCAAGTTCCTAGGCAGTGATCGGATTAAATCGGGACAAGTGTCAAACAGTCGCATTGTCTCCTGGACCTTAGCACTTCAGGGCTGGCCCCTGGAGGTCAGGTATGCTCAAAACCGCAAGGATGCCGCCGCACAGGGCCTGGCTGAATTGCACGATTGCACTGCCAGAGAACCTCTAGTGGGTAATTTAGACACCGATATGGAGTCATGTACGCCTGAGCCTTCTCGTCATCGTCCTTATGATGAGAACCTCTGTAAAGGCTACCCCAAGGTGTATGTGGACGGTTGTGCTTACCGTCGAGAGCCTGACCATGAACTGGTAGCAGGTATAGGTGTGGTTTGGAACCAGAACCACCCTTGTGAACCCTTCAAGTACCGTCTAGGTACCAAAACTAATCAGTATGCAGAGCTAGCTGCAGCCCTGGCAGCTCTCCAGTCTGCTGCTCAGGGAGGGGTTCACACCCTAACCATCTGTACTGATTCAGACTACGTCCGACAGAATTTTGTTTCCCACTTACCCGTTTGGAAATCTAACAATATGCTGAATTCCAAAGGGAAACCTGTCAAACATGCCGGATTGATTCTGGCCTTGGACAAGGTAGCTCATGAAAATGACATGACCATCTACTGGAAGAAAGTGAAAGGTCACTCCCGTGTTGATAATCCTGACAAGATTGGAAATGATCTAGCTGATCAGCTTGCCAAGGAGGGTGCTGTCTCTGGAGACCTCTGGCAGTTGGAGGCTCCCGAGACCAATGGGCTTCAACTGGTGACGGCGGTTACCCGGCGACAAGCTCAATTATCCACCATGCCCCCTGTGGTTCAATGGTGTGGCGAGAGCACAGATCTCGACCTCGTGCAAGCCCAGAAACAAGATCCTACTCTTGGACATTTCTACCTTTTTCTGCAGAACCCCCAGGAACACCCATTAACTCTGGAGGATTGTCAGGACGATGAGGAACTGAGGATCCTCTACATCTCCAAGGACATGTTCCAACTCCAGAAAGATCTGTTGATACTGTAACACCGAAAATCCACCCTATAGCTTTAAGACACAAAAAGCTGAAGAGTTCGGCACAGACTCTGACAGAAAGGGAGAGAAAAAGCTTCCTAGTTGCTATAGGCAACCAGAGCAGGCTGAGGCACGAGACCTGAAGGCACGCCCAGCCAACAGACACTCCCCAAACACTGAGGGAAACACTCTGCACATGTGCAGGAAAACGCCCCTAACTCTGCATAAGAAAGCAGGCAGGCAAGCAGAGTTAGTTGAGGAACGGGCCAATGTTCAGGAACGGGCCACTGTTCAGGAGCAGGCCAGCGAGGAGGATCCTTATTATCCTCGAGTCCAGGAGAGAGAGAATCCAGGAAGAGAGGCTGAATGTGATTCCTGTATGATTTCTGACGAAGGTTTTGAGGACACAGAAGCAGAAAGCATTTGTGAAACCTGGCAGGTTAGAGAAAACCTGAAACCCTTCAACAAAAGGTCAGAGTACTTTCAGCCTAACCCTGTTTATTGTGAGGCCTGGAATAAGAAGCCAAGCAGGGCTGGGAGACAGAGCAGGAAGCCATTCTCCAGCCGTGAGCTTAATCACAGAAAGCCCTTTGCAGTGACGCAGGAGGGATCTCCCAGAGACAGCAGTCAACGGGGAGAGTGCAGAACAGCTGGTAGGAAACTATTTGCTAATGAAAGCCAGAAGCTTTTAAGATATTCACATCCTTATGAAAGAGATAGTGAACTGCTTCAGGATATATGTATGAATGAGGAACCTGAATGTTTGTATGTAAAGCCTGGCAGAAAACTGACAAGAGCAAAGCCCAATAGAAAGATTGCAAAGCAGTTTTATCAAGGCTCAGATAATTATCTACCTTACCGGGAGGAGAGTATTGAAGAGAGACCAGTCACTGGCTGGAGGAAGTTACAAACTCTCTGCCATAAGGAAGACGAGGCAGTTGAGGAGCCTATGTGTATTGACCAAAATGAATGTTTGTCTTATGATGAAAAGATGGACTGTTCTTTATTGATTACTGAAGAGACCTCTCTACGCTGAAAGCAGATAAGCCTGCTAGAGAGAACAAGTCTGCCCAGAGGAAGCTGCCCAGGTGTTTACCTGAATTATATATTTTGCTTTGTCATTTGATTTGTTAAGCAAGAAGCTGTACTTTTCTTTAACCATTTGTTTATGCCAGAAGCATGGCTATCTTTTGAGTTTGGAAGTTGTATCATTTTTGGAAATCCAGCAAAACCCCGGGAGGGGAATAAATCCTTGTTTAAACCTGACCCTCAAGTCGCAACTACACTTTCTTTCAATAGAAAGGTCAGGGCCAGTAGTGCACTAAGCTAACCAACACTAGTTTAGCCTCTGCTGGTGACATATAAAATGGCGTAGCACGTTGGATTTTTTAAAAAAAAAAAAAAAAAGCAATACTACTACCCAAAGTTTTTCAAAAGAGAAACAGATTGGCTGAAGGAGAAGAAAAAAAACCCACAGCAGCAAAAGAAATCCTGAGAGGAAGAAAATCCTGATACTGAGAGGACATCCACAAGCTGACCGGACGGAGGTGCAGAGAACCTTTCTCAAAATAAGATCCTTCACCGTGTTAAGGTACAAGTGGCTGGGCACGGGTGGTAAGGATTGTGGAGAAAGGGGGAGAGAGATACCTGGATAAAAGCAGATAGGGAGGAAGAACTATATTGTGTGCCGCACTTGGTGGGCCCTCTGTTTTTTTCTCGCCTATACAGGTATACCGCAAGCGCCAAGATGGATCCAAAAGAAATGATGCAATGGATGGAAGAGCAGTGGAAGGCACAAAGTGAGCTGGCACGACAGGCCCAGGACAGGACTATGGCAGCACTGGCTGCGCAACAAAAGCCCCTGTTGGACTTGGTGACCATGCTACTGCAGCGGACATCCACTACTACGGCTGCGGAGGAAAGTGTACCGGTACCAGCGGCGGTAGGAGTACAACACTATGGTGCATTGGCACTAGGACCTTTACAAAAAAGTGATAACTTTGATGATTATTCGGACGCATTCGAGCGAATCGCTCAGGCGGCTAAGTGGCCCCTAGACCAATGGGCAGTCAGATTCGCCATGTCGTTAACTGGAGAGGCATTGGCGGCCTATAAGGCGATGCCCGCTGGCCTAGTGTCCAGTTACCCAGATGTAAAATTGGCAGTTCAAGATAGGCTAGGTTTAACACCTACACATTATCGCCGACTTTTTAGGGAGGCAAGGCTTTTGCCCCAGGAGACACCTAAAGCTTTAATGCAAAGATTGAAAGGTTTAGCAGCAAAGTGGTTGGCTCCAGAAAGGGCCACGATAGAAACCTTAATGGATGCGGTGCTGCTAGAGCAGTACTTTGAAGCTGTACCCGCCGAAGTAAAAGCTTTCCTGCTGTTACAAAAATGTCAGTCCACTAGAGAAGCAGCGGAAATGACCGAATGCTATTTTGAAGCTGCATTGGCCAGGGCTTCTAGAGATAGTATGATGCGGGTAACAGGCATGGAAAGGATGCCTGGTATAAGGAAAGCTTATGCTTCTACGGTCCCAAAAGAAAATGTAAAAAGCTATAATAATGTGATCAGATGTTTTCACTGTGGGAAAAAATGGTCATGTGCGTAGGGACTGCAAAGAACGTGTTGCCCTAATTGTAGCGGGAGAGAAAGACCCTGGGGGAGGATTTCTTATAGACGTCCGAGTAGAGGGTGTAAAGGCAGTCGCACTCCTTGATACAGGAGCCGACCAAAGTATGGTCTCCTCCAAGATGTGGCAGGCCATGTTGACTAATAATCCTTTGGTACTATGCCAAATACCCCCTTCTGTGCGTATGAAAGGTATGGATGGAATCCCCTCTTATTATTCCTTGTATGAGGTGGTGGTAGAAGGACTAGGTAGAAAAGAAAAGATACCTGTAGTGGTGATCCCGAACCTTCCCAGGGAAGTGGTGCTAGGCAGGGATTGGCCCTCCTTTCAAAAAGCTCTTAAGGAAAAGTTAGATGAAAGGGTAGGTCTAGTTTCTACTAGGTCCCAACGTAAGCACTCAGAGGCAGGGACAGGTCCCATAGCGGAGCCAGATGAAGAGCCCCAAGATAAGGACGTAATTCCAGAGCCAGAGCCCGACCAAGATGAGGAACCCCAGAATATACTCCCCTCTAATGAAGAGTTAATTGACCTTCCCAAAAAGGTTAGGAAGGATAGGGCAAGACGAAGGCAGGAGAGAAGACAAAGGTCGCAGGGAAGAACCGACCTGGAGGCCGGGGAGGGTTTACCTTGGGTGCCAGCAGAGCTGGTAAGGAAATTCCCTTCCTTCCCCAAAGAACAGCAGGGGGATCCCGCATTGAAAATGGCATTCGAATATGCTCGGGAGGCCAGGACAATTTTGCCCAGGTTCTTTTTAGAAAGCGAACTACTATACAGGGAGAGCGCGGATCCCAGGACGGGGACGGTGCGCAAGCAATTGGTGGTACCAACTACTTTTAAATCAGTAGTGTTAAGATTGGCGCACGACCACCCTGTCGGCAGCCATAAAGGTGTCCAAGGGACATTGGACCAGGTGCTGGCTCGCTTTTACTGGCCGGAGGTGTTTAAGGAAACAACCCGGTATTGCGAGTCCTGTCCAGCATGCCAACGAGTTGCAGCTGCCAGGCCAAAGCCAGTACCAATGGTTACACCACCCACCATTGCAACCCCAGTGAGGAAGTTAGCCATGGATATTGTGGGCCCATTAATACGAACCCCAAGGGGCTTCCAATATATCCTGGTGATCATGGATCACGCGACCAGGTTTCCGTGGGCAATACCCCTGCGAAATATTTCAGCACGGACAATCTCAATAGAGCTCATAAAGCTATTTTGTGAAATTGGCTTTCCTCAGGAGATCCTAACGGATCAAGGAACCAATTTCACCTCAAGACATTTAGCCATGCTTTGGGACGCCTTCGGGATAAAACATATCCGCACTTCGGCGTACCACCCCCAGTCCAACGGGTTGGTGGAACGCATGAACCAGTCCCTAAAGAAAATGTTAAGGCGGAGCTTAGGAGGTAATATGGTAGAATGGGACAATGTCCTCCCATTCGTCCTGTACACCTGTAGGGAACGCGTGCAGACATCGTTGGGTGCATCACCCTACGAACTCCTATTTGGTAGAACCCCGAGAGGTATTTTAGATATCCTTCGGGAGCAGTGGGTTGCACCGGAGGAGACAGAAATAGGGGTACCACAATTTTTAAAAGACCTCAGGAACCGTCTAGAACGGACTTCCCGAGTGTCTATGGACAATCTGCAGGCCAGCCAACGCCGGCAGAAGAAATACTATGACCGGGGAACTAGAGCCAGGAAGTTATCCATAGGGGATAGAGTGGTAATCCAGGTAGCGAACGCTGGTCCAAAGTTCGAGGCCAGATGGAAAGGCCCGGCCAAAATAATTGATCAGGTAGGTCCTGTGTCCTACAGGGTAGAGCATGAAAATGGGCGCCACCAGACATACCACTTAAACCTGCTGAAGCCTTGGAGGGAGAGGTCAGCAGATGTAAGACTAGTGCAGGTAGTGAGCGAAAGGTTCCGCTCGGATAGAATTACGCGCTGTCCGACGGGGACGTCAGCAGCTCATAATGTCTTAAGAAGGGGGATGTGTAACACCGAAAATCCACCCTATAGCTTTAAGACACAAAAAGCTGAAGAGTTCGGCACAGACTCTGACAGAAAGGGAGAGAAAAAGCTTCCTAGTTGCTATAGGCAACCAGAGCAGGCTGAGGCACGAGACCTGAAGGCACGCCCAGCCAACAGACACTCCCCAAACACTGAGGGAAACACTCTGCACATGTGCAGGAAAACGCCCCTAACTCTGCATAAGAAAGCAGGCAGGCAAGCAGAGTTAGTTGAGGAACGGGCCAATGTTCAGGAACGGGCCACTGTTCAGGAGCAGGCCAGCGAGGAGGATCCTTATTATCCTCGAGTCCAGGAGAGAGAGAATCCAGGAAGAGAGGCTGAATGTGATTCCTGTATGATTTCTGACGAAGGTTTTGAGGACACAGAAGCAGAAAGCATTTGTGAAACCTGGCAGGTTAGAGAAAACCTGAAACCCTTCAACAAAAGGTCAGAGTACTTTCAGCCTAACCCTGTTTATTGTGAGGCCTGGAATAAGAAGCCAAGCAGGGCTGGGAGACAGAGCAGGAAGCCATTCTCCAGCCGTGAGCTTAATCACAGAAAGCCCTTTGCAGTGACGCAGGAGGGATCTCCCAGAGACAGCAGTCAACGGGGAGAGTGCAGAACAGCTGGTAGGAAACTATTTGCTAATGAAAGCCAGAAGCTTTTAAGATATTCACATCCTTATGAAAGAGATAGTGAACTGCTTCAGGATATATGTATGAATGAGGAACCTGAATGTTTGTATGTAAAGCCTGGCAGAAAACTGACAAGAGCAAAGCCCAATAGAAAGATTGCAAAGCAGTTTTATCAAGGCTCAGATAATTATCTACCTTACCGGGAGGAGAGTATTGAAGAGAGACCAGTCACTGGCTGGAGGAAGTTACAAACTCTCTGCCATAAGGAAGACGAGGCAGTTGAGGAGCCTATGTGTATTGACCAAAATGAATGTTTGTCTTATGATGAAAAGATGGACTGTTCTTTATTGATTACTGAAGAGACCTCTCTACGCTGAAAGCAGATAAGCCTGCTAGAGAGAACAAGTCTGCCCAGAGGAAGCTGCCCAGGTGTTTACCTGAATTATATATTTTGCTTTGTCATTTGATTTGTTAAGCAAGAAGCTGTACTTTTCTTTAACCATTTGTTTATGCCAGAAGCATGGCTATCTTTTGAGTTTGGAAGTTGTATCATTTTTGGAAATCCAGCAAAACCCCGGGAGGGGAATAAATCCTTGTTTAAACCTGACCCTCAAGTCGCAACTACACTTTCTTTCAATAGAAAGGTCAGGGCCAGTAGTGCACTAAGCTAACCAACACTAGTTTAGCCTCTGCTGGTGACAATACGGACAAGTAAGCATGGTATTGTGCAATGGGTGGTACCTCGGGCCTTCCGTGGAGTTATGTTACAGCACGCTCATGATGAGCCTTGTGCCGGTCATAGAGGTGACCGAATAACCTATGAAACGTTGAAACAAGTGGCCTACTGGCCCCATATGTACCAAGATGTTCAATTGTACACCAAAGGTTGTCTGACCTGTTGCAGATTTCAACCTGCAGCTCCTTCTCATAGAGCACCTTTGAGAAACAGAGGTCTGACCATGCCTTGGTCTGATCTCCAGATTGATTGGATCGGCCCCGTGCCCCGATCCTCTCGAGGCAACAAATATATGTTGACAGTTACCTGCTTATTTACTAAGTGGGTCGAGTGCATCCCAGCACCCAACTGTACCGCCGAGACCACGGCCACCTTGTTGTTAAACCATGTTTTCAGCAGGTGGGGCCTCCCCATGCGAGTGGAATCCGACCAGGGTTCCCACTTCACGGGACAAGTCATTAAGCATCTGTGGAAGGTACTAGGTGTGAAGGCCAAAGTCCACATTGCTTATCGTCCGCAATCCTCTGGACAAGTGGAGAGAGCAAACAAAACTATCATCGGTATCTTGAAAAAGTATGTTTCTTCCTCTGGGAAGGACTGGGACATCAAACTGCCCTTGGTCCTGATGGCTATCAGAGCCACGCGTCATCGTGCTACTGGTGTGTCCCCTTTTGAGATGATGACAGGTAGGGACATGGTTTTACCCCTTCATCTTCTTTACAGGACTAATGATGTGAATCTCGCTGCTGCTACAACTGCTCATGAATATGTTGCCCATTTAAGGCAACACTTGCAAAGTGCCTTTGCCTTTGCCCAAAAGAATTTGGACACTGCTGCTAGGGGGAGGAAGGCCTACTATGATTTGAGAACTACCTCTAAAGAATACCAGATTGGCGATAAGGTATTCTACTACAATTTTGGTAAGAATAAGGTTAAAGACTGTAAATTTCTACCTAGCTGGAACGGTCCATTTCCTATTGTGGATAAAGCCTCCCCTGTTGCTTATCAAATTCGAATGAAGTCCAGTACTGAGAGGGAAGGCTCCCTTAAATGGGTCCACATTAATCAGCTTAGACCGTGTCATCCCAGTAAGTTCCTTCCTGAAGAACCTCTTGCTGAAGTGAGTGATGCTAACCTTGAGGCGGGATAGCCTGTTTGTTTTCTTTTACAGATGGAGTCCCGGACTTTGAAGGTCCTGTTCCTGATTTTGCTGTTAGCGGGATCCGAGGTTGCCAGATTGATTGAACCTGGCCCTCTTTCTGGTGTCGTGCTACAGGATGCGCCTGGTTTCCTGATTACACAGTCCCAGACTGTCACACAGAAAGTTTTTGTGTCCCTAGATCCCCGACATGTTTTACAGAAACATTTTGAATCGTCTGTTGTACGCACCACTAATATGCAACAGTACCTAATCTTGGCATGTGCCAACGCTCTAAAGACATTCATTGGTTATGTCCTGGTAAACCTTTCCTGAAGGACACTTCTACAGCTCTTTGTGGGTTGTCTGCTGAAAATGTGAAAGAACAATGTAAAGTTACCATGACCAAGTTCGATGACTTTTCAGAGACGAAAGTTGCTGTTGTCAACAATGTTTGGCTGGTTAGCACCCCTTTGAGTGAACTCCTGGTCACCATGAATAAACATGACATTCATAATAGAGTTCCTCTACCCTGCAATGTTTGCTTGATTGATGTTCCCAAGAACTCCATTGTTAATGTTGGTGGAGTTTCCTTGTTTTATCTTGATGCTGACCCTGTTTCGACGGAGCTCCAGATTTTGGATGTGTTTCGCGGTCATGAGATTGACTTCACTGCAGCCTTGAACTATCTTTTGGACTATAAGGACTCTCACACAGTTGAACTGTCCATTGACCAGGACGCCCTTGCCATTGCTGATTATAACTTTGATTCACGAGATGTGGACATTTTGCAAACTGATTTTATGTCACATGTCATTGTTCCTGGTCTTTTCTTTCTGTTGGTGCTCCAGTTTCTTATCTCTTTGTATCAACAGAGGCAGATTCGTGCTCTTCGTCGCTCTATGCATCCTGCACCTCTGCTGCCTGCCATGCGTCTGCAGGATTTGCTGGAACGTCACACTTTTGAATAAGTGTCGCCATTTTCTTTGGAAGTTATCCATTACTCTTAATTGAGTTGTTTTTTTCATAGATAGCATGTGTTCATTTTACTAACACATTGCTTCTCATTACTTTTGAGTGTTCACCTTAGTGTTACACTAACACATTATATTGCATTACTGATATGCATTTTTGGTTTGGATACTATCTATATACTCTTGAGTTTGAAGTTACCATGCATTATTTTGTTTAAATTGACTTGACTGTATCTATGTCCTTTTATTTTGACTTCTTTTATTGCTTGAGTGTATTCACTGTATTATTCCTCATGCAGTATTGTTTTCATGCATTTTGTGCTTGAAGTATTATCCACTTGTCATGCATTAGTCAATCATTTGTCATTTGGTTCTGACCTGCACGGTAGTACTGCTAGTTAGGCTTTGTACGATGGAGTGTACTCCCTTGTAGCATCCTCCATCTTACAAGGGGGGGGGGGGGAGATGTAGGGCTGGTACCCCTGCAATTCTACATGCAAATCTCTGGCCTGCTCAGCAACTCAGGCCTGAACCAAACTGAACCAAACTGCACCAAACAAGATGGATTCTACACTTCACTTTTGCTGTGTTCAGCTATAAGCCTGTCCTTCATGCAACTGCTTGCACAGCGTTTCTAAGTGTGCATGCATACAGAGGCTATTGTCCGTGGCTGGCCTTGGACACTTGTACATGCCCAGAAGTTACATACTGTTGCTTCTGCCTGACTTTTACCATGGCTCCTTTGTTTGCAAGACGCTGCGCATCATCTACCTTCTGATTCGCTGAGAACACCTCAGACTGCCTGCTGCCAACCAATCATCGGACCTATGACGGAGGATTCACACACAGAATTCTGCATTCTGCGCTGAAAAAGTGCTGAGTTCTAAGTAGCGGTGAGAGAAGGAGTTGGGGGTTTTTCTCCCCACCTGGACATAGACTTCTGCACCGGTCCTGCTGCTGTGCACTGCGTACCTGATTCCTGAGCCTTTCGCCAGACGTGTGGGCTAGGCCGTCCTTCACAGGTCTGAGATAAGACTTTCACTGATCCCTCTGGTTCGGACTTACTGCGGCTCGCCTCTGAAGGGGCTGGAGCCGGCATTAGCTAACAGCTGCATCCTTGGACGAAGCTGTCTCTGCCGACGGAGCTAAGGTACCGGCTTATCTCTCCTCTCCTGGAAGGGCAAAGGGGTTAGCAATATATTTCTTACTCTTCCTAAGTGCAGAGCGAATCAGTGACGTCTGGTTTACTAGTCTGTAATTATTACGTTGTCCAAGTGTATATCTGTACAATAACAAATTGTTACTTTATGTTTCTAATTAGCCATATATATGTGTGTGTATATTTTTCTATTTGGTTGCCTATAATAAAGTCTAATATATATCTGCAGAACAGAATTCTTTCGTGGCTCATTACCAGAATAACTTCCGAACCTTGGGCTGTATATTAGTAGCTATCTCCCCTAGACAACAACAGAGAGTCTAACTTATTTTTGTGCTACGAATATACCCGACAAGACAATCCGTGACAACCCAGGAAACTCCCTTCTTTTGGCACAAAAATCTTCAGGCTTGCCTGATCGCCCCTAAGTAGATTGACTCTCTCCACAGTTTTGGGAGACCCTTACTCTTACAATGCAACAGGTAAGCCGCGCTAGAGAGATGCGACATCCAAGTGATCAGGTGTTTCGGGAGTACGTCTTGTGTTCCCAGAATCAAATCCCTCAGGGGTCTGAGCAAGCAAAGGAAGTTATAATCCCGCACCGAAAAAAGACCCAACCCCCCCTCTGTCCGACCGCTCATCAGCACAGCCACCGGAATCCGTGACTTCCTCCCCTTCCACAGAAATCGTACAATGTGCCTCTGCAAAATCAAAGCATCGCTACGCAGCAACCATATAGGCAGATGTCGCAACAAATACATCCATCGGGGCACCTCCATCATCTGAAATAAGGCTGTCCACCCCATGAGCGAGAGTGGCAGATCCTTCCATTTCTGTAGGGTTGCCGCAGTCCTAGCAAGCATCGGTCTGATATTGACGGAGTAGAGCTTCGACACATGATCAGGAATCTGAATTCCCAAATAACGGAATTCTCCCTGCGCCCAAATCAATGGGAACTGTCCCCGCCAAAGCTGCCTCGCTCTACCACCCACATCCAAAGCCATGGATTTACTGACATTAACTCGAAGTCCCGAGAAGGTACCAAACCTCCCAATAATTCCCAGAGCCTGCTCCAAGGAGTTCTGCGGATTACAGAGACACAGCAGCATATCGTCTGCAAATGCACTAACCTTAATACCACCATTCGGCCATTCTACACCCTGAACCTCCTTCGCCCGAAGAAGCGCAAGCAGTAGAGGTTCCAGTTGCAGAACAAAGAGTAAAAGCGACAGAGGGCAGCCCTGCCGCATGCCTCTTTGCAGCACAAACGGCTGGGATCGAGTCCCACCGCTCGCTACACAAGCTAGTGGTTGTGCGTAGAGCGCCTTCACCCAATCCAAAAAGGCTCCACCAAAGCCAAATCTCTGCAATACCTCAAACATATAAGACCACGATACTTTATCGAAGGCCTTCTCTGCATCTAGGCTTACTAAAATCAAGGGTAGCTCTTGTGTCAGACATTTTTCCATGCCTAGTATTACTTTGCTAATGTTGGGGAATGCTCCTCTACCCTTCACAAACCCCGATTGATGATCTCCAACCAAGCTGGGTAGAAACTTTTGCAACCTAGCCGCTAGAACCGATGCCACCACCTTCATATCATAGTTGATTAGCGAGATGGGTCGGTAAGATGCGGGATCCTCTGGATCCCGGCCTTTTTTAGGTATGATAGTGATTGCTGCCGTCCGCATATCTCTAGGGAACAAGCCCGATTCCCGTGCTTCCTGATAGAGAGCTGCTAAAGTAGGGGCAACTTGGGTCATTAAAATCTTAAAAAATTCGGATCCATATCCATCCGGACCCGGAGCTTTATGTGGCTTCCCCTTTTTTATCACGTTCTGTATTTCCGCTATCATGATATCCGCATTGATCTCTTGCAAGTCCTCTGGTGTCAAGCGCGGTAATGGGACACCCTCCAAAAACTCCCGCTCCCGCTCCCTATCCTCCACATCAGGCGTGTAAAGCTCTTGGTAATACTGACTGAAAACTTGTACAATCTGATTAAGTTCCGAATGATACTGCCCTTGTTTATCCTTAATACGTGCCACCCCCTGGATGCCACCCCGCGGCTTCACCAAGCGTGCCAGCAACCTCCCTGTTCGCTCCCCATAGGAAAATAACTGATGTTTATAGTATTGCAGCGAGTGAATCGCCTGTTCATGCAGCACCGCATTTAAAGCTTTCTGTGCCTCTAAATACTCTGGGAGTCTACTCGGGAGCCGCAGAGAGTGCCGTTTAGCCTCCTGCAGTTTAGATGCCAGTTCCAAGAGTCGACTGTTAAGCCGCTTCCTCTCCTTAGCTACATAAGCTATGATATGTCCTCTCAACACTGCTTTCCCCGCCTCCCAAAATGTTGCCACCGTAACATCGCCCGTATCATTCAGCGCCAAATATTCATTCCATTGCTGTATCAGATATTTCCGAAAATCCTCCTTCTTCCAGAGATAGCCAGGAAAAGACCATTTGGCACCTCCAGGAGACCGCAGGCGCCACTCCAGGGCCACCTTAGCATGATCAGAAATCACCAAGGGTTCAATCTCTACCATAGCCACTTTTTCCAAACTCTCTCGTGAGATCAATATATAGTCTATCCTAGACCAGGATTGGTGCACTCTCGACAGATGTGTGTAATCCCGCTCCACCCGTGTAAGGTCCTCCATGAGTCGATCAAACCCCCCATATGACACAGATAGCCCACTCCTTTCTTACTATGCCAGGCCCCACCAGATCCCCCCAGTCGGGATTTATCTAATGTTGGATCATGGGGACAGTTAAAGTCACCCGCCAATATCAACGGGATCTTTGGCGCCCCCAATATCTTATTCAAAATAAGTTGAAAGAATTGGTGATCATAATTATTGGGGGCATAGATATTCCCAAGAAACAGCTCCTCCCCTTGTATTTTTGCGTGTAAAAAGAAAAATCTGCCTTGTGGGTCGGCTTCCTCTTTAATAAACCCGACTGAGAGGCCCCTTTTCACCAGGATTGCCACTCCACACTTCCGGCTTCCCGCAGAAGCCGCGAAAACTTGCCCCACCCAATCTTTTTTAAGCTTGGCGTGCTCCGCGTCACTCAAATGCGTTTCCTGCAATAGCGCGATTTGCACATGGCCCCTCTTTAAAGCCTGCAAAATCTTTGTCCTCTTAACTGGAGTATTAACCCCTCCTACATTCCATGAGACCAGCTTTAGCATGTCCCTCATTCACTCACTTCTCTCACAGAATGGGTATCACGGTCTTCCATCCACATCACAAGCCCTGGATCGCCCAGCCTCAACCCAGGGTGAAACATTAGTATAGGGCTTCCCCGGCCATGGGGCGCACCACCCCCAAAGTGACTGAGGAAATCAAAGAGCCTTTTACTACAGCTCCACTTTCGAACAAGATGCATTCAGAGGATTCTCCCCTTCCAAACAAAACGAGCCCCCCCACCCAACCCTCCCTCCCTCTTCCCCTCCCCTCCCCCTACCCCCCGCCTCCCCCTCCCCTTACTATCCATCCCGATCCCTATCCCTAATAAGTAAAACCCAACAACCTATGCCTCAGCACTATCCGCTGAGGTAGAACCCACCAAATGCAACAGGGCCCTCCCGGGCTTCATCCAAAGTTGGAAATATCCCCTTCCCACCCACACAAAATGATTTAACAGCTATCAACAGGTAACAACAGTGGGACACAAGCAAACATAGCTCGTGACCAAGGAAACAACATAATCAGAGAATAATACCACAGTAAAGATACAGCAACTCTCCATTACTGGGTTTTCAAATAAGTAATAGATCTGCCAGGTACACAGAACGTCAGTTGTGCATTTATTTCCAGCTCTCGCCCACCGGCACAGTTCATTGCCACCTACTCATGTCAGCGGGTCATCCATGGTAGAGTTCACCGGCAGGCTCTCTACGAATTGTTTCGCTGCTGTCACTGATTCAAATACAAAGTTTTTCCCCTGATGCGTTACTCGAAGTGTCGCTGGGAAAGCCAGGGTAAAACGCACATGTCTTTTAAACAAAGCATCACATAGTGGGGTGAATTCCTTCCTCTTTTGTGCCACCACAATTGAATAATCCTGAAATATTAGGAGTTTACTGTTATCCAACTGCAAGTCCCGGTGACGGTGAAACGCTTGCAGAATTTGCACCTTATGCTGAAAGTTGAGGAGCCGCATGATGACTACGCGGGGCCGCTGCTGCTCCTCTCTCCGCAGCCCAATCCGATGCACCCGCTCAATGTCCAGTTTTCCCGCCAGCGCAGTGAGGCCCAAGGTTTTAGGCAACCAATCTCCCAAAAACTGCATAAGCCCACTCTCCTTATAAGATTCTGGAATGCCTACCACGCGCAGGTTATTCCTACGTGAACGGTTCTCCAGGTCGTCCACCTTGGCTTGGAGGACCTCCAGCTGCTTGCAGTGCATTTTCCTTTCGTGCTCACGCTGCCCCTCCTCATCCTCAATCGCCGAAACGCGGTGCTCCAGTTCGTCCACTCTCTTGCCCATATCTTAGAGAGTATCGGCCAAGTTTTCAAGCTTTTGCAGCACTAGGTCAAATTTCGGTTCCAAAAACGTTGCTACCTCTTTAGCCAGATCTTCCGTGCCAGATTCAACGCTCTCCGCCCCAGGGGAAACTGGTGGTGCTAGCGTGGTCGTGCAGGCCCCAGATTTGCTCAACCTTTCTTTGTCTTTTTTTGGGGCTGCCGCCATCGCGCCGTCTGCCCGAGAGCTCCTTTTCATGCCTCAAGGTGTCCCCCAGTCTCCAATTGCAAGTAGTAGATGTTGGGGTGTTTTATGTGGAGTTAATCAGCTAATTTGCCCAGAATGGCCCCAGAGCAAGCAGACCCACGACCTGCTCACTCACACATCACGTGGTTCTCCCCAATAGAAGGGTTTTTAATGGACAGTGCACTGGTGGAAGTGGTCTAATGATGTGAAGTGATGTGTCAGTTTAATGAATATTTAAAGGGAGATGAGATTCTGTGATTGATTTGCAGTGGTAATGTGTTTGTACAGCTAGTGGTTTTTTTTCTTTGCTTTCTCTATGGGTTTGTACTGTAGTATGAAATGGATTCTCTGATTCAGTGATTTGGGAAGAGAAATGTACTATACACTGATGTAATAACTTGATAGAAGTACCTGCACAGATAACAGTTTGGCAAGGCTTTGTGTTTTTAGAGTAAATCTCTAGCAAGAGAGAGATTACATAGCTCAAGGACATGAGAGGGCCTTCTTGCCAGATAGCAGCAAGCCTTGTTAGAGAAGTTATTTATTAAAAAAAAAAGTTTTCAGGGAGAAAATAGAGAACACAGCTAAAGTAAAGCATACATGTTGCTAATTCCCGTATATACAAAAAGAACAACTTCTGAATCCAATTGGCAGCGGTATTTTTTTAATTGAAAATGTTTTGCTTTAAATACAAACAGAAAAAAATAACAAGCAATTCCAAGAATGATAAAAAAAAAATAAGAACATATAACACCACTTCTGTAACGAAAACAAACAATAGTTTCATAGCCCACATTACAGGGACCATAGAACCCTGGCTGAAAGGCGAAATAAACAAATAATCAGAGAAACCCCAGCCCTGTAAGACAATATACATACAAAAAGAAACATAGTAATCAAGAAAACGTTGCACCAATTGGACCCTCTAGGAAATTTTCAAGCTGTATCAGATCTATAAATATATGATGTACCCCATTAAAAGAAATCAAACAGTTATAAGAATTCACATGCAGAAAGTCCCTCCTGTAGCCAAAAACCAAGGCTTCAGCTGCAAAAAGGACTTTCTCCTAGTCTGGGTAAAACAAGAGACATCCAGAAAAATGGTGATCTTTTGACCACAAAACAGGTAATCCTTTTTATGGAAATAAGCTTTCAAAATATTAATTTTATCTATCTCTATAATCAGGGAGACAATTAAGGTGGCATGGAAGAAAATAATATCACTTGAAGTTTTCAGGAAATTAGTCAAATCATGATTTGAATCCTCCACTACCCATGCCTCTTCTTCTCCCTGAATCAAAATTGAGCACAATTTCATTAGATTATGTTTAAGACTAGTTTACATGGATCCTGGATTCGACAAGTGTGATGGAGGGGGGAAGAGAAAAACCCAAAACGATTAACCATTCCTTTACTTTTGCTTGTTAAGGGTCTAAGCTTATCCCAGTTAGCAGAATTTGACTGCAGATTTCATTCCTTGTGTAAGAATGCAATATTGAAAAGTTTGTTGTAAATAGTACCACCCAGAGCTTCTTATAATTTGTGGCAAGGTCAGCTATCCTGAGAGTGGGGGAGGTGAGAAGCATAAGGAATTCACCCTAGTTTAGGGTCCCCTTCTAGGAGTGCAGGGAGAGAAAGCCACAGCCAGGTTTCAAAGAGAGAAAACCCCCAGCTGGAACAGGTTTCACACAATGACTGATAAAGTAAGAAAGAGGGATTGCAAGCATGAGGACCAAAGCCCTTACTTTAACAAGTGCACTGATTATTTTAATACCAGAAGGCAGGGGGATTACCAACACCTGGGAAAGAAAAGAGGTGGGGTTAGAACCCTGGAGGTATAAGCCTTGGTTAGATTATGCAGTGAAAGGAAGGAGAAGGAGGAAGAGAGGTGGAGAAGGAGAGCAGCTGAGACAGAGGCTGAGAGAAGGAGCTGATTCTTGGAGAAGAGCTGAGCTACCAAGAGCTGAGAGAGCTGAATTCCCTGCAACAGGTTGGCAACAGAGGTGGGGGCCAGGAAGTAAAGGAGCTTTCAGACCACCAGAGAGGTTGTCAGCTGAGCAGTCTGACCAGGCCGGTGAGTCAGAACCCATGCAGTTGGGAGAACCAATGTCAGAGTTGGGGGAAGAAGATTGCTTTATGGATTGCTCTCTATGCCAAGCTTTAGACATTAGGTCTTGAGGAAAAGCTAGCCCTGAAAGAAGTAATTCTCCTTGGAAGTTAACCATATGGCACGAGCAGTGTGGAGGTAAATTCCTGTATGTCTTAAAAGGGAAATGTACTGCAACGTAAGCCTCATCAGGAAGCTCTGATTCATGCTTGTTTGTCACCTGTGTTTGAACTGTGCAACGGCAAGAAAAGCCAAGTTAGCTGCTATAAGAGTTTTGCTTGCTCCTCTCCTATATGATAAGCCTGCTAAGAGTTTTGAAAACAGTTTGGAATGTTTGTTTTGTTCCAAGTTTGGTTTCACATGGAAATGCAGCCTAGAGAGGTTTAAGGCTGGCAGAAACCAAACTGCTGTAAAAGAATTAAGCTTGAATTTTTCTTTATGCTCTGCTTAACAAGGACTAAAAGGAAAGTGGCAGCCTAGTTTCTAAAGGCAATGCTTCTGCAAGTAAGAGGACTTTAAAAGGCCATTTCTGAGTTCTTTTGGTTTGTTTACCACCATTTGCTGTACCTTAAGCAAATCCTACAGTTATAATCCTCTAAATGAAAACTTGAACCTGCTGTTCTGCTTTGTTTTGTTGTGTTGTGGAAATAAACTTTCTGTTACAAGCCTTACCCTCGGTTTACCTCAACTACAAACCTTCTGCTTAAAGCACCAACACATCCTAGCAGTACTACACTTCCCAGAAGCCAACATGAAGAAATAGGCTGCTAAGAGCTGATAGAAGAAGGAATCCTCAACCACCATGCCCCTCGACCACTAGAGGCAAGTGGCTTCAGGCGTTGTGCTTGTGACAAACTGCAGATGAGAACCTCTGGAGAATGATTAAGCATATGGTTTCCTGTTTTATGATTCATTTGTAATTTGTATGAGTGAATGAGAAGATCTCCATGCATGTGTGGTAGACTTTTGATGTATTTAGATATCTTATAGGTTGCATGAATTTGCATATTGTGTACAAAGACTAAGAAAAATTACGAAGGTGTTTAAAGGAAAAATAAAAGTTAGCAGCTTTGCTGAAAATTGAATTGCTTATTAAAGCCAAAGCGAGTTTATTTGATTAAAGGGAATTTTAAAAAATAGTAAAAAGAAAAGAAAATTATTAAAAGAAAGGTGAAACAACCAACATTATTGTATACAGTGAATAGTAACAAATAATAGTGAATGATACAACTTCATTTTACAAAGTAAAGTAAGTAATTAAACCAAGGGGGTAAATGTGTGTTATAATGTTTTCTTTGTATGTTATTAGATTAACTGAAAATCCTGGTACACATCACATCCATGAAACTGTAAGAGATTAGAGTAGCAATGCCCCAGTCTATTTTTAAGCTGCTTGCAAGAATCTATTGGAAGAGTAATCTTAAATTCTCATGTTGTCTGTTTCAATTGTTATTATTGAATGACGCCTCCAGAACTGATGCTATTAATTGGAAGTGTGAAGCAAAATGTTGCTAGTGGAATAGGTAAAAAAACAAAATTGGGGTTTGTAGAGCAATATAGACGCTATATCAAAAAAGAAATTGCTCAGATTCAAAGAATACGTAATTAATTAAGGAAAAGGGTCTCAGAATGAATGAGGAAGGGGCTAATCAGGCTTCACTGTGCTGTAAACCTGAGGACTCACAATCCCCTTCGTTACATCAAAGACCCATATATTCCTTGTACTGAGGTGAGATAAACTTGTAAATGCAGGCACTGTTTCACTCTGCAATGTCACTTTTCAATATTCAAACAGAACTAAGCTGTAAGGAGAATTGGGCTGTAAGGAGAATCCCGACACTTTAGCCATTTAAAGATAGCCAAATAACGTATCTGATAAAACAGTTTGGATATGACTCCCAGCTCCCAATCCTAAGCGCTGATGCGTTTCACCGCCGATGCGGCTTCTTCGGGGGAGTTCAGCGTGCGGCATGCAGCGACTGGTCTGCTCAACACATGCTAAAAACCAAAGTACAGAAATCAGTATCATTCACGCTCACATTCAGATTTCAGACATTATATAGAATAAAGAGCCCGCACCAGCTGTCTACAGCAGGGACATACCTTAGAGCTTATTCTTCAAAGCCCAGCTATAGCAAAAAAAACGCCACGCATGCGTGGTTAACTGAGCGAGATTCAGTCTTATAGACAAGCAACTTAACTCCAGCTGTAGCTCACTTTACTAATAAGCGGTACCGAAAATACTAACAATAAAAAATGTTACCTAAAATTACTGGTACTAAGATAGCAATTGCAGAAGCATTTACATGCATACTTGCACGAGAGAAACGGCATGTGCTGCTGTTCCAATAAGATCTTCAGACACAATCCGCCCAGTCTATTTGAGAATTAAGACCCCCTGGGTGAGTGGACTGCAGTCTATTGTGACGCTCGTGCCCCTACCAGGCGGTTGCCTAGTAGGGACGGCTGGCCATCTGATATCCCTTCTAGGGTTTTTGTAGTTGTGTACGAAAGGAAAAGCCAAGTGGTTAATAAAGCGCACAGGAAATTTTATTCGGTTTCCATGCTGTTAAGTGGTGAACATAAAATTCTTCAAGCATAACTTTTTTTCCAGACAAAAGAAAATACAGGATAACTTCTCCCAGAAATCAAAAATGTCCAAAACAGTGTAACCTTGAACAAACTCATAGCAGTTCCTGTTCCTTACTGCAACTGCTTAACCTTAGCATTATAAGAAAAATGCATTTGTAAAACTCTTCACACAGTGAATGGGTTATCAGCTTCAACCCTGCTGTTGCCAGGCACACACAGTTTCAGCTATTTGAACCTCCACTGAGCTCCTGCAGTTTCAGCTTCTTAGGAGAGATTCTTAATCCTTTACCTTCAGGCTTACCCCTCTCTTCTGGCTTCTGAAACTGTCTTTAAGTTACAACAGCCCCTTTTTATGTTCCACTGTTTCTAGCTCACACTAATATCTTAGTGCACAGCTCGCATTCCATTTCAGAGACATCAGAATTAACAACACTCTCCTCAGGGCCTACCTCCATGCTCTCTATTGAGCTACAGCTGGGTGCTACAGGAAAGTGCTCCGGGCTCTTTTCTTTAAGCGTCTTCACCAGATTAAACAGCCGCTCCCACTGCCTGGCCTTGCCTTCTCCAGGTCGGTCTCTTGGGGGACTCTCCTGTTTAACTTCCCTAGTGAGATATTTCTTTCTGTGCTGAGCCTTCTGGGGTATGACAGTCTCCTCTGAGTCAGAGCAAGAACTATCCTGCGGGCAATGCTTTTTCCCTGCGTACCTTTCTTGGCTGCCTCTATAGCGGTTCCTCCTTCTGCTGCTCTCCTTGGCTGCCAAGCTCCTCTTCAGTTTGGCCACAGATCTTTCCGATCTGTGCCCTCTGGGAACTGGACTAGAACCTGGGCTAGACCTGGAACTGCAACGGCCGCTTGTGCTTGCTCTTGAACTCCTCCTGGACCTTCTTCTCAAAGCCCCCTCCAAACTCAAACTGTCTCTCCTTCTTGTGTTTGTTTCCTCTCTGTTAACTGCTGAGCAGGGCAACTCCCTTCCTAGCTCCGCCCACTTGGACCTCCTACTCCTATGCAGGGTTGTCCTGTGGTCTGGGATTGGTTTACCCTTAGCTCTGCCCCCTAGGTTCCTTTCAGGGCTTCTAGTATGGAGTATGGGATTTTGTGCACCCATCCCCCGCAAAGAAGAACAATTCTTCTTTTTTTCAGTTTTCCCTAGCTGGGCTGCACTCCCCTTGTCACATATCCCCCCCCCCCCCTTAGACTATTTCGGGCTGTCGCTTTATCCCGCGAACAGCACGAAATACGAGCTATGGGCTGAGAATTGTCACTCATTTTTGGGGCCAGTTGAGTACTCCCTATACGTTCTTGCCACTGTCGCAACAGATTAGCGTGATACACTTGGGACTTCCCCCGTCCAGTATCCACAACATAAGACACTGGCCCAAGCTGTTTTATTATTCTATAAGGGCCCTTCCATGAGTTCTCAAACCGAGAATTCGCTGTGGCTATCATAACCATAACTCTATCCCCGACCTTTAAAAGACGGGGCTTTGCCCGCCGATCATGGTAGGTTTTCTGTTTCGTTTGACTCCTTTTCAAATTTTCCTCCGCTACGGCAGCTATCCGCTGTAGGCGGTTCTTCAGGTCTGTTAAAAACCTGGGAACCTCCTGTACCTCCTCTACCGGTGCTACCCATTGTTCCCTTAATATATCTAATATTCCCCGCGGCGTCCTCCCATACATAAGTTCATAGGGTGATGTGCCAGTAGAGGTCTGTCTCCTCTCCCTGCATGCGTAGAGCACAAAAGGCAACATCGTATCCCATTCACTAAACCTGCCCTCCAAGCTCCTTCTTAAGAGGTTCTTTAAGGTTTGGTTAAACCTCTCCACCAACCCATTGGTTTGGGGATGGTAAGCTGCGGTACGGATATGCCGAATACCGAACGCATCCCATACCTGAGCTAGATGTCGAGACATAAAATTTGTTCCTTGGTCTGATAAGACCTCCCGAGGAAACCCTATCTCGCAAAATAAACGTATGAGCTCCAGAGCTATCACTCGGGCTGAGGTATTTCTCAAGGGGATGGCCCACGGAAAGCGAGTGGCATGGTCCATTATGACCAGAATATATTGGTGACCTCTAGGAGTCTTCAGTAAGGGCCCCACTATGTCCACCCCCAACCTATGCACCGGCTCCTTTATAACTGGTAGGGGAATTAAAGGCACCTCCGGTGGACGGTTACTGGAGACCCTTTGGCAAGCGGGGCAGGAAGCGCAGAACCTCGCAGTTTCTGCATATACGCCCGGCCAGTAGAACCTATCAAGGACCTGATCCAGGGTGCTCTGTACACCTTTGTGTCCCCCCACGGGGTGATCATGAGCCAATCTTAAAATGATATTTTTAAAAGAAGAAGGTATCACCAGCTGCCTCCGTAGCTCACCTGTCCGAGGATTTATACCCTCCCTATACAACAAATTACTATCCCATAAAAATCTTGGTAGGGCCTCAGATCCCTTCTGGGCGAATTCACATGCTCACGCCAAAGCAGGATCTGCTTTTTGCTCATCCGGGAAGGAGGGAAGCTTCGCTATTATCTCCTCAGAGACCCAGGGCAGCTCCTGACCTGACAATAACTGTCTCCTATTCTGAGTTCTGAGGCTCCTCCCTTGCCTCCTTTCAGCCTTTCCTTTCCTGATGGTATCCTTAGCCGGGGTTATTAGGTCATCGTGAAAAGAGGTCCCTGGTATGGGCTCCTCCTGGGAATCTACCCCCTCCTCTGAGGGCCTAGAGCCTGCACGCGTGGTAACCAGGCCTGCCTTTTCTTGCAGCTTTTTCTCCACTCCCTTCCTAAACGGGGACCAATCTCGGCCCAGTATAATATCATGAGGGAGTCTCGGTATTGTAGCAGCAGAGCGCAGACAAACCAATGATACCAGGAGTCAGTTCAGAAGGTCCAAATCATTTATTTGTGCACAAGTCTCAAGCAATGTCAAATTCAAAATGGCTGAGCAAAGTTTTCTAGCAATACAACAACTTTTATAGACTTTTGCTCCATTCTAGGTATAGAACAACTTTTCATTGGTCCCGGTACTCTCCCGTACCTCCCGTACCCCTTCCATTGGTGCCGGTACTGATATGCTTATCCAATTATATTCCTTCAGTGGGCTCAGCACCTGCTTACCCCCCTTTCAGTCCCAATTACAATGGCCAGTTCATCAACTTGTTACTTTCATACTCTCAAGGCCATAGAGCCAATTTGTGCATGTAGGGGAGCAGGGCTCTGCAACTCATCTGTCAGCAGTCCCAATTAAATCCCTTGCAGATGTACTTTCTTATCAGTAACTTTTAAACATAATTTTCTGTATTTTTCCATCTTCCAGTTCTGCTTATCTAAGCTAGTTCAATATTCTTGCTATGTCCTCGCTGTGTTCCAGCTCTACAGGCAGATTGGGGGATGTGCAATTCACATAGGCCTCTCCACTAGCTTCCTTTACAGGTCAAGCTAGCCAGGCTTGCCTGTCCATCTCAGACAAAGTGGATCACAGGCCTACACCTGCCACAGTATCACTGCTACTGCTACCTCCCTTCCACTGCCTAAGCCCTTTATCCTAACGGCTTGGAGCGGGTAGGTAGAGGCAGCCCCATGCACACATTTAATTTTAACCTGCCCCCTTGAGGACTCTTGGGCGCACTGCTTCTGGGCCTCTATCACTTTCCATAATTTCCTAGAAATCATGGACTGGCTAGCCCCTGAATCTAAAAGTGCTTCTGTTGTTATTCCTTCCACCTTTACCAATAGGAGGAATCCTTCACCTATCTCCTTGGGGTGTGTTATAACAAAGGCCTTCTTTGTTTTACAATTTTTCTTGAGGTGACCGGGCTCACCACAAGAAAAACATTTTCTTTGCAGGTTAAACTTTTCCATGGGTTTATCTCTATCTGTCCTATTCTTACTAAAAGCTGCATTCTTTTCCTGCACACCTGTACCCTGAAAAACACCCTCTTTCTTTAGGCTCAATTTCTGGGCCTCCAGAAAGCAGTCTGCCAAGACTATGGCTTCTCGGGTGTTTTTGCAGTTTTGCTTTATCAAGAAGCTTTGCATGTCTATAGGAACAGCTTCAATAAATTGTTCTAGTATTACTGTATCAATAATGGAATCTATATCCTTTTTTCCAGGCAGTAGCCATTTAAAGACTAAGCTCTTTATTCTATAGTACAGAGCTTGTGGTGTTTCACCTTCTTTTAACACAGATGCCCTTAGAAGTCTTCTATAGGCGGAGGGACTTAACCCCATCCGATCTCTTATGGCTTCTTTAACATGCTCATAGTTATGAATTAAATCGACCGGCATTTCCCTGTAGGCGGTTAATGCCTCACCGCTTAGGGTAGTGGCAAACCTTACAGCTAACTGCTCCTTCGGCCACTGAGCCAGACCAGCTATTCTTTCAAAAGCCTCTATGTGGTCGTCAAGGTTGTCCTCCTTGGTTAAACGACCACATGAGAAAGGTCCGAAGGCTAACCCTTCCCCACCTGTACCAACAGGTTGAGTCTTTGGGATAGTCTGTGCTTGTTTTGTTGCCTCTTCCTGGGTCCGGATCCAGTTGGCCATCATCTCCAGCAGGGGTTGCTGTTGGGCCCGTAGCATGGAGCTCGCCTGCTCCTGGCTCAACGCTGCCATCTCCCTCTGTTTAGCGAATTGGTCTGCTACCCAAGCCAATACGTCCGCTGCCTCCATCCTGGATTACGGTCTCTGCAACACAAACACACAGAACACACACAAAGTGCAGCACTTTTTTTTTTTTTTTCCACACTCACTTCTCCTAGTGAGCAGCTGGTGGCCCCCTTACACCAGAATCCAGGCCTACCCCTTCCAGCCTACGGGTTACCTGATTCTGATGCAGGTCTCAGCCTTTGCCACCAGTCACAGCGCTTCCGATCCGAATCCGCTCCGGTTTTTCTTCCGTTTCCTCGATCCGGTCACCGCCTTTCCTGGAGTTCTCCGTCCAGAGGTATGGCTCAAAGACGCTCCCCCTTGACCACTGGAACACCGCATCCAAAAACTACGCCACCTGTGACACTCGCGCCCCTACCAGGATTTGCCTAGTATATCCCTTCTAGGATTTTTGTAGTTGTGTATGAAAGGAAAAGCCAAGTGGTTAATAAAGCGCACAGGAAATTTTATTTGGTTTCCATGCTGGTAAGTGGTGAACATAAAATTCTTCAAGCATAACTTTTTTTCCAGACAAAAGAAAATACAGGATAACTTCTCCCAGAAATCAAAAATGTCCAAAACAGTGTAACCTTGAACAAACTCATAGCAGTTCCTGTTCCTTACTGCAACTGCTTAAACTTAGCATTATAAGAAAAAGGCATTTGTAAAACTCTTCACACAGTGAATGGGTTATCAGCTTCAACCCTGCTGTTGCCAGGCACACACAGTTTCAGCTATTTGAACCTCCACTGAGCTCCTGCAATTTCAGCTTCTTAGGAGAGATTCTTAATCCTTTACCTTCAGGCTTACCCCTCTCTTCTGGCTTCTGAAACTGTCTTTAAGTTACAACAGCCCCTTTTATGTTCCACTGTTTCTAGCTCACACTAATATCTTAGTGCACAGCTCGCATTCCATTTCAGAGACATCAGAATTAACAACACTCTCCTCAGGGCCTACCTCCATGCTCTCTATTGAGCTACAGCTGGGTGCTACAGGAAAGTGCTCCGGGCTCTTTTCTTTAAGCGTCTTCACCAGATTAAACAGCCGCTCCCACTGCCTGGCCTTGCCTTCTCCAGGTCGGTCTCTTGGGGGACTCTCCTGTTTAACTTCCCTAGTGAGATATTTCTTTCTGTGCTGAGCCTTCTGGGGTATGACAGTCTCCTCTGAGTCAGAGCAAGAACTATCCTGCAGGCAATGCTTGTTCCCTGCGTACCTTTCTTGGCTGCCTCTATAGCGGTTCCTCCTTCTGCTGCTCTCCTTGGCTGCCAAGCTCCTCTTCAGTTTGGCCACAGATCTTTCCAGTCTGTGCCCTCTGGGAACTGGACTAGAACCTGGGCTAGACCTGGAACTGCAACGGCCGCTTGTGCTTGCTCTTGAACTCCTCCTGGACCTTCTTCTCAAAGCCCCCTCCAAACTCAAACTGTCTCTCCTTCTTGTGTTTGTTTCCTCTCTGTTAACTGCTGAGCAGGGCAACTCCCTTCCTAGCTCCGCCCACTTGGACCTCCTACTCCTATGCAGGGTTGTCCTGTGGTCTGGGATTGGTTTACCCTTAGCTCTGCCCCCTAGGTTCCTTTCAGGGCTTCTAGTATGGAGTATGGGATTTTGTGCACCCATCCCCCGCAAAGAAGAACAATTCTTCTTTTTTTCAGTTTTCCCTAGCTGGGCTGCACTCCCCTTGTCACACTGTATATCCATCGTTGTTCACAAATTAACAAACTTTGGTCCCGTGTTTTGCCTGCAAAACCAGCCAATACTTGGTCTATACAAAAGCACCGAAGTTGGTCAAATTGATGGTGGAAAGATAGGCAATGAGCCACAAGAGGTGCTTCCAACTTCTTGCAGTGCAAGCGACTGCGATGTTCATTAATTCTGATTTGTAGGGGCCAGATACTTTTACCTATATAAAGCAATTGACAGGGGCATTGAATGGCATACACAACGTATGTAGACTCACAGTCAGTATGCTTCCTTAAGGTATATGTCAATCCTTGATAAAAAAAATTCACTGAGTTCCAAAGTCATGTTTTCGACAACACCAAGAATGGAATCATTATGATCTTCATCGACATCTCCTCAGCCTTCGACACAGTGGACCACAACACCCTCCTGGAAAGACTAAAGAACACTGGTATACACGGTACCACTTTGAAGTGGTTCCACTCGTACCTAACCGAAAGACAGTTACAGGTCAAGTCGGGACACAACACCTCTCGACCCATAAACGTCCGACAGGGAGTACCTCAAGGTTCCGCACTCTCAGCACTCCTATTTAACATTTACATACAACCAATTTGCAACATCATGAAAAAGAACAACATTCAATACACAATATATGCAGACGACATAATGATATACACCCCGATATCAATCAACAACCCGGACTTCTCTAAGATAACAGACTGCCTCACCCAAATGGAGAACTGGTGTCAAAACAACAACCTAGCAATAAACTACAACAAGACCGAAGCCCTAATCATCACCCGGAACCAAAGCTTCATACACCCACCAAATTTAAAGATACAAAGCACCACTATACCAATAAGATCAGAAGTGAGATACCTCGGAGTTACTCTGGACAATAAACTCAATCTCAATCCACACATAGACAAAACAATCCAAAAAGCCTACTACAAGATGCGAATCATCAGGAGACTAAAGCCGCTCCTTCCCCGGAACACTTCCGTACCGTCTGTCAAGCACTGATAACCCCACTACTGGACTTCTGCAATCCGATATACCTTGGCCTACCGAAACAAGCCCTCAAACCTCTACAACTAGCACAAAACACTGCTGCACGAATCATATCAGGAACTGCAAGACAGGAGCACATCACACCCACCTTAAAGGACTTACACTGGCTTCCAATCGGCGCACGCATCAAATACAAAACTATCATAAACATATTCAAGATAAAACACCATACATCAGCCAACAGCCTACACACCCTCATACAATCAGACACCAGTACGCGTCCCAGAAGAAAACAAACCCACAACAGAGTCAGCACCCCAAGTGAATACAAACACACACGCAAGGACACAACAGACAGAGCACTCTCAATGGCCGCTCCAACAATATGGAACAAACTCCCGGACGACTTGAGGGCCGCTACAGACCTAAAAGACTTCAGAAAACAGCTGAAAACCATACTGTTCATAGAACACTATGGACACATCACATAACTTCAGAGAATGAACAATCAGCACATGATCCCGCCTAACCAATGTATGCATGGAATTTGTTTTTGCACCACTGTATATAGCCCACTCTGTAAATAGCTCATACCAATCTAGCACACAACACAACACACACTCAATTTCCCCCCACTGCATGTATAACACACTCACTTGACCTGATTGTTTGCTGTGATACCACCTTGATTATCAAGATAAGGCGGTTTAGAAATACTGTTAAATAAATAAATAAATGTTGCATATACTTTAGTCGCCACATTTTGTGTGGCCACGCGGAGCATCTATCCCAAAAGTGGGCAAAGGTCTGAGCTCTGTCGAGCTCAGAAGCTCCTTCAAGTTTTTGTTCCTCTGCCATACACATCGAATAGATTTATTTTCCAGTCCAGAGATATGGTGAAGCACATTATTGTGACATTTCAGAATTTTTTTAAGAGAATAACTGAGCGGTGAGAACCTTGTGATTAAATTCACTTGATTGTCATCAGAATCATTTTTATGTCTCTCCATCAATAACAGATCACGATTATTAAACAACGCCCGGGTGTATGCCTGCTTGACAACTGGAATGGGGTAACCCCTATTTTGAAAATTCTTTTGTAACTGCTTTGAATGAAGCTTAAAATCATATAGTTCAGAACAGTTCCGCCGGAATCAGAGGAACTGTGAAAAGGGAAGACTGTTTTTTAACTGACTCAGATGGGCACTGTGATAATGTAACAGTGCGGGCGCGTGGTTCCTGTTCACCCGCCGCCTTCATCAGCTCCCCCCAGTCGGGGGATCGAGCCTCAAGCGGCGGGAGGAGCGGCAGCAACATCGTCGCCCAATCGGGGCCGAGCAGCTTTAAAAGTTCACGCCATCGGGCGCGTGGTTCCTGTTCACCTGCCGCCTTCATCAGCTCTCCCCAATCGGGGGATCGAGCCTCAAGTGGCGGGAGAAGCGGTAGCAACATCGTCGCCCAATCGGGGCCGAGAGCAGGAGCTTTAAAAGTTCGCGCCATCGGGTGCGTGCTTCCTGTTCACCCGCCGCCTTCATCAGCTCTCCCCAGTCGGGGGATCGAGCCTCAAGCGGCAGGAGGAGCAGCAGCAACATCGTCGCCCAATCGGGGCCGAGAGCAGGAGCTTTAAAAGTTTGCACCATCGGGCGTACCTGCGCCTGGCGGGCCCGTGCCTGAGGGTCTCGCTAGAGGGCCCTTTGGCATGGCCCTTAGGCGGGGACCGAGAGGAAGGACACCAGAAAACCGCTGCATTCCACCCAGCTCCAGATGGCATACTCTAACAGCAAGCCCACCCAGCTACAAACAGCAACGCCGGTCTGTATACCTGAACCCTGCACTACATAAGAAACACTAGTCCATTCTAATGTTCCAAGCTCACACTGGAAAGGTACTAAACAATGCAGCCCATACGATGTACTATTGTTTTGCCAGTTTAAGATACAATATAACCTGCTAGCATCACATTTTGTTACTGTATCATCTCAGTATTGAATCATCTCTTTTTGTATCTGCTCAACATAATTTAAATATAGTCAATATCTTAGCATGTAATCTGTACCCTGAGGACTCGTTCTACACAGATTCCCCTACTGTACCAGCTCAATTTTGCATTCTTGTATAATAACTCCTCTTTACTGAAGTGTCTCATCACTGTACTGTGTCTCATTACTGCACTGCACTGTCCCAGTATTGCACTTCACTACATCATAACTACAGTGTCTCACACACAATCACAACCCTCAAAATGGCCCTCCAAGTCACTGCCATTCTTAGCTTTTACCTCCTTACTCACTGGCTTGGAACCTCCCAGGCCCTTTATACGCCACACAGCAAGATTCCAGTCTTGAATAGCCATGGAAAAAGATGGTATGGTCCCCCATACTCCAACCCAGGAAGTGACGCTTACACGCACCGATCCCACCTGATACATGTAGCACTCCAGTTATCCAAGACACCCATCCAGGAAAAAACGATGAGCTGCCGACCCCTAAAATGTGCCATCATCAACGCGCGTTCTATTCGCAAAAAATGGCCTGTTGTCCTAGACACAATCTCCCTTTACGACCTAGAGATACCTATGATCACGGAAACCTGGCTATCATCGGAAAACAACGTCCTCCTCAACCAACTACTACCCCCCAATTTCTCCATACACACGAGACAAAGGGAAAACAAAAAAGGAGGAGGGGTGCTCATAATCACCAAATCAGACCTTAACTTCCACATATCAGACTCTTCTAGCACAAACAGCCTGGACATTCTCTCCATTGCAAACCAGCAATGCTCCCTCAACTTGTTATATAGAACACCGTCTACTTCTCCAGATGACCTTCCAACCATTATTGACCTTGGAGCCAACACCCTCACTCCCAATAAACCAAATTGGATAATGGGTGACTTCAATCTCCCATCTTTACCCCAAAGCCACGCAAATGCGTTCCTTGGTGCAATGGAAGACCTGGGACTCAAGCAAATCATCAATGAACCCACACATATAAAGGGGAATATTCTTGATATGGTATTTGTCCCGCAGCCAGTCATGGAAGAAAACCGCAATCTCCCAATATCAGTCGTTGATGTACCCTGGTCGGACCACAAATTGATTATTATCCAGATACCCATCAACAATGACCAGCTGAACAGAAGCCGAACTACGAACAACACTTCACGAACAGCCACAAGAAGCTTTCGCCCATTCAACAGGGAACACATCTTATCTGAGACCCAATCACTCCTCAATAAAACCACGCCGGACCCTGATGAACTAATCTCTTCCTGGAACTCCAACCTGCTTGCCATCTCACAACACCCGAACCCCAAGAACACAGCAAGGACAAAAAGAAGCTCCGCCCCATGGTTCTCTCCCGAGCTGCGATTTTCTCTTACTCAACTACGCAGACTTGAGCGCCGATGGCGCCGATCGCTCTCAACTGAAGATCAGACCGCCTACCGAACCCACCTTTCAATACACTGAGAAACAATCACAACCAAAATGAGACAATATCACACTGACACCCTAAAGAGATCTCTGAATAAACCACGTGACCTCTTCAACTTGGTCAAATCCCTCTCGAAGGAACCATCTCCCGAACAACACAGTGAGATTCACCCACAAAAATTTGCGGACTACCTGCAATCCAAGATCATGCAAACTAACAAGGTTTCAGCAATCCCGTATCAAGAACCAATGGGCCTATCCCCACTAAACAAATTTTCCACACCATCCACTAAATATATCAAGGACACCATAGCATCTCTCAACACCTCCACTGCACAGACTGACCCATGCCCCGCTTTTTGGATTAAGGAGCTACGTGGTGTGTTCAGCCCTGTCATCGCAAACATAATGAAGCTATCCTTCACAACAGGATATTTTCCCACAACACTCAAGCAGACTTCCATTAGGCCACTATTGAAAAACCCCAAACTAGACCCCCAAAGAGTCGATTCTTATAGGCCAATAGCTAGTATCCCCCTCTTAGCTAAGATAATTGAGAAAGAGGCACAACGGCAAATTCAAGATCACATAGACGCCGCTGCTCCCCTAGATAGCTGCCAACATGGGTTCAGAGAATATCATGGGGTCGAGACACTACTCACTAGCCTATTCATCACAGGCATTGACAACATCCAACAAGGTTTTGTGCTCATCTTCCTAGACATCGCCGCGGTGTTCGACTCCGTGAGTCACAAAATTCTCCTCGGAAGACTGAAAGAGAAGGGCGTCTGCAACAGTGTGCTAGGATGGTGTAAATCTTATCTTGATGGAAGATGGCAATATGTGAAGTCCGGATCAGAAGAGTCAAAACATTTCCATCAAAAGCAAGGGGTACCTCAAGGCTCCTCGTTATCCTCCTTACTATTCAATATTTACATGCAGCCCATCTTCAACATCATAAGATCATTCAATGTGAACTTATTGATATATGCAGATGACATTCTCTTATACATGCCGTTCTCCACAGCTCACATGGATCTGGCACCGCTTATAGACTGTTTCAATGCGGTCTCAACGTGGCTCCAATCACACAACCTACGCATTCAACATAAAAAACAGAGGTGCTTTTCATCACCAGAGACCTCAACTTTACTCCCCCATCCCATGTCAGTGTCAAGGAAGCTGACTTACAAACTAAAGAAACAATAAAATACCTTGGAGTTACTTTGGACCAACATCTGGATATGAAACACCACATAAGCAACATAGTCAAAGCCGTTTATTTCAAAATCCGCTCACTCAAGCACCTACGCTCCCTGTTGGACCCAGACGATTTCCGGACCATATACCAAGCACTAATCCTGCCACACTTTGACTTTGCAAACGCCATCTTACAAGGTCTCCCCCAATCCACACTACCCCCCTTACAGTTGGCCATGAATGCCGCAGCAAGGGTCCTCTACGGAGCCTCCAGAAACGACCACATGACTCCCATTCTCAAACAGCTTCACTGGCTACCTATCCATGGGAGGATCATCTTTAAAACCCTACTCCTATCATTCAAGGCAATCAAAGGTATTTCATCCTCCTCACTCACAGATCTTATTCACATTGTCCCCCCCAACAGATCCAGAAGAGCAACAGCCGTAAATCTTCTAACAACCCCAAAGGCATTGACAAAGTGCAACATGACAACCACAAACAGGGCGTTCAGTTTCTATGTCCCCAAATGCTGGAATGCTCTACCCCCTGACATTAGGGCCATTGCCGACCTATATCAGTTCAGGAAGGCACTCAAATCCCACCTTTTCCTCCAATACTACCCAACCAGCAATTGAACCTAGATATCCCCTCTGAAGAAATGACCCACTCTAGAAAGCTCCCTTACATTCGTTATGTGATTATCACCTAACCTTGTTTCGTGTAAATATCTCATGTATTTAGTTAACCCCTGTTATCCAAGTTTACACTCCTGTTCGATGTAAAACCAGACAGCTTGTTGTTATGGTCGTTGTGTTATGATGTAAACCGCGCTGATACCGAATAGCGCGGTATATAAGAAATTGTAATAAAAATAAATAAATAAAATAAATAAAATAAATAAATAAATAAAACAGAGCATTCTTGGCAACTTCCTTTTTATACACCGAAGTCACCCAGTTGCTCGTACCTTTCTGGATCTCCACATCTAAATAGGTCATCCTCTGTAAATCATAGGAATAGGTGAAGTGAATATGTGAATCCTGTTGATTTAACCATTGACAAAAGGTGTTCAAAAGGCTTTCTGGTGCTGTCCAGAGCATGAAAATATCATCAATGTAACGCCCCCAAAAAGGGATGTACTGCCAAAACGGGGATAGATATAACCACTTCCACTCAAATTCCCCCATATAGAGGTTAGCAATAGAAGGGGCACAAGTGGCCCCCATCGCAACGCCAGCTATCTGCCGATAGAGGATTTTCTCAAAAATAAAAAAATTCTGGAAAAGCACCAGCTCAGTAATTTGAGCCAAAAAGGTTAATTGTGAGTCAGACAGATCCCCTCTGCCCCGTAATGACATAAGTACACTAGAAAATGCTTCTGTTTGTGGAATACTCGTGTACAGCGAAACTACATCCAGCGTGACTAAAAAGACTGTGTTATCAGTAGCCAACTGGCTTTCTGCTCTGATTGATCTGGGCACAACCTTCACAGGCTTCTCAGCCCCTGCGCCGCTGCTGCTGCAACTGCCCGCCTTCCACCTGCTCCTCACCCCTTCAACGCGGGTTCGGGAGCAGGGAGGCCACGGATCAGCACTGTCTCCCCTGTGCTCGTTTAGACTCTGGGGCAATGCAGAGAGGGAGGGGGAAGAGAGAGAGAGGAAGAAACAAAAAATAAAGGTCCACAGACACAGGAACCCTTACAGCAGCAGCAGATCTGACCTAAAAGAAAACGAAGTAACCAAATCAAACAGGGAAAATAAACCAAAAGGAGTAAATTTCAAAAACCCAATCTCTGCTTATTTGTTCTCACTGAGCCCAGCCCTGGGCTCAGAACCTCCAAGCTGCTTGGAGACTGAAAGTACTGGTGGAAAGGGGCAGTGTTTGCCTAGATATACCAGTGACATCAAAGCGATGACATCTTTCAGTCTCCAAAGTTGTTGGTGGAGGTTCTAAAACTCTATGGTTCCGGGACTGGACTAGAGGGACGCAAAGGAACACATCAGTTTGAAAGGATGATTGATGACTACTTGTTTGTGTGTCATTTGTCGAAGGAAACAACCATTCACAATGAGTATATTTCGCTCTTAAAAACGCTTGTTTAATAATTTTCTTAAGGTATCCCCTTTGCATTAAGTTGCAAATAGCCCACACAAGAGGTCCTAATCTTCGGGATTTTGTGGGTGTTACTGCTTCTCCTTCGGATAGATTGATGTTGCAGCAACATTTCAATTTTGGTCTATTGAAGGTAAGAATTGGCATGTGCCTAATTCAGATTTTGCTCATGTGGCAAAATGGTATACTACTTGTTCCACTCCTTTTGTAGTATATGCTTTGGCTTGCCCTTGTGATCTTCTGTACATAGGGCAGGACGATTTATTTATTATTTATTTAACATTTCTTATATACCGCGCTCTTTGTCATCAGTGCGGTTTACATTGAAACATAATAACACTTGGTCAGTTAAATTTGGCCAACGTCTACAGAGAACAGGGACTTAACATGGAGGTAAACTTGGGGGAAACTATTTACATTCTTAGTATAATACATTAGATTTAAATTCACTGTATGTTATTGGATTCATATAGCAGTGGATTGGGGTTGGGAGGGTGAGGGGGGGGGGGGGATATCCAGAGGTGTAAAGTACATGAGAAAAAGGTGGTGTTTGAGGGCTTTTCTGAACAGTCTAAGGTCCTTGATTGCTCTAATGCTGTGGGGGGAGCTTGTTCCAACATCTAGGAGCATAGTTCAGGAATGCCCTGTTGATGGTGGTCTGGTTAAGCTTTGTAGATTCGCTTGGTATGAGTAGCATGTCCGCAGCCAGAGGTCTCCTTGATCAGTTGTTTGCAGTATGTATGATGAGGTCAGAGATAGACACAGGAGACATATTGTTAAAGGCCTTGAAGGTGGTAAGGAGGGCCTTGTATAGGATTCTGGAGCTTACTGGAAGCCAGTGGAGATCTTTTAGAATGGGGGAGATATGGTCATTCCTTGAGGCTCCATAAAGTATGCGGGCAGCTGCATTCATGGCTAACTGTAGAGGTTTGAGGGTGATCTTTGGGAGGCCATGCAGTATTATATTGGCATAATCAAAGTGCGGTGTAACTAGCGCCTGGAAGATGGTGCGGAAGTCATCGGGTTCAATCATCGGTCTCAAGTGCCGCAGGGTTTTGATCTTGAAATAGATGGCTTTTACAGTGCGTTTTATGTGTTCCTTGAAGTCCAATTGTTGATCCAGTATGACCCCAAGATAACGTATGTTGGATTTGACTGGGAGTTCAGCGTCTCTAACTTTCAGTGTTGGTGGAGGAAAAAAAGCTTTATTTCTTGTTATTATTAGGACTTCTGTTTTTTTGAAATTTATGCGGAGGTTCTGAGTGAGTAGCCAATCCGTTATTGCATTGAAGCAGTTGATTAGCACAGTGTAGTAAGGGCAAGTGATAGTTATAGGTGTAAATAGCAGCACGTCGTCTGCGTACATAAGGCAAGATATGCCGAAAGAGCGGGCAATGTCACAAACTGGCTGCATATAGATATTAAAGAGCAGTGCAGACAGGGAGGAACCTTGGGGTACACCCTGTTTCTGCTGGAAGGGTTCGGATGTGTCGTTGCCAATACGTACTTGCTGCCATGTGCATTCGAGGTAGGATTTGCACCAGTTCCATGCTTGGTCATGGATTCCCTTCTCGTGAAGCCGCCTCAGGAGCTGTACGTGGTCTACGGAGTCAAACGCCGCTGCTATATCAAGGAAGATTAACGCAAAGCTCTTCTTGATGCTGTCAATCCCGTTAATGAGAGTATTGGTTAATACCGTTAGTAGAGATTCTACACCGTGGGCTTCTCTGAAACCATGTTGACATGGGTCTAACGGGGAGGACGAATCCACATGTTGCTGGATCTGTCTCTGGGTCAACTTCTCCAGAATTTTAGCTAGTAATGGGATACTAGAGATGGGTCGGTAATACTTCTCTTTCTTTGGATCCAGCTGGTTGTTTTTGAGTAGCGGACGAATGGATGTGTGCTTGAGAGCATCTGGGAAGACACCAGTTTCGAAAGATAGCTTGGCAATGTTTGCTATGAATGGGCTGAGGTGAGAGCGCATAGTCCTGATCCAATAGGCTGGGCAAGGATCATTTGGTGCAGTCGTAGTGTTGATTGAGGCGATGACCTCCTCGATGGTCTTTGCTGAGGGAGGTGAGAGTTTGGTGATTGGAAACTAAATGTGGGGAGTCGTGGAGGGTTCCTGTGCTGTTGTTGTGGTGATTTGTCCTATACAGACTAGATTAAGTGAACACGCATCCCGAATTAGGAATAAAACTATATCTGCACCTATTGTCCAACATGGTCTTGATTACCATCATTCATTTCAACATCTGTTTTGGAGAATTCTTGATCATGTACCTGAAAACCCCCGAGGGGGGGGGGGGTAATCGTGAGCAGCGTCTTCAGACGCTTGAACAAACTTGGATATTCAAACTTTCCACGATTGAACCAGCGGGACTCGATAAAGAATTGGATTGGATCAGCATTCTTTGAGACATTATCGAGATTGTAAACATTGTATTTCACAATTTCATCAATGTCATAAGCTGTGATTGGCCAGTTTCTGAAATTTAGGTTTAAAAGTTGTCGACTCCAGTGGGTTAAGTCTGGGTTGAAAATCATCAAGATCCAGAATCATTGGGACAGATACGATAAGTGGCCTTTTGGCAGTCTTTCTGTTTGAATCTCGCTTTTAACTATGGTATTTAAGAGGAAGTAGAATTTTTTTCAAACACTATGGTGTAGGTTTCACTTTTTCATGGTGTTTTTGCCTACGTTTTGAAAAGCTTTGACAGGCTTTTTGTTTTGAGTAAAATGGAAGTTTAAGCCTCAAGAGGTTGTTGTATCCTCACGGCATATCTTCCTACATTAATATGCTTATACACACGTCTGCTCACTTTTTTCAAGTTTACTCTATTTTTGTTTTGGTGATTGTTTCTAAATGGGCAGTGTTTGTAGTAGCTCCTAATGTGCCTGGTAGGGTTGCCAACTGGCCGGTTTTCAGCCGGCCTGGCCGGTTTTTCCACGGCCAGGCCGGCTGCCGGCGCAGAGGCAAAACCGGCCCTTTAAAAGCCATTTTTTTTGCTCTGGCCGCAAGATCGGGAGTGGCCAGAGCAAAAAAAACGGCTTTTCTCCACTTCAGAGGGAGCCGGGGAAGCCCGCGCGAGGCCCCGGCTCCCTCTGAACAGCCACCAGCGTGAAGAGCCTTTACCTTCACGCTGGCGGCTGTTCCTGTGAAGCCGCGAATGCTGGGAAAGGTTAAAGGGCAACCTTTAACCTTTCCCAGCATTCGCGGCTTCACAGGAACAGCCACCAGCGTGAAGGTAAAGGCTCTTCACGCTGGTGGCTGTTCAGAAGGAGCCGTGGCCTCGCGCGGGCTTCCCCGGCTCCCTCTGAAGCCTCAGACAGCCGCGATGCTGGTCGGGGGGGGGGGGCAAGGACTGCATTGGCTGTGATGGGGGGGACCTGGACGGGAAAAGGGCTAAGGGGGGGGGGGGACTTGGGATGGGAAAGGGCGAAGGGGGGGGGGACTTGGACTGGAAAAGGGCTAAGGGGGGGACTTGGACTGGAAAAGGGCTAAAGGAGGGGACTTGGACTGGAAAAGGGCTAAGGGGGGGGGGACTTGGACTGGAAAAGGGCTAAAGGGGGGGACTTGGACTGGAAAAGGGCTAAAGGGGGGGACTTGGACTGGAAAAGGGCTAAGGGGGGGACTTGGACTGGAAATAGGCTGTGATGGGGGGGGGGGACCTGGACTGTAAAAGGGTTATGGGGGGGGGCATGGACTGGAAATGGGTTGTGATGGGGTGGAGGGGACCTGGACCAGAAAAGGGCTATTTGGGGGGGGGGAAACTTGGACTGGAAATAGGCTGTGATGGGGGGGGGACCTGGACTGTAGAAGGGTTATTGGGGGGGGCATGGACTGGAAATGGGTTTTGATGGGGGTGGAGGGGACCTGGACTGGAAAAGGGCTATGGGGGGGGGGGGAACTTGGACTGGAAATGGGCTATGGTGGAGGAAGGGGGATCTTGGACTGGAAATAGGCTGTGATTAGGGGGGCTAGGACTGTAAATGGGCTGTGATGGTGCGGGGGGACTCAGACTGCAAATGGGCTGTGATGGTGGGGGGGGGGGCCTAGGACTGGAAATAGGCTGTGATGGGGGACTTGGACTGGAAATGGGCTGTGATTGGGGGGGGGGGAGCTAGGACTGAAAATGGCCTGTGATGTGAGGGCTAGCACTGGAAATGGGCTGATGAAGAGCTGGAATAGGACTGGAAATGGGCTGATGTGGGGCATGGGAGAATGGGACTAGAAGGGAGTGGATGCTGGGTGGGCCTAGAACTATAAGGGAATTGATTTGGGGGGAGGACTAGAATGGATGGGGAATGAGAATGGAGAGGGGATAAATTTATGTGTGTGGAAGAAAAGTCTATGATGGGCCGGTATTGGGAGAGTAAGAGGGGCTTGAGAATGGAAGGGTGAAATTTAAACGGATGATAAAGGAATAAGGAAAGAATTGGGGGAAAGAGCAAAAGGGAAACAATCAGTATGTTAAAGCAGAAATAGAGAGAGAATGGAAAACATCTAAAAGAGAAGAAAGGACAAATGGATAGCTCGCAGAAGACACGAAGAAACCAGAAGAAAGTGACTGGAGCAATTGCAACTGAAAAATAAAACGCCCAAACAGAAGGTAGAAAAATACTTTTTATTTTGAATTTATTAACTGGAATATGTCTGGTCTGGGAAGTGTGTATTGCTAACATCTTTGCGTTTTTGTTTAGTGCAAGAGGAAATTACTTTATAGTTTTATTTCTCCAGTGTTGTACATTTCATGTTTGGATTTTGGGGTTCCCAGTTTAATTATTATCTGACCAAGGAAGTTAGCCTACACGTATCCTCGGTAATTTTTGTGGGTGGGGCTGGGGGCGGGGCAGGGGTGGGACTAGGGGCGGAGAATGGGTGGAGCATGGCGAGCCACAGGTGTCGGGTTTTTCTCGGTGAAAAAGTTGGCAACCCTAGTGCCTGGCGGTTGGCACTGGATTATAGTAATATAGAAATCTTTTAGTTTTTCTTTATCCATATGCTCATTAAGAGGCATGTTTACTAAAGGTTAGTGTATGGTAACATTATGCAAATATTTATGCAAATTAGGCCCCGCACCGAGTCTCTGCACATGGTCCCACACCCCCCTTGGGCCGCCCCTGGGTAGTAGGGTCCGCAGTTGTGTGGTTTGGGTTTGATGGAGGGCTTTGTGGATAAGTAGGAGTGATTTGTATTAATTCCCATGCAGTAACCTCTCTTGGGAAGGACTGCAGCTCCCAGAGTGCAATGTGACACACCCACACAGTAATCCCTCCTACGAAGGGCTACAGCTTCCAGAGTGCACTGCGACACTTCCACACAGTAATCCCTCCTAGGAAGAACTACCGCTCTCAGAGTGCACAGTGACACTCCCACATAGTAATCCTTTCTGGGAAGGACTACAGCTCCCACAGTGCACTGTGATACTCCCACAGGACTACAGCTCCCAGAGTGCACTGTGATACGCCCACACATTAATCCCTTGTAGGAAGGACTGCAGTTCCCAAAGTGCAGTGTCTATCCCACATACCCCTCTTAGTAAGGACTACAACTCCCAGAGTGCACTGTGACACTCCCATGCAGTAAATCCTTCTAGGAAGGAGTACAGATCCCAGAATGCACTGTGACACTCCCACACAGTCATCCTTCCGAGGAAAGACTACAGCTCCCAGAGTGCACTCCTGCAGACAAGCTGTAGTTTACTGTGGTTTAATTCCAGGGCTCTGTTTCTGGAACTTGTTCTCTGCATATAATATCTTTGTCTCTATAGATCAGTCGTGTGAATTCCTCGCGTTGTTAGTAACTCCTCTCTGTTGCCATGTGCTCTCTTTGTCTGCCTGAATGTCTCAGGAAGTGTATCTGTGAGCTGACCCAGCATGAGTACAGCCCCTTTCACAGCTTCCTCTTCCAGGCATTCAGTTTCCGGCTTTGCTTCCCACACTCTCTCGCTCTGAATCCAGCTAAATTAAAACCTGAGGCTTTGCAAAGAGGGATCCCGGGCTGGAAGTCTTGCACCGGAGAAGGGCAGGAGAATGGCTGCCGAGGTTGCAGCTCAGCAGGTAGGAGACTGGCAGGAGGTGGGCAGCAGGCAAGTCAGTGCCAGGGAATGCCATGATCCAGCCTCTGAGACACACACACTGCATGGGGCAAGCAGAAGAGGAAATCCTTCTGGCGCTGCTCAATCTCAATCTTGCAAGCCTCTGAGACACACACTATTTATGCAATGAGGGAGGCGGGTTGGACAAATAACCTCGAGCCACTCTGGGAGGATAAAAAGTCAGCTAGCCCAGAGTATCCCTGCCACGCTTCCCCCAAATCCCACTGCTACCTAGCCCAGTGCCAGAATGCAGGACACGGCCCCAGTTTGTGTAGTGCACTGAGAGAGAGGGTTCAGATAGAAGGGTGCTGGACAGAACCAGTTTGTGAGGTGGGACAGAGGCTTATCGATTCTCATCCTTCTGGAATTTTCTGTTGCTTTTGACGCTGTCGATCACCACCTTCTCCTCTATACCCTGTCCTCGCTTGGATTTAGGGGCTCCATTCTGTCCTATCTCTCCAAGTGCACTTTTACTGTATGTTCTGGTGGTTCCTCCTCTACCGCCATCCCGCTTTCAATTGGTGCAGCTCAGGAAACAGTGAGATGTTATACTCAGAAATAGAGGGAGGAGGTGATTTTAAAGCAGAAGAACCTCAGTTTGGGCCATGCTCTCTTTCAGTCGGCGGTGAGACATCCAGGCAGCAATGACGGATATGCAGGCAGAGATATGTGCCTGATTCCTGGACAGATTTCAGGTGTAGAGAGGTAAGATGGCAAGAGTAGGTGCACCTGCCGCACCGTGCAGGCCACCCCTCTTCATGCCTCTGTTTAGGGGTGTACGCACCGCTCTGTGTAGTTCAGCCCTATTTGTTGAGATTTAAGAGATAGTTATATGTTTTGATTTTATCCAGTTTCTATAAAGGGATCCACTGTGTCTGTCTCATGCCATTTTGAATTCTGTCACTGTATTTGCCCCCGCCACTTCCATTGGGAGGGCATTCCAAGCATCCACCTCCCTTTCAGTGAAAAAGTATTTCCTGACATTGCCTTTCCGTTTACCCCCTTGCAGCTTCATGTTATGCCCTCTAGTTTTACAGCTTCCCCATCCTTGGAACAGGTTTGTTTCTTCATCAATACTCTTTAAATATTTAAAGGGAGGAGTGGTCTAGTGGTTAGGACAAGGTACTTCAGGCCAGAGGGCCAGGGGTTCAAGTCCCACCTGGGGACAGCAATCTCAGGCCGGAGGGACTGGGGTTTCTAGTCCTATAGGCACTCCTTGTGGTCTTGGGCAAGCCACTTAACCCTCCATTGCCCATGTTCCCTGTAAGTATTAGCATATGTGTCTCATATCACCTCGTGTTAAATGTATCCCCCAATTGACCGCCTTGACCCGGTGAAAAGCAGGATATAAATACAACTAAATAAATAAATAAAGGTCTGAATCATATCTCCCCTGTCCCTCCTCCTCCAGAGTGTACATATTTAGGTCTTCAAGTCTCTTCTCATAAGTCTTCTGACGCATGCTCCAAATTATTTTGGTCGCCTTTCTCTGAATCACTTCCAGCCTTTTTATATCCTTTGCGAGATTCGGTCTCCAGAACTGAACAGAATATTCCAAGTGAGGCCTCACCAGTGACTTATACAGTGGCATTAGTACCTCTTCTTTTCTGCTGGTAATTCCTCTCTGTATGCAACCCAGCATCCTTCTGGCTTTTGCCACCGCCTTGTCGCACTGTTTTGCCACCTTGAGATCGTCGGAAACAATCACTCCAAGATCCTTCTCCTGGTCCAAGCACCCCAACCTCTCGCCCCTATCACATACAATTCCCTTGGATTTCTGCTTCCCAAAGTGCATTACACTGCACTTCTTCGCATTAAATCGTAACTGCCAAGCATTAGACCATTCTTCCAGCTTCTGTAGATCTTTCCTTATCTTCTCCACTCTCTCAGGAGATTCCACTCTTGCAAAATTTCGTGTCATCTGCAGAAAAACAGGAATATTTTCCATTTTGAATTGTGTCAGGATAGGACAGAACCCCTAAATCCAAGCAGAAAGGTGAAAAAGGATGAGGATAGATTTATTTATTTAGCTAAAGTTATATACCACATATCTAAGAGTCTATGTGGGTCACAATAAAACAACATGACCGTAAAGGTCTTGCATAAAACAAGTGATAAGTAACAGTTAAATATTATATACAAGGTGTAACACAGCATTCAATTATACCGTTTGAAAATATTGAATAAAAAGGTACATTTTTAATGCTTTTTTGAAGTCCAGGAGATCATTTATGGCTCGAAGATTATCTGGGAGTAGATTCCAGAGCATAGTAGGCACACAGAAGGAGAAGGTGGTTCTTGATGTTGCAAAACTCGCTTCGGTGTAAACTGGATGCACCGATTAAGGATTCAGCATATTAGACCTTCTACTCGTATTGTCAGGCACATTTTGAATAAGGAAATGAAGATTATCAGCAGAAATACTACGATAGGCCTTAAAAGTCGTGAGTAGGGGATTAAATTTAATTCGTTGAGATATAGCCAACCGATGCAGATCCTTAAGAAGCGGCGTGATATGATCAGTTCTTGAGGTTTTATAAAGGAGACGAGCAGCTGTTTTCTTTGCAATCTGAAGAGGGTGAATGACATTGCTGGGAAGGCTTTGAAGTATAAGATTACAATAAATCCAGGTGAGGAAAAATGAGAGCCTGTATGTAAGTGTGGGTTACTCCTTTCCCAGCACTATATACCACTTCCCCTTATTTATTTTATTTATTTAACATTATTTCTATACCGCCTTCTCCTTCAATCAAGGCGGTCTCCACACCAAACAATCAAAAGTGTTCTTGTGTTGTCGTGCAGTGGTGCGTGTAGTGTGTTTGAGGTGGTGTGTCTTTGATTTGGTTGCTCTTACTCTAATGTGCGCTATTATACAGGTTGAGCTATTATACAGATTGAGCTATTATATATTCTATATACAATGGTCAGGGTGTGGGTATGTCCGTTGTTCAAGCTTGATTAGTAAGTTATGTGACGTGTTCATAGTGTTCAAGGAATAGAGTTGTCTTCTGCTGTTTGCGAAAGTCTTTGAAGTTGATTGTTAGTCTCAGCTCGTCTGGGAGGGAGTTCCAGATAGTTGGTGCGGCCAGCGAGAGTGCTCGTTCTGCGGTGTCCTTGCGTGTCTTGGTGAATTCTTTTGGGGTGTTCACTCGGTTGGAGGTGCCTCTTCTTCTTGGTCGTGTGCTTGTGCCAGGTTTTATGAGTGTGTGTAGGCTGGTGGCTGAGGAGTGCTGTTTGATCTCGAATATGTTTATGATGGTTTTGTATTTGGTGCATGAGTTGATTGGCAGCCAGTGTAGATCTTTCAGTATGGGTGTGATATGCTCTTGTCTTGCAGTGCCAGCTACTATGCAGGCCGCTGTGTTTTGTACTAGTTGCAGTAGTTTGAGTGTTTGTTTTGTTAGTCCCAGGTAGATTGGATTGCAGAAGTCTAGTAGTGGGGTTATTAGTGCCTGGCAGACTGTGCGGAAGTGCTCAGGGGCGAGGAGGGGCTTCAGTGGTCTGATGAGTCTCATTCTGTGGTATGCGCTTTTGGTGGTTTTGCTTATGTGTGATTGGAGGTTCAGCTCCTTGTCCAGGGTCACTCCGAGGTACTTTACTTCTGTTTTTATAGGTATGGTTGTGTCCTCTATCTTGATGTCGGGTGGGGGAACAAAGTCCGAGTTTTGCGTGATTATTAGTGCCTCGGTTTTGTTATATTTTATAGAGAGGTTGTTATTTTGAAGCCAGCTTCTCATTTGTATGAGACAGTTTGTTATTTTGGAGTAGTCCGAGTTGTCAACGGATATAGGGGTGTCTACCATGATGTCATCTGCGTAGACTGTATATTGTATGTCATGCTCTTTCGTGATGTCACATATTGGCTGGATGTAGATGTTGAATAGGATTGAAGATAATGCCGATCCTTGTGGTACTCCTTGCAGTACTGTTATGGGACAGGAGGTGTTCTGGCCTACCTTGACTTGTATCTGTCTGTCGGTGAGGTATGATTGGAACCATTTCAGGGTGGTACCATGTAGCCCAATGTTCTGTAGTCTGTTTAGTAGCGTTTCGTGATCCACTGTGTCGAATGCTGATGAGATGTCTATGAAGATCATTATGATTCCTTTCTTGGTGTTGTCTATGAGGCGGAGAATGCTGTCGAAGAGGTATATCAGAAGTGTTTCCACCCCGTGGTTGGGGCGAAAACCATGTTGGTTGTTGTCCAGTGGAGCGTGGTCGTCGATCTGTTCTTGCAGTTGGTGCTGTACTGTTTTTTTTATTATTTTTGCTAGTAGGGGTATGCTGGATATAGGTCCGTATGCCGCTGGATTGTTCTTGTCAAGTGTGGATTTCTTCGGGATAGGTCTTATTGTGGCGAGCTTTAGTTGCTTTGGCATGAGCCCTTGTGTTAGGGAGCTGTGCACCATGTTGTGTATGGTGTGGATGAAGTTTGATTTGGTGGCCTTGATCCAAGTCACTGGGCGGGGGTCTGTAGGAGTTGTGCTTGTATTGAGTGCTGTGATGATTTGGGATAGCTGCTCTGTTGATGGGGTACTGAATGTGCTCCAAGTTTTCGGGGGTGTTTTGTGCTTTGTGGCTGGGCTGGGTCTTGTCTGTTCTGTTGAATGGAATTTTTCTTGTATGTGGTCGGCAAATTTTTGAGGGTCTATTTGCATTTTGTCTTCTGTTTTCTGTTCCTTGGTGAGTGTTTTCACGATTTCAAATAACTCTCTAGGTTTGTTGTTGGAGTTGCGTATAATGTTTGTGTAGTATTCTCTCTTAGTTTAGTTGATGCGTTCGTTGTATTGTTTTTGCTTTGTTTGGTATAGTTCCTGGGTCTCAGGTGATTTGTTCTTTCTCCATTTCCGTTCTAATTTTCTGAGTTCCCTCTTTTCGCTTCGTATGACTTTTGAGTACCATGGTCTGTGCTGTAATTTGTTGCAGAGACGTTTCCTGGTTTTATGATCTGTTGCTTTAGCGGCGTTGTAAATGGTGTTGTTCCAGTTAGTGATTTGGGCTTCTAGGTCATCATTTTCTATCGTTAGGAGTTGTATCGTGTCTTGTAGGAACTGGTCCCTGTTGAAGCCTTTGAATCTTCTTTGTGTGGTTGTGTTGTCCGGGTATTTCTCTGTTTTATCTCCTTGAGGTACCATGTTTATTTTAACTATGTGGTGGTCAGACCATAGTACTGGTGTTACGGTGGGTGTAGATATTAGTCCTCTCGTGGTTAGGTAGTTGGGTGCGAAGATGAGGTCTGGTGATGACCCGTGTCTGTGTGTCGGGGTGTTGATTATTTGGGTGAATTGAAGGGAGCTCATAGCTTGTAGGAAAGATTCTGCATCTTTGGCGTTGGCGGACTTGAGGTTGAAGTCACCTAGAAGTATTGTAGGTTTGTGGTTTGAGTTTATTGCACATACTGCTTCGATGGTTGAGGCTAGTTCATCGGGTGGAGCACTGGGCGCTCTGTAGGTGAGGCATATGGCCATGTTTTTGTTCTCGATAGTAATGTTGTTGCATTGTTGGGTGTCTGTGGCACTTCGTGATTTGAACTTTAGGCTACTCTTTTCAATTATCATGACTCCTCCTCGCCTGTGCGCACGTGGGCAGTTGTATGCCGTATATGTGTCCGGCACTAACTGATTGATCAGTACGTTGTCAGTGGGGCTGAGCCATGTTTCTGTGATACACAGTATATCGGGTTGTTGGTCATCTATGTGGTCTGCTAGGGTATAAATCTTGTTGTGTATGGATCTTGCGTTTATTAATTCTATTGCTACTGACCCTGTTGTGATTGTTGTTCCGTGTGCTTCCTTTGTGTTAGAGTGAGTTTTGGATTTGTGCTCTGGTTGTTTTTTTGTTATGGGTGTTCTGTATGTGGCCTTGTGTAAATACTGTGTGCTTTGGTGTGTCCATGCTGTTGGTGGTGTCCATGGTGTGTTGGTGTGTGGGTGGTGGAATTGTGCCTGTGTTGGAAGGAGATATGTAAGGAGGAGGGTGAGAGGCAGAATTATTGTGGTGTGCATGTTCTCTTGTATGATCCTGTTGTTGTCACTCACGGTTTGCTGCTTTACTTCTGTTCCTTCCTGGTGGTTTCTGGGCGCCTTCTGAGTGGCTTGTCTGTGGGCCTGTTTCCTCTCTTCTTTTCTTTCCCTCTGTTGCTCGCCCCCATGCCTCGCCTAAGGGCCATGCCAAAGGGCCCTCTGGCGAGGCTCTCAGGCGCGGGCCCCCCTGGCGCGGGCGCGCCCTGCAGGGACACCGCTTTTCTGCTGTTCTGGCTGCTGGTTCAATGCTCCCACAGTTTATCAGTAACTTCACAGATGTTAGTCGTTTCCTTACAAAACAATTTGCCTTAGCACAGCACATTCCTTTCCATATATAGATATGTACAGGATTCACATTTTCCCCTGCGGGCCTCCTAGTCCTTCTGTACACACACTTAAAGTCTTAGTTTCCCCCATCATTGTACAACAGAACGAAAGTCATGCAGATATAGAAGCGGACTTAGGTGTTGGATGTTCCTGAGTTTATAGTAGATGGTTCTTGCAGTGAGATTCACATGAGAAGCAAAGGAGAAACGTTGGTCTAAGATTATACTGAGGTAACGTATTTCAGATTTTACTTGTAGCTGTGTATCTTCTATAGTAAGGAAAGGTGGTGGGGTAAAATTATTATTTTTGAAGATATAGAGGACCTCGGATTTTTTACAATTGATAGCAGAATTCTGTTCTGTGAGCCAATGTGTGACGTCAGTAAAATACTTTACTAGTGATGAAATGGTTGGATCATTGGTAGTATAATGTGACAACATCGGCGTATAAGTGATATAGTACATTATGCTTTGATATGATTGAGCATATTGGTCGGAGGAACAGATTGAATAGTAGAGATAAGGCAGAACCCTGTAGGACACCCTGTTTCTGAATGTAAATGGAAGACATCCTGGAGCCAATTTTGACTTGTAGTTTCCGATCTGTGAGGTAGGATTAACCCCAACCCAAAGTGGAGTCTCTTAAGCCCAGAGTGTATAGGCATTAAATAAGCAAATCATGAGGGCAAGGTGGTTGTTCTTACACCCCGCCCTGGGCACAAGGTATTCAACAGCATATATACGATAACGGTTTTTATTTTATTAACAAGCAGACCTTCCCCCTCCCTATCCCTACCCCTACCAGGGTCCACTGTGCAGGTGCATCTAGGCTCATGATTTTCGATTTGACTATTTATCTTGGGTTCCCCTCCAGGCTCCTGTTTTCTGAGTCATCTCCCGACCCCCTCAAAGTGTCAGGAGCTCATTCCGAACCACTGGTGTTAGTGTATCCAGATATCTTCCCCAGAGTGCCAGAAAGATCTCTCGCCGTGCCAGCTTCCCTCTTGATGCTAACCGTTCCTGTATCATTAACTGGTGAAAGAAATTGCCCAGTCCCAAAAGGAGGGACCTGAATGTTCCCTCCAGCCACGCACCATAGGCTGTTTCCCCACCACACATGCCTTGTGTACTAGGATTCTTTCCCAGCACCCTTGGGCTAAGGGGTTGGAGGGGGGAGATAATCATGCGCCACCTGAGCTCCCGTCCATGTCAAGGGTTGGTCAGTCAAAGATTGTATCTACTTCTGAATTCGACATCAATTTCTTTGCGTTCGCTCGCATTTCCACTACATGTGCCCCAAATCTGCCAACACGGTTCCACACCATTGACAGTCATCATTGGGTGCCATCCCACTACAAAAAGCTCTCAAGGGTGAAAACTGGGCTCTGCATATTGCTCGCAGTTGAAGCTCTCAGAGCCTAGACAAATGAACTAAGTTTGGTATGCGCCGCAGCGCCCTTCTCAATTCACCCTCTGCCACAGGGCCGCCTAATTCGGCCGTCCAGCTTTTCTCCAGCACCTGACAATCTTTTGGGATTTGCCATTGGTTAGCTTCTGCGATAGCTTAGATAGGAACATCCGTTCCCGGTTTCCTATTTCGAAGAAAAGTCAGATTTGGCCAGACTGCTCCGTCAATAGACTGTCAGTTGGCAGCAAGTGCACGTAATGGCACAATTGATAATAAGACCTGGGATTTTTTCAAATCAAACTCTTTACATAACTTTGAAAAGGGCTTCATCGTATCTTCTGTGTAAGGACGTGACCTAGACCTCAAATCCCATGTCTCCCCCACTCCTGGAAAGTACGATTATCCATCCCTGGCTGGAATCCAGGATTGCCGCATACTGATAGAAAACACGATGCCATCACTTACATGTGACACTTGGTGCAAAGATAGCGCCACACCCCTCATATCGGCTCTGTCAACAAGCTCTGCCAAATTCACTTCAGTACCTCCTGGCTGTCCATATGTAGCACTGCCATCAGTGAGTAAGGTGCCACAAATTCTTCTTCAATCTCTCTAGGGGTAAACAACTTTGTCTGCCCTAACCAGTCTCTCATGTGACTCAAGTGACTTGCCCGTGCGTATCTGGCGATGTCCAGGACCCCAATACCACCCTGATGCCATGATCCTCATGGCCTAGAGAAAGGTATGTGGGCTAGTCCACCTTTCCAAATGAATCTGCACATCTCCCATTCTATTCGATCAACATCGCTACGCTGGAGGCTCATTGGTAGTGTCTGCAAAATGTAAAGTAGCTTGGGGAACAGGGCAATCTTAAAAGCCGCCACTTTGCCCAATAGTAACAAGAGCAAAGGGTTCCACTCCCGCATTTTATTGCTAATATATTCCATGGTTGTGGCACAGTTCTGCCGACATAGTTTATTGGGATCTCGGGGCATGTGGATCCCCAAATATCTAAACACGCCTTCTGCCCACTGTAATGGGAATGCCAATCCCCATGTTGCTCGCACTACTCCTAGTACATCCAACACCTCTGACATCTTGATTTAGCCGTAGACCTGCCAGTCTGACGTAGGAACGAAATGCTAACAATAGTCTGGTTAGTGATGTTTGTGGACGTGCAATGTAGGCTGATAAATCGTGTGCAAAAGCTGCCACCTTGAATCCTAATTGCCCAATTTTGACCCCTGGAATCGCCTCGCACTCCTCCAGAAAGCATATAAAGGGATCCAATGATAAAACAAACAGTAGTGGGGAGAACGGACATCCTGACGTATCCCCCTCTCCAGTGTAAATGGTTCCGATAACGTTACTTTAACCAATACCGATGCCATGAGCTTAGAGTATTATGTATGGACTTGTTTGTATAAAGGGGTTCACCAGCCCATAACAGGGCAGCAGTTGGAAAAGGTAATCCCAGTTAGCCCTATCAAATGCCTTTTCAGCATCAAAGCTGATCAGGAGAAAGGGGATCTGTTTTTCCTGCACCCACTCCAGGGTTGCAATAATTTTCCGTATGTTTTTTGGCACATAGCGGTCTCTCACAAAACCTATCTGGGAGTCATGTATCAGGTGAGGCAGGTATGCCACCAATCAGCCCGCCAAGATCTTAGCATATAATTTGCTATCGAAATTAAGAAGCAATATAGGGCGATTCGAACCGTTCCCTATGTTGTCTTTCCCTGGCTTGGGGATTAAAGTGATGTAGGCATGGTTGCCTCCCCATGTAAAGATCCCTATCTGTGCCCTGCTATGGCACATCTCAGCTAAGGGGACCACTACCTGATCCTGTAATAATTCATAAAATTCAGCTATAAACCCATCTGGGCTGGGGGTTGCAGCATTGCGCCCTAATAATGCTCTGAGAATCTCCTGTGCTGTAATAGGCGGTCCCAACTCTCGAGCCTGCTGCTCCGATAGCCAGGTCAGAGCACATTGCTGCAGGTAGGCCGCTGATATCAGTTCTGCTGTGTATAATTTCCGGTAAAACGCTTGGAAGAGGCATACTATTTCAATGTTTTCCTTGCATACATGACCTGTCCCATCTTGCAGCATGGGGACCCTGTTAGAGGCCTGTGCCCCCCCCCCCTCCCCACCCCCCAGAGACATCGAACTAGAAGCGCCCCTGTTTTTATCTCCAAAGTTATAAAGCTGAAATTTGTAGTACATGTAAGATTTTTTTCGCGTTCGTGAATAACTTTGTTTAGTGTTGCTTGCAATTCTAAAAGTTGTGTTCGAGAGTTTCCCATGGGGTGAGAGGCATATTGTCACTCTGCCCATACCATCTGCTTCTCTAGACAGAGCACCTGTGCGTTAAGCATGTGTCGCCGCCTGGCAGAGTATGCTACTATATCTCCTCTTAGTATGGCTTTCGCCCTCTCCCAATACAACTCAAGGGTATCCTGATGTTGCGCATTATGGGTCTTATAGGCCTACCAGTGCTTCTTAATGTATATGTGAAATTGTTCTTCCTTGCATAATTCTAGTGTCCTGGCCCTTAGGGGGGAGGAGTGGCCTAGTGGTTAGGACATGGTACCTCAGACCATAGGGCCAGGGGTTCAAGTCCCACTTGGGGACAGCAATCTCAGACTGGAGGGACTGGGGTGTCCAGTCCTATAGGCACTCCTTGTGGCCTTGGGCAAGCCATCTAAGCCTCTGTTGCCTCATAGAATGTGACCCCTTTGTAGTAATTATATAATGTAAACTGCTTTGATTGAAGGATAAGGTGGTATAGAAAACTGGTTAAATTAAAAAAAAATAGTGGAAAGCACCATAGTCATGAACCTTCACTTGGCTTGCGCCAGGCCAGATCCAGCCATATCATCATATAATCCAAAAATCTCCCCCTGCCCTATTTTTGCGTCCTCAACCCTTGAGAAACAATCCTCAAAGAAAAGAAGGTAGTCTATGCAGGAACGTTGTGCCGTGTGCTCCCGAGAGGTGTATATAGTCTCTTTCCAGCAGATGTAGGAGCTGCCATGGGTCCACTAGGTTTAGTCACCTTAGAAGCCGTTGAAGGATTTGGGTACTGTGTTCTCGGGTGCTGTGTGTGGTTCAGGAGGTGTCCATTAGCGGGTCTAAGATCCCATTTAAATCACCGCCTACCACTACCTCCGTTTCCGGCAACTGTTTTAATTGGGATGCTACTTTTGCATAAAACATCATCTCCGGTCCATTCAGTCTATAGATATTGCATACGGTCATTGGGTGACCTTCCAAATCTCCGTGTATTATTACATAGCAGCCCTGGGTGTCACAGATCTCTTCTATGCACATGAACCATATACATTTGTGTATCAATATCACTAATCCTCCTTTCCTGCCCTGTGCGGGAGCTCCAAAGATCTGGCCCACCCAATCCCGTCTTAGTTTAGCATCATCCGCTGTCGTTTGGTGCATCTCCTGGAGAAAGGCTATATCACTTTTGTGACATGCCAGTGCGTGGAGAACCTTGTAGTGTTTAATTGGGGTACCCATCCCACATATGTTCCATGATAGGACTCTCAGCCCATTTCTGATCTTAGTGGTCTAGTGAGGTAGATTTCTATCATACATTGGGTTGGAAGACCCCCCCAGCCTACGGCCTCCCCCTCCTGTAGTCCAGTAACCTGAAATGATGCACCTGCATTCCTTACATTTACAATATTGTTATAGATTTGTATCTTCCCCCCCTGATTGATAGTGTCCCAATCTGTTTTTTAAGTCGCTACTTATTCCTCTTATTTACTTCCACGTTTTCAGGCCATCTCTCTTTCTTCCTCTTCTTGTCCCATCCCCTCCCTCCCTCCTATTCTACCCCTCCCCTTTTCCCCCCTTCCTAAGTCTTTCCTCATCCCCCAATGCCTTCCGGATCGCACCTCAATGTGTCAAGGGCCCCCCTCCCCCATCCCTCCCACACGGTTTTATTACAGTATGTTGTTTCCTTGTTTCCCCCTATCTCCCAAATTGATGTTAACCTTCCTCTCTCCTTTCGCCCTTTCCTCCTCCTCCCCCCATCCTTTCCTCTGTGTGTTGCCTGTGTTGTGTTATCTTGTTTTTGGTAGGATAGTGAGTGGGTCCCTGTTCCCTCTTCTACCCGTTGAACTGGAGTTTGGAGTGTCTAAACAATAAATATTCTTAATCCGGGTTGCACATTCCAGATGAGTAGTGTCTGCTGCTTTTCAGCAGCACATTATCGGGTCCCCTTTTGTGGCCCTCTTCGAGCTTTACTACCCATCCCCCCTTCCATGCGTATTTAGTTTTTTATCCTGCATCTTCTCTACCATTTCCTAGAGTCCTCTGCCCACTTTGCTCGCCTCAACCCTCCCTCTCCCATCACTATAGTGCTTCTTCTCACCCCATGGTGTCCTTCTTTTTCACACCTCCAGGGGTTCATGATAAAGGTGAAGAAAGAGATGCAAGTGTCCAGTTTCTGCCATTGATTCATAAGTCCGAGTGTTCCACTGCAACTGCTGTTCTCATCTGTGTGAATCTGTTGTAATCCCACTGTCTGGTGACAGATAGATTTAGGTCTCACCCGCAGACCATGCATCTGCTCGCACGTTTCCACCTGCGTTTGTGGGCCTTCTGACTGTCCCCAGCCATTAAGATAGTCTTTGGCCTAATAATCCACTCTCACTCAGTCTCTTTCCAAAGGCCCGCCCTTGGCATGCTTTACTGTGTGTCCATCGGCAGCAATTTTGGTCTTAGTTCTTGTAGCTGTTTAAGGGCTATCTCTGCAGATTCAAAGCTCCTGGTAGTGCCATTTATAAATACTTGCAGACGGGCTGGATATAGGACCATAAATTTAATCTTGTCCCTCCAGAAGGTGCTGACACACTGGAGCATAGGATCTGCGTCATTGACTCAGCACTGCTGAGTAATCTTGGTAGATGTGGAGATGGGCCCCTCCCCGTGTGTAATGGGGCCCTGATTCTTGGCTGCATGTAGAATTTGATCCTTTTGTGTGTCGTTAAGGAATTTAGCAATCGCAATGCTTGATCGGCGATCACCGGGACTGCTTGGGGCCATCCTGTGTGCTCGCTCAATTGTTTGTGTACTGCAGGCTGCACCCAGTGGGAGGGCAGTGGGTAACAGTATCTTATTCATATTCCCCTTCTTTCCCCTTCCTCTCTCCCTTTCTCTTGTGCCCTTTGGAACGCACATTCTGTCTCTAATAAACTCTCTTTTACACATGATCTTTTCCTCTCCAACACTTTTCATCTTCTTGCTTTAACTGAGACCTGGCTCCTCCCTGACGATACCGCCTCTGCTGCTGCCCTCTGCTTTGGTGGTCTCCAGTTCCCCATACTCCTTGTCCTATAGGACGTGGTGGTGGGGTTGGCCTTCCTCTCTCCCCCTCCTGTCATTTCCAACCTCTTCCTCTGCCTCAGTCTCATTCCTTCCTCTCTTTTTAGGTCTACTCTATTCGCCTCTTTGCCCCACTTCCTCTCCGGATTGCTGTTGTCTATCGTCCTCCTGACAAGGCTCTTTCTTCTTTGCTCTCTGACTTTGACTCTTTGCTTTCCCTCTTTCTTATCCCTACCTCCCCTACTCTTATTCTTGGTGATTTTAACATCCATGTTGATAACCCCTCTGATCCTCTTACTCTGAAGCTCCTCTCTCTTACCACCTCATTTGGCCTTCAACTTTGTTCCTCTGCCCCCCCTTACCTTCATGGCCATTGTCTGGATTTGGTTTTCTTTTCTTGCTCCTCTCCCTCTAACTTCAGTAATACTGTTCTTCCTTTATCTGATCATCACCTTCTCTCCTTTAATCTTCACCTCCCTCCCCCCCTGCCTCATCCTGTCTCCTCCACTCTTTTTAGGAACCTTCTTGCCATTGATCCCCTGGTTCTCTCCTCTACCATTTCTCCTTCTCTCTCCTCTGTTTTGTCCTCCAAGTCTGTTGATATGGCAGTGATGTCCTGTAATGCTGCGCTCTTCTCAGCTCTAGATGTTCTTGCTCCTCTCATCCCTCGTCCTGTAAGGCATTCCTTTCCTCAGCCCTGGCTCTCTCCCACTATTCGCTATCTTTGCTCCTGTGCCCGCTCTGCTGAGCGTACCTGGCTCAAATACCGCTCCCCTGAAGATTTCCTTCATTTCAAATTCATGTTCTGCTCTTTCAAATCTGCTTTAGCTCTTGCCAAATAAGTTTACTTTGTTCGCCTGACTAATTCTCACTCACAAGAGACAACACCACACAAACATCATAATGGCCTCCTTAAATCACCCCAAGAGAACTATTCACCATCGTGAAGACACTTTCCAGGACCCCACAAAGCCAAGACACCGACGACCTAACACCAGAGACTTATGCCTCATACCTACATAGCAAGCTAGCTAGCCCACAACCTCCTCCAAACCAACCCTTGACACCTTCATCCGACCAAAACCAACATAATACCTGGACATCTTTTCACCGAGTCACAGAAGACCTCTGCATTAACTTGCTCCAATCCCTGAACACTTCCACTTCGCCACTTGATCCATGCCCAAACTCCTGGATAAAGGCAATGGCGCAAGAAGTAGCCCCAACACTCTGCAAGATAATTAACTCCTCTCTTTCACAGGGAACTATACCTCCTTCCCTGAAAAACTCATCCAGCAGACCACTACTGAAAAACAACACCTCTGACCCAACCTCTCCTGCTTCATATCGACCCATATCCAGCATCCCATTCTTATCCAAGCTGATTGAGAAAATTGTACAACACCAGCTCCAAGACCATGTTGATGCTACTGCCCCATTCGACCCTCAACAACACGGGTTTCGAGAGAACCTCGGATTCGAGACCCTACTGACCTCCCTTCTGAACACAGTAATAAAAGGAATCAAAGACATCAAGAAAGGCTTTGTCCTCATTTTCATTGACATAACAGCCGCCTTTGACTCAATAAATCACCACACACTACTAGATAGACTAATTGAAATAGGAGTAAGTGGCACACCCCTGGCATGGTTCCGCTCCTACCTCACAGACAGGAAATCCCAAGTCAAGATAAATCACAATATATCAAGACCTTTCTCACCAAAACAAGGCCTTCCCCAAGGATCAGCTCTCTCAGCTTTACTCTTCAATCTGTACCTACAACCAGTTTGCAAAATTCTACAAGCCTACAACATTCACTACCACCTATATGCAGATGACCTGATGATCTACACCACTCTAGACACAAGGAATCCAGACTATTCCACCATCTCTTCCTGCATCACAGCAATAACTGATTGGTTAACTTTAAAGAACCTCGAGATCAACTACAAAAAATTGGAAGCCCTTATAGTCACAAAGAACTCCACATTCAAACCTTCAGACAATATAACAATTGGAACCAGATGAATCCCCATAATAAATGAGCTAAAATACCTAGGAATTCACCTTGACCAGAGATTCAATTTTCAGACTCGCATCAGGAAGACCACCTCCAAAATACTATACTTCAAGATGAAATACTTGCAAAACCTATGCCCCCTACTTGAGCAGAACCATTTTAGAACTGTGTGTCAAACACTCATCATACCACATGTCATTACTGCAACCTAATCCTACACGGCCTACCAAAAAGTTCAATCCATCCCTTACAGCTAGCTCAGAATGCAGCAGCACATCTAATCACAAGATCCAGCAAACATGACCACATCACCCCCTTTCTCGAATCCCTTCATTGGCGTCCCATTACCTCCAGTATAAAATATAAAAACTTAATGCTGGCATTCAAAATTCAACAGAACCAATCAGCCGGTTGCTTAAATGAAGTAATCCTAAAAACTCCTAACAACAGATCACCAAGAACACAACATCAAGACTCACTTGCATGCTCTACATCCCGCACAGGAATATCCCAGAACACTCTAAAGACAGCCTTCGAACTCTACACCCCTGCACTCTGGAATTCCCTCCCTTACCCCCTGAGAGCCACCACAGACGTCTCTACCTTCAGGAAGCTTTTGAAAATGCACCTATTTACTGAACACTACTATACTCCACCATCCTGTAACAGACTGCCTACCACCTAACAGACCGAACCCTAGGCACCAAGCAGACCACAAACTTTATGTAAATAGTTAAATGTAAACACAGTAAACATTGCTGTACATAGTTTGGAAAAAACGTACTATGTAAACGAAATTCTGTTCTATGGAAACCTGTATATAGTTTTGAAAAACGTTCTATCTCAAAGACGTTCCGTTCTATGTAAACTGCCTTGAGATTCTGAAAAACGGTATATAAAAAAATGTTAAATAAATAAAATAAATCAGCTAGCATTTGCAGAGTAATGGTTAGATCTTCTTTGTGCTGTAAAGGGTCTGGCCAAGGTTTTGAGTAGTTTAAAGAGTTCTCTGGGACGATTCAATAAAGCTTGTATGAGTTTGGAGTAATAGTCTTTTTTTCACATTATTTGTGGTTATTTGATAAGTGCGAAGGCCAGTCATATAGGCTTTATGAACATTAATTAGTTTGGTATGTCTCCATTTTTGCGCTTTAATTCTAAGACTAAATTTCATAGATTTTAATTGGGTATTGCATTTGGTGAGAAAAAGATTCTCTAAGTGATGTAACCACGTGTAAACCATGGACTGCCCAAAGAACCTACCAATCAGAACTAGAGGAGATCAAACCTAAGCTTTCTTTATAAGCTCAGATGACAAGACTTCGACTTTCATACTTTGGACACATCATGCTTAGAGAGAAATCATTACAGAAAGACATCATGTTTGGTAAGGTAGAAGGTCAGTGCAAAAGAGGAAGGCTAGCAATGAGATGGATCGATACAATAACAGCAGCTATGGATGTCACTCTATCAACAATGAGCTGCCTGACTGAAGACAGAACACAATTTAGGACAACAACATGAGTCGACAGGTGATGTAATATCCTTTCACACTAATAATAATAGGCTGTTACAGTTGGCGACTCGATCATTAGGCCTGTAGATAGCTGGGTGGCTGGTGAACGTGAGGATTGTCTGGTAACCTGCCTGCCTGGTGTGAAGGTAGCAGACCTCACACACAACCTAGATAAGGTTTTAGGTAGTGCTGGGGAGGAGCCTGCTGTCTTGGTACATGTTGGTATCCATGACATAGGAAAATGTGGGAGGGAGATTCTTAAGGCCAAATTTAAATTTTAGGTAGAAATTTGAAATCCAGAACTTCCAGGGTAGCATTCTCTGAAATACTTTCCGTTCCATGCGCAGGACCCAAAAAGCAGACAGAACTCTGGAGTTTCAATATGTGGATGAGGCGATGGTTCAAGGAAGAGTTTTTTGGATTTGTTAGGAACCAAGCAACATTCTGGGGAAGGGAGGGGCTCTTCCAAAAGGATGTGCTCCACCTTAACCGGGATGGAACCAGGCTGCTAGCATTAACCTTTAAAAAGGAGAGAGAGCAGCTTTTAAACTACATAATGGAGGAAAGCCGACAGTCGCCCAAGAGCGCATGGTTCAGAAAGATGTATCCTTGAAGGATACTAGCAAAAGAGGGAAGTTAGGGCATCCCGACAGAGAGGTTCTAATAAGGATAAAAGTAACCCAGATACCCTTAAGTACAGAGCAGACAGAGCTGAAAGATTCCCAAATAACCCCTATCAACTGATAACCAGATTTATATGAATAAAATACAATCTCTAAAATGCCTGTATGCAAATGCTAGAAGTCTAAAAAATAAGTTGGGCGAGCTAGACTATACGAAACAATAAAGAAAAGGTTAAATATGATTGGCATCTCAGAGACCTGCTGGAAGGAGGACAACCAATGGGACACTGTGATACCTGCATACAAACCCTCCATTGCCTCAGGTACACTTAGATTGTGAGCCCTTCGGGGACAAGGGAATAAAAAGTACCTGTTAGTATATATGTAAACTGCACTGATTCTAAAGAGCGCGGTATAAAAAAAAAAATTTAAATAAATAAACCCCTCCACCAATTTGATCTACCCTATGTTAGGGAGGGCATTGAGTCACACAGGATTAAAGTTTTGCAGGAAACCAAATGCACTGTAGAATATCTATGGATAGAAATTCCATGTAAAAGGGGAAGGGAATGGCAGAAGTGGGTGTACTACTGACCACCTGGCCAGAATGAACAGACAGATGATGAAATGCTAAATGAAACCAAGGAAGCTAACAAAGGTTGCTACACATTAATAATCGGTAATTTCAATTACCCTGGTATCGACTGGATCAATGTCACAGCAGGACATACTAGAGAGGATAAAGTTTCTAAATGAAATAAATGACTGCTTCTTGGAGCAGATGGTTCATGAACCAACAAGAGGGGAAGCCATCTTAGACCTAGTCTTTAGTGGAACACAGGACCTGGTGCAAGAGATAAGGCTGTTGGGGCCACTTGGCAATAGTGATCATAGCATGATCACATTTGATTTAATAATTGGAGGAAGGATGGCAAGGAAATCTACAGTACTACCATTTAACTTTCAAAAGGGAGATTATGATAGAAGAGGAAAATAGTTAAGAAAAAACTAAAAGAAGCAGTTTCAAAGGTTAAAGATTTACATCAAGCATGGGGGTTGTTTAAAAATACTATTTTGAAAGTCCAGATGTATTCTATGCTTTAAGAAAAGGGGAAGGTAGGCCAAAAAAACTGCTAGAATGGCTTAAAGGTGAGCTCAGAGAGGCTGCCGAAAAAGGCCATAGCAGTCTTTACTGAAGAAGATGTAGGGAAGTTCCTGTGCCTGAAATGGGATATAAAGGTCATGTATAGGAAGAATTAAAACAAATCTCGATAAACTGGGAAGTTATATTGCAACTATTTGATAAACTGAAGAGTAGCAAATCACCGGGACTGGATGGCATATATCAGAGGGTGCTGAAAGAACTGAACTACGAGATAGTTCACAGACTACTAAAAGAAGTTCTGCAATCTTTAAAGTCATCTGTGGTACCTGAAGATTGGAAAGTGGCCTGTGTAATGTCAATTTTTTAAAAAGTGCCAGGTGTTTTCCAGGCAACTACAGACTAATGAACCTTATGTCAGTACTGGGCACAGTAGTAGAAATCATTATAAAGAACAAAATTACTGAACATATACTGTATATAGCCAACATGGATTTAGCCGAGGAAAGTCTTGTCTCACTAATCTTCTAGATTAGTTTTGAAGGTGTGAATAAACAGGTAGACAAAGGTGAGCCAGTTTATATATTGCGTAACTGGATTTTCAGAAAGCATTTGACAGGGTCCCTCATGAGAGACTCTTGGCCAAATTAAAAAGTCATGGGATAGGAGGCAGTGTACTGTTGTGAAGCAGGAACTGGTTAAAAGATAGAAAGCAGAGAGTAGGGCTAAATGGCTACTTTTCTTAATGGAGAAAGGTGGATAGTGGAGTACCCCACAGATCTGTGCTGGGCCCGCTGCTTTTTAACTTATTCATAAATGACCTAGAAATGGGAATAAATAAGGTGATCAAATATGCAGATGCCACAAAATTATTCAAATCTGTTAAATGACAACAGGATTGTGAAAAATTGCAAGAGCACCTTGATAAATTGGAAGACTGTGCCTCTAAATGACAGATGAAATTTAATGTGGAGAAATGCAAAGTTATGCACTTGGTGAAAAACCACCCAGATTACAGTTACAAGACGCAAGGTTCCACATCTGGAATCGCTACCCAGAAGGATTTAAGCATCATCATGGATAATATGTTGAAACCCTCTGCTCAGTGTATAGCGAAGCTTGAAGAATAGATGAGAATTTGGCAGCATGAGACGATGCGGGTTCCTTAGGCGAACCTCATCTCTTGAGTCTGCCCCCTCCCCCCAGCAGTGCCAATGCCGACCCTTTCGCCCCTCTATGGGACGTAAAACGGTAGCAGTGGCCGCAAACAGTTTGCGGTGCTTACCTTTTAGCATTGGTGCGGCAGTGTTGTTTGCTTCCACACCTTCTCCAACACCCATAGCGACTTCCTGTTTTGCCATCAGATGACAGAGAAAGGATGGAAGCAAATAGTCCTGCGGTACTGAAACTTAAAGTGCCACAGTGCTGTTTGTGGCCATTACTACCATTGTACCTCCCAGTGAGGGGCAACAACAGGAGCAATGGGTGCTGTCATACATTTGGGCTGCAAATATCCAAGGGAGCGGTATAGTACAGGGGGCAAAACACTTCTGTCCACGAAGAAGAGCAGGACCTGGGGGTGATTGTTTTAGATGATCTTTTTTATATATTTTTATGTGGCATGGAGTGGAGGAGTAGCCTACTGGTTACAGCACTGGCCTGATAACCAAAAGGCCAAGGTTGCCAGGAGTCAGCCTTAGCTTGATGGCATGTTGTGCTGCAATATACAAAACTGGGGTTGTTTTGGCAGTAAACCAGAGTGTGTCAAGAAGATGGAGAGTTAAGTGACTGGCCTAAGATCACAAGGACCAGCAGTGGGATTTGAACCTTCGCTTCCCCAGTCCTAGCCCATTACTCTAACCATTAGATTATTGGACAGCCCTGTTCTTAAATACTATTTTGGGACGTCTCATGCATTCTGAGCACCTCCCCGTGTCCCTGAGTGTGTTTCTGGTTTGTGTTTCAGATGCGGGTGACGTTTGAGGACATCGCTATCTCTTTCTCCAAGGAGGAGTGGGAGTATTTAGATGAAGGGCAGAAGGAGCTTTACAGGGAGGTGATGAAGGAGAATTTTGAAACCCTGATCTCTATAGGTAAGGATTTTTACTATGGCGACATTTAACTTAGCAGTTAATACCCTTTCTTTGAGTTCTGCTAGATCAGTCCCGACAAGTGAGTTGTGTTCCCCTACTAGCAGATTGGTGGAGACAAAGGACCAATGAAAAGCCCAAGCTTCAAAGACATTACTCCTATGCCTCTATCCACCTCAGCCATCAGAGGTCTCTTTAGTATTCATTCCAAAGCATAGAGGAGAAACATGACGAGCCTCACACAACCTCAACTTGGGCAATAATGAAAAATCAGAAGTAAAATCTATGCACAGGAAAGTAGCAACTGAAAGCTGTCGGTAAAGATAAACCTGCAGAGCCTAGAATATAAAAATATAGTGGACTGCTAAAGAAGGAGAGAGCAAGTACAGTTCCAGAGGCAGGTCCTGGACTGGTCTAGCAGGACTCAAGGAAATTACATTATCTAGTAAGTAAAATGTCACCTTCCATATCGTCTTGCTAGACCTGTCCAGACAAAGCTACAGCTCCACTGGGTGAGAAGATACAGCAGCTCACAAAACCTTTGAGCCAAAGACCATGCACGTGGACATCCAAGCAGTAATGCTTGACAAAAGTGGAAAGTGAAGCAGATGTTGCCACCTGACAGATGTCTGCAGGGGCTACCGAGCTGCGCTCGGGTAGCATAGGCGCACAATCCCACTGAAACCATCTGGTTCTGCAGTAGATATGCAGAGGCAATGGCCTCCTTAATCCGGTGCCCCAATGTAGACTTAGCCACTGCGTCAGCTTTGCACGGGCTAGCAAACACAAAAAGATGGTTTGACTTACAAAAAGAATTCGTAACTTCCAAGTACCAGAGAAGCACTATCCAAATAGCCACACTGCAAAGATTCTTATCCTTCCCCCAATAGTTTTCCTTAGAGAAGGAGGACAGGCAAACCACCTGGTTCACAAGAAGCAAGAAATCACCTTAGGTAAGAAGGAAGGCACGAGCCAAAAGGAAACGGCCTCCTCAGAAAAAGGTAGGTAAGGATCACAGCCAGACAGAGTGTGCAGCTCGGAAATCTGCCAGGTCGGTAGACCTTCTCTGGGTTCGGAGCAGTGTGGAAACCACCACTGGAGAGTAGCCTGTACACGCTAACTGTCTCCTTACAGGAGCCAAGTCATAAGCAAGAAGGAAGGCAGGTCCTACAGGACAAGAAGTCCTTAACACAATAGGCCTTGAGAATGAGGCAAACAAAGAGGTGGCACTTGCAAAAGCTGCATCATATCTCTGAATCACATTCTCCTCGACCAATTTAGTGTCGCCATAATAATCCTTTTTGGGTGGTGCTCGACACACCAAAGCACATACCACACCAGGGTCCAAGGAGGTAACACCTATAGCAAGTTGTGACTTGGTCAAAGTGTAGCCAGGGTGCTGACGCCCTTGCATCTCATCTCTGTACACTATTTGAAGGAGCAGCATTCTTTGGCATTGGAGCAGATGGCCATCAGACTCTACTTGGAGTGACCACAGTAGCGCAGAAACTAATGAAACACCTTCTGACTCAATGCCCACTTACCTGGAACCAGAGAGTATCAACTGAGAATATCTGTTTCCATAGAATCCACTCCAGCAATGTGCAGAACCCAGGCAAACAGGAGAGCCATCTCTATGGCTACCCCGGCGTTCCTTGTGCCACCTTGCCGTTTGACATAACCCTCTACTATGGCATAGTATGGGAAAGCATGAGCTGCCCGGCCCTTGACCGGAAGCTAGAATTGCTGAAGAGCCAACCTAATGGCCCTTACCTCAAGACAATTGATTGACCAGACCACCAATCGGCCTTGGCAGTGAGCTTCCCAGCTCGAGAGACTGGCATCCATCATCAAAAGGATCCATGAGCAATCATCCAACGGTGCGCCCTTCCTCATAGGATGGTGCTGCTGTCACCACTGCAGACTGACCATCACCAATATTGGGAGCAGGAGCCTGAACTCGAACCACTGAGAACTCGGGCAACACAGAGTCAGTAAGGACCATTTGAGCGACCAAATACATACATGGGCCCATGACAACATCTCAATTGTTGCTGCCAGCAAGCCAAGGAGCTGAAGATCAACCTGGAGTCTGGGAGCCTGCTGCAAACAGAACAATGCAAGGAAATCCAATAGCCTTTGATTTCTTCCTCTGGCAGGAAGGCACTGCACACTTGAGTATTGAAACATGTTCCCGGGAATTCCAGGGACTAGGAATGCAAGAGCGGGGGAATTTCTTACGTCCCTAGATCTCACAGAGGTTTATCTTCATATCCCTGTTCTGCATGATGTGCACCGCTCGTCGACACACTTGAGATCCTGAAATACTATTACTACTATGCATTTGTATAGCGCTACAAGATGGATAACACAGTAGGTGTAGACAGGAATACATCTAGGAGGAATGGTAAGGAAACACATAGGAGATAAGGTGAGTGAAGATCCGAAAGTGGCAGCAAACAGGTGAGTTTTCAGCCTGGATTTGAAAAGAGACAGAGAAGGCGCCTGACGTACAGACTCAGGTAGTTTGTTACAGGCATAAGGAGCAGCAAGGTAAAAGGAGCGAAGTCTGGAGTTAGCAGTAGAAAAGAAGGGCACAGACAGAAGCAATTTGCCAGAAGAGAGTTCCTGGGGAGGGGTGTAGGGAGGTATAAGAGAGGAAAGGTACTGAGGAGCTGCAGAGTGAATGCACTTATAGGTCAGCAGGAGAAGTTTGAACTGAATGTGGAAACGGATAGGAGCCAATGAAGTGACTTGAGAAGAGGGGTCAGAATGTTCCTTCTGTCGTCACAGTGGAAACAAATTGAATACCTGCCCTTGCCCCGAATGACTGGGTACCACTGACTTCAGGAGAGGAACCTGTCCAACATGATCCACACAGTGGCCCTGTTGTGCCCTGACCCACAAGAGGAGAAGATGAATATGACCAGGATCGGCTGTCTCATTCCAGGATATAACTATACTGAATGAGGACTCGCACCGAGCGAACCTTGGTGATCTGGGCCAATTCCTGGAAAAAGAGACAAAGCCTACCCCTAACCAGAGGAGTGGGCCCCAAACCTTCATTGAACAGCCCGGGAGGGTCATCCTCTGTCCTGGAGGAAAGGTCCATAAACCATTATTAAGAAGGGATCCAGGATATCAATGTTTAACCTAGTACAAGCATTGCGGAACCTGTGTCCTTTGGGGAAACTGCTAGGTACGTATGACCTAGATTGGCCACTGTTGGAAACAGGATACTGGGCTTGATGGACCTTGGTCTGACCCAGTATGGCATATCTTATGTTCTTATGTTCTAGGACCAGATCCTTGGGCTCAAAAACTCCACGGAAGGACTGAGAATGAACCCGAAGTCCATAAGCACAAAAGGAGAAAGGCTTATCTAGCCAGTAGCAACAGGAGTCCGACCAGTGCTTCCATAGGAAGCAGGTGGAGGCTGATAGAAAAGGGGCTCCTGCCCACTTCACAGGTCCCTTGGATCTGTCCTCCAGAAGGTGGTAAACGTTTGCCTCAACCAATCCTTCACCAGATTATCCAAACTGGACCCAACAAAAGCATCCCTATAAAGCCAGATGGGCAACCAGGCTTGGAAGATGAGCCCACTGGCCTGTGGTAGAGCCAAGCCAACATCATGTCACCATTGACAGGGCATAATCCCTGGCCACTAGATGTACCAGGCCATACATGACACTAGAAAGGAAGACCGTAGCCGACTCCAAAAGAGGGTTAGAATCATCTTGCAGAAGAGACTGAATCCACTGGAGCAGAGCTCGAGATGTCAGGCCTGCATAAACTGTCGATTGAAGAATCGCAGCTGCCGCAGCAAAATGCTTCTTCCAACACAAATCCACCTTTTATTCCAGAGTATCCTTTAAGGCTGATCTGCCTTCCACAGATATAGTGGTCCATTTGGCAACTGCTGTGACCTGCACAGCCACCTTGGAAATATCAAACCACACTACGCACTCCTCCTCTGGGAGAGCATTCATTTTCTTGTACACCTTTAGCCCCTTAGGTGGGGTGTCAGGGGAATCCCACTCTGACCGTAACAGGCCCTTAAGCACCTCCAGGTGCAGGAAGACAGAAGTGGATTTCTGCACCCCTAGCAGGAGTGGATACATCTTTGGTTTCTGATGCATGCCTGGAGCATCCGCCAAGCTCAAGGTGGATAAGACCCTGGGAATCAATGCCTCCGTTTCCTCCTTCCAGAACAGCCAGATAATGCCGGATGGACTCCTCGCAATCCTCTGAAGGCGAGAGTACATCTTGAATCCATCTGAAACCAAGCCACAGTCCAAATCTCAGAAAGATCCCAGCTCATCTCTTGTTCTTTGTACATTTCCTAGTTCGTGTTCTAATGTAAACTGGTTTGAATGCATGATAAGGCAGAATAAAAATCGTGTAAAATAAATAAAATCTCCAGGGGGATGCTCTTTTCTTCCACTCTCAGCCTGCACCTCACAAGACTGTAATTGGGGGTAACCTAGAGGCTGCAGGGTATGGATTTCCATACAGAAGGACCAAGTCTGCTGAGGCAGATAAGGTCGGACTAGTTGTGAGAGGGGGCAGGTCCTCCAGGGTCAACTCCGAAGCTGCCATACGAGAAGAACAGAGTCCAGAAGCCAGAGATAATGCACCTCGCTTGCCACAGGCCAACAACATTTTCTGGAAGAAGACAAGCATCACAACAGCAGGTGCTAAGGCTACGGCGACCCAAAAGGCGCAAGTTTACTGCACTTTTCCTTTTCGCCCCTCTAGTCCAGTCCCGGAACCATAGAGTTTAGAATCTCCTCCAGCAGCCTTGGAGACTGAATGACATCATCGCTTTACTAACAGTGGTATAACTAGGCAAGGACTGCCCTCTATCTCCAGTACTTCAGTCTCCAAGCAGCTGAGGAGATTCTGAGCCTAGGACTGGGCTCAGTACAAATAAGCAGAGCTAGGGATTTATAGCTCCTATTGGGTTTTATTTAAGTCCTTTATTTCAGTCTTTTTCTCTTCAAAGTTTGAGGTTTTTCCTTTTATTTTGTTTCACAGGTTCAGACTTGGAGGAGGTGTTTTCTCTGACTCCTTCCTACTCCCTGGACCCCCCCCCCTTCCTCCCCCCTTGCGCTATTTTCCCCATCGCTTGAACGAGCAAGAGGGAGCCGTAGGTGTGTTAGCCTCCCTGCTCCTGAACCCGCTAATAAGGGTGAGGAGCAGGTGGCAGGCCCAGTCACAGTGCCCTGTGTACCCGAGGACTCCGGGTGCAGAATTGGGCGGTTGGCAGCATCGGAGCCGAAGCCGCGGCAGGCTGAGCTCCGGCGCATGTGTGACTCACGGCAGCACAGCGGTCAGACACAGTGAGTGGTAGCGCCGTTTCTCTGGGCGCTTGTTTTCTTTTATTTCTTTTATTTTCCGCTAATTTTCTTTCATTTGAGGGGCTGAGAGCTGCAGTGCTGAGGGGTGAGCTTGTCTCAGCCGCGTGTGCTCGCGCGGGAAAGGAGCCGGCGGCCATTTTGGGAGCCGCGTTTTGTTTCTGCTTTCTCCTGTGCGGGTGATTTTGGCAGCATTACAGGCCTCGTTTTTGAAAGGCCATATTCCCACCTGTCTGGGCACCGCTGTCGGGTGGCTTGGATATTAAAAAAATTAAAAAAAAGAAGCCAAAACCAGAATAACGGCTACAGCAGAGCCTGCAGGTTTTCACCCGGCTGGGCTAGTGTGGGTCAGTTCAGGGGGTGCTACCCGCCTCTGCAGGAGGTAGAGCGCAGGCAAAGAGCAAGTTGGGGGTTTGGTTCCCAGGGCTCGGCTATGCCTTCTAAGCCACGTTGTTTGGTGTGTGACTTGAGGCACAGCACTGTGCAGGACTCGGGTGTGTGTTCTGCTTGCACGCTGGTGGCAGAGGAGATGGACAAGGTGCCGGGGCAGCCTTTGGCGGAAGCAGAGGGCTCGTTGCCTCCGTCCCTAGGCCCGGCGGAGCCAGTGGTGGGACCTTCCTCAGGAGAAGGTTCCTCTGCATCTCTAGGACTGGAACAGGGGGGAGCTTCTCCAGTGATCCCTCCAAACCTCTTTACACTACTTCAACAGGCGTTTGCCTTGCTCCAGCCCGCAATGCCGGTTCCTCCGCAGGGATCCCAGGGGCAGAAGAGGTCGGGGCCCTTGGACAGTCCAGCGGAAGGTGCTCCTGGGGCTAAGAAGTGCAAGGGGGCCAGCGTTGAGGGTGCGGCCTCGCTCCTCGGCGAGCATCCCGGAGAGTTGGACGAGGAAATGGAGGTAATTTCGGATGAGGAGCTGGAATAGGGGGAGTTGCCTAACTCCGAACAGCAGAGTAGGGTGGTCAGGGTGTTTCGACGCGAAGAGCTCCTGGCCCTGATCACGGAGACTCTCAAGACCGTCAACATGCCAGCGGGCGAACCGGCGACGGATGAGGTCTTGGAGGATCCACTGTTGCAGGCGGTTCGGACGTCCCAGAAAGTTTTTCCCCTACATCGGGTCTTTAGAAATATGATCCAGGAAGAATGGGACTTGCTGGAGGCGGCCCTCAAGGGTACCAGAGCCTTGGCTCGCCTTTATCCATTAGCGGACCAGGATAGAGAGCTGTTTCGCTCCCTGAAGGTGGATGCGGCGGTATCGTTGGTTACTAAGAAGAATACGATTCCAATCGAGGGGGCCGCAGCGCTGAAGGATGTGCAAGACCGGAGGTTGGATTCTTTGCTGAAACAGGTTTTCTATGTTTGCGCCCTTTCCATGCAGGCCTCCATAGTGGGGGCCTGGGTGGCTAGGGGCTGCTTACGGTGGTCCCAAAGGTTGCAAGGAGAACAGTTGGAGGGGCGCTTGGATGATGCGTCACGGCTGGAGTCCGGGATGGCTTACTTAGCGGATATCCATTATGATCTCATCCACGGTTTGGCTAAGAGTATGGCCTCGGTAGTTGCGGCTCGGCGGTACCTCTGGTTGTGTAATTGGTTGGCTGACAGTTCCTCTAACGCTCGTCTCAGTAAGCTGCCTTTTTGGGGTAAGCTATTGTTTGGAGAGGATTTGGAGAAGTTGGTCAAGGATCTCGATTAGTCCAAGGGCGGTCGGCTCCCAGAGGATAAGCCGATACATGGTCGATCTTCTGCGGAGTTCAGAGGGACCGCTAAGGAGTTTCATAGATTTTGATCGTCTTGTTTTGGCCCGTCTCAGCGGGGGAGATTCCCGGTTAGAGGTCAAGGGTTTCGGGGCTTCCGGAGAGCGGGAAGGGGATTCTCCCCTTACCAGTCCTCGGTCCCTAAAAAGGCACAATGAAATGAGGCGGGCTCAGGTGGGGGTAGTTCCCGTGGGATGTCGGTTGCGGAACTTTTACCCTGCCTGGGTCCAGATTACGTCGGACTGGTGGGTCCTGGAGGTCATTCGCGAGGGGTACGCGTTGGAGCTCCACCGCCCCTTGTTAGATTCCTTTGTCCGATCTCCCTGCGCAGCTCCGGCCAAGTTGCAGGCGGTCTTGGACACTCTACAGCGGCTGATTCAGCTCGAGGTGGTGGTGCCGGTGCCAGCGGATCAGTGCGGGTACGGTCGGTACTCCATATATTTTGTGGTGCCAAAAAAGGAAGGCACGTTTCGGCCGATCTTGGATTTGAAGCGGGTGAATCGGTGTCTCTGGGTGACCCATTTTCGAATGGAAACTCTGCGGTCCGTGATAGCGGCGGTCCGAGCGGGGGAATTTCTTACGTCCCTAGATCTCATAGAGGCTTATCTCCATATCCCGATTCGGCAGGATCATCAAAAATATCTCAGGTTTGTGGTTCCTATGGGGCACTATCAGTTTCAGGCGTTGCCCTTCGGGCTAGCTACGGCTCCTCGGACCTTCACCAAGATCATGGTTGTGGTGGCGGCAGCGCTCCGCAAGGAGGGAGTGCTGGTCCACCCGTACTTGGACGACTGGCTGATTCGAGCAAAGTCAAGGGAGGAAAGTTTGGCTGCGACCGCCCGGGTGGTAGAGATGTTGGAAAGCTTGGGTTGGGTGGTCAACTTTGCAAAGAGCAGTCTGGTTCCTTCGCAGTCCCTGGTATTTCTGGGGGCCCACTTCGACACGAAACAAGCGGCGGTGTTCCTGTCAACCCCTTGAGCGCGGGGGCTGCGTGACCTGGTCAGGCGATTTTTGTCAACTCCAGCGCCCACGGCGTGGCAGTATCTACAGTTGTTGGGCACAATGGCGGCCACGATCGAGGTGGTGCCGTGGGCCCGGGCTCACATGTGGCCTTTGCAGAGTGCGCTGCTTCGCCAGTGGTCGCATCAGCGGGATGCATTGTCTCAGCACTTGCTGTGTCCTCAGGGGGTGCGACAGGAGCTTCTCTGGTGGGGGCACCAGGAGAGTTTGGGGGCTAGCATGCCTCTCGAGCCCCCTTCCTGGAGATTGCTGACTATGGATGCAAGTCTCTTGGGGTGGGGTGCGCATTACGAGGGCAGGTTTGCCCAGGGTCGTTGGTCTCCGGAGGAGAAGGTTTGGTCCATCAACAGGTTAGAGATGAGAGCGGTGTTCTTGGCACTGCAGAAATTTCAGGACAGTTTGCGTCAGGTGGCGGTTCGGGTTCTGTCCGACAATGCAACAACGGTAGCTTACATCAATCGGCAGGGCGGCACGGGCAGTGCGGCTCTAGAAGCCGAGGCGAGTCAACTATTAGGGTGGGCCGAACGGCACCTACGGGCTCTCTTGGCTCAGCATGTGGCCGGCGTGGACAATGTCGAAGCGGATTTCCTAAGCCATCGCAGGGTGGACCCGGGAGAGTGGTGGCTGCACCCGGACGTGTTTGCGCTGTTAATGCGTTGCTGTGGGATTCCGCTGATGGATCTCATGGTGACCTTCGAGTCGGCGCAGGTGCCGTAGTTTTTCAGCAGGTGCAGAGAACGGATGTCGGAGGGGCTCGATGCGTTGGCGCAGAGGTGGCCAGACGGCAACCTTCTCTATGTGTTTCCACCTTGGGCTCTCATAGGCTGGGTGGTGCAGCGCATAGAGAAGCATCGCGGCCTAGTGATGCTGGTAGCTCCCGATTGGCCCCGAAGGCCTTGGTATGCGGATGTAGTACGGTTGCTGGCAGACTGTCCGTTGAGGTTGCCGCAGCGGGAAGATCTCTTGAGACAGGGTCCATTACGCATGCCCCAGGTGAATCGATTCTCGCTTACGGCTTGTCTCTTGAAAGGGCTAGGATGATGGCCAAGGGGTATTCGGCTACAGTCATTTCTACCTTGCTAAAAGCGCGTAGGCGCTCCACCTCGTTGGCGTACATCCGAGTTTGGCGTATCTTTGAGGCTTGGTGTGCGGAGCGTCATGTTCAGCCCTTGGGTGCTTCAGTGGCTCAGATCCTTTCGTTCTTGCTGGATGGCGTAGACAAAGGCTTGGCAGCTAGTTCCTTGCGGGTACAGTTAGCAGCCATTTCCTGTTACCGCGGAAAGATTCGTGGTCAGGCGTTGGGGGCTCACGGCGACATTAGGCGGTTTCTGCGGGCGGTGTTGCTTATACATCCGCCGGTGCGTAGTTCTGTGCCGACATGCGATCTGAATCTGGTGTTGGAGGCCTGCTCAGAGCGCCGTTTGAGCCTTTGGTCAAGGCCTCTCTGAAAGACCTAACTTTGAAGACGGTTTTTCTAGTGGCAATTTGTTGTTCCACGCGGCGAATTTCGGAGTTGCAAGCCTTGTCTTGTAGGGAACCTTATCTGTCCTTCTTTCATCACAAAGTTGTCCTGCGTACGGTGCCGGCTTTTCTGCCTAAGGTCGTTTCGGCCTTTCATGTTAACCAGGTGGTTTCGCTTCCGGTATTTTCTGTCCAGCAGAAGGACGAGTCGGGAGGACTATTGCACCTCTTAGATGTGCGCCGGGTGCTGCGAATGTACCTTCATAGCACAGAGAGCTTTCAGAGGTCCGATAGGCTGTTTGTGGCTTTCGGGGGGCCGCAAAAAGGGGAACGGCGGTGAAAGCGTCCATTTCGCGTTGGTTGAAGGCAGCTATTGCGTCGGCGTACATTTTGAAGGGGAGAGTAGTTCCGGAAGGTCTCGGAGCGCACTCGACTAGGGCACAAGTGGCGTCTTGGGCAGAGTTCAGTTTGGTTCCGGTTGGGGACATTTGTAGGGCGGCGACCTGGTTGTTGTTGCACTCATTTGCAAAGCATTATAGGCTAGATGTGCAGGCGGCGGGGGATGGTCGTTTTGGCTCAGCAGTACTTCAGGCTGGGCTCGCTGGTCCCTCCCGTTGAGGTTTACTGCTCTGTTACATCCTCTATGGTTCCGGGACTGGACTTGAGGGATGAAAAGGAAAAGTAAATTAGACTTACCTGTTAATTGTTGTTCCTTAAGGAACTCTAGTCCAGTCCCGGAGCCCTCCCTAGGGTTTATCAGCTCGTTAGCCTGAAGTTATGTGATCTATTTTTGCTGTTAAAAAAAATAAATAAATAAAAATAACATAGCCAAACAGAATAGGCAAATGAAACAGAGGAAGAAGATAGCGGTGGAGAGGGTTCTCCGAGGGCGTAGAGTGGAGCCATGGTGGGAGCCCTTCTAGGAGGCCTTTTTCTAAGACGGGAGGTGTATCCTGTTCCTAGTTCCGTTTATTTGATGATACTTTATCTACTTATTTGTTGCTCTGCTCAGTTTTGCTTTGTCAATAGGTACTGGAGATAGAGGGCAGTCCTTGCCTAGTTATACCACTTAGTAAAGCGATGATGTCATTCAGTCTCCAAGGCTGCTGGAGAAGATTCTAAACTCTGTGGTTCCGGAACTGGACTAGAGTGCCTTAAGGAACAACAATTAGCAGGTAAGTCTAATTTACTTTTATTGCAATATGTGTTACAGGCACTAGAGCTTTTCATTGGTTCTTTGTCTCCATCAACTTGCTGGTAGGGGAACACAACCCATTTGTTTTGACTGGTCTAGCAGGACGATATGGAAGTGCATTTTTAGCAGGCATGGAGTTGATTGATTATGTCTATCATTTTTCCAAGTTCCAAAGAACAGACACATCCAGAGAACATGCTCACATAACAGTTTACAGATATATTTACATCCAATACCCAACAGGTACAATAAAGGGTATTTTATAAATAACCAGTCTGTAACTGAACTTTAGATACAGAACCTGCAGAGTGGAATAGCGGATGAGTCCGGTGAACCCTGGGGTGCTGTCCTGCCTAACTCCATATATATGTGAGATGTTCCCTTTATCTTCATCCCTTCAAGACTATCCTAGTAAATTAATTAAAAATTAAAGATTCCGACAAACTGTATATATTCAGCAAATCTAGAAAGTTTTCCTAATGTGAAGTATCACAAATGTAAAAGGTATTACCCTGCAAAGTGACCACAAGCTTACAGGGGAAATATAAGAAGACGGTTGCGCTCACACTCAACACCCTGGACTTTGAGGCAAGAAATTGCTTCTTACGAAGTTGGGTGTTCCTGGAAGCATCAACTTACATCCAAAAAAATTCCTTCTTTATGTTTAAATACAACCTCAGAACCTTAGTCTTGTTAGCCTCTAACAAAAATGTTACCAACAGGATGGCTCTTTGAGATATATTATCCGTAGAGTCCTGAAGAAATTGAGTTAAATCCAGATGATTACACATCAGTTCCCTCCTCTCCTGGTACCCCCTGCTAGGTAAATAGTAACATTTCTGAAATCGGATAGTATCAGTTAGAAAAATATTTTAAGCAGGTGGTGTTATTAACGGAACTGGAGCAGAGAGCAGACGGGTAATTGGAAAATTCAGAAATCTTAAATGTTTAGCTATAGAATAATTCTCTAGAGCTTCTAATTTTTAATGAATAGACAAAGAATCTTGTATGAAGGAAACATGGGTCTCCTGCATGGACTGCATCTGACCTTCCATTTTTGAAATAGATTGAACCAAAGCCAGTGACCTAGTCTGTTTCTTGCAACTTTTCTATTGTCTACTGGGAAAAGAAACATAGAAACATAGAAAAATGATGACAGAAAAAGATCACATGGCCAATCTAGTCTGACCTTCCATATCAACAACTGCAACAGAGACAGTGAAGAAACAGTAGAAGAAAGTTTTGTATCAATATGTGATATTGCATACCATAAATCTTTCATAGTAATTTCATTTGGTGGTGCAGTATTTTTATAATTGTATGTTCTTTATATGCTTGTGTGTGTTTTTTGTATCCTTATTTATTTATTCAATATTTATCCTATCCTTTCGAATTGCTCAGGGCAGCACCTCATCGTAACACATAATATTTACTCTTCATAAAATGATAGTACGGGACATTACTTAATTTACCATGTCCTTCGTATCTCAGGAAAAAAGTATGTTTTTATCACCTTTCGAAAACATAACAGATTGTCCATAGAATGGTAAATGTTTGGTATTCCATTTCACAGTAACGGCAAAGTATGCGCACATTCAAGATGAAATTGTAAGATGGAACCACAAACGAACAATCTAATTGAGTCCTCAGAGTATGATTGGAATATACTTCTGCAATTTATTTACAACATAGGCTGGAAGCTGACTGTGAAAATATTTAAAAGCCAAGACAAGCATTCAAAAAATACAGCGCTTCTCAATTGGTAGCCAATGAAGTGAGCTTAGATAAGGAGAGGGATGATTTTTAAACCTCAAATCAGTCTCACAGAAGCATTCTGTATCCATTGTAGTTGCTTTTTTGATTTTGCAGTCAATCCATAAAACAGAATGTTACAATAACACAGGTACACTAAAAAAAAATTTTTTTTTAAACTGCCTCTAATGTTTCGATTGATTTTTACGTTTTTTGGTGCGCTGAATCCAAATCTGGTAACCAATTTGCTCCATCACGTACAGATTTTTTGCTACATTGGGTTAGCAGTTTGAGGTGAATGTTTCAGATTGAGTGCAATCGAGATAAAAGTTTCTTGGATGAATTCTTTATACTAATTGTTTAGTAGTTATTCAAATAAGAATAAAGAAAATTGTAACAAGGCAGCACATAAGAATAGAGTAATGTCAACAAAACACACTGTGATGGTAGCAAAATTGTCTGCACTTAAAAAAGCCACATGTTGTTGTTAAGTGCCGTCGAGTCGGAGTCGACTCATGGCGACCCTCTGGATAGCTATCCTAAATTGTGTTCGGTCTTCAGTCAGGCGGCTCATTGTTGACAGACTGGTACCCGTAGCTGCTGTTATTGTAGCAATCCATCTCATTGCTGGCCTTCCTCTTTTGCGTTGACCTTCTATCTTGCCAAGCATGATGTCTTTCTCTAATGATCTCTCTCTTCGCATGATGTGTCCGAAGTATGAAAGTCGAAGTCTTGTCATCTGAGCTTCTAAAGAAAGCTTAGGTTTGATCTATTCTAGTACCGACTGGTTTGTTCTTCGGGCAGTCCATGGTATACACAGTATTCGCCGCCAGCACCATAATTCAAAGGCATCAATTTTCTTCCTGTTTGTCTTTTTCACTGTCCAGCTTTCACATCCATATGATGTTATTGAAAATACCATGGCTTGAACAAGTCGAATCTTTGTATGGAGAGAGACATCTCTGCTCTTGAGAATCTTATCTAGGTCTTTCATAGCCATTCTGCCAAGAGCAATGCGTCGTCTGATTTCTTGACTGCTTGTTGCTTCTTTATTGATAGTTGATCCAAGTAGGTTTTTTATTTATTTTATTTATTTAGACAGTTTTGTATACCGCCTTATCCTTCAATCAAAGCGGTCACAACACAATTGGGGGATACATTTAACACGCGGGAATATGAGACACATACACTAATACTTACAGGGAACATGGGCAATGGAGGGTTAAGTGGCTTGCCCAAGACCACAAGGAGCATCTGTGGGACTAGAAACCCCAGTCCTTCCAGCCCAAGGTTGCTGTCCTCTAGTGGGATTTGAACCCCCGACCTTCCGGCCTGAAGTACCTTGCCCCAACCACTAGGCTCCTCCCTTGTTCACGATTTCAATTTCTTCTCCTTCAACGATGAACCTGTTGATTATGCCAGTTGTCATGATCTTTGTCTTCTTTACATTAAGGTGCAGGCCCATTTTGAGACTATGTTCTTTGATTGTGAGAAGCAAATGTTTCAGATCATCTTCACTTTCAGCCAGTAATGTGGTATCATCAGCATAGCGAAGGTTGTTGATGAGTCTTCCACCAATCTTCACACCTCTGTTGTCTTCATACAGTCCTGCTTCTCTGATGATTTGTTCTGCATATAAATTAAACAGGTAGGGGGAAAGTATGCAGCCTTGTCTTACACCTTTGCTTATTTTAAACCATTCTGTTTCTCCTTGTTCCGTTCGAACTGTTGCTTCTTGATCAATGTACAGATTACGCAAGAGAACGATCAGGTGTTCTGGTATACCCATGCTTCTTAATGTGGCCCAGAGTTTCTCATGGTTTACACAGTCAAAAGCCTTGCTATAGTCGATAAAGCACAAATAGATATCCTTTTGGTATTCTTTAGTCTTTTCAAGGATCCATCTCACATCCGCAATGATGTCTCTCGTTCCTCGCCCTTTCCTGAACCCTGCTTGCACTTCAGGTAGTTCTTGTTCTAGGTATGGCTGTAGTCTCTTTTGAATAATCTTCAGTAGAATCTTGCTAGCATGTGGGATCAGAGCGATTGTGCGATAATTTCCACAGTCAGTTGGATCACCTTTCTTTAGTATTGGTATAAACACAGATCTTTTCCAGTCAGTTGGCCATGATGTTGTCTTCCATATTTCTTGGCAGAGCCTTGTAAGTACGGTAACAGCTGCATCAGATTGCTGCAATACTTCTATGGGAATGCTATCAATGCCTGGTGCTTTGTTCTTTGATAAGGCTTTCAATGCTGCTTCAACTTCTTCTTTCATCACCAATGGTTCCTGATCATAAGGTATAGGTTGAAACGGCTGTTGGTCCACTTGATCTTTATCATATAAAAACTCTGTATATTCCTTCCACCTTTTCTTGATCTTCTCAGCATCATTCAACATAGAACCTTGAGCATCTTGTAACATTCCAATTCGAGGCTGGAACTTTTTCTTTAACTCTCGCAGCTTTAGGAAAGCCGATCTTGTTCTTCCTCTAATAGTTTCTGCTTCTATTTCCTTGCAAGTGTCATTGTAGTACTTTTCCTTGTCCTGTCTTGCTGCACGTTGGAAATCTCTGTTGAGTTCTGCGATTGTCTTTCTTTCTCCTTTGGCTTTAGCTTCTCTGCGTTTCTGGGCAATTTTCAGAGTTTCTTCCGTCATCCATTTTGGCCGTTTTTGCTTTTTCACCTTTTGTAGAGACTTCTCGCTTTCTTCCAGCACAACCTTCTTGATGTCATTCCATAACTCTTCCGGAGCTCTGTCATTTGTATCTAAGGCAGCAAATCGATTTTGCAGGCAGTCTTTAAATTCCAGTGGTATATTCTCAAGGTCATATTTTGGTGCATTCATGAGTGGTTTGCTCTTTTTCAACTTTAGCTTGAGTTTGCATACTAGTAGTTGATGATCTGTACCACAGTCAGCTCCAGGTTTTGTCTTTGTTGATGTTACAGAGCTTTTCCATCGTTGACTTCCACAGATGTAGTCAATTTGATTTTTATACAATCCATTGGGTGAAGTCCATGTGTACAGTCGTCGCTTGTGTTGCTGAAAGAAGGTGTTTGAGATGAATAGATCATTGGTCTTGCAGAATTCTATCAATCTTTCTCCAGCTTCATTTCTGTTGCCAAGTCCATATTTTCCAACTACTTTGCCTTCTTCTTTGTTGCCAACTTTTGCGTTCCAGTCACCCATGACTATCAGGATATCCTGTTTGCATGTTCTGTCAATTTCAGCTTGTACTTGTTCATAGAACTCTTCAATTTCATTCTCTTCTGCAGCTGTTGTTGGGGCATATACTTGAATTATAGTTGTGTTGATAGGCAATCCTCGTAGACGAATAGAGATTAAGCGTTCGCTGACTGCATTGTATTTCATTACAGTTCTTGCAAGTTTCTTCTTTATTATAAATGCAACACCATTTCTTCTTTGTCTTTCATTTCCAGCATAGTAGACCATGTGATCATCTGATGCAAAGGTCATCAGATGATCATCAGCTGAGGTGCCAGACGATCATCAGCTGAGGTGCCAGACGAAGACAAACCACCCATCTGGGCAGCAGCAGAATGGGATAGTGTTGACGGCGGAGGATCACATTTCTGTGACAACGGCAACAACACCAAACTTAAACTGCGCAGAAGGAAGGCCCGGCAATCTACTTCTGTATCTTGCCATGAAAACCCAATGGATAGTTACAACAAAACAAATTGTGCTATGGTGCTGGAAGATGAGACTCCCAGGTCGGAAGGCACTCAACTAGCTACTGGGGAAGAGCTGAAGACTTTTCAGAGTAAAGCCAGCATTTATGATGTGGTTGGATCAAAGCCTTCGGGAAGTCTGACTGCTGATGTAGCTGCGCATGAAATGAGAGTCAGAAGCTGTAAAGATGTCTTACACATTGGAACATGGAACGTACGAAGCATGAACCAAGGGAAGTTGGAAGTGGTCAAGAATGAAATGAAACAGCCACATACATGTGCACAAACATTGAGCATATAAGAGCGAGGTTAGACACAAAGCAAAGCAAAGAAATGTGCTAAAAATGTTGTACAGGTATGTATGTAAGAATAGAAAACGCAAACCGCACCATTGCAATACATGAAGACAAACACCCGATGGTGTGAAAATAAAATTCTAATAAATGAGATCCGACACTGTGGTAATAGCTAGCAAATTTTTATTTCAAAGTTTAGTAAAAACACGATATTTGTCAACACAGTTTAGATTTTAAAGTCATTCTTGGGTCAATCAATCTCCTGGTGGGCCCGTTTCTTCTTCCCCCGAATGCTTCTCTTGGTGCGCTGCTTGGTGTATTTTTCATCTGGGGTTTCTCGCAGCAGCAACCAGCAGAAATCAGCCATCATAGTGGTGTTCCATCTTCCTTGGTACCTTCTCTCTGCATCCTTGATGTCCTGGTGAAACCTTTCACCTTGTTCTTCACTGTACGCCCCCAAATTTTCAGGAAAATAGTTCACATGGGAGTGCAAGAAATGGACTTTCAGGCTCATGTTACAGCCTTGTTCTTTGAAGGCTTTGAGCATCCTGGCAACAATATCCTTATAGTTCTCAGCCCGCCTGTTCCCCAAGAATTTGAGAACAACATCCTTGAAGGAATCTCAGGCTTCTTTTTCCTTCTCAGACATCGTTTCAGCGAATGCTCCATCTGAAATGAGTTTCCTCCTTTAGCTTTGCTTCAGAAAGTCAGGGGAACTTTGAGCAAAGGTACCGAAAGCACTCACCATCTTTTGGAAGGGACTTGATGAATTGCTTAATGAGACCCAACTTAATGTGGAGAGGTGGTAATAGAATTTTATCACGAGGTACCAAGCTCTCATGAAGAACATTTTTCTCACCGGGTCTCAAATACTCCCGAATTGGCCAGTCTTTTTTCCCCCAGTTTAGGTTGCGGGCCCGGCTATCCCACAAGCAAAGGAAGCAGGGATATTTGGTGAAACCGGATTGCTGCCCTAATAGCATGGATAGAATTTTAAAGTCTCCACAAATCATCCACTTATGCTCATCATAACGAATCTTCTGAAGAATCAGGGCCAAATTCTCGTATTTTTCTTGGAGAATAACAGAGTGAGCAATAGGAACTGAAGCGAATGTGTTGCCATTATGAAGAACACCTTTTATGCTGTCTTTTGACGAATCAATGAACAGCCGCCATTCAGCAGGATCATACTTGAGTTTAAACTTTTCCATCACTCCGTATATATCGTTGCAAAATACCAAATCTTCCTCTTTGCTGAAATACTTCAAAAATTGTGTCTCGCGGTTGCGGTACCAATAAAAAGTTGTTCCTGGTGACAATAGATTTTTCTGTTTAAGCCGAGAACCTAGCAGTTGGGCAGCATCTTTTGGGAGTCCTAAATCCCGGACTAAATCATTCAATTCAGCTTGAGAGAAAAGTTCAGGTTTCGGATCTGGTTCAGTTTCAAACTTGGAAGTACTGGACTCATCGGGAAAAGCCATCTGATGAGTCTCATCATGATCAGAACCGTCCACACAAATATGATCCAAAGATTTTGGTGGTTCAGGCACAGGTACTTCGTTGCTATGAGGCATAGGCCTAATTGCTGAGGGAAGGTTGGGGTAACTTATTACGTTCTTATTTTTTAAGCTGTATCCCTTCACAATGCAAGAGCAAAAATAGCAGTCACTGCTGTGGTCTCTTTGTTCACGCCACATCATAGGTATTCCGAAACGAAATGCTTGTTTTTTACCTTTCATCCATAAGCGTAGATCTTCCTCACATGTCTTGCACACTTTGTGAGGAGCCCACGGTTTGTCTTGATCGCCTAACTTCAAACCGAAATAGGCGAAATATACTTTTTTAATAAATGCAGAAATGTTCCTCTGCCGCTTTTTCACGGTATATTCCCCACAAATAAAACAAAAACTGTCTGGAGAGTTGACGCAACCTCTGGCTCTGTGAGCCATCACAAATACACAGCACTGCAAACTACAACTGTAGTGAACCACTTCGGAATAAAGCTGGATTACGACTGAGCAAACAAAAGGTAATAATGAACTTGCAAGAAACTGAAATTTGACAGGAACGTTCATGTCGCAACCACCGTGTTTGAGCGAGCGAACGAGGCGAGGCGAACAGGAAAGAACATGCGCCAGCGCGAGTACTGGATTTAGCCCCCCGCCTCCCAATTGTCCTGTTAATGTATAAAATGAATACAAAACACTCTAAAATATCATGAGGGAGTGTTTCTAGTTAGTTAACCATTACAACCTCTATTTTGGGCCAAGAAAATAAACTGCAGTCGGCTAAAAAGAAATTATGTGAACATTCCTTATATGGGTAAGAAATCTAATTTTGCAAGAAAACGTGACGTGATGGAACATTTTGGCTATTTTTCCTGGATTCAGCACCCCAAAATCTATAGGAATCAGTTGCAAAACTGGAGGCAGTTTTTTGGTAGTGTACCTGTGTAATCGAGCCTTGGTGTTATAAATGCATGTACAAGTTGTAACCTCTCAGATTACTAAAACACCTGACGGATATTATATAATTATCCCAAGTAATAGAAACTGGTCTTAATAGTTTGGGAGATGTGTCCATCAAGAGAAAGATTGCTATCAATAACTCTCAGACTCTTGATTTGAAGCCTGACTCTTGATTTGAAGCTCTCCCCCATCTCAAAAAATGTTTGGTGTAGGGGAGGAGCTATTATGATGACTCCACAAGATCTCAATTTTTCAAGGATTAATCTGCAGCTTATTCTGTACCATCCACTGTTTAACCAAATCAAAACAGGAAGCCAATCTTGTAATTCCAGAGGTTTGACCGGCGTCAAAGGAGATATATTGTTAGAGCAGGTAAAATATCCAATAAATGAAATGAAATAAAGGTTAGTAGCCATGAAGTTATTTGCAATAAGTTTCTTTGAACTTTTATGAACAGAATCCCATTCAATGGGTCCACACAGAGGCTGATCCTTTCTTTTATCGACTGGTCTTGCATCAGTCAAAATAAGGCTCTTGGCTTCGATAAGCAGCAACTTTCTCACCATTCCATGGTGATCGAATCCATTCTTAGAAGTTCCAAGCCGCAGACTTTGGTGGCATGGGGAGAGAGGTCCAGACATTGGAGTCATTTGGGAGAAAGTTCTTCGGAACACGGCACTCTCCTCCTTGTGATGAAAGGGAAGGAGCACGGAAAATATATGGTCCAAGCAATCCACGATACTTGTGAAACGGCATAGAGACTCTCCTCAGGGTCTGATGTTGTTAGCGCTACAGTTTACGCTTGATTTTCCTGTGCTACTCTTATTTATTTATTTATTTACATTCTCTTATATACCGCGCTATTCTGCATCAGTGCGGTTTACATTGAACAAACTGAAATTACATTGAACAGGGCATTATAACTTGGAGATAACTATTTTACAGGGAACATGGGCTATGGAGGGTTAAGTGGCTTGCCCAAGACCACAAGGAGCACCTGTGGGACTAGAAACCCCAGTCCTTCCGGCCCAAGGTTGCTGTCCTCTAGTGGGATTTGAACCACCGACCTTCCGGCCTGAAGTACCTTGCCCCAACCACTAGGCTACTCCTCCACTCCATATCCAATGCATGGGAATATCAGTGTAAAGCCACTGCACTAAAGGATAGCACACTAGGCATGCTCTTCACCTCAGATCCCCACCCATCAACCCATGAAGAATCGATTGGGGCCCAAGTGGACTCTTTTACTGCCCCGCTCGACCAAAACCACTGTCCCAGGTATCACCTACCACCACTTAGGATCTCCCTTCCCACCACCAACCACGACAGTCCACATATTGCCTCTCTGCACTCTGTTGCATGCACCTCTAAGGTTGGAAGCAGGAGGCTGTAGCAGTGGCCTCTCACTCTTGCTTCCCTGCCACTATCTTGAAAATGGAGGTGCTTGACCCCGAGCAGAGCATCCTGGGATACTCCATGTGTGGTCAGGTCTTGCCAATTTCAAGATGGTGGCAAAGAAGCACGAACGACTGGGCATCACTCTTCTCTCACCTTAGAGTTACATTGAGGGGGCTGCGCAGGAGATGCAGGGAGGCCTACTTTTTCCACCAGGGTCAGTGGTAGGGTGGGGAGTCAAGGGAAGTGGTACCTGGAACACTGGTGAGATGGGGTATCCTAGGGGAGCACTGAGAACATTACTTTTATTTATTTAATTAACGAGTTTTATATATTGTCTTTTCCTTCAGTCAAAGTGGTTCACATTACGACTCAGTACAGTATTACAATTTGGTGAGGTAACCTTCGTAATCAACTTAGATACAAGATAATTTATGTCCATAATAATTTGATGGGGGTTCAACTGAGATGTTAACATGAGGTGGGGAAGTAGGAGATCATTGAGGGGTCTGTAGCATGAAATGGTGGAATAATGAGGTGCTTTTTACTGCATTATGTTATTGTTCAAAAATGTTCAATATACATGAACATTTTTAACAGTTTTCTGTTAAAAGACATTAAAGACTACCATACGCAGTTTTCTGTAGTCTTTAATGTCTTTTGATCTCTGATGTTCTGTGGGAGGAGTTCCATAGTGCACATGCAGCTAGGGAGAAGGCCCTCTTACAGGTAATTTGTTTGGATTTCGTTGGGTGTTTGATGCGACCATCTGGTTCTTATTGTTGCTTCTCCCGGGTCTGCTTTGGGGATTTTTGGTGGCAAGTGTTTGGGGAACGTCTGCCGAGACATGCTGTAATATTTTAAATGTGGCGAGGAGCGTCTTGAACTTGGTGCATGAGTGTATGAAGAGCCAGTGCAGTTTATTTTATTTTACGTATGTATTTAACGTTTTTTATATACCGCTTTATCTTTAATCAAAGCGGTTTACAAAGAATAAAGAACCGTACACGGGTTTTACATTGAACTTAGAAGGGGGGCATGCAACTTAGAATTAGAGGGGTGGGACATTTGGTACGAAAGTGGTGATGAGACACTTGTGGATTCAGGATCTAGACATTTGTGTCAGGTCCATAGTACTGAATGAACAGGGGTGTGCTTATTTTTTTCGCAGATCTTGAATTGTTTGTACTGATAGGTTTAGATTGTGGAAGGCTGTTTACGCTTTCGTCTTGAGCAGCAGAATAGAATAGTGAGTTCTGGTTGTTACTTCTTTATCTTGATTCAGGCGCTCAGCTTAATAGGGATGATAGGCAGGTAGCCAACTGGTTATGGAGGATCTTGTGAATTGGTGGTGATTATTTTGTATTTTGATCTCATAGCAACTGGTAACCTGTGGAGGGTGTTTGTGATATGTTCAAATCGGGAGGTACTGGAGATTATTCTGGCTGCAGTGCTTTGTGCCATATGCAGAGGGTACAATGTGTGTTTAGGAAAGCCTTGGTAACAAATATTACCGTAGTCCAGTTGAGGGGTGACTAAAGCCTGAAAAACTATTCTGAAATCACTGGGCTCAAGCGGAGGGCGACGGTTTTGTTGTGATCTCATCTTGAAGTAGGCTGTGGTGGCTGTTTCTTTATATGAGATAGCATGTTTAGCTTCTGGTCTAGAGTTATGCCTAGATATTTGACTTCACTTGTGACTGTTAATATGGTGTCTTGGAACTTTATTTTTGGTGGAGCGGTAAATAAGAGATCCTAATTAACTAGGAGTACTTCAGATCTGTTGTGGCTTACCATCAAGTTCAGGCCTGTGAGACATTGTGTTATGGCTGAGAAGCAGTTTGAGATGTTTTGAAAAATCTGGTGATCTTGAGTGGAAGGGGATGTAGAACATAATGTTATCAGCATATATTTGAAATTGGACCTTAAATTTCCTGAGAATAGCACAAATGGGTTGTATGCAGGGCTGGTCTCGCCGCCCCTCCCAGCTGCCACCAATTCCATTTTGGGAGGGGAAGGCATGCAGTGGCTTTTTGCTACCGCTTTTGGAAATACTACCGCTGCCCACCTCTCCCCCAAACGGAATCGGCAGCAGCTGGGGGGGGGGGGGGAGTAAGGATTTAGACAATGGACATGGGTCTCTTAGTAGGTAGACCTGTGGGTATGTGAGAAGGTCTGGAGGGGTAGTCAGTGATGGATGATTGTTTCAGGTCCGAGGTATTCCTGGAACAGGATGGTTTTTAGTTGTTTCCTGAATGTTGAAGGATCTCCGTTGTTTCTGATTTAACTTGGAAGGGAGTTCCAGAGGGATGGTGCGTATAGTTCGAAGGCTCTGTTGCAGGTCCGTTGATTGTATTTAGTTTGTTCGTGAGGGATGGTGAGGATGTTGCTGGTGGTTTGTCTGGTTGTTCTGTTGTGGGTGGGTTGGGGCAGAAGAGTGTGGAGCTGGGAAGTCTGTGTTTGATAGAGGGCTTTGTGGATAAGTAGGACAGATTTGTATTTGATTCTTGCTTTGAAAGGGAGTATGTGCAGTTCTCTCAGGACTAGGGTGATTTGATCTTGTTTTTTGCTTTCTGGATATTTCTTGCTGTGGTATTTAAGGCAGTTCGTAGTGGGTTGGTGTGGGTAGCGGGTAGTCCGTGATAGATTATATTGCAGTAGTCCAGGTGAGGGAGCTTCATAGCTTGCATGACTGTCCTGAAGTCCTGTTGATCAATGAGAGGCCTGAGGCGTTGTACTGTTTTTGAGTGTGAGCGCTTGGTCAATGATGATTCCCAAGTATTTTATGTGTGGTTGAATTTGTATTTGTGTGGTTCCTAAGTTGAGATGTGGTGGTTTGAAGTTTGGGTCCTTGGTTACTATGAGGGCTTCTGTTTTTTTATGTTGATGGATAGGTTGTTCTTTTGTAGCCAGCTGGAGACTTCTATGAAGCAGTCTGATAGGTGATTGTTTGTTGGGCTGGTGGTTGTGATTGGTCCATAGAGCATTATGTCATCTGCGTAGATGTGGTAGTTGATGTTATGTGCACCTTTATAACAGATACCTATTTCTTTTGTTATCAGCGTGTGATAGCATAAGGAATCAAAAGTTGTGGTAATGTCTAAGAATATCATTATGAAGCCTTGCTGTATTTTTTGATACCTTTGATGAGTGTATCAAAGAAAGAAGTTAGAGGTTTAAGGACAAACGCTGTGCTGCTGAGGGTCCAGGATGCATAAGTGTTGATGTAATCTTGGAGCTGGTGTTGTACGACTATTTCTATCATCTTGGATGTGAAAGGGATGCTTGAGGTGGGTCTAAAGGAGGTCGGGGAGGTTGGGTCAAGTGATGGCTTCTTTAGAATGGGTCTGATAGATACTTGTTTTAGGGCAGGTGGTAGATATCCTCGTGAGAGAGGTGTGCATAATTCTCTGAATTATTGTGGCACATTCTGATTTGAGGTTCTTAATCCATGAGACTGGGCATGAGTCCAACAGTGATGTCGTAGTATTGATGTTGGAAATTATATTGCTGAGTTCTTCAGGTGATATCATACTGAAGGATTCCCATCTATGGGCATGGGGTTAGGGTACGCGGACTACGGGAGTTTTGTGCTGTTGTAGTGTATCTGTTATAAAGGTAGTTGGCCATAATTTGTGGATGAAGGCTTAGTTCGGAATCAGGTGTAGACATTTGAGTGGGGTCTTTCATGAGGGAGGATACAATTGAGAACATTTCCCTGGGTCGATTAAAGGATTTCAGTAGTATGTTGATTTAATATGGGTGTAATGTGGTCATGTTTTGCTGATTCTCTGATGATGTGGGCTGCTGTATTTTGGGCCATTTGTAGTGGTTGGATGGAATGTTTTTGAAGGCCTTGATATATTATGTTACAATAGTCCAGGATTGGTGTTATGACTTTGCAGACTGTCCGGAAGTCATTTTGGCTGAGCAGTGGTTACATTTTTTGGATTAATTTCATTTTATGGTATGTGTTTTTTGCGGTTTTATTTATCTGTGATTGCAAGTAGAGGTTTTGATCAAGTGTTATTCCCAGATATCTCACTTTGTTCTTTACTGTTTTGTTTCCATGTACTGGTTTTATAGAAGGAGAGGGGATGAATGTTGTGTTTCGAGTGATATGGAGTGTCTCCATTTGTTGTAATTGATCTTCACGGTGTTTTCATTGAGCCGTGTATTCAGAGCTTCTAACCATTTGGTTATGTTTGAGTAATCAGGTTTTTCTGTATCGAATGGTGTATAGATCATTATATCGTTTGCATATAATCAGTACTGCATGTTGTGTTTTTTATAATGTTGCAGATGGGTTTTGTGTGTGTGTGTGTGTGTGTGTATATATATATAGATATAGATAGGTTGAACAGTAAAGAGGAGATGGCAGAGCCTTGTGGGAAGCCCTGAAGTGATCTGAATGGTGTGGATTCATTTTGCCTGTCCTTGATGGGGGACTGTTGGTATGGTATCCAGGATGATTATTTTGGGTCAGGGTGAACCTGAGAGGGCCAACTTGGGACAGCAATAGATTTGTTTTGGGTCGAGGAGTAAGGGAATGTGGGGTCGGGAAGCTCCTTGAGTCACCAGTGTGGTTGGTTGTAGGTTGGGGGAGGGGTTGTGGGAAAGATTTGGCAGGTATTTCTTTTAATCTCCCTTCCTGTCAGTATTTAAACCAGACTGCACTCAAGCACTGACATGAAGGGAGATGTTTTCTCCCCCTGGAGCAAGCAGGTATATTGTATTGCTGCGCTGTGTGCTGTTTTTTTGTGACAGCATACACTTTTAATTTAGCAGTAATTTGTATGCCAATAATTTTATTCCTGATGAAGTAAACTATTTTTAGTGCGTGGGTTAGAAAGCTGTGCGCTGGAGCTTAACGCAGTAAGACTGGTTCCAAAATCCTCTATGCAGTTCTCTGCATCGTGCGCAGGCTATTTTATTATGTGCAGCTCATTTGCCTATAATTTAAATACTCTTGGTGTTAATTGTGCACTAATTTTTTCCTTTGATGTTTGTTTATGTGCACGTCCTTCTCTTTTCTGCATTTGGTTGTGACAGTAATTGTGCTTAAAAGTGATGCTGTCGTATTTCCAGAGGAAAAGGGGGAGGAGTAAGATGGTGGCGGTGAGATACTCCTTGTGAGAGGTCTGGTTCCTGCGGTGCATGGTGCTGGCGATTGTTTGCTTCTGAAGCTGGTATGGGCAGGAGGAAGCGGAAGCATGCCTACCTACCCTCGGGTGAGGCTGGATCCATCCGCGCTGACTAGAGAGCGCTGCAGAGTGCGGATTCTCGATACCAGGGCTAGGAGCGTCGTCTTCGGCAGGTCCAGAGTGTATAATGGACCTGAGCACATGGAGGGGGGGGGGGGGTTTGTCCCCAGAGCAGTGGGCCCCATCGCCTTGCCCCGGAAGCGGTTTTCCCAACAGAGGAAAGACTCCCACCGGTGTGACGACTAGTACCCCGAGGCAGGGAGCTGGAGAAGGCTCTGATGCAGGTTGGACGCTACGTGGGGGCCTCCTGGTGGTGAAGCAAGAGCAGTGGCTGGGTCAAGGATGAGGGCCAGCCTTGTCCAGGAGAGAATTGCCCCGGAGGTTACTGCAGGTGTCGGCGGTTTGGTGCGGCCTCCTAAAGTTACTCTAGAGGTGCTATGGGACACGATCTCTACAATGAATTCATCTCTCGAGATAATTGCTGCATTTGTAAGTACTGAAATTAAGACTTTGCGTATTGATTTGCAAGAGGTTTCTAGGGTTTAAAAGGAACAGGAGGGGAAGCTGGCACGGCTGAGTGGAGAGCTGGAGCAACTTCAGGAGTTACATTGTGCCCACATGAAAGACCTGATGGTGAACATCAGGAGGATGGAATATTTGGAGAACCAAGTCCAGAAGAACAATTTGAGACTGGTCAGTTTTTCTAGATCCCCGGTGCTTTCTCCTCTGGAAATGGTTCGTAGATACTTCCAGGAGGTCTTGAAGATCCCCAGGGTGCATCTCCCAGCATTAACTAGAGCTCAGTATCTATCTGTGCGTAGAGGTATGCAGGGAGTTGGTAGTGACGCTCCAGGGGTTCCTGGGGATCTTACGGGGTTTCTTCAGAGTTCCCTGGAGGTGGTCACTGCCCATACTACTCTCCTTATTACATTAGCTCTGGAGACCGATAAGGCTTTAATTCTTCGGTTATACTTTCAGAATTTCAGTGAGCAGTTTATAGACTCATATGTGCGTATTTTTCCCGATGTTGCTAGAGGTACCCAGCTGAGGAGGAAGGAATTTCTGGGTCTTATGCCCAGAGTAACTTCCCTCGGCGGGACATTTTTGTTGAAGTTTCCTGCTAGATGTTGTGTTTTATATAGAGAGATGGTATTTTTGTTTTTTGAGCCCCGGCAGCTGCTGGAATTCCTGATAGCTAGAGAAGAACCAGTTGTAGATCTTTCGCCTCATACAACTGACGCATAAGTCTTGCACTGCCATAGTATTATTTTCCCATTTTGTATATTAGAATTTTCCTGATCTCTCTCCCCCAGTATTGTGGGCTGATTATGGTAATGTATTGTTAGATATGGTGCTTTTTGCTGTATAATTGCTTAAGAGCTTTGTTTTTCCTTATTACCGTTTTTTCTGTCATTCATTTGTTTGAATGTATTCTTAAATTCAATAAATATTAAAATTAAAAAAAAAGTGATGCTGTCTGTGCTTAAAGGCCACACTAGTTTTCAGCATTGGCCCATATGTTTTATATTTTATTATACTTGATATACCGCCTTTCAATAATAGCAAGGTGGTATACAAAATTAAAATAATATCGAAATGGGCCATAGGCACTGAAAAGAAGTTACAACAATTAGACAAGAAAGTAGAAGTCAGAGACGAGCATACAAACAAGCACAGAGAACATGACTGAGAGAGAAAAAATACACAGGACTAGATCTGGGCAGTGTGTAAATCAAATGCTTTATTGAAGATAGAGGTTTTTAACTGAGGCTTAAAGCAGCAGTAGTTACAAAGCTGGTTATTTATTTATTTTATTTATTTGAACAGTATTTTTTATACCGCCCTTTCCAGCAATCAGAGATGGTTTACATGGAAAGCATAGTTACTCACCTGTAACAGGTGATCTCCGGGGACAGCAGAAATTTAGTCCTCACATATGGGTATCGTCGGTACCGATGGAGCCAGCGCGGGAACGCTCCCCAGCGTCCAATTAGAAAGCTTTTGGGAGCATCCCACAGTGCCTGCGTGCTGCCTTCCCGCCTTTCCCAACTGCCTCTCTCCAGTTGAGTTTTAAAGCTGAGACAGAGAGAGAGAGGGAAAGGGAAAGAGATAGAGAGAGAGATACAACTCCTAGGGGAGGTGGGTGGGTTGTGAGGACTAAATTCCTGCTGTTCCCGGAGATCACCTGTTACAGGTGAGTAACTATGCTATCTCCAGGAACAAGCAGGAATGTAGTCATCACATATGGGGACTCTCTAGCTTTAGGTGCCAGGGAGAGACCCCAGAAGTTGTGTGCCCCTGAACAGGGCTCCACTTCCCCCCATGGTTCTCTGGCATCCTACCAGGGATGGTGGGTAGGAGTTGCTTAGGTATGGAACAGGTGTTGAAGAACAGCCTGACCAAACAAGGCATCCCGGCGGGAGTCCTTGTCCAAGCATTAATGGGCTGTGAAGGTATGAACCGAGGCCCAGGTGGCTGCTCGACAGATGTCATCGATAGACACAGAGTGCAGATGAGCCATTGAGGCTGCCATGGCTCTCACATTGTGAGCTGTGACATGGCCCTCCAGAGAAAGGTTCTTACTCTGATAGGCGAAGGAAATACACTGAGCAATCCAGTTAGACAGTGTTCTCTTGGAGACTGGAAGTCCCAAATGAGAAGGATCAAAAGCAACAAAGAGTTGAGAGGACTTTCTATGTTGCTGTGTTCTTTGTAAGTAAAAGGCTAAAGCTCTTTTACAGTCCAAGGTATGAAGATTCCTCTCTGCATTTGATGCATGAGGCCTTGGAAAAAACACAGGTAGGTAGACCGCTTGGTTCAGATGAAAAGGCGAGACCACCTTTGGCATAAAGTGTGGATGAGTCCTAAGGACTACCTTGTCATGATGGAACCTTGTATAAGGTGGATCAGCTACTAGTGCTTGCAACTCACTAATGCGGCGTGCTGATGTGATTGTAATGAGAAAGATAACCTTCCAAGAAAGGAATTTCAAGTAGGTAGTAGCTAAAGGTTCGAAAGGTGGCTTCATGAGCTGCCCAAGAACAAGGTTTAAGTCCCATGCCACCGGTGGTGGCCTAATGGGAGGCTTAGTTAGAAGAAGGCCTCTCATTAATCTTGCTATAAGAGGATGAGAGGAAATAGGCTGTCCATTTAGAGGCTTAAAGGAAGCTGCAATAGCACTCGAATGGACTCTTACTGAATTAGTCTTAGTCCTGCATTGGATAAATGAAGGAGATACTCCAGCAATGATTCCAGCGGTATCGCAAGGGGGTTAAGACCCTTTTGCGAACACCATATGGTAAACCTTTTCCACTTGAAAGCATAAGAGCGTCTTGTGGAAGGTTTCCTGGAAGAAAAAAGAATATCTTTTACTTGCTGAGGGAGATTAAGATCATGGAGATCTAGGCCTCCAGCAACCAAGCCCTGAGATGCAGAAACTGGGGATTGGGATGCCATAACATTCCGTCCCTCCTGAGATAGGAGATCTGGAGCAGACCCTAACTCCAGGGAGGGAGCTTGAGAGAGATGTAGAAGCAAAGGGTACCACACTTGCTGTGGCCAATGTGGAGCTATGAGAATCATATGGCCTCTGTCTCTCTGAAGCTTGAACAGGGTTTTGGGAATTAGGGGAATGGGTGGAAAGGCATACAGGAAGTCTTGACCCCAGTAAAGGAGGAAAGCATCCCTGGCCTGAGCCCCCTGAGCCGGAATTCTGGAACAGAACCGGGGAAGTTTGGCATTCCACGGACTTGCAAAGAGGTCTATGTCCGGGGTTCCCCAAAGCTGAAAAATCTTGGCCACCTGGTCTGCATGCAGAGACCACTCGTGTGGAAGCAGAACTCGACTGAGTCTGTCTGCCCAAGAGTTTTGAATGCCTGGTAGATACACTGCCAGGAGATGAATCTGATGCTCTCTGGCAAGGGCCCATAGTCGCAAAGCTTCGTTGCATAGCGACAGAGAGCCTGTTCCCCCCTGCTTGTTCACATAGAACATGGCTACTTGATTGTCCGTATGAATGAGTACTGTCTTGTAGCTGAGCAGGGTGTGGAACACTCACAGAGCAAGGAAGATTGCTCTGAGCTCCAAGAGATTGATATGTAGATGACTCTCCTGTGGAGACCAGGTGCCTTCGGTGGAGAGGTCTTGCAGATGAGCTCCCCAACCCATCGGAGAAACATCTGTTGTGAAAGTTGCTTGGGGTAAGGGTTGTTGAAATGGGGACCCCAGCAACAGGTTTTGAGTGGACTTCCACCACTGGAGGGACAAAATAAGGCGACTTGTGTTTGCTATTTTGTCTGACAGGCATCCTGATGCCTGAGTCCATTGAGTGGATAAAGTCCACTGGGCGGCCCTCATATGGAGGCGAGCATAGGGAACCACATGTACAGTAGATGCCATGTGGCCTAGTAGTTGTAACATTTCTCGAGCAGTGAGATGAGGCTTTAGCACTGCTTGAGAAGCTAACTGCACCATGCGAAGGCAGCTGGCCTGGGGGAGATAGGTCCTTGCCTTTCTGGTATCCAGCAAAGCTCCTATGAACTCTAAAGACTGAGTGGGAGTTAGACTGGATTTTGGGATGTTTATTACAAGACCCAAATACTGAAGGATACACATTGTGCAGGATAGAGAAGTCCTGGCCTCTGACTCTTTTGGGGCTCGAATGAGCCAGTCATCTAAATAGGGGAAGACGAATATCCCTAGAGTGCGGAGAAATGCTGCTACGACATCCATGCATTTCGTGAACACCCTTGGTGCTGAGGCCAGGCCAAAAGGAAGCACCCTGTATTGGTAGTGCTTTCCTACAAAAAGGAACCGAAGGGACCTTCTCTGGGTTGGATGGATGAGGACATGGGTGTATGCATCCTTGAGATCTAGAGAACAAAGCCAATCCTGACTCTGAAGGTATGGCAGCAGAGACCCGAGAGAAATCATCTTGAATTTCTCTTTGACAAGGAATTTGTTCAATTCTCTGAGGTCCAAGATAGGTCTGTATCCCCCTTTTTTCTTTGGAATAAGGAAATAAGGGGAGTAAGAACATAAGAACATAAGAAATGCCATACTGGGTCAGACCGAGGTCCATCAAGCCCAGTATCCTGTTTCCAACAGTGGCCAATCTAGGTCATACGTAACTAGCAGTTTCCCCAAAAGACACAGGTTCTGCAGTGCTTGTACTAGGTCAAGCATTGATATCCTGGGTCCCTTTTTAATAGTGGTTTATGAACCTTTCCTCCAGGAACTTGTCCAAACCTTTTTTAAACCGAGCTATACTAACAGCCCTTACTACATCCTCCGGTAACAGATTCCAGAGTTTGATTATACGTTGAGTGAAGAAATATTTTCTCTTATTTGTCTTAAATAGTTTACCCTGTACCTTCATTACATGACCCCTAGTCCTTCTATATTCTGATAGCGTAAACAATTGATCCACGTTTATCCGTTCCACTCCATTCATTAATTTATACACCTCTATCATATCTCCCCTCAGCCGTCTCTTTTCCAGGTTAAAGAGCCCTAACCTTTTTAGCCTCTCTTCATAGGAGTAGCCTTCCATCCCCTTCACCAATTTGGTGGCTCTTCTCTGTACTTTTTCTAATAACTCTATGTCCTTTTTAAGATACGGTGACCAGAATTGCACACAATATTCAAGGTGCGGTCGTACCATGGAGCGATACAGAGGCATTATAATATCCTTTGTTTTATTCTCCATCCCTTTCCTTATGATACCTAGCATTCTATTTGCTTTCTTGGCCGCCGCTGCACACTGGGCAGAGGGTTTTAACATGTTATCCACGATGACTCCTAAATCTTTTTCCTGGGTGGTGGTTTCTAATGTGGAGCCTTGCATCGTGTAACTAAAGTGTGGGTTGTTCTTTCCTAGGTGCATAACTTTGCACTTGTCCACATTAAATTTCATCTGCCATTTGGATGCCCAGTCTTCCAATTTATCCAGATCCTCCTGCAGTTTTCCACAATCCTCTTGGGTTTTAACAACTTTAAACAGTTTTGTGTCATCTGCAAATTTGATAACCTCACTAGTTATTCCCTTTTCCAGGTCATTTATGAATATGTCAAAAAGTAGCGGACCCAGTACAGATCCCTGGGGTACTCCACTATTCACCTTTTTCCATTGGAAATATTGGCCATTTAGCCCTACCCTCTGCTTTCTATCTTTTAACCAGTTCCTGATCCACAATAGTACACTGCCTCCTATCCCATGACTTTTTAGCTTTGCCAAAAGTCTCTGATGGGGGACCTTGTCAAAAGCTTTCTGAAAGTCCAGATACACTATATCAACCGACTCACCTTTGTCTACCTGTTTATGCACACCTTCAAAAAAACAGATCAGATTAGTAAGACAAGATCTTCCTTGTCTAAAGCCATGTTGGCTGTCTCCCATTAGGCCATGACTATCTACATGCTGTGTAATTTTGTTCTTTATGATGGTTTCTACCATTTTCCCTGGTACTGACGTCAGGCTCACCGGTCTGTAATTTCCCGGGTCACCCCTGGAACCCTTTTTAAAAATTGGTGTTACGTTGGTGACCCTCCAATCTTCAGGTATTACAGATGATTTTAATGAAAGTTCACAGATTACCAATAGCAGGTCTGCAATCTCATATTTCAGTTCTTTCAACACTCTGGGATGTATACCATCCGGTCCAGGTGATTTGCTACTATTCAGTTTATCAAATAGTTGTAATATATCTTCCCGGTTTAGCGATATTTCTCTCAATTCCTCTGCAGTATCACCTTTAAATACCACTTCAGTCTTGGGTAACATCCCTACATCTTCCTCAGTAAAGACCGAAGCAAAGAATTCATTCAGTCTCTCTGCTATAGCCTTGTCTCCTCTTACTGCCCCTTTTACCCCTCTATCATCTAACGGTCCAATTGACTCTCTCACAGGCCTTTTGCTACGAATGTACTTGAAAAAGTCTTTATTTCGTGTTTTTGCTTCTGTAGCAAGTTTCTTCTCAAATTCCCGCTTTGCCTGCCTTATCAATGCTTTGCATTTAACTTGCCAGTGCTTGTGCTGTTTCCAGTTTTCATCATTTGGCTCTTTTTTCCATTTCCTGAAGGTTGCTCTTTTGGCAGCAACAGCCTCTCTGACCTCACCTTTAAACCATGCTGGCAGTTTTTTGGACTTTCTTCCACTTTTCTTAATGCGTGGAATACAGCTGGTCTGGGCTTCGAGGATAGTATTTTTAAATAACACCCAAGCTTGCTGTAAGTCTTTAACCTTTGGAACCGCTCCTTTTAGTTTTTTCCGAACTATATTCCTCATTCTATCATAGTCTCCCTTTTGAAAGTTAAAAGGTAGTACTGTGGATTCCTTTACTATCTGTCCTCCACTGATTAAATCAAACATGATCATACTATGATCACTATTGCCAAGTGGTTCCAACACCCTTATTTCTTGCACCAGATCTGGCGTTCCACTAAGGACTAGGTCCAGTATGGCTTCCCCTCTGGTTGGTTCATGAATCAGCTGCTCCAAGAAGCAGTCATTTATTTCATCTAGAAACTTTATCTCTTTAGCTTGTCCTGCTGTGACACTGTCCCAGTCGATACCGGGGTAATTGAAATCACCCATTATTACTACTCTGTTGTGGCTTTTGTTAGCTTCCTTGATTTCTTTGAGCATTTCATCATCCATTTGTTCATTCTGGCCAGGTGGTCGATAGTATACTCCCACTGCCATCACCTTCCCCTTCATAAATGGAATTTCAATCCATAGAGATTCTACAGCAAATTTTGTTCCCTGCAAAACTTTAATCCTTTCTGACTCAATGCCCTCTCTAACATAGAGCGCAACCCCTCCACCAATTTGTTCAGCTCTATCATTACGATATAGTTTGTATCCAGGTATCACAGTGTCCCACTGGTTATCCTCCTTCCACCATGTCTCTGAGAGTGCAATCATATCTAACCTCTCATTTAGTGCTATATATTCTAATTCTCCCATCTTATTGTTTAGACTTCTAGCATTGGCATACAAGCATTTTAGAGACTGTATTTTATTAATATTAATCTGGCTATTGGTAGGCATGGGTACAGGGGCGGCCCAAGGGGGGTGCGGGGCCATGTGCGGAGACTCGGTGCGGGGCCTCATTTGCATAAGTGGCCTTATTTGCATACATATTTGCATAATGTTACCAAACACTAACTTTTAGTAAACATGTCTCTTAATGAGTGTATGGATAAAGAAAGACTAAAAGATTTCTACATTACTATAATCCAGTGCCAACCGCCAGGCACATTAGGAACTACTACAAACGCTGCCCATTTAGAACCCATAGCAAACCCGCTGTATCCTGACAGCATTACCAGGACTCACAAAGCACCATACCCTACCTATCAAAAGGCAACACTGCAAATATTAAACCAATACATTTCAGAGAATACTGGGGAAAGAGAACAAGTGGCAATGTCAAATAGGAATTACATAAACAGAATACCTCAGCTCAGTTACACATGCAGAACATAGACCATCACCAAACAAGGAATCGCAATTTAGAAACAGGAAGGCAATAATTAAACTGGGAACCCCAAAAGCCAAACTTGGAATGTACAACAACACTGTAGAAATAAAACTATAAATCAATTTCCTCTTGTACCAAACAAAGCGCAGACGTTAATGATGCACATTTCCCAGAGCTTTCATATTCCAGTTAATAAATTCAAAATAAAGATTTATGTCTACCTTTTGTGCATTTTTTTTCAGTTGCAATTGCTCCAGCCACTTTCTTCTGGTTTCTTCATGTTTTCTGCTAACTCTCCATCGTCTGCTGTCCAATTGTCCTTTCTTCTCTCTTCTAGTTTTCTTTCCATCCTCTCTCTCTACATCTGCTTTAACATACTAATCTTTCTCCTTTTGCTCTTTCCTCATTCTTCTTTCATCCACACAAATTTTACCCCTCCATCCTCAATCCCCACTTACTCTCCCAATACCCGGCCAATTGTAGATTTTTCATCCCTCCCACACAAAATATTTTTCCCCTCTCCATTTTACTCTCCCAGCCCCATCCCATTCTAATCCTCCCCCAACATCAGCTCCCTTCTAGTTCCAGTCTCACCCAGCATCCATTCCCTTCTAGTCCCTGCATCAGCCCATTTCCAGTCCTAGCCCCCCATCAACCCATTTCCAGTCCTAGCTCCCCCATTCATTTTCAGTCTGAGTCCCTTCATCAGCTCATTTCCAATCCTAGCCCCCCATCAGCCCATTTCTAGTCATTTCCTAGCCCCACCATCAGCCCATGTCAAATCCTAGCTCCCCTCCACTCAGCCCAAGTCCAGTCCAAGCCCCCCCATGAGCCTACTTCCAGTTCTAGCCCCTCCATGAGTCCATTTCAATTCAAGCCCCCACCACAGCCCATTTCCAATCTTAGCTCCCCCCAACAGCCCATTTCCAGTCCTATCCTAGCTGCTCCATCAGCCCATTTTCAGTCCTAGCTCCCTTCCCTCACAGCCCATTTCCATTCCAAGCTCCCTCCCCATCAGCTATTTGCAGTTCAAGCCTCCCCGTCCACTCAGTCCCTTTCCAGTCATAGCAATCCCCCAACCCATTACCAGTCCTAGCCCCCCATCAACCCATTTTCAGTTTAAGCCCCCCCTATAACCCATTACCAGTCCTAACCCCCCCATCAGCCCACTTCCAGTCAGCCCCCCATAGCCCATTGCCAGTCCTAACCCCCCCCATCAGCCCACAGCCCATTACCAGTCCTAACCACATCAGCCCACCTCAAGTCCTAACCCCTCCCCATCAGCCCATTTCCTGTCCTAGCACCCCCATAGCCCATTAGCAGTCCTAAACCCCCCATAGCCCATTAGCAATCCTAACCCCCCATCACCCTATTTCCAGACAGCCCCCATCAGCCCACAGCCCATTACCAGTCTTAACCACCCCCCCCCCAGCCCATTTCCAGTCCTAACCCCCCATCACCCCATTTCCAGTCCTAACCCCCCCATCACCCCATTTCCAGACAGCCTCCATCAGCCCCCAGCCCATTACCAGTCTTAACCCCCCCATCACCCCATTTCCAGTCCTAACCCCCCCATCACCCCATTTCCAGACAGCCTCTATCAGCCCCCAGCCCATTACCAGTCTTAACCCCCCCAGCCCATTTCCAGTCCTACCCCCCCAGACCATTTCCAGTCCTAACCCCCCTCACCCCATGTACAGACAGCCTCCATCAGCCCACAGCCCATTATCAGTCTTAACCCCCCCCAGCCCATTTCCAGTCAGCCTCCATCAGCCCCAGCCCATTAGCAGTCTTAACCCCCCCTAGCCCATTTCCAGTCCTAACACCCCCCCAGTCCATTTCCAGTCCTAAACCCCCCCCTCACCCCATTTCCAGACAGCCTCCATCAGCCCCAGCCCATTACCAGTCCTAACATCCCCCCCCAGCCCATTTCCAGTCCTAAACACCCCCCAGCCCATTTCCAGTCAGCCTACTTCAGCCCCAGCCCTTTATCAGTATTAACCCCCCCTAGCCCATTTGCAGTCCTTACACCCCCCCAGCCCATTTCCAGTCCTAAAACCCCCCCCAGCCCATTTCCAGTCCTAACCCCCCATCACCCCATTTCCAGACAGCCTCCATCAGCCCCCCAGCCCATTACCAGTCTTAACCCCCCTCCCCTTCCCTTCCCTGCCCTTCTCTTCTGGCAAATTTAAAAAAAAAAACCTGGCTCTAGCTGCTGCCGCTGCCGCGTCCGTCGCAGCAGCGGCAGAATGGAGTGTCCCGCGGGGCCCCCTCTCCTCGTTGAGCCCTCTGCAAGGGCTTTCAGATTCGCGAAGGGAGAGTGCTCCCTCGCGTCTCTGTAATGCCCGCAGGGGCTAATGGGAAATTTCCCATCAGCCCCTCGCGTCTAAAGGGGCAGATGGGAAATTTCCCATTAGCCCCTGCGGGCTTTACAGAGACGCGAGGGAGCACTCTCCCTTCGCGAATCTGAAAGCCCTTGCAGAGGGCTCAACGAGGAGAAGGGGCCCCGCGGGACACTCCATTCTGCCGCTGCTGCGACTGACGCGGCAGCGGCAGCAGCCAGAGACAGGTTTTTTTTTTAAATGTAATTTTAAAAAAAAAGCAGAATGTTCTTTGCGCGGGGCCCCCTGAAACGCGGGGCCCTGTGCAAAAAACATTCTTGCTCAATGGACGGGCCGGCCCTGCATGGGTAATTGGGAATCTTTATGCTCTGTCTGCTCCTTACTCAAGGGCATTTGGGCTACTATACTCCCTTTTGGAACCTCACTGCTTTTGGTAGTATCCTTCAAGGATACCTTTGTCCGAACCATGCGCTCCTGGGTGACTGTCGGCTTTCCCCTATTTTCTAGTTTAAAAGCTTCTCTATCTCTTTTTTAAAGGTTAATGCCAGCAGTCTGGTCCCATCCTGATTAAGGTGAAGCCCATCCCTTCGGAAGAGCCCCCCCTTTCCCCAGAATGTTCCCCAGTTCCTAACAAATCCAAAACCCTCATCCTTGCACCATTGTCTCATCCACGCATTGAGACTCTGGAGCTCTGCCTGTCTTTTGGGTCCTGCACGTGGAACAGGAAGCATTTCGGAGAATGGGTACTTCTTCTATTGCCCCTTGGGCAAGAAGGATAGCGACCTCCTGCCCTAACAGGTTGATGAGAGAGGTCGGAGAATTGAACTGCCTTACTATTGTGTGAGGGGGCATGCTTGAAAAATGAAGCTTGTACCCCTCCTTTATGATGGAGAGTGTCCATTGCTCTGCTGTTATCTGCCCCCATCTGGAGGCAAAGTGACATAACCTTCCTGGAATGGTGGAAGGCTCTGCTCTCCTGAGAGCCAGGAAGGCTAAGTTCTCTAGCTGAAAGTCAAAGGCCTTGTGGAGGCTGAGACTGCTGGGACGGTTGAGGCTTAGCAGTCTTTGCTTTCTTCTGTTTGGGTGGTTGCTGACCCTTCTTGACAAACTGACCTGCTGAACGTGCCTGCTGAGCATAGGCAGGATAATATCTTTTCTTCTTAGAAAAGAATGGTTTCTTGAAAGATTTCTTTCTAGCAGGATCAGCTGTGGACTTGGATAATCTATCCAAGGTGGAGTTTTCAGCATCCATCTTATTGGCCTTTTCTTGCCAATCTCTACCAAACAGGTTCTCACCAGTACAAGGGATATTTCCCAATTTGTCTTGTACCCAGAGCTCCAGATCAGATGCCTGGAGCCAAGCAATTCTACGTGCACCTATGGCAATAGCAGAGGTTCTGCTTATGCACTCATAGCAGTCACAGGCTGCACGGTTGGCAAATTTAGAATCATCTTGGGCATGTTTGACCAAAGTGAGAAAATCCTGTCTTCTATCCTCAGGAAGAATAGGACTTAAAGCTTCGAAATCATCTGTGACCTCCTTCAGGAACATTCTCATGTAGAGACTATAGGAACTGATCCTGGCAGAAAGCATGGAAGCTTGGAAGACCTGACGTCCAAAAGCGTCCAGGGTTCTGCACTCACGTCCTGGAGGATTTGAGGCATGCCTCTTTGCACTCTTGATCCTTCTCATAGCTGATTCCACTACAATAGAGTGGTGAGGAAGCTGAGTCTTTTGGAAACCAGGACAAGGAGGGATTCGATACATAGTATCCAGTCTGCGAGAATGAGGAGAGGTGGTCAGAGGTGTCTCCCACATCCTTAACATGAGATCATATAAAATCTCATGAAGGGCAAGGTAGCTGCCTCCTTAGGAGTTTTGGGATATTGTAGAATTTCTAACTCCTTGGCACTTGGCTCTGTTTCAGGGGCCACAGTAATGGACAGACCCCGAGCCACCTCCCTGATAAAATCCTGGAAGGAAATATCCTCTGGAGGAGACATCCTGCGCTTAGGGGAGGAGGGCTCCTCTGGGAGAACCATTCCTGTATCGACAGAACTGTCAGAATCCTCAGATTCTTCTGAGGACTCGAAGGACTGTCTGTCCGGATGCTCTTGAAGATCCCGATACACGTACCGACCAACGTCGGTACCGGGAATAATCGGTACCGGGGTATCGGTACCAGAGGGCATCGGATGACTGGGTACCGACAAAGCAGACACCAATGCCAATGTCGATGCTATCGGTACCGATGCCGGGGCCGGTGCCGGTACTGGCGGAATTGTCTGTCGCGGTTCCGAGGGCGTCGATGCCGCAAGGAGAGCCGCCAGACTGCACTCAATAGCCAGGAATCTCTAGTCTATCAACGCTGCCGATGCCTGTATGTCGATACCGGAGAAGACCGCCGGAACCCCAGAGCATGGCACCAGTAGTTCTGCCGAGGTCGAGGCCTCGAGAACATCCTGGAGCCCCGATAATGCTTTGGAAGGCGAAGCCTCCCGCCGGGCAATTTTGCCGGTGCAGAATCCTCAACGGCAACGCCAGAGGCATCTCGATGCTTAGAAGGAGATCTACCCTTTGAGGACCGGCTGGATTTATGTTTAGTTACCTGAGATCCACGGGAGGAAGAGGAAGCCCTGGAAGACGTCGATGCCACCGAAGCTGCATCAGAGGGAAACAGGGTACTGAGCTTAGCAGCTCGGTTCTGCCGACCTCTTTTAGACATCATGGCGCAGGACATACAATCCGTGATGGAGTGGTCAGGACCTAAACATTTTAGACACCATTCATGGGTGTCGGTGACGGAAATGGTACCGCCACACTTGGTGCACTTTTTGAAACCTGAGGCAGGTTTCTCCATTGTAAGAAAAGGATTTTGGGCCTAAGGCCCAAAAAGGTGCATGCAGCTGAAGAAAATAGGAAAAACTGTAGAATTTTTTTTTTAAAGAAAGAAAATAAGAAGAAAAAAACGTTGGTACCGGCTGGAAGGCACCGAGGAGTACATCTTCTGACTCTTCAGGCGGTGCATGGCCGATTCCACAACCATGGAATTGTGCGGTAGCTGCGCCTTCTGGAACCCAGGGCTCTTACGGACTCGTAAATGGAATCGACCCATTTGCTAAGAACCGGCGCCAAGGCTGGGCCTCTCACATATGGAAGAGCAGCCGTTCCAGCATCGGAGGAACAGGTACAGTAAAGGCTTCCTTCGGAGGAAAATCATACCGGAGGGCATCGAGCTCCTCAGCTCGAGGCTCCTCCTCGGCGTCCGCAGGGAATGCCAAAGCCTTGGCCATGTCCCTCACGAAGTCCGAGAACTGGGTATCCTCCGGGTGGGGGGGACCTTCTCCGAGGCTCGGACTCCGGAGAGTCCGAAGAAATGCACCGGGTCCGGAAGGTGTCAGGAGACTCCTCGTCCTCCGTCTCCCACGCCGACTCCTGGTCAGGCTCCGCACAAGGGCTCCGTCGGCGCAGACGTCACCCATATGTGAGGACTGACTTCCTGCTTGGTGTTGGAGAAAAAATAATATTAAAGCTTTGGAACTACAAAGCTTAAAAGGGAGAGAGGAGGCACAATGGGTGAAACTAAAAAGAGGGAAAGAGAAATCTATTTGCATTGGTGTGATATACAGATCTCCCTCACAGGAGACTGTGCTCGTGAGAAACTAACTAATCTTAAAGTAGACAAAGCGATGGCACCGAATAGGATACACCCTAGAATACTGAGGGAACTTGGGGACGTTCTAGCAGCTCCACTGACTGATCTTTTCAATGCCTTGTTGGAGTCAGGGGTGGTGCCAAAGGACTGGAGAGAAGCTCATGTGGTGCCTTTACACAAAAGCAGAAGTAAGGATGTGGTTGACAACTACAGACCAGTTAGTTTAACTTCAGTGGTGAGTAAATTATTGGAAGCACTGCTGAAAGAGAAAATAGTGAGTTTTCTCAAGTCCAGCGGATTAATGGATCCGAGGCAGCATAGATTCACCAGAGGCAGGTCTTGTCAGATAAATCTGATTGATTTCTTTGACTGGGTGAACAGGTAGTTGGATCGAGGGAGAGCCTTAGAGATGGTGTATTTATGTTTCAAAGCAATCTACTGTCAAAACGTGTGGGATGCTGTCATTTTATCTACACCTTCCTGGGTGTCTACTCCATTGCAGATTTTGGTATCATCCACAAAGAGGCAAACCTTACCCGATAGCCCATCTGCTATATCACTAACATAGATGTTAAAAAGAATTGGACCAATGACAGATCCCTGGGGCACACCACTGGTAACCCACTCAACCAATTTGTAACTCAACCAGTAACTTTAGGGTTCTTCCCTTGGGTGCTCAGTTTTTTATAAGTCGCCTGTGAGGAACGGTGTCAAAGGCTTTACTGAAATCTAAATGCACCACATCTAGGACTCTCCCTGGGTCCAACTCCCTGGTCACCCAGTCAAAGAAATCGATCAGATACGTCTGACAAGACCTGCCTGGTGAATCCATGCTGCCTCGGATCCGGTAATCTACTGAACTCCAGAAACGTCACTATTCTCTCCTTTAGTAGCCTTTCCAATAATTTACTAACCACAGAGGTTAAACTAACTGGCATGCAGTTCTCAATGTCATCCTTACGTCCGCTTTTGTGTAAAGGGACCACATGTGCCTCTCTTCAATCCTCTGGCACCACTCCCGACACCAAAGAGGCATTGTAAAGGTCAGACAGTGGAGCTCCTAGAATGTCCCCAATTTTCCTCAGTATTCTTGGATCTCTCCCTTCCAGTCCCATGGCTTTGTCTACTTTTATTTTAGCTAGTTCCTCATGAACACAGTCTTCATCACAAGGTATATGGGGACAGATTTAAATACCTCAATATGTATACTTTGGAGGAAAGGCGGGAGAGAGGAGATATGATAGAGACATTTAAATACCTCTGTGGGCATAAATGCACAGGAGGAGAGCCTCTTTCAATTGAAAGAAAGCTCTCCAGGGAGGGGACATAGGCTGAATATCAAAGGGAATAGACTCGGGAGTAATATGTGGAAATATTTCTTTGCGGAATGAGTGGTAGATGCATGGAATAGTCTCCCAGTGAAGGTTGTAGAGACAATAATAGTATCTAAATTCAAGAAAGCATGGGACAAAATTAAGATCTCTAAAGGAAACAAAAGGACTGTGGTAGATAGCATGGAAGGGGAGACTGGATAGGCCGTAGGGTCTTTATCTGCCGTCATGTTTCTTTCTTTACATATAGAAAGTGCCTTGAATACTGGCCAGCAACTTGTAGTTGTTTAATTTTATTATAAGCTGCTTTGCTCTTTTATATGAAAGGTGGGACATCAAGAGATTAACTTTCTCCCTCTGTCACATTAATCACAGATGATGGGTCAGAGATGTGGGATAATCCCAGAGCAGAGATTATAGGAATTAAGAGACCCATAAATACCTCGGTGGAAACTAACACATAACTAATATCTTATTTTTATGTCCAGCAGGTGCGGAGATGACACAGGAAAAGGATAAAGAAGAGAAGAAAGATGAATGGGGAAACTCCTTCACATACGAGGTGCACACAGCACTTCTACGAAAATCTCACACAAAAGAGGGACCCTTTGAGTGCACTGAATGTGGGAAATGTTTTAGTCATGAAGATCGTCTAAGAACACACCAGAGTATCCACACGGGCTTAGAGGCGCATACCATGACTGTCATGAACCTCACAACACTAACTCATTTGGAGAAACCGCCTCGGGAGAAACGTTTTAGCTGTGCTATTTGTGGGAAATGTTTCCTCACAAACTCACATCTAGTGATGCATCAGAGAACTCACATGGGGGAGAAACCTTTTGGTTGTACTGAATGTGGGAAATATTTCCTCACTAACTCAGATCTAGTGAAGCATCATAGAACTCACACGGGGGAGAGACCTTTTAGTTGTACTGAATGTGGGAAATGTTTCATCACAAACTCACAGCTAGTGATGCATCATAGAACTCACACGGGGGAGAGACCTTTTAGTTGTACTGAATGTGGGAAATGTTTCTTCACAAAAGGACAACTAGTGATGCATCATAGAACCCACACAGGGGAGAAACCTTTTAGATGTACTGAATGTGGGAAATGTTTCCTCAAGAAAGCAAACCTGGTGATGCATCATAGAACCCATACAGGGGAGAAACCTTTTAATTGTACTGAATGTGGGAAATATTTCACTTATAAAGTCTCTCTAAGAAAACACCAGCGCATCCACACATTCAAGAAAGGACATACTATGACAATGATGAATCTGGCATCACTAACTCATTTGGAGAAACTGCCCTGGGAGAAACCTTTTAGTTGTACTGAATGTGGGAAATGTTTCCACATGAACACACACCTAGTGCTGCATCATAGAACTCACACGGGGGAGAAACCTTTTAGTTGTACAGAATGTGGGAAATGTTTCAGTCGTAAAGATTCTTTAAGAATACATCAGAGCATCCACAGGGGTGATAAACCATTTCAGTGCACTGAATGTGGGAAATGTTTCCTTATGAAAGCACAACTAGTGCAGCATCATAGAATCCACACGGGGGAGAAACCTTTTAGTTGTACAGAATGTTGGAAATGTTTCAGTCGTAAAGATTCTTTAAGAATACATCAGAGCATCCACATGGGTGATAAACCATTTCAGTGTACTGAATGTGGGAAATGTTTCCTTATGAAAGCACAACTAGTGAAGCATCATAGAATCCACACGGGGGAGAAACCTTTTCGTTGTACTGACTGTGGGAAGTGTTTCCTCAAGAACTCATATCTAGTGGTGCATCATACAACCCACACTGGGGAGAAACCTTTCAGTTGTAGTGACTGTGGGAAATGTTTCAGTCGTAAAGATTCTTTAAGAAGACATCAGAGCATCCACATGGGTGATAAACCATTTTAGTGCACTGAATGTGGGAAATGTTTCCTTATGAAAGCACAACTAGTGATGCATCATAAAACTCATACAGGGGAGAAACCTTTTCATTGTACTGAATGTGGGAAAGGTTTCCTCAAGAACTCACATCTAGTGATGCATCATAGAACCCACACGGGGGAGAAACCTTTTAGTTGTACTGACTGTGGGAAGTGTTTCCTCAAGAACTCACATCTAGTGGTGCATCATAGAACCCACACTGGGGAGAAACCTTTTAGTTGTACTGACTGTGGGAAATGTTTCAGTCGTAAAGATTGTCTAAGAACACACCAGAGGATCCACACGGGCTTAGAAGCACATACCAAGACAGTCTTGAATCTCACAACACTAACTCATTTGGAGAAACTGCCCTGGGAGAAACCTTTTAGTTGTACTGAATGTGGGAAATGTTTCCCCACAAATTCACAACTAATGAATCATAATAGGGTCCACATGGGGGAAAAAGAGGTGTGCAACATAAAAATTCATTAACATTTTCTGAATTAATGTGCATCTCTTAGGGAGAGAGAATAAAGTTCCCTTCTTAAGCCTTGCTGAGTACCTTCATGTGGTGACCCCATTGTAGAACATCTATACTAAATCTCAGCAAGGTGACACTACAATTGAAATATGGTAGGAATGAAAAAGAAAATCATTCCAGTCTCATGTTGCCCAGGATAAAAATGTGACCACCCATAGCTTTTGCACTAGGGCTAACGATGGTGGTTGCGATAGTGCAAGCACTGCAGATGTAGATAACATCCCCACCACAAAAACAGGCCATTCTGAGCCTGTTCATGAATCCACTGTGGCAGGAGATAAACCACAGAAATTAATAAAAAAGTTAAGAGGATTAACTACTCGTAAGTGGACATTTGCATATAAAGGGGGAAATAATGTACTGCTATTGTTATGCTACAAACCCTATATTTCTATTTAAATCAAGAGGGTATGCAAAGAGAATCCACACAAAACTGGAAAAAAGAGGACAATTACCCCTAGAAAAACAGCAAAAAGCAATGGATGCAAATTTAAGATGTTTAATTTCACAGATCAAAGTAAAGAAGTATGTGAATGATAACATCTGAAAGCAACTAAGGGCTTCTGTGGAAAAGGGAATACAGGGATGAGGAGACCTAGGTGAGAGGACCAGAAGAAAGGAAGACACAGAGAAAGAAAGAGAGGTTTTGGGGGGAAATGAAACGGAAAGATCTGGAACTGCAGAAGAGTGAGCTGAATAAAGGATGGGTCAATACATCAAGTAGGAGGAGGTAGAAAGGGAGAAGAAAGACCCAGAGGTGGAGAAATTCAGGATAGAACTCCAGGTCCAAATGTAACGAGATGAATATGTTGGTTTCCAAGCAAGGGAAAATGTACCCAAGTTAAATTTAACACCTAAGGTGAGAAGTATGGTTTATTTGGTTCTTAATATGCTGTCCTTTGCTAGAAGGGTATGCAATAAAATAAACAATTGATTTAGTCACAATAAGAAGAAAGAAAGAAATCCATCAAATGATAGGAAATGAAAAATAATAGGACAGAGTAACAGGGCAAATCACAAACATGGTCTCTCTTTGGGGCTGCAGCTCAGCTAGGAGTACATTATCTTGCTGCTATTATTGATCATCGCCTCTGACTCCAACCGCACATTAGAAAAGTAACACAAACTATCTACAATAAAACAAGAATCACCCGGTACCTTCGACTGCTCCTTCAACCACGTGACTTCAGGACAGTCTTCCAAGCCCTACTATTACCACACTTCAATTTTTGCAAAGCCATCCTGCAAGGTCTGTCCAAAAACTCCATCCCCTACAATTTGCTCCTCATGCCCTGCTCGAATACTCACAAGCGCACCCAGATCTCTCTACATCTCCCCAATACACTGAAAGATCTACATTGGCTACCTCTTCTACCCAGAATCCCATACAAGTCCTTTGTAACTGCCTTCAAACTCCTCCACAACTCTGGCCCGCAATATCTCCAGAACCGCCTACAAAGACCTCAGGAAAATCGAGCCAGAAGCAGCTCTGCAAAAAGCATGCTCGCTCTTCCCCAAGAGTTGACCACAAGAAATCAAACAACATGTGAACGCGCCTTGTCTGTATACGCAGCCAGCATCTGGAACTCGCTCCCAAATTGTAGCAAAGAAGGGTGTCAGCTGTTAGATCTGCCTTACTTTAGTTAAGTAGAGCTATTGAGGGGTTTAATTCCTGAAGGATCGGGGGAGAGGAGGAGGCAGAAGAAAGATAAGGAATGAGAAACCTTACCTTTGGTGATGAATAGTGATATGGCAGCTTCGGAGGTCGTACAGACCAGATGACCAGAATGACAGGCATAGAAGCAGCTGAAATGGAAGAGGCAAAGGAGCCAGGAGCTAGTGGCGATAATGCAGGGAGGGACCAAGCCCGTGGTAGAGCAGGCGAGGGCAGCAAACAGAAGGGAGTTGTCAGCAGTATAATAGGGGGGGGGGGGGTGAGGAAGCAGACACTAAGTAGATATAGCAAGCTCATTGTAGTTGCCCAGGAGTTGCCCCAAGGAGCAAGATCTGCTCCTTGGGCGTGCTCCTTCGATGCCTTCCCGCGGTGCGAATGCTGCTGGCATTTTGATATTAAAGGAGAAAGATGATGATGTCACCAGGTACATCATCAAAAGGGAGAGTAGCCAAATCAGAACGCAAGGAATTAGCAAGGGAGCCATAGGTGCAAAACGAAAACCAACAGTAAATAAAATACAGACACAGGCAGGTAAATTACAGTAATACAGCACAGTATAATAATTATGATGAATAAGGTCATATCCAGTATAAAGGAACCATTTATTGACGTTACCAAAATAAATCAAATACAATATTGTGGAGCTAAAATTATTACTAAAAGAATACTACCAACTAAAGTGCAGGGCCAGAAGAAAAAGAGAATAACACAGGTACACTACCAAAAAACTGCCTCCAGTTTTGCAACTGATTCCTATAGATTTTGGGGTGCTGAATCCAGGAAAAATAGCCAAAATGTTCCATCACGTCACGTTTTCTTGCAAAATAAGATTTCTTACCCATATAAGGAATGTTCACATAATTTCTTTTTAGCCGACTGCAGTTTATTTTCTTGGCCCAAAATAGAGGTTGTAATGGTTAACTAACTAGAAACACTCCCTCATGATATTTTAGAGTGTTTTGTATTCATTTTATACATTTACAGGACAATTGGGAGGCGGGGGGCTAAATCCAGTACTCGCGCTGGCGCATGTTCTTTCCTGTTCGCCTCGCCTCGTTCGCACGCTCGCTCAAACACGGTGGTTGCGACATGAACGTTCCTGTCAAATTTCAGTTTCTTGCAAGTTCATTATTACCTTTTGTTTGCTCAGTCATAATCCAGCTTTATTCCGAAGTGGTTCACTACAGTTGTAGTTTGCAGTGCTGTGTATTTGTGATGGCTCACAGAGCCAGAGGTTGCGTCAACTCTCCGGACAGTTTTTGTTTTATTTGTGGGGAATATACCGTGAAAAAGCGGCAGAGGAACATTTCTGCATTTATTAAAAAAGTATATTTCGCCTATTTCGGTTTGAAGTTAGGCGATCAAGACAAACCGTGGGCTCCTCACAAAGTTTGCAAGACATGTGAGGAAGATCTACGCTTATGGATGAAAGGTAAAAAACAAGCATTTCGTTTCGGAATACCTATGATGTGGCGTGAACAAAGATACCACAGCAGTGACTGCTATTTTTGCTCTTGCATTGTGAAGGGATACAACTTAAAAAATAAGAACGTAATAAGTTACCCCAACCTTCCCTCAGCAATTAGGCCTATGCCTCATAGCAACGAAGTACCTGTGCCTGAACCACCAAAATCTTTGGATCATATTTGTGTGGACGGTTCTGATCATGATGAGACTCATCAGATGGCTTTTCCCGATGAGTCCAGTACTTCCGAGTTTGAAACTGAACCAGATCCGAAACCTGAACTTTTCTCTCAAGCTGAATTGAATGATTTAGTCCGGGATTTAGGACTCCCAAAAGATGCTGCCCAACTGCTAGGTTCTCGGCTTAAACAGAAAAATCTATTGTCACCAGGAACAACTTTTTATTGGTACCGCAACCGCGAGACACAATTTTTGAAGTATTTCAGCAAAGAGGAAGATTTGGTATTTTGCAACGATATATACGGAGTGATGGAAAAGTTTAAACTCAAGTATGATCCTGCTGAATGGCGGCTGTTCATTGATTCGTCAAAAGACAGCATAAAAGGTGTTCTTCTTCATAATGGCAACACATTCGCTTCAGTTCCTATTGCTCACTCTGTTATTCTCCAAGAAAAATACGAGAATTTGGCCCTGATTCTTCAGAACATTCATTATGAGGAGCATAAGTGGATGATTTGCTATTAGGGCAGCAATCCGGTTTCACCAAATATCCCTGCTTCCTTTGCTTGTGGGATAGCCGGGCCCGCGACCTACACTGGGGGAAAAAAGACTGGCCAATTCGGGAGTATTTGAGACCTGGTGAGAAAAATGTTCTTCATGAGAGCTTGGTACCTCGTGATAAAATTCTATTACCACCTCTCCACATTAAGTTGGGTCTCATTAAGCAATTCATCAAGTCCCTTCCAAAAGATGGTGAGTGCTTTCGGTACCTTTGCTCAAAGTTCCCCCAACTTTCTGAAGCAAAGCTAGAGGAAGGAGTGTTTGTTGGCCCTGATATAAGGAAACTCATTTCAGATGGAGCATTCACTGAAACGATGTCTGAGAAGGAAAAAGAAGCCTGGGATTCCTTCAAGGATGTTGTTCTCAAATTCTTGGGGAACAGGCGGGATGAGAACTATAAGGATATTGTTGCCAGGATGCTCAATGCCTTCAAAGAACAAGGCTGTAACATGAGCCTAAAAGTCCATTTCTTGCACTCCCATGTGAACTACTTTCCCGAAAACTTGGGGGCGTACAGTGAAGAACAAGGTGAAAGGTTTCACCAGGACATCAAGGACGCAGAGAGAAGGTACCAAGGAAGATGGAACACCACTATGATGGCTGATTTCTGCTGGTTGCTGCTGCGGGAAACCCCAGATGAAAAATACGCCAAGCAGCGCACCAAGAGAAGCATTCGGGGGAAGAAGAAACGGGCCCACCAGGAGATTGATTGACCCAAGAATGACTTTAAAATCTAAACTGTGTTGACAAATATCGTGTTTTTACTAAACTTTGAAATAAAAATTTGCTAGTTATTACCACAGTGTCGGATCTCATTTATTAGAATTTTATTTTCACACCATCGGGTGTTTGTCTTCATGTATTGCAATGGTGCGGTTTGCGTTTTCTATTCTTACATACATACCTGTACAACATTTTTTGCACATTTCTTTGCTTTGCTTTGTGTCTAACCTCGCTCTTATATGCTCAATGTTTGTGCACATGTATGTGGCTGTTTTAAGTGCAGACAATTTTGCTACCATCACAGTGTGTTTTGTTGACATTACTCTATTCTTATGTGCTGCCTTGTTACAATTTTCTTTATTCTTATTTGAATAACTACTAAACAATTAGTATAAAGAATTCATCCAAGAAACTTTTATCTCGATCGCACTCAATCTGAAACGTTCACCTCAAACTGCTAACCCAATGTAGCAAAAAATCTGTACGTGATGGAGCAAATTGGTTACCAGATTTGGATTCAGCGCACCAAAAAACGTAAAAATCAATCGAAACATTAGAGGCAGTTTAAAAAAAAAAATTTTTAGTGTACCTGTGTAATTAGTTCCGCCTCAGAATAAGCGCATTGAAAAAAAAATAGAATAATTGCATGCAGAGATATCCCTGATAGATGGAGGGAGGAGTGGCCTAGTGGTTGGAGCCAGTTGCATTGGGCCGGAGGGACTGCGGTTTCTAATCACACACGTGTTCCTTGTAGTCTTGAGCAAGTCACTTAACCCTCTGTTGCCGCAGGTACAAAAAGTGTAGATTGTGAACCCTTCAGGGACAAGGAAACATATATCGTACCTGAATGTAAACCGCTTTGACCCAGTGAAAAGCATTGCTAAATAAAATAAAAATCTCAAAGGATTTCGATCAAAAGATATTGAGGGAGATCCAAGTCATAAAACTGAAAAATGCATTAACAGAAGAAGACCCGGAATTTGTATGTTCCAACAATAAATTGAAAGTAGCAGTGCAAAAGTAAGTAGAAAACAGAAAAGAAAGATTTCAAAATAAACTAGAGAGAACTGAAACCAGTTCTACAGGGAAATGGGGAAAAAGCATTAATGTGGCAAAAGTACGACCAAAGCTGACACACAAACCTTCCGGAGAAAACTATACGAGGACCCTACAGAGCACAATCAAGAAGCAGAATGGTTTCCCAACATACAGGAGCATTTAGAAAAAGCAAACATCCAAACCTATGGAATGGCCTGCAGTAACAACGGAAGAGCTGGAAAGCAGGTTAAAATGAACTGGAAGAACCCTGGCCCAGATGGAGTAACCAGTTTTTGGCTCAAACAGTTAACATCACTCCACCAAGACCTGGCAAACAGTTAACATCACTCCACCAAGACCTGGCAAACTGCAAAAATCAATTGTTCAAGCAGCCAGACTTAACATCGCAATGGATTACTACAGGAAGGACATTTCTCCTTCCAAAGGGGGGCCCAAATATTCCCAGTAATTACAGACTAATAACTTGTTTACCTACAATCTATAAGCTGTTCACTGCAATAGATGCAGACATAATATATGATCATATCAAGCTCAATAACATGGCAATAGAGCAAAAAGGCAATAAGAGGGGATCATATGGAACCAAGGACCAATTAATGTCGAATAAGGCCACCATGGCCAGTACTAAAAAAGGCAGAAATGTCAGTTTAGCATGGATTGGTTATAAGAGAGCTTTTGACAGCGTCCCACATGCTTTGATAATACATTCCCTTGAAATGAATAAAATAAATCCAGGTTTGATAGAGGGAATTAAGTTCACCATGATGATGTGGCAAACCACACTTCTTTTGAGAAAGGAAGATGGTCAGTACATCATTCCTAACATTAAGAACCAACAAGGAATATTTCAGGGAGATTCCCTGTCGCCACTTCTGTTTTGTGTGGCGCTTAATGCAATGAGTACTCTCATCAACTCTTCGGGATACGGATTTAGCCTGACTCCTAAAGAAGGTAACAACCCAGAAGCAGAATCCCATCTATTATTTGTAGACGATCCAAAGCTCTACAGTTCCAGTGACCAACAATTAGCAGAACTACTCTGTGTGGCAAAAAGCTTTCCTGATGATATCAGAATGACAGGCCTCTTAAAGATCTTGAAACACTGGATGTGTGAACAAAAAAATCTCCCCCATGCCCATGAAGTAATTTACAAGAATCGGTGTATGCTAAGACTGTACATTCCTAGAGCTGAAGGAGGGTAGGCCCCATAGAGATAGATTGCATGTATTTAGCTACTGTCATAGGCCTTCAAGCCTACCTGACAGCATCATCAGATCCAAATATGCAAAAAGTGCTGAAATATGAAAGTAAATATTCAGAATCTGTCTCCATCATCAAACTTATAAAAAGGGACTCAAAGTGGGGTATCAGGACCCTTTGAAAGAGTTCATAATATGGAGAATGAGAATTTTGCTAACAGCTTAGCAGTATATGTGTATAGATGCCAAGGTTGTATTTTCCAGAAGCAACTTGACCTGAAACATGTAGTGTTTATCTTGATCTGTAACATGTAGATAAACAGAAAGTGAAGGAAAAACCATGATGTAGAGCAGGGGTCTCAAACACGCGGCCCGCGGGCCGCATGCGGCCCGCAAGAGCATCTTGTGCGGCCCGCGAAGCACTTACCGGCATGTAAAAAAAAAAAATTCCAAACTTGCCGCCGCCGCAGTATTAAGCGTCCCGCGGGCCCCCTCTGCCTGGCAGAGTCCTCTCCTCCCTGCAGCATCAGCTCCAAAAGCAGCAGCTTTCAGAGCCGCGAAGAGAGAGAGTTTCTCTCGCACGGTTCTGAAGACTCTCATGCCGGCAAGTGCTTCGCGGGCCGTGGTAGCTTTGAGGGCCACTCCTGCCATCGTCCTCAGTATTGTGCAGAGGACTGCAGTGCTGGTGACCTTGGGTCTTACCCCCAGTGCTGGCGCTGGCCTTTGAAATACACTTGAGCGGAGTCTGGACCTTCCACAGATGATCGCTAGTCCAATGCTCTGCGAACCTGAGGCTCAGAGCAGGCATGATCAGCACGTGAGGACAGCGACTCCGCAGCAGTCCCAGAGGCATTGATTCCATGGTTGAGGCTGGAGCCGAAGAAGAGGCCTTAGGACCAAACAGCACCTCCTGCTGTCTTGTATGATTCTTCCAACTCTTGCTCGTTCATCTGGAGCAAGTGGAGTTGTCATGGTTAGCTCTGAATTATTGTCCACTCATGGAGGGTAACGTCTACTAAAACTTATGTGTATTTGTCCTCCAACATTTTTTCTAGGCAATGCAACTCTATTGTGCTATTGCTGTGACTTCTTATTCACATATATAGTATTTACTCCCAAACTATATCACAGATATTGGGGGATTTAGGAGGTCTCAGACTCAACACAACACTGGCTGCAACGGACTTTGTCTTTAGCTTGAAATGGGCTTGAACTGCAAATGGCTGATAGGGAGGGGGACTTGGAATGGAAATGGGCTGTGAGGGGAGGGAGCTAGCACTGGAAATGGGCTGATGGGGCGGCGCTACGATTGGAAATGGGCTGATGGGGGGCTAGGACTGAAAATGGGCTGATGCAGTGACTAGAAGGGAGGGGGTGCTGTGTGGGACTGGAACTAGAAGGGAGCTGATGTTGGGGGAGGATTAGAATGGGATGGAGCTGGGAGAGTGAAATGGAGAGGGGGAAATATTTTGTGTGGGAGGGAAGACAAATCTACAATTGGCCAGGTATTGGGAGAGTAAGTGGGGATTGAGGATGGAGGGGTAAAATTTGAGTGGATGAAATAGAAATGAGGAAAGAGCAAAAGGAGAAAGATTAATATGTTAACGCAGATGTAGAGGGAGAATGGAAAAAGCTAGAAGAGAGAAGAAAGGACAAATGGACAGCAGACGATGGAGAGTTAGCAGAAGGCACGAAGAAACCAGAAGAAAGTGGCTGGAACAATTGCAACTGAAAAAAAATGCACAAAAGGTGGAAAAATATCTTTATTTTGAATTTATTAACTGGAATATGTCAGTTCTGGGAAATGTGCATCAATAACGTCTGCGCTTTGTTTAGTACAAGAGGAAATTAATTTATAGTTTTATTTCTACAGTGTTGTTGTACATTCCAAGTTTGGCTTTTGGGGGTCCCAGTTTAATTGTCTTGTTTCTAAATTTTGATTCCTTGTTTGGTGATGGTGTATTCTGCATGTGTAACTGAGCTGAGGTATTCTGTTTATGTAATTCCTATTTGACATTGCTACTTGTTCTCTGTCCCCAGTAGGTCATGTATTGTTATTCTCTGAAATGTATTGATTTAATATTTGCAGTGTTGCCTTTTGATAGTTAGGGTATGGTGCTTTGTGAGTCCTGGTAGTGCTGTTAGGATATGGCGGGTTTGCTATGGGTTCTAAATGGGCAGTGTTTGTAGTAGTTCCTAATGTGCCTGGCGGTTGGCACTGGATTATAGTAATGTAGAAATCTTTTAGTCTTTCTTTATTCATGCACTCATTAAGAGGCATGTTTACTAAAAGTTAGTGTATGGTAACATTATGCAAATATTTATGCAAATGAGGCCCCTTATGCAAATGAGGTCCCACGTCTCATGCGGCCCCTGGGTTATTTTACAAGTCCTCATTTAGCCCTCAAAGCAATTTGAGTTTGAGACCCCTGATGTAGAGTGATAAAATTGTACAATTCAGCAGTTTTTTCCTAATAAAATAAGTACTATTAAACAGCGGAGGGATTACAGGAGACTGCTCAAGTTTGCAGGCCTGTGAATCTCTCACTTAAGGTCTTAAGCAGACACTGTTATGGTATAATTCTGGGTGTGTGTTTTCTTACTTGCACTGGATTTAGATAATTGGTTTAAAAAAACAAGGGATGATTTTACTTGGTGCGCCCAGTCAGGAGTAGAGCATGCAAACAATTTTGCCGTGACTCGGATCTCCTTTCTCTGTATTTAAGGCAAGTCAGATGAAGGACTGAGGATTGTGAGTATTAAATACAATGGAGAACTTGCTTAGTATGTGTTTTTTAAACAAAACCCCGTAGCACAAAGGTATTCAATGACTAGTGGTAATGAAGCATTACAATTCCCCTCAGGAGGGATTTTTTTTTAGAGCTGTTTGAATTATAAAATGGCAGTTGGTGATTTAGGTATTTTTATTTATTTTATTTACATTCTCTTATATACCATGCTATTCTGCATCAGTGTGGTTTACATTGAACAAACTGAAATTACATTGAACAGGGCATTATAACTTGGAGATAACTATTTTACAGACAACATGGGCTATGGAGGGTTAAGTGGCTTGCCCAAGACCACAAGGAGCACCTGTGGGACTAGAAACCCCAGTCCTTCCGGCCCAAGGTTGCTGTCCTCTAGTGGGATTTGAACCCCCGACCTTCCGGCCTGAAGTACCTTGCCCCAACCACTAGGTCACTCCTCCACTCAGGACTACTCAGGACTAGTGTGCAGGTAGGCTGCACACTAGTCCCGAGTAGGTCATCCTTACATGGTGTGAGACAATGATACATGAAAAATCTTAAGAGAAACATAAGTTGTTTGTATTAGAAGAGAAAGTGTATAATGATTCATTTGTTTGCTTCTCTGACGTCATGTTTTAAAAAGATAACATTTTCTAGTTGTAAAAGATGTAAATAGTTTGGCTTTAACTTGATAATTAGTTGTTATGTTTTCATATGCTGATTTTCTTCTTTAGTAAGTCAGAGCCGTATTTTGCCAGACTTGCAAGTTGATATTTGAAAAGTCTGTTTTCTTATCATGGTTAGTCGGTATGTGTAAAGACTACACCGATTTGTCTTCTTTTGTTTGTTTCACTCTTGGGTCTTAAAGTAATTTCAATTGTTTTTCTGTATTTGAGTTATGTATTTTGGCTTTCAGATAAGAAATGCATTTTGTTTTGAAAACTTTCCTGATCTCAGTCTAAGTGGAAAAAAGACAGATGTAACATTGTAATTTCTGTACATACTAATTTTTGTTTTTGTTGTGGTAATCCTTAGTTTAAGTAAGCATTTCAATTTGTGATTTTCCTTATATAGCAAATTCAAATTGGTTTCTTTCCAGCTCGGGTACTTCTTCTGAAGTTATGGAAAGTGCTCCATTACCTAATATTATTAGTATTCAATTTGTTATACGTATTGCCCTTCTATTGAAATTGTTAAAATATTTTGAAAGAATAATTTTCATATCATAAGGACTTTAGTTATATTGAATGTTTAATGCTAATTAGGACAAATGTAGAGAGTTATTTGGAATGAGCTGAAATAAATTGATATCTTCTACCTGCAGTTTATTTAAAAGGAGCACTAGGTTTTAATAGTTTGATGTTTCTGGATGCCATAGTCTATAAAGATACAATAGTATGAAGGTCTATGTATTTATGTAGTTGGTATGAAGAAGGATTTTGAGAAGGTATTGCGTGAAGTGAAATATGATATTAATAATGAAATAGAAGGATGTTTAATGGACAGTGCACTGGTGGAAGTGGTCTAATGATGTGAAGTGATGTGTCAGTTTAATGAATATTTAAAGGGAGATGTGATTCTGTGATTGATTTGCAGTGGTAATGTGTTTGTAGAGCTAGTGGGGGGGTTTTCTTTGCTATCTCTATGGGTTTGTACTGTAGTATGAAATGGATTCTCTGATTCACTGATTTGGGAAGAGAAATGTACTATACACTGATGTAATAACTTGATAGAAGTACCTGGCACAGATAACAGTTTGGCAAGGCTTTGTGTTTTTAGAGTAAATCTCTAGTGAGAGAGAGATTACATAGCTCAAGGACATGAGAAGGCCTTCTTGCCAGATAACTTCTCTAACAAAGCTTGCTGCTATTTATTAAAAAAAGAGTTTTCAAGGAGAAAATAGAGAACACAGTTAAAGTAAAGCTAATTCCTGTATATACAAAAAGAACAACTTCTGATTCCAATTGGCTGCTGTATTTTTTTAAATTGAAAATGTTTTGCTTTACATACAAACAGAAAAAACAACAAGCAATTCCAAGAAATATAAAAAAATAAGAACATATAACACCACTTCTGTAACGAAAACAAACAATAGTTTCATAGCCCACATTACAGGGACCATAGAACCCTGGCTGAAAGGCGAAATAAACAAATAATCAGAGAAACCCCAGCCCTGTAGGACAATATATATCCAAAAAGAAACATAGTAATCAAGAAAACGATACACCAATTGGACCCTCTAGGAAATTTTCAAGCTGTATCAGATCTATAAATATATAATGTACCCCATTAAAAGAAATACAACAGTTATAAGGAATTCACATGCAGAAAGTCCCTCCTGTAGCCAAAAACCAAAGCTTCAGCTGCAAAAAGGACTTTCTCCTAGCCTGGGTAAAACAAGAGACATCCAGAAAAATAGTGATCTTTTGACAACAAAACAGGTAATCCCTTTTATGGAAATAAGCTTTCAAAATATTAACTTTATCTACCTCTATAATCAGGGAGACGATTAAGGTGGCATGGAAGAGAATAATATCACTTGAAGTTTTCAGGAAATTAGTCAAATCATGATTCAAATCCTCCACTACCCATGCCTCTTCTTCTCCCTGAATCAAAATTGGCCAGGCAGTATTACTGAGAAATATACCCTCATGAGCACAATTTCTTTAGATTATGTTTAAGACTAGTTTACATGGATCCTGGATTTGACAAGTGTGATGGAGGGGGGAAGAGAAAAACCCAAAACGATTAACCATTCCTTTACTTTTGCTTGTTAAGGGTCTAAGTTTATCCCAGTTAGCAGAATTTGTCTGCAGATTTCATTCCTTGTCTAAGAATGCAATATTGCAAAGTTTGTTGTAAATAGTACCACCCAGAGCTTCTTATAACTGCAGATGAGAACTTCTGGAGAATGATTAAGCATATATTTTCCTGTTTTATGATTCATTTGTAATTTGTATGAGTGAATAAGAAGATCTCCATGCATGTGTGGTAGCTTTTTGATGTATTTACATATCTTATAGGTTGCGTGAATTTGCATATTGTGTACAAAGGCTAAGAAAAATTATGAAGGTGTTTAAATGAAAAATAAAAGCAGCTTTGCTGAAAATTGAATTGCTTATTAAAGTCAAAGTGAGTTTATTTGATTAAAGGGAATTTTAAAAAATAGTAAAAAGAAAAGAAAATTATTAAAAGAAAGGTGAAACAACCAACATTATTGTATACAGTGAATAGTAACAAATAATAGTGAATGATACAACTTCATTTTACAAAGTAAAGTAAGTAATTAAACCAAGGGGGTAAATGTGTGTTATAATGTTTTCTTTGTATGTTATTAGATTAATTGAAAATCCTGGTACACATCACATCCATGAAACTGTAAGAGATTAGAGTAGCAATGCCCCAGTCTATTTTTAAGCTGCTTGCAAGAATCTATTGGAAGAGTAATCTTAAATTCTCATGTTGTCTGTTTCAATTGTTATTATTGAATGACGCCTCCAGAACTGATGCTATTAATTGGAAGTGTGAAGCAAATGTTGCTAGTGGAAAAGGTAAAGCAAAGGTATTACCTCCTAGCACACAAATACCAAGACTGATTAACTAAATTAGTATCACTGAGAGAGGTCGATTCAAGATGTAAATAAATGTATTCTTGTGCAAGAGATTAATCGATCCTTTACTACTATGCTGTTTTGTGCTGAAAACAGTGTAACAAAGAGAAATATCAAGTTGTTACCAAGGTGACAGTTGAATTTTTAATTGGTTTAAATGCTATATTTTTACAAAGTTTTGGGGTTATGAATGCATTACCCTATCTTGTGCATAATTCTCAATACTGGTTATGGAATGACTGTTTATGTATCTGTTCTTTTTTGTTTTGTGTCTCGATTTACTTCCTTTGTGAACTGAAATGTCTGTGTTAATCAGATAGTTACATTACTGACAATATTCAAAGAAATATGAGTCAAACCATTACCTAAGATAAGAGAGCCTTCCTAAGATTTTTTTGGTGTGTTGTTGTTGTTGTTAAGTGCCGTCGAGTCAAAGTCGACCCTCTGGATAGCTATCCTAAATTGTGTTCGGTCTTCAGTCAGGAGGCTCATTGTTGACAGACTGGTACCCGTAGCTGCTGTTATTGTATCGATCCATCTCGTTGCTGGCCTTCCTCTTTTGCGTTGACCTTCTATCTTGCCAAGCATGATGTCCTTCTCTAATGATCTCTCTCTTCGCATGATGTGTCCAAAGTATGAAAGTCGAAGTCTTGTCATCTGAGCTTCTAAAGAAAGCTTAGGTTTGATCTCCTCTAGTACCGACTGGTTTGTTCTTCGGCAGTCCATGGTATACCCAGTATACACAGTATTCACCGCCAGCACCATAATTCAAAGGCATCAATTTTCTTCCTGTCTATCTTTTTCACTGTCCAACTTTCACATCCATATGATGTTATTGAAAACAAGTCGAATCTTTGTATGGAGAGAGACATCTCTGCTCTTGAGAATCTTATCTAGGTCTCTGCCAAGAGCAATGCGTCGTCTGATTTCTTGACTGCTTGCTGCTTCTTTATTGATAGTTGATCCAAGTAGGTTAAAGTTGTTCACGATTTCAATTTCTTCTCCTTCAACGATGAACCTGTTGATTATGCCAGTTGCCATGATCTTTGTCTTCTTTACATTAAGGTGCAGACCGATTTTGAGACTATGTTCTTTGATTGTGAGAAGCAAATATTTCAGATCATCTTCACTTTCAGCCAGTAATGTGGTATCATCAGCATAGCGAAGGATGTTGATGAATCTTCCACCAATCTTCACACCTCTGTTGTCTTCATACAATCCTGCTTCTCTGATGATTTGTTCTGCATATAAATTAAACAGGTAAGGGAAAACTATGCAGCCTTGTCTTACACCTTTGCTTATTTTAAACCATTCTGTTTCTCCTTGTTCCATTCGAACTGTTGCTTCTTGATCAATGTACAGATTGTGCAAGAGAACAATCAGGTGTTCTGGTATACCCATGCTTCTTCAGGTTGAAACGGCTGTTGGTCCACTTGATCTTTATCATATAAAAACTCTGTATAATCCTTCCACCTTTTCTTGATCTTCTCAGCATTTATTTATTTAACATTTCTTATATACCACCTTTCATGATATCAAAGTGGTTTACATTGAGCAAACTGAAATTACATTGAACAGGGCAATATAACTTGGAGATAACTATTTTACAGTGAACATGGGCAATGGAGGGTTAAGTGGCTTGCCCAAGACCACAAGGGGCACTTGTGGGACTAAACCCCAGTCCTTCCGGCCCAAGGTTGCAGTCCTCTAGTGGGATTTGAACCCCCAACCTTCTGGCCTGAAGTTCCTTGCCCCAACCACTAGGCCACTCCTCCACTGCTGCAGCATCATCATTCAACATAGAACCTTGAGCATCTTGTAACATTCCAATTCGAGTCTGGAACTTTTTCTTTAACTCTCGTAGCTTTAGGAAAGCCGATCTTCTTCTTCCTCTAATAGTTTCTGCTTCTATTTCCTTGCATGCGTCATTGTAGTACTTTTCCTTGTCCTGTCTTGCTGCACGTTGGAAATCTCTGTTGAGTTCTGCGATTGTCTTTCTTTCTCCTCTAGCTTTAGCTTCCCTGCATTTCTGGGCAATTTTCAAAGTTTCTTCCGTCATCCATTTTGGCCGTTTTTGCTTTTTCACCCTTTGTAGAGACTTCTCGCTTTCTTCCAACACAACCTTCTTGATGTCATTTCATAACTCTTCTGGAGCTCTGTCATTTCTATCTAAAGCAGCAAATCGATTTTGCAGGCAGTCTTTAAATTCCAGTGGTATATTCTCAAGGTCATATTTTGCTGCATTCATGAGTGGTTTGCTCTTTTTCAACTTTAGCTTGAGTTTGCACAAAAGAAGTTGATGATCTGTACCACAGTCAGCTCCAGGTTTTGTCTTTGTTGATGTTACAGAGCTTTTCCATCGTTGACTTCCACAGATGTAGTCAATTTGATTTTTATACAATCCATTGAGTGAAGTCCATGTGTACAGTCGCCGCTTGTGTTGCTGGAAGAAGGTATTTGCGATGAATAGATCGTTGGTCTTGCAGAATTCTATCAGGCTTTCTCCAGCTTTATTTCTGTTGCCAAGTCCATATTTTCAAACTACTTTGCCTTCTTCTTTGTTGCCAACATTTGTGTTCCAGTCACCCATGACTATCAGGATATCCTGTTTGTATGTTCTGTCAGTTTCAGCTTGTACTTGTTCATAGAACTCTTCAATTTCATTCTCTCCTGCAGCTGTTGTTGGGGAATATACTTGAATTATAGTTGTGTTGATAGACATTCCTCGTAGACGAATAGAGATTAAGCGTTCGCTGACTGCATTGTATTTCATTACAGTTCTTGCAAGTTTCTTCTTTATTATAAATGCAACACCATTTCTTCTTTGTCTTTCATTTCCAGCATAGTAGACCATGTGATCATGTGATGCAAAGTACCTGATGCCAGTCAATTTCAGTATGCTGACACCCAACATATCAAGTTGTACACGTTCCATTTCATTCTTGACCACCTCTAACTTCCCCTGGTTCATGCTTCGTACGTTCCATGCTCCAATGTGTAAGACATCTTTACAGCTTCGGGCTCTCATTTGATGCGCAGCTACATCAGCAGGTCAGACGTCCCGAGGGCTTTGATCCAAGCACATCATAAATGCTGGCTTTACTCTGAAAGGTCTTCAGCTCTTCCCCAGTAGCTAGTTGAGTGCCTTCCAACCTGGGGGTCTCATCTTCCAGCTCTATAGCACAATTTGTTTTGTTGTAACTATCCATTGGATTTTCATGGCAAGATCCAGAAGTAGTTTGCCAGGCCTTTCTTCTGCGCAGTTTAAGTTTGGTGTTGTTGCCGTTGTCACAGAAATGTGATCTTCCGCCGTCAGATAGCCTCTTTCTATTGAAAGCAAACTGTGCTACGAGGGGACATAGGATGATGGTGAAAGGGGATAGACTTAGGTGTAATATGCGGAAATATTTCTTTACGGAAGGAGTGGTAGATGCATGGAATAGTCTCAAAGTGGAGATAGTAGAGATGAGGACAGTAAGTGAATTCAAAAAAGCATGGGACAAACACAGAAGATCTCTAAAGGAAAAAAAGGGGACTATTGTAGTTGATATAGAAGGGCAGATGACATAGGCCATGTGGACTTTTTCTGCAGTCATGTTTCTATGCGTATGTTCCCATCATACTTCGGATTATGTCTCAGATTTACCTGCAACAAATCCAGTAACCTTAACTTCAGCTCCCAGAATGCACTCCCACACTGTAATCACCCCTAAGAAGGACTACAGCTCCCAGAGTGCACAGTGATATTCCCACACAGTAATCCCTCCTAGGCAGGGCTACAACTTCCAGAGCGCACTGTGAAACTCCCACACAGTAATTCCTCCTAGGCAGGACTACAACTCCCAGACTGCACTGTGATACTCCCATGCAGTAATACCCCCCCCCCCCCCCCAGGAAGGACTACAGCTCTCAGGGTGCACTGTGTCTTTCCCACACAGCCCTCCTAGGCAGGACTACAGCTCCCAGAATGCACTGTGACACTCCCACACGGTAATATCCCTAGTAAGGACTACAGCTCTCAGAGTGCACTGTGACACTCCCATGTAGTAATCTCTCTTAGGAAGGACTGCAGCTCCCATAATGCAATGTGACACGCCCACACAGTAATCCCTTCTAGGAAGGACTACAGCTCCCGGAGTGCACTGTGACATTTATTTATTTAACTGCATTTATATCCCGCTTTTCACCGGGTCAAAGCAGTTTAACATAAAAGGGGGGAGGGGCAATCAAGTTGACAGAGAGAGGGAGGGGGTCCGTCACCAGGTGATAACATAGTTGATCTTTGCAGAGAGTAACAGTACTAGACAGTTGACATTTTATGGAAGTCTCTTAGATGGTTGCTGGGCGATAGGTCAGAGGATTTGGGTGGACGGTTATTGAGAGATGTCTGTTTCTGGTCCAAGATATTCATGAAACAGGATGCTTTTTTGCTGTTTTCGGAATGCGGAGAGGTCTTTTGTGCTTCGGATCTGGCTCGGGAGGGAGTTCCAGAGGGAGGGTGCGTATAGTTCAAATTCTCTGTTGCATGTTTGCTAGTTGAACTTAGTTCGTTCATGGGGGATAGTGAGAGTGTGGTAGGCGAAGGCCTATGATCCATGCTGATTGAACTAAGCAGGCAGGACTAAGCAGCTTGACCTGTAAATGAAGCTTATGGTTAGGCCCAGAAGAGGAAAACCCCCCCAATATTGCCCATACAGAATTGAAACCTAATTCAGCTTAACTGAACTCAGCTAGGCAGAAACGAAACTTAGAAAAGACAGAAAAACAGCTTTAATTGATATTGATAAGAGTGTGCAAAGCTTCTATGAAATTAATTAATTCTGTTGAAAGAAAGGTTACAGTGCCCTGCTTTCCCACATATTCCAGCTGGTTAGCGACCTTGGAGGAGAAATGTATCGAGAGTCTAAGAAATGACCATTGTAATTGGGACTGTAAGGGGGGAAACAGGTGCGGAGCCCAGTCAAGGGTTCTCATTGGATAGCTACGTAACGGTACCGGGACCAATAGATGGTGTAAAAGGGGTTACCGGGACCAATGGAAAGTTTGCCTATGTCTAGAATGGAGAAGAAAGGTATAAAAGTTGTTGTTTTGCTAGAAACCATTGCTCAGCCATTTTGAATGTGAATTCTGCTTGAGACTTGTGCACAAATAAACGATTTGGACCTTCTGAACAGACTCCTGGTATTATTGGGTTGTTTGCGCTCTGCCGCTACATATTCTTGGTGCGTTGGCCGGGAACGTGTGGAGAGTAGAGAGTACACAGGACAATATACCACGACTTTCCGCCTCTACAGGTTTGGTCCTGCCGGGATCGTGCCCTCTCGACGTGGACTCGGCTCCCAGGCGCCGCCGGTCCCCTTGCATCGGAGGGAGCTGGGCCAGGCCTCGGCGGGTGCCGGACCCGGACGGAGCCAACACCTCGAACCCGAGAGGGGAGTCCGAGGTCCAACTCATGCGCTTGCTCGGGAAGGGGGACCGGATCCGGTGAGTATAGTTTTTTGTGTGTCTAGACAGATGAGTCAGGGCAGAACTGCTATTTGAAACTTGGAACTTGGTAAGAGAGCTTGATCACCTCTCAAGGGCGGTCCGATTAACCTTGCATGGTAGTCGCGAGGTGAAACTACCGACTTCTTGGAACTTGGAAAAGCCGGCATAACTTGCATAACTTGTATAACTTCGGTATAGCCTAGTCAGAAGAGACAGGATTGGGCTGTTTTTGGGATACGTTGCTAGCATGATTGTGTGAATGAAGTATGAGTGAGAGGTCTGGCAGCACAGGCCAAGCGAAGGCGGACCCCTGAGTAACGCAGTTCCTGACCGGGCGACCGCATTCAGTTCGTGAAAAGGGGGAAGCTACCGTCGTCTTGTCTTGTTATTTGTTTCCCTTGAATGTTTCTAGGGCCGTGAGGACCCCTTACCCACGGTCTGCCCTCCTTTTCCCTTCTGTTTGTTGTTGCACGCACACATCGATATGGGAGGGGCGGGTTCTACTACGCACACTCCACTAGAATGTATGATCAAGTATTTTAATAAAGGATATTCAGGAGATTATGGAGTGAAAATGACTGCGTCACTATTGCAAGTTTTATGTACTAGCGAGTGGCCCGAGTTAGAACCCATGTGGTCCCGAGAGGGAACTTTCACCATAGGAGTTATAAACTTAGTTCATCAAAAAGTGCGAGTAGCGCACCCCGATCAGTATCCCTATATAGAGTCCTGGCTAAGTATTTGTGAAAACCCGCCCCCTTGGGCACGGCGCTGCTATGAAGAGCAGTGCAGAATAATGGTAGCAAGGACAGAACAGGCACAGAAGAAAGAGATAGCTAAGAAACCTGTTTTAGTTAATCCCGAATCCCCGGAAGTTGTAATCAGACAGCCCCAGGCCCAACGCCCTGTAAAAGTACCACCGCGTCCCGCGGCAGTGCCCCGGGAACGGCGAGACCCATCCCCCGACTTGCCGGAAAATCAGGAAGAGGATCCGTCTCAGGATAACGAGAAGGCCGATCCGCCTGAGAATGAGGATAAGCCTGAGTCAGATCTAGAAGAAGAGGAAGCGTCCTCTCAGGGCGAGTCTGACAGTGTAAGATCAACTGTCAGTGCAAGCTCATCTGTTACCAGCGAAGCTTCCCAGACTAAGCGTGTGGTGAGACAGAAAGCCCCTATCAAGAAAGTCCCTACTAAAGTACCTACTAAAGTACAGAAGGCTCCTGTCATGAAAATGATGCCACTGCGGCAGGTCCCGGGATTACCCGTGAGAGATGATGAGGACCAGATAGTAGCGGGACCCACTAGTTTAGTCTATGTGCCTTTCTCCACTACTGATTTGCTGAATTGGAAATTGCATTATGCCTCCTACACTGACAAGCCCCAAGAGCTAACAGAATTAATGAACACCATTATGCAGACCCACCAACCCACTTGGTCAGATTGCCGTCAGCTCCTGTCTACCTTGTTTACTACTGAAGAGCGGACGCAAGTTATGCGAGCAGCCATTGATTGGCTAGCTGACAATCCCCTAGTAGAGGGAGGGCAAGGAGCAGGAATAGATAACCGTGAAGCAGCAAAGAGAATTCCCTAATGAAGACCCCCAGTGGGATCCGAATACCGACAGAGGATCCAGAGCTCTATCACGATTTCGCCAGGGCCTTATGCAAGGTCTGCGAAGGGGGGGCCAGAAAGCCATGAATCTCTCTAAGATACATGAAGTTATTCAGGGCATAGATGAAAGCCCGGCAGTGTTCTATGAAAGATTAGCTGAAGCATACAGAATGTACACTCCCTTTGATCCAGACGCACCAGGAAGCCTATGCATGGTGAATTCTGCTTTTGTAAGCCAGTCACAACCAGACATTAGACGTAAACTACAGAAGCTAGAAGGGTTTGCGGGCATGAATGCAACTCAGTTACTGGAAGTCGCTCATAAAGTGTTTGTGAATCGTGATACTGAAAGACAGAAAGAAAGTGATCGAAAGATGAAGAAGAAAGCTGATTTTTTGGCTGCGGCCATAGTTGAACAGAAAAGGGGAGGTTTCCCCAGTCGAAGGAGCAGAGGAAGAGGGCAGGGCCGAGGAGATAGGCGTCCCATGCTGGGCGTGAATCAATGCGCTTATTGCAAGGAAGAAGGACATTGGAGAGATGCATGCCCGCAACTGGAAGATACCTCCCAAGAGGAAGGGGAGAATGCCCCTTCGAGAGAAAGAGGGAGAGGACGATCCCAGAATCGCAGAGGAACCAATCGAGTGCATTTCCAACGGGAAAGGGAGGAGGCCATAGTTGCAGCCGCAGCAACCTATGATTTGGATGAAGTAGAATAGGACAGACCGGGCTCTGAATTCGCTTTGGGTCTCCAGGAGCCTATGGTCAGTATACAGATAGGAGACCAATTTATGGACTTTATAGTTAATACTGGAGCAGAACATTCAGTAGTAGATAAGCAAATAGCTCCTATATCTACAAGAGCAGTCACTATTGTGGGAGCAACTGGAGCCAAAGCCACAAAGCCTTTCCTTCAAAACCGTATATGTAATTTAGGAGGACAGCAAATAGCGCATCAATTCCTTTACATGCCCGAGTGCCCAGTGCCACTACTGGGACGAGATATGCTAGCCAAACTGCAGGCCCAAATATCCTTTACTGAGAAAGGAGAAATGCAAATGACAATAAATTCGAAGCATGCAGGACTCATGGTGCTTACCGTTCCCCGAGAAGAAGAGTGGAGATATTATAGTACCGAGCCAATTCTTGACACTAATCTTAACATGATAGAAAACATTGCAGCCCCTCCTGGAGTGTGGGCAGAAGATAATCCACCAGGCCTAGCCAAACATATAGCCCCAGTAATTGTAAACCTCAAACCTAGCGCAGAGCCGGTACATGTCAAACAGTACCCACTCGCAAGAGAAGCAATTGAGGGCATTCACCGCCACCTGTTAAGATTACTGGAGTAGACTTCCGGTGACGTCATCCACCTGAATGGCGGCGTAGCGCGGGAGCTCCGCCACCAATGAGTTAAATAAAACTACAAAAGCCCCTACAGGCAGTATTTAGGGCGGAAAGGAGAGCGGGAGCGAACCAGGGAGAGCAGCCCAACCCAACCGGTGACCCGAGAGAGCGGAACGACGAGCAGGGAACCGTACGCGCCGCCGGAGCGGCAGCTCAGCACCGCGTGGGAGTGCGGCCTAACGGTGGGGAGCCGGCCACGGGAGAGCCGAGTACGCCGGGAGGTGGGCCGAGAGAGCGGCAGCAGAGAGGAGCACTTCCTGCTGGGAGAAGCCCGCTTTAGCCGGGAAGCTGAACGTTGGGGGAAAATAACACCTCCCTGCACGACGCTGTGGTGCTCAACCTTACCGGTGGAGTGCAGCCAGCCACGTGGTGGGAGCAGAGCAGTGGCAAGAATCTGAGACAGGCTGCAGTCTGCTGACAGAGGAAAGCAGTGGGAGAGTTGCCACCAGCCAGGTGAGGAGTGGCAGTGGGCCCTCCGGGAGGCTCTTCAAAAACCAGGGACCCTCTGAGAAGGGCATCAGCCGCTGTGGAGGTTTGGGGGTAACAACTGGCCACTCCCCTCATCCAAGAGCAAATAGAAGGAGGTGAGTCCAGAGTGCAGGCCCGGTAGCCGGCTGGGGGTAACGGGCTCAGACCTATCATGGAGAAAATAAATGCCAAAAAAGAGGGCCTGATGAAAAAGAAATTAGCAGAGTTTCGGTCCCCCTATGCTATGTCCAAAGGAGGGAAGGAAGGGGAGGAAAACCGGCAAACCGGAGAAGGAAACCCCACATAGCCCGGGAGCGAGTGAAGGTGGGGAGGAGTGCTTGACTGCAGCGGAACAGATTAAGCAGTGGCTTCTCGAGTTAAAAGAAGACCTGAAGGAGGAGATGTGTGGGGTGAAAAATGAGATCATGGAGGCCGTGCGGACGATGCGCCAGGACATCTTGGAGCTGGGCGAACGAGTGGATGAAGCTGAAACCAGGTTGGATAGTCAAGGTGAGACTCTGACGCAGCTCCAGCAGAGCTGGGATGAACTGCAGACGGCGCAAGAGGCCCTTAAAGCCAAAGCAGAGGATCTCGAAGATCGTTCTCGGCGAAGCAATCTCCGAGTGCGTGGAGTGCCGGAAGAGCTTAAGTACAAGAATAGTGAGGAAGTGGCCTACAAAATATTCCAACGCCTCCTAGTGGAAGCTGGATATGGGGAGGACGCGGAGGTTCCCCGCCTGAATATAGAACGAGCACATAGAGGACTGGGGCCCATTCGAGACAATCGGCCAAGAGACATAGTAGTATGCCTGAGCTCCTACAAGAACAAGGAACTGCTGCTAGGAGCCAACCGCAAGTTGAGGAACTTCCATTGGGAGGGACATAAAGTGGAGTTATATCAAGACCTGTCCCAGGGCACGCTGCAACGCAGGAGGGAGATCAGAGAAGTAACGGCCTACCTGCGGAGAGCAGACCTGCGATACAAGTGGCTGTTCCCATTTGGATTATTGGTCACGGTGAAAGGGAGATCGCGGACGGTACGATCCAGCGCGGAGGCTTGGAAAGCCTTGCAAGAGCTGGGAGCAGAGCAGCTACCTGAGATGATTGATAGTACCGCTACTTCATCACGTCCGGAAGCCAGACCAGGGAAGACGGAGAGTGCGAAATGGCAGAGGGCGAGCGGCAGGAGATTAGCCAGGACGTCTAAAAGTGGTCACCGAAGTCCGGCACCAGAGCAAGAGACTGGCTAAGCGGTGCTGTTCCACTAAGGACTGGTATCTTTAACTATGTTGGTTGATGGCCTTGGGGGAGGGGTAAAGATAGGATAATAGGTTACGGGGGGAAGGGAGGGAGAGATAGGCAATGTTTAGGGGGGAAGAGAGGTGCTCGGAGGGGTGGGGAGCAGTGGGGGTGAGGAGGGGGAAGGGATAGTGGGGAGAGAGGGAGGAGTAGGGGGGGATGGGAGAAGGAGGGGCTATGGGGGAAGATTTGGTGGTGAGGTGGAAGGGGGTCGCTGATATGGAAGTTGAGTCTCCACAGCGGAGAATTCTGAGAGGGGGGGAGGGGGGAGGGGGGAGGAAGGAAGAGGGAAGGGGGGGAGGAAGGGGGGAAGGGGGGAAGGGGGGGAGGCGAGAGGGGGAGAGGGGAGGGGGGAAGAGACAGAGCCAGCGGGAGGGAAGGGGGGGGTAGGGGAGTAGGAGGGGAATTGAAAATACTAACGTTGAATGTTAAAGGTTTAAATTCACCATGGAAAAGACAGAAATTGTATAAAGAATTAATGAGACATAATGCTGATATAGTAATGCTGCAGGAGACACATTTACAGAAAAAGCACGAGACACTGCTGCAACCCAAGGGGTACAAGCATCGCCTATTCGCTTCTAATCTTAAAGAGAAAAAGAAAGGCGGGGTCGCGATCCTCATTAAGGGGGAAGCACAAACTGAGGTCCAGTTGCTGTCCCGGGATAAAGGGGGACGATATCTCTTGCTGCGAGTGAAGCAGGGGACGGAATGGTTCTGTGTGGTGAATGTGTATGCCCCTACGGGAGCTCAAACCGAGTTTTGGGAAGATTTGAGTGAGCAGGTGGAGACAATGGGGGAGGGGGTGATCATCTGTGGGGGGGATTTTAATCTGGCCTGGGAGGTGGGGAGAGACACGACGGGCCACCGAGAAGGGAGGGGGAAGGATAGGAAGTGTTATCAGCGCTTTGTGCAGGAGAATGGTCTGATTGATGTGTGGAGGATGCTTAATCCGGGCCGGAGGCAATTTACCTTCTACTCAGCGGCCCATGGGACGTATTCTAGATTAGATGCCATATGGGTAGGGAAGGAGTTAGTGGGGAGGATCATGGGAGGGGAAATCGATCCGATTACCTGGTCCGATCACGCCCCCGTGGTGGTGATAGTGCGGGTGGCAGGGGAAGATAAGGGACGACAATTTTGGAAATTGAATGAGGGTCTGTTGGAGGATGCGAGGGTGATAACTGAACTACGGAGACTAATTCCAGAGTATTTTGGGCAGAATGGGGGAGGAGAAGTAAAAGAGGGAGTGCTCTGGGATGCTTTTAAGGCAGTGGTGAGGGGGGTGTTCATTAAGTGGGGGGCACGTATTAAGAGGGAAAGGGCAGAGCACGAGGAGCAGTTGCGGCAGCAATTACGAGAGGCGGAGGAGAGGGATATGCAGGAGGGGGGAGGACGGCATAGGGGGACAGTCTTGGAGCTCAGAGCCAAAGTTAATGCAATAGAGGCAGAACGGATCCAGTTTCGCCTACAGTTAATGAAGCAGAGATTCTTCGAAGGGGGTAACAAAGTGGGGAAATACCTCGCGAGGCAGCTGCAGAAGAGAAGGGAGTGGAACAGGATCTCCCAGATCAAGAGCAGGGGGGAAGGGGTGCGGGATGTTCGGCGCATCAGAGAGGAATTTGTGGCCTACTATAGCAAATTGTATAAGGCTCAGGAGGGGGGGTCACGGGAGGAAATTATGGAGTATGTGAGAGGTGCTGGACTCCCGGTATTGACGGCGGACGAGCAGGAAGGGCTAGATAGGGAAATCCAACCGGAGGAAGTCCTGCAGGCCATTAAGGCGTTAAAGGCCGGCAAAGCCCCGGGGCTCGACGGCCTAACGGCGCGCTTCTATAAACAGTTTAGTAGCCAGGTAGTGCAACCGCTGACTACGGTGTTTAATAGTCCTCGCAGGGGGGAGACGTTGGCGGAGACCATGGGATGGGCTGGTATTACCCTCATTCATAAGGAAGGGAAGGATCCTCAGGAGTGTGCGTCCTACCGGCCCATTTCTTTATTAAATGTAGATGCGAAGTTGTTGGCAAAAGTACTGGCGACTCGACTTAATAAGCATTTGGGGAAACTGGTGCATGCCGACCAGGCGGGGTTTGTGCCGGGCCGACAGGTGGCAGACAACATACGGAAAGTGCTGAATGTGATCTGGTCGGCCCAAAAGAAGGGGAGGGAGACTTTATTGGTCTCCTTGGATGCGGAAAAGGCCTTCGACCAAGTGTCTTGGTCGTTTTTATACTCCGTATTGGGACAATTAGGGTTTGGGCCGGGGTTTGTGCAATGGATAGGGGCTCTATATTGTAGCCCAAAAGCATGTGTACGAGTAAATGGCGGCTATTCTGAGTTCTTTCCGCTGGAACGGGGGACTAGGCAGGGATGCCCGTTATCCCCGTTATTATTTGCGCTCTCCCTCGAGCCCTTAGCGGCAAGGTTGAGGGCTAATCCTGGGGTGGCGGGGGTTCGGGTGGGAGGTCAGGAATACAAAATCTCCCTTTTCGCAGATGACATTTTATTGACTATCACGAACCCCCGCGAAACGCTACAGGCAGTGATGAGTGAGATACAGAAATACGGCGAGAAGGCGGGTTTTCGGATTAATTGGGGGAAATCGGAGATATTACGATTAGTAGGGGAGGAGGGGGAGCAGCGGGAGTGGCAACGGTGTTTCCCATTTAAATGGGCGCAGACGTCGATTCGATACCTTGGAATACAGCTGGGGAGGAACTTGGAGGCTTTATATGCGCTGAACTATCATAAACTGATGGGGCGGGTGGAAGAGCGATTGCAGGGTTGGAGTCGAGGGTATTATTCGTGGTTTGGGAGGACGGCGTCGGTGAAGATGATGCTTCTTCCCCAGTTTCTATTCCTCTTCCAAGTACTGCCCATACCGATACCCCGGAGAGCGCTACGGCGGGTACAGCAGCAGGTGGAGAGATTTATCTGGGGGGGGAAGAGGCCACGGGTGGCGGCCAGAACTACGCAAGTGATGGTGGGGGAGGGGGGGATGGGGATCCCTAACTTTAGTTTGTATTATGCGGCAGCGCAATTGCGAGCCGTCTATGCGTGGATGCGGGAACCATATAAGCAGTGGGTAAGGATGGAGGTGGACGAGTATCAACCAGGGGAGCTGGAACGAATAGTATGGGAGGGGGGAGGAGACAGAGGTCAGAATCCGATAGTGAAACATACACTGCAGGTGTGGAGACGATATAGGCGGCGGTTGGTGGGAGAAAAGAAATGGTCGCCCACCATGTCCCTGCAGGCATGTTGTGCAGAAGGCATAGGCCCGACGGCGGCAGTACTCCGGAGATGGGAGGCGCGGGGCCTGACCCAGGCTTCCCAGCTGGTGGTTGGACAGCAGTGTAGAGACTTTGAGGGCATGCGTGATTTATACCGCTTAGGAGAGTCGGATAGGTTCGCGTATCTGCAGATGTGTTCGGTGATTCGGAAGAAGGGGAGGGAGCAGGGAGGGAGAGGAGGAGGGGAGTGGTTTGAAGGGGCCTGTCTAGGCTCCGTGGGGCAACAAGGGATGCTCTCTAGGATTTATAGAGGTCTGATTGCTAGAGGGGAAAGGAAGCTGAAGTATATGGTAGAGTGGGAAAAGGATTTGGAGGTGGAGTGGGGGGTGGAAGAGTGGGAGGGGATAGTCATGGGCATAGCTAGGTTCTCTATTGCCACATCCCTGCGAGAGAATGCCTATAAGGTATTGACTCGCTGGTACCTCACACCGGAGAGATTGTATAGGGCAGGAGTGCGTCAGACGGATGATTGTTGGCGGATGTGTGGGGAGCATGGCTCTTGGCTACATATGTGGTGGACGTGTCCAGTAGTGCGGGAATATTGGAGCAAAATAGGGGAGTGCATAAATAACATGGTGGGGGCGAGTATTGTGCTGGGTCCTGAAATGTGTCTTCTGCATAAACCAGATGGGAGGTGGGAAGGGGACTGGAGAATCATTTGGTACTGCGTGACAGCGGCAAGGTGTGAAATAGCATGGTACTGGAAGCGGCCGAATTTGCCTTCCATAGCGAGTTTTGCAGGACGAGTATCTTTTCTATATGCAATGTATAAAATGACGGGGGAGAGGAGGGGGAGAGGGGAGCAAGTTGAGAAGCGGTGGGCGGGGGTTTGGAAATGGTTACATGAGGGAGGGTGGGGGGAGGGGGGTTTGGGGGGGGGTGGAGGGGAGGGAGAATAGGGGGTTAGAGAGGACTTCACCTTGCCAGCTTAAGGGGTGCAAGGGATAGTAGAAAGAGACAGGTCCATGCTATTCTGTGCCAGTTGATTGTGAATTCTCAGGTTGGCTAGTACCCCGTGTGTAATTCTGGACCCTAGGATTGCGCAGGGGTATAAAAATGGGGGAGTGCGGGTATGGATCTCTGTATAAGATGATAGCTAGCCCACTGGTGTGAATAGTGATAGGCATAGTTTGTTGTTTGTGTGTAAACGTTGATAGGTTGATAGTAATGTATATGGGAAGGATGTGTCTGATGTAAGTGCAACGGTTGATAGTACTGTACATGGTAAGGTTGATAATGTATGTGAAAAAGTTGCTAATAAAAACTTATAAAACCCAAAAAAAAAAAAAAAAGATTACTGGAGTATGGCCTTCTTAAGATATGTCAGTCACCATGGAACACACCTCTCTTACCAGTAAAGAAGCCTGGGACAGGTGACTACCACCCAGTGCAAGACCTAAGGAGAGTGAATGAAGCCGTTGAAACCATACATCCAGTTGTGCCAAATCCCTATACCCTCCTAGGACTGATTCCTGCTGAAGCTACCCATTTTACTGTCTTGGATTTCAAGGATGCATTCTTTTGCATAAGATTAGCCCCTATTAGCCAATTGCTGTTTGCCTTTGAATGGCACGACCCTGTTTCAGGAAGACGGGGCCAACTCACTTGGACACGATTGCCCCAGGGATTCAAAAACTCGCCCACCATTTTTAGTGCAGCATTAAACCAAGATCTTTCAAGCTACCCTGTAGTTCCTGGAAAAAGAGTGCTTCTCCAGTATGTGGATGACTTGCTGGTAGCTGCCATATCAGAGAGTGAATGTGTGCAAGCCACGAATGACCTCTTGCAACTACTGGATGAAGCAGGATACAAAGTTTCCAGAGCAAAAGCACAGCTATGCCGAAAAGAGGTAAAATATTTGGGCTTTCGCCTGTCTAAAGGAAGCCGACAATTAGGACGAGAAAGAAAAGAAGCCGTGTGCAGTATCCAAACCCCAATTACTAGGAAGCAAGTCAGAGCCTTCCTGGGAGCAGCAGGATACTGCCGAATATGGATACCCAACTTTGCCCAGATTGCTAAGCCATTATATGAAGCCACCAAAGGAGAAGAAAAGTCGCCACTGGAGTGGGGACCTGAGCAAGATGCTGCTTTCAAAGAGTTGAAGGAAGCATTGATGACATCACCAGCACTTGGATTGCCAGATGTCCAAAATCCTTTCCATCTATTCGTACATGAAATATAAGGGAACGCTCTAGGCATGTTGACCCAGAAATTAGGACATTGGGAGCGACACGTAGCATACTTATCAAAACAATTGGACACTGTAGCCAAAGGATGGCCGCCATGTTTGAGAGCTGTTGCAGCCACAGTGTTGCTAGTGAGTGAAGCAGATAAACTCACCTTAGGACAGAATCTACGTGTCACAGTACCGCATACAGTACTTGCCCTCATGGAACAAAAAGCAAATCATTGGTTCACCAATTCTCGAATGCTGAAATACCAAAGTATGCTATGTGAAAATCCTCGAATACAATTAGAAGTGAGCCATGCTTTAAACCAAGCCACATTGATATCAATCAGCAAAGACCCTCCAGAGCATGACTGCATGGAAGTTATGGATACTGTATTCTCCAGCCGACCGGATCTGACCGATGTGCCTTTAGAAAATTCAGACCAGACCTACTTCGTGGATGGAAGCAGCCTCATCATCGATGGACGACGCTGTGCCGGGTATGCAGTAGTCACCCGGGAGAGAGTCATTAAATCATCTGCCCTTGCATCAGGCACATCAGCACAGCAAGCAGAACTGATAGCACTCACCAGAGCACTAGTATTGGGTGCCGGACTTCAGTTGAACGTATACACAGATTCAAAATATGCCTTTACCACTTTGCATGCACATGGAGCTCTCTTCAAAGAACGAGGGCTCATCACCTCGGGAGGCAAATCAATTAAGTATGGCCCAGAAATATTGATGCTACTAGATGCAGTGTGGGCCCCTACACGTGTTGCTGTCATGCACTGTCGAGGACACCAAGCAGGGAAAGGAGAAATTGCCCAAGGAAATAGATTCGCTGACGCTTCAGCACGCAAAGCAGCCATAACAGGCCAAATTTCATCACAAGCTACACCATTACAGGCCGCACTGTTCCCTGTCACCCTTAACTTATGGACACCACGATACACCACCAAAGAATTGGACTACTACTGTGATAAGGAAGCGGGAGTGCTGAAAGATGGGTGGATTGAGCTGCCACCACCAGAGGGCGGTCAACCCCCAGGACGAACAGTAATTCCTGAATCACTGGGACCAGCCTTTGTCAAGGCCTTCCACCAAGCCACACATTATGGGAAGAATGCAATGGAAAATGCACTTAGACCACACTTCCACATTGCACGACTGGGAGCCCTGTCAGCCTCAGTGGCTCGCCAATGCCTAACTTGTACCAAGAATAACGCCAAGCAAGGTCCCACACCACCACCCCGAGTCCAGTCAGGGGGTGTAACTCCAATGCACCACCTACAAGTAGACTTTACTGAAATGCCAAAGGCTAGCGGATACCATTACCTGTTAGTCTTAGTTTATACCTTCTCTGGGTGGGTGGAGGCATTCCCCACCAGGACTGAGAAAGCCCGAGAAGTTACCAAAGTCTTGTTGAGGGAAATTATCCCCAGGTTCGGAATCCCAGCAGTAATAGGGTCAGACAATGGGCCCTCATTTGTATTTCAAATTACCCAGCAGTTAGCCAGTGCTCTACAGATACAATGGAAGTTACACACTGCATACAGACCCCAGAGCTCAGGGAAAGTTGAGCGAATGAATAGAACTTTGAAATCCCAGTTGTCCAAGCTATGTCAGGAGACCCACCTGAAATGGCCCCAGGTTCTCCCAATAGCTTTACTCTGAATACGCTCAGCCCCTGTGAAGTCATCAGGATTTTCCCCCTTTAAAGTTATGTATGGTAAACCCCCACCAATAGTGCAAGGAGTAAGAGGCAGTTTGTCGCAGACTGGTTCAGAAATAACCAGACAAGAACTTCTAGCTCTCAGTTCTGTTCTGCAGACTCTTCATGCGTGGATACAGGACCAGTTGCCTATCAATTTGACAGAACCCCTGCATCCCTACAAGCCGGGTACCTCGGTGTGGATCAAAGATTGGAAGAAGACACCGCTGGAACCTCATTGGAAGGGACCATACACCGTCATCTTGTCTACACCAACAGCGGCGAAGGTAGCAGAAATTGACTCCTGGATTCATCATAGCAGAGCCAAGCCAGCAGCACCCCCAGATCCAGACCAGTGGACAGCAGTGCAGCATCCCGATATTCCTTTGCGTCTCACCCTGAGGCGGCAACCAGCAGCCTAAGAGCCTTTCTGGGCCACCCAAGGACAACGTTGTTCCAGACAAGTCTTTCGAAGAGGATTGTTGTTTCCAACACAACAGACCATGTTTTTCTCATCTCTTGTACACTGATTAACTCTATACCCGCTCACTTGAGCCATCCTAGAGGACAGTGACTTTTCAGAATCTGCAGCCCTACTCCTGCCACAGCGCTGGTAGGTCTACGTATGGCAGAAGCTTGAGGATCTTCAATCAACATTGACACCCGTTGAATTGCTTCATTAGCAAACGGGTCAGCAGAGAACGCCGAGGTCAAGATTTTCCAGCGGAGATTCAGAAGGATTACAATCAACATGCACCTTTGTCTCTACTTTGTGCTGGTTGCCTGCATTGGGGATCTTGAACTTAGCCATGCTTTACCCCCATGCACTGCTTGCATTACTTCCACTCGAACTGGGATGAAAGTGACTCAGACTTTGCTTTATCATTCTTACTATACCTGCACGGGTACATTAAGCCGGTGTATCTATAACACCACTGAACTGAATGTCTGTACCAAATTTAATACTAAAGTTTGTTTTAACCCACATCAGAATCCATCCTATTATACTTTGGAAATACGATGGAATGATGCAGATGGTGCTTTGCTTAATGCCACACCCCCACTCACTGACCCAACGAAGTCTGCTAATTTGTATTTTGATGCTTGTGATGCCATAAATAGAGATAGTCGTTCCAAGTGTGCCAATTGGGAAAAAGCATATTATCATGATGACAAGTACATGTGCCCAGAGGGGACTACTGGATGGGAGGCATGTACAGGTAAACGAACCTTAGCGAATGAATATAGCCTAGCACCAGAGAAAGACTATTATTGCCCAAAGTGGGAGTGTGTTTTCTATGCCACATGGAAAACTGGTATGATAGAGAATACCAGAGATAATCGAATGGCCGCCTTCCATCGGTCATATTTACAAAATCCGGAGAAATGCAAGAAAGGTGCCTGCAACCCATTAGAGCTATTTATACACAATCCTAGCGCATGGAAACAAGGATATAAGTTTGGCCTACGTATTGCAGGTTCCGGATCAGATCCAGGAACTATTGTGTATATTAGACTGAATACCCAGGCCCATCGATCATCAAGGTACCATATACATAACACCTTTTATGAAACTATGCATGTAAATAAGTTTGATATCCCTCACCCCTCTCAGAATTTGTTCCTAGAGCTAGCTGGAGCCGTGGTCTCCAGTCTCCATATCTCAGATTGTTATTTCTGTGGTGGAACTAGAATGCGTGACCAGTGGCCCTGGGAGGCCCAAGAATTAAATTGCTCAATAGTTTATAATCACACTGAACTGCACAAAACCACAAGCGGATGGGTATTGGCACACCCAATAGTTGGATGTCTGTGTTATGCTCGAACTGGACCCCAGTTCAATTTGCAGGTGGGACAGCTTGTCTGTCTCAGCCAGAAGTTCTATAATGACACTACCAAACAGACGTCCTGGTGGTCAGGGGTTAACGAATCTGAACCCGCCAATCCATTAGCGAAATTCCCCGAGCTTGCCCCCTTATGGACTAATCTTGCCCAGCCTCACGTCTGGCAAGCTCCCCCTGGATTGTATTGGATCTGTGGAACCCGAGCCTATGCTCGACTCCCTATTCATTGGGGAGGGGCATGCGTTCTAGGAACTATCCGACCTTCTTTCTTTCTGCTACCCACAGAACATGGAGAACAATTAGGCTACCCGGTTTACTCAAAGAGGCAGAAAAGAGCAGCCTTACAGATAGGCAAATGGGAGAAATGGGATGGTGACGATTGGCCACCCGAGCGAATCATTGCCTATTATGGACATGCCACTTGGGAGCAAGATGGCATGTGGGGATATCGTACCCCAGTTTATATGCTGAATAGAATTAGACGCTTGCAGGCAGTAGTAGAAATCATCACTAATGAAACTAGTCAAGCGCTTACACTTCTAGCTAGACAGAGCACACAAATGCGTACTGCAATATATCAGAATCGTTTGGCACTAGATTACTTGCTGGCAGCTGAAGGAGTATGTGGTAAGTTGAATCTCACGAATTGTTGCTTGAAGATAGATGATAAGGGTCAAGTAGTTGAAGAGATTGCTGAAAACATGCGAAAGCAAGCTTGTGTGCCAGTGCAGACCTGGCATGGTCTTAAGATACCCAATTGGTTTGCATCTATCTTCTCTGGTTTAGGAGGTCTTACCACTTTTGCTATGTTGATATTACTGTTTTTTAGCTTTGTTTTTACTCTTACCATGTATAATCCCATGTTGCATGTGCTCTATTAATAGTGTTATTGAGAATATCGTAGAACGTAAAACTGCTACTAAGATTCTGGCTCTATGGCACCCCACTCCTGGTACCATTGGTAAGAACCCAACTCCAGTATAACTAAGTGATTTAGATCTCACACCTTATTATCATCAGGGTGAGATTAATCAAAGGGGGGAATGTGGTAGGCGAAGGCCTATGATCCATGCTGATTGAACTAAGCAGGCAGGACTAAGCAGCTTGACCTGTAAATGAAGCTCATGGTTAGGCCCAGAAGAGGAACCCCCCCCCCCAATATTGCCCATACAGAATTGAAACCTAATTCAGCTTAACTGAACTCAGCTAGGCAGAAACGAAACTTAGAAAAGACAGAAAAACAGCTTTAATTGGTATTGATAAGAGTGTGCAAAGCTTCTATGAAATTAATTAATTCTGTTGAAAGAAAGGTTACAGTGCCCTGCTTTCCCACATATTCCAGCTGGTTAGCGACCTTGGAGGAGAAATGTATCGAGAGTCTAAGAAATGACCATTGTAATTGGGACTGTAAGGGGGGAAACAGGTGCGGAGCCCAGTCAAGGGTTCTCATTGGATAGCTACGTAACGGTACCGGGACCAATAGATGGTGTAAAAGGGGTTACCGGGACCAATGGAACGTTTGCCTATGTCTAGAATGGAGAAGAAAGGTATAAAAGTTGTTGTTTTGCTAGAAACCATTGCTCAGCCATTTTGAATGTGATTCTGCTTGAGACTTGTGCACAAATAAACGATTTGGACCTTCTGAACAGACTCCTGGTATTATTGGGTTGTTTGCGCTCTGCCGCTACAAGAGTGTTGTGGGTGGTTTGACGGGTTGGTCTGTTGATAGTAGGGTGAGGTAGTAGCAGGGCCAGCCTGTCCATTGAGCAAGAATGTTGTTTGCACAGGGCCCCGCATTTCAGGGGGCCCTGCACAAACAAAATTCTGCCCATCAGCCCAGGAAAACTTTAAAAGAAAAAAACTAACTAGCTGCTGCCGCTGCTGCTGTGGCAGCAGCAGAATCAAGTGTCTCCCGCGGGGCCCCTGCCTGCCCAACAGAGCCCTCCTTCCTGTCCAGCAGAGCCCTCCCTCGATCACGCTCCTCGGCGCGGTTTTCAGAGCCGCAAAGGGAGGGTTTCCCTCTTGCGGTTCTGTTAAGCCGGCCGGGGCTGATGGGAAGCAGGAAATGTGATACTCCCACCCATTAATCCCTTGTAGGAAGGACTGCAGCTCCCAAAGTGCATTGTGTCTTTCCCACACACCCCTCTTAGTAAGGACTACAGCTCCCAGAGTGCACTGTGACACGCCATCACAGTAATTCCTTCCAGGAAGGACTACAGCTCCCAGAATGCACTGTAACACTCCCACCCAGTAATTCTTCCAAGGAAAGACTATAGCTCCCAGAGTGCACTCCTGCAGACAAGCTGTAGTTTACTGTGGTTTAATTCTAGGGCTCTGTTTCTGGAACTTGTTCTGTGCATATAATGTCTTTATCTCTATAGATCAGTCGTGTGAATTCCTCCCGTTGTTAGTAACTCCTCTCTGTTGCCATGTGCTCTCTTTGTCTGCCTGAATGTCTCAGGAAGTGTATCTGTGAGATGATGACCCAGCATGAGTACAGCCCCTTTCACAGCTTCCTCTTCCAGGCATTCAGTTTCCGGCTTTGCTTCCCACACTCCCTCGCTCTGAATCCAGCTAAATTAAAACCTGAGGCTTTGCAAAGAGGGATCTTGGTCTGGAAGTCTTGCACTGGAGAAGGGCAGGAGAATGGCTGCCGAGGTTGCAGCTCAGCAGGTAGGAGACTGGCTGGAGGTGGGCAGCAGGGGAGGCAGTGCCAGGCAATGCCTAGATCCAGCCTCTGAGACACACACACTGCATGGGGCAAGCAGAAGAGGAAATCCTTCTGGCGCTGCTCAATCTCAATCTTGCAAGCCTCTGAGACACACACTATTCATGCAATGAGGGAGGCGGGTTGGACAAATAACCTCGAGCCACTCTGGGAGGATAAAAAGTCAGCTAGCCCAGAGTATCCCTCCCACGCTTCCCCCATTCCCACTGCTACCTAGCCCAGTGCCAGAATGCAGGACACGGCCCCAGTTTGTGTCTTGCACTGAGAGAGAGGGTTCAGATAGAAGGGTGCTGGACAGAACCAGTTTGTGAGGTGGGAAACAGCAGAGACAGAGGCTTCTCGATTCTCATCCTTCTGGAACTTTCTGTTGCTTTTGACGCTGTCGATCACCACCTTCTCCTCTATACCCTGTCCTCGCTTGGATTTAGGGGCTCCATTCTGTCCTATCGCTCCAAGCGCACTTTTACTGTATGTTCTGGTGGTTCCTCCTCTACCGCCATCCCGCTTTCAGTTGGTGCACCTCAGGAAACAGTGAGGTGTTATTCTCAGAAATAGAGGGAGGAGGTGATTTTAAAGCAGAAGAACCTCAGTTTGGGCCATGCTCTCTTTCAGTCGGCGGTGAGACGTCCAGGCAGCAATGACGGATAAGCAGGCAGAGATATGTGCCTGATTCCTGGACAGATTTCAGGTGTAGAAAGGTAGATCTGAGAGTCATCAGCATAGAGATGGTACTGAAAACCACGAGAGGAAATATGTGCACCAAGGGAGAGAGAAGAGGAGAGGTCCCAAGACAGAGGCCTGGGATAGCAATGAAGGAGGATCCACCAGAAAAAATACTGAAAGTGTGATTGGAAGAGACTAGAGTTTGATTCCCACTAGCACTCCTTGTGGCCTTTGGCAAGTCACTTAACCCTCCTTTGCCTCAGAAACATCCGAGTTAACAATATCCCTGTTTTAATGTATAAAAAACCTGTTAAATAAATAAGAACATAGTAGATGGCGGCAGATAAAGACCAGTGTGGTCCATCTAGTCTGCCCAGAAAGGTGGCAAGAGTAGGTGCACCTGCCGCTCCGTGCAGGCCACCCCTCTCCATGCCTCTGTTTAGGGGTGTACGCACCGCTCTGTGTAGGTCAGCCCTGTTTGTTGAGATTTAAGAGATAGTTATATGTTTTGATTTTATGCTGTTGCTGTAAAGGGATCCACTGTGTCTGTCCCATGCCATTTTTAATTCTGTCACCATATTTGCCCCCACCACTTCCATTGGGAGGGCATTCCAAGCATCCACCTCCCTTTCAGTGAAAAAGTATTTCCTGACATTGTCTTTCAGTTTACCCCCTTGCAGCTTCATGTTATGCCCTCTAGTTTTACAGCTTCCCCATCCTTGGAAGAGGTTTGTTTCTTCATCAATGCTCTTTAAGTATTTAAAGGTCTGAATCATATCTCCCCTGTCCCTCCTCTCCTCCAGAGTGTACATATTTAGGTCTTCAACTCTCTTCTCATAAGTCTTCTGATGCATGCTCCAAATTGTTTTGGTCATCTTCCTCTGAATCACTTCCAGCCTTTTTATATCCTTTGCAAGATTCGGTCTCCAGGACTGAACACAATATTCCAAGTGAGGCCTCACCAGTGACTTATACAGTGGCATTAGTACCTCTTCTTTTCTGCTGGTAATTCCTCTCTGTATGCAACCCAGCATCCTTCTGGCTTTTGCCACCGCCTTGTCACACTGTTTTGCCACCTTGAGATCGTCGGAAACAATCACTCCAAAATCCTTCTCCTGGTCCAAGCACCCCAACCTCTCGCCCCTATCACATACAATTCCCTTGGATTTCTGCTTCCCAAAGTGCATTACACTGCACTTCTTCGCATTAAATCGTAACTGCCAAGCATTAGACCATTCTTCCAGCTTCTGTAGATCTTTCCTTATGTTCTCCACTCTCTCAGGAGATTCCACTCTTGCAAATTTTCGTGTCATCTGCAGAAAAACAGGAACATTTTCCATTTTGAATTGTGTCAGGATAGGACAGACAGAACCCATAAATCCAAGCAGAAAGGTGAAAAAGGATGAGGATAGATTTATTTATTTAGCTAAAGTTATATACCACATATCTAAGAGTCTATGTGCGTCACAATAAAACAACATGACCGTAAAGGTCTTGCATAAAACAAGTGATAAGTAACAGTTAAATATTATATGCAAGGTGTAACACAGCATTCAATTATACCATTTGAAAATATTGAATAAAAAGGTACATTTTTAATGCTTTTTTGAAGTCCTGGAGATCATTTATGGCTCGAAGATTATCTGGGAGTAGATTCCAGAGCATAGTAGGCACACAGAAGGAGAAGGTGGTTCTTGATGTCGCAAAACTTGCTTCGGTGTAAACTGGATGCACAGATTAAGAATTCAGCATACTAGTCCTTCTACTCCTATTGTCAGGCACATTTTGAATAAGGAAATGAAGATCATCAGCAGAAATACTACGATAGGCCTTAAAAGTTGTGAGTAGGGGCTTAAATTTAATTTGTTGAGATATAGCCAACCGATGCAGATCCTTAAGAAGCGGTGTGATATGATCAGTTCTTAAGGTTTTATAAAGGAGACGAGCAGCTGTTTTCTTTGCAATCTGAAGAGGGTGAATGACATTGCTGGGAAGGCTTTGAAGTATAAGATTACAATAAATCCAGGTGAGGAAAAATGAGAGCCTGTATGTAAGTGTGGGTTACTCCTTTCCCAGCCCTATATACCACTTACCCTTGGGATGCCCGCTAATCCCTCTGGGCCGGGGAACCACCTAACCTTCTCTGTCTGGAATTCCAGGGGAACAAACACACACACACTCGCATATAAGTAGTATATAAGTTTATTCCACAGGTTAGAGGGGCTGTCTCTCACTTGGTTTGCAGCTTGTCGTGCTGTGAGGGCTTGCGTGCATCAGTGATGCTGAGAGCTAAACTATCGGTAGTTTAACTACTGGCAGGGTCTCCCAAGATGGACAGGTCTCAGCTGAGGTGCCAGACGAAGACAAACCACCCATCTGGGCAGCAGCAGAATGGGATAGTGTTGACGGCGGAGGATCACATTTCTGTGACAACGGCAACAACACCAAACTTAAACTGCGCGGAAGGAAGGCCCGGCAATCTACTTCTGTATCTTGCCATGAAAACCCAATGGATAGTTACAACAAAACAAATTGTGCTATGGTGCTGGAAGATGAGACTCCCAGGTTGGAAGGCACTCAAATAGCTATTGGGGAAGAGCTGAAGACTTTTCAGAGTAAAGCCAGCATTTATGATGTGGTTGGATCAAGGCCCTCGGGAAGTCTGACTGCTGATGTAGCTGCGCATGAAATGAGAGTCAGAAGCTGTAAAGATGTCTTACACATTGGAACATGGAACGTACGAAGCATGAACCAAGGGAAGTTGGAGGTGGTCAAGAATGAAATGGAACGTGTACAACTTGATCTGTTGGGTGTCAGCGAACTGAAATGGACTGGCATCGGGCACTTTGCATCAGATGATCACATGGTCTACTATGCTGGAAATGAAAGACAAAGAAGAAATGGTGTTGCATTTATAATAAAGAAGAAACTTGCAAGAACTGTAATGAAATACAATGCAGTCAGCGAACGCTTAATCTCTATTCGTCTACGAGGATTGCCTATCAACACAACTATAATTCAAGTATATGCCCCAACAACAGCTGCAGAAGAGAATGAAATTGAAGAGTTCTATGAAGTACAATCTGAAATTGACAGAACATGCAAACAGGATATCCTGATAGTCATGGGTGACTGGAACGCCAAAGTTGGCAACAAAGAAGAAGGCAAAGTAGTTGGAAAATATGGACTTGGCAACAGAAATGAAGCTGCAGAAAGATTGATAGAATTCTGCAAGACCAATGATCTATTCATCTCAAACACCTTCTTCCAGCAACACAAGCGGCGACTGTACACATGGCCTTCACCCAATGGATTGTATAAAAATCAAATTGACTACATCTGTGGAAGTCAACGATGGAAAAGCTCTGTAACATCAACAAAGACAAAACCTGGAGCTGACTGTGGTACAGATCATCAACTACTAGTATGCAAACTCAAGCTAAAGTTGAAAAAGAGCAAACCACTCATGAATGCAGCAAAATATGACCTTGAGAATATACCACTGGAATTTAAAGACTGCCTGCAAAATCGATTTGCTGCTTTAGATACAAATGACAGAGCTCCGGAAGAGTTATGGAATGACATCAAGAAGGTTGTGCTGGAAGAAAGCGAGAAGTCTCTACAAAAGGTGAAAAAGCAAAAACGGCCAAAATGGATGACGGAAGAAACTCTGAAAATTGCCCAGAAACGCAGAGAAGCTAAAGCCAAAGGAGAAAGAATCGCAGAACTCAACAGAGATTTCCAACGTGCAGCAAGACAGGACAAAGAAAAGTACTACAATGACACTTGCAAGGAAATAGAAGCAGAAACTATTAGAGGAAGAACAAGATTGGCTTTCCTAAAGCTGCGAGAGTTAAAGAAAAAGTTCCAGCCTCGAATTGGAATGTTACAAGATGCTCAAGGTTCTATGTTGAATGATGCTGAGAAGATCAAGAAAAGGTGGAAGGAATATACAGAGTTTTTATATGATAAAGATCAAGTGGACCAACAGCCGTTTCAACCTATACCTTATGATCAGGAACCATTGGTGATGAAAGAAGAAGTTGAAGCAGCATTGAAAGCCTTATCAAAGAACAAAGCACCAGGCATTGATAGCATTCCCATAGAAGTATTGCAGCAATGTGATGCAGCTGTTACCGTACTTACAAGGCTCTGCCAAGAAATATGGAAGACAACATCATGGCCAACTGACTGGAAAAGATCTGTGTTTATACCAATACTAAAGAAAGGTGATCCAACTGACTGTGGAAATTATCGCACAATCGCTCTGATCCCACATGCCAGCAAGATTCTACTGAAGATTATTCAAAAGAGACTACAGCCATACCTAAAACAAGAACTACCTGAAGTGCAAGCAGGGTTCAGGAAAGGGCGAGGAACGAGAGACATCATTGCGGATGTGAGATGGATCCTTGAAAAGACTAAAGAATACCAAAAGGATATCTATTTGTGCTTTATCGACTATAGCAAGGCTTTTGACTGTGTAAACCATGAGAAACTCTGGGCCACATTAAGAAGCATGGGTATACCAGAACACCTGATCGTTCTCTTGCGCAATCTGTACATTGATCAAGAAGCAACAGTTCGAACGGAACAAGGAGAAACAGAATGGTTTAAAATAAGCAAAGGTGTAAGACAAGGCTGCATACTTTCCCCCTACCTGTTTAATTTATATGCAGAACAAATCATCAGAGAAGCAGGACTGTATGTAGACAACAGAGGTGTGAAGATTGGTGGAAGACTCATCAACAACCTTCGCTATGCTGATGATACCACATTACTGGCTGAAAGTGAAGATGATCTGAAACATTTGCTTCTCACAATCAAAGAACATAGTCTCAAAATGGGCCTGCACCTTAATGTAAAGAAGACAAAGATCATGACAACTGGCATAATCAACAGGTTCATCGTTGAAGGAGAAGAAATTGAAATCGTGAACAACTTTAACCTACTTGGATCAACTATCAATAAAGAAGCAACAAGCAGTCAAGAAATCAGACGACGCATTGCTCTTGGCAGAATGGCTATGAAAGACCTAGATAAGATTCTCAAGAGCAGAGATGTCTCTCTCCATACAAAGATTCGACTTGTTCAAGCCATGGTATTTTCAATAACATCATATGGATGTGAAAGCTGGACAGTGAAAAAGACAGACAGGAAGAAAATTGATGCCTTTGAATTATGGTGCTGGCGGCGAATACTGTGTATACCATGGACTGCCCGAAGAACAAACCAGTCGGTACTAGAGGAGATCAAACCTAAGCTTTCTTTAGAAGCTCAGATGACAAGACTTCGACTTTCATACTTCGGACACATCATGCGAAGAGAGAGATCATTAGAGAAAGACATCATGCTTGGCAAGATAGAAGGTCAACGCAAAAGAGGAAGGCCAGCAATGAGATGGATCGCTACAATAACAGCAGCTATGGGTACCAGTCTGTCAACAATGAGCCGCCTGACTGAAGACCGAACACAATTTAGGATAGCTATCCAGAGGGTCACCATGAGTCGACTCCGACTCGACGGCACTTAACAACAACAGAGGGGCTGTCTGTCTTTTATACATGAATAAAAACATATACATATGTCATCAACTCATCCCCTGAGGTCCACCACAGCTTATCAGTAACTTCACAGATATTAGTCGTTTCCTTGCAGAACAATCAATTTGTCTTAGCACAGCACATTCCTTTCCATATATAGATATGTACAGGATTCACATTTTCCCCTGCGGGCCTCCTAGTCCTCCTGTACACACACTTTAAGACTTATTTTCTCGTATCACTGTACAACAGAACGAAAGTCATGCTGATCTAGAAGCGGACTTAGGTGTTGGATGTTCCTGAGTTTATAGTAGATGGTTCTTGCAGTGAGATTCACATGAGAAGCAAAGGAGAAACGTTGGTCTAAGATTATACTGAGGTAATGTATTTCAGATTTTAATTGTAGCTGTGTATCTTCTATAGTAAGGGAAGGTGGTGGGGTAAAATTATTATTTTTCAAGATATAGAGGACCTCGGATTTTTTACACTTGATAGCAGAATTCTGTTCTGTGAGCCAATGTGTGACGTCAGTAAAATACTTTACTAGTGATGAAATGGTTGGATCATTGGTAGTATAATGTGACATCATCGACGTATAAGTGATATAGCACATTATGCTTTGATATGATTAAGCTTATTGGTCGGAGGAACAGATTGAACAGAAACATAGAAATATGATGACAGAAAAAGACCACATGGCCTATCTAGTCTGTCCTTCCATAACAACAACTACAACAGTCCCCTTTTTCCCTTTAGAGATCCTCTGTGTTTGTCCCATGCTTTTTTGAATTCAGTTACTGTTCTCATCTCTACCACCTCCACTGAGAGACTATTCCATGGATCCACTACTCTTTCCGTGAAGAAATATTTACGCATATCACTCCTGCATCTATCTCCCTTCACCCTCATCCCATGTCCCCTCGTAGCAGAACTTGCTTTCAACTGAAAGAGGCTCTCTCCCTGAACATTTATGCCGCAGAGGTATTTAAACATCTCAGTCATATCACCTCTATCCCGCCTTTCCTCTAAGGTGTACATATTAAGATCCTTCAGTCTGTCCTCATATGCTTTATAATGAAGACCACTAATCATTTTAGTAGCCACCCTCTGCACCGACTCCATCCTGTTCACATCCTTTTGAAGGTGCGGTCTCCAGAATTGCACACTATACTCCAAATGAGGTCGCACCAAAGACTTATACAGAGGCATTATCACCTCCTTTTTTCTGCTAGCCATTCCTCTCCGTATGCACCCAAGCATCCTTCGCCTTTTCTACCTGTTTAGCTACTTTAAGATCATCAGACAAAACCACGCCTAGGTCCCGCTCTTCTTTAGTGGACAAAAGTACTTCACCCCCTATACTATATTGCTCCCTTGGATTGCTGCAGCCCAAATGCATGACCTTACATTTTTTAACATTACATCCCAGCTGCCAAATTCTAGACCATTCTTCAAGCTTAGCTAGACCCCTCCTCATGTTATCTACACCTTCCTGGTTGTCTACTCTATTGCAGATTTTGGTATCATCCGCAAAGAGGCAAACCTTACCCGACAGCCCTTCCGCTATATCACTAACAAAGTTGTTAAAAAGAATCAGACCAAGGACAGATCCCTGGGGCACACCACTGGCAACATCCCTCTCCTCAGAAATGAGCTCCATTTACCTGTTCTCTTTGTCGCCTCCCACCCATCCAATTTCTAACCCAATCAGTAACTTTAGGGTCCATCCCTAGGGTGCTCAGTTTGTTTATAAGTCGCCTGTGAGGAACAGTGTCAAAGGCTTTACTGAAATCTAAATACACCACATCTAGAGCTCTCCCTCGGTCCAACTCCCTGGTCACCCAGTCAAAGAAATCAATCAGATTTGTCTGACAAGACCTGCCTCTGGTGAATCCATGCTGCCTCGGATCCTGTAATCTCCTGGACTCCAGAAACCTCACTATTTTCTCTTTCAGCAGTGTTTCCAATAATTTATTCACCACCGAAATTAAACTAACTGGCCTGTAGTTTTCAACCACATCCTTACTTCCGCTTTTGTGTAATGGCACTACATGAGCCTCTCTCCAGTCCTTTGGCACCACTCCCGACTCCAACGAGGCATTGAAAAGGTCAGCCAGTGGAGCTGCTAGAATGTCCCCAAGTTCCCTCAGTATTCTAGGGTGTATCCCATCCGGTGCCATCGCTTTGTCTACCTTAAGTTGAGCTAGTTTCTCATGAATACAGTCTTCTGAAAATTGTTCAAGATGTCCCTCGCTGCTGTTCCTATTTGTGGGTGTTTTCTGAGGTCCTGCTCCTGGTTCTTCATCTGTGAACACAGAACAAAAATATTTTTTAAGCAATTCCGCTTTATCCTTATCCGCTACTACATATTCTTCCCCTGCACCCTTGAATCTGACAATACCACTTTTGCCCTTCCTCTTCTCACTAATATATCTGAAAAATGTCTTATCCCCCCATTTTATTGCATTGGCTATTTCCTCCTCCTTTTGAATCTTTGCCTTCTGGACTACTTTGCTAGCTTCTCTAAGTTTTCCAAATACAGATGGCTGTCTTCCTCTCTCTGTGATCTCTTGTATTTCATGAAGGCCTCCCTCTTTTTCTGCACTTTTTCAGCTACTTCTTTCGAAAACCATAGCGGTCTCCTTTTCCTTTTACCTTTATTTACCATTTTAACAAAAAGGTTGGTTGCCCTTAAAATATCCCCTTTCAGTTTTGCCCACTGTTTTTCTACATCCCCCAGCTGTTCCCATCCCACTAATGACTCCCTAAGGTGTTGGCCCATCTTGGCAAAGTTAGTCTTCCTAAAGTCTAAGATCCTCACCTTTGAATGGATTCTAACAGCCCTAGTCCTAATACTGAACCACACCATCAGGTGATCACTGGATGCAAAATGATCTCCCACTACAACATCAGAAACACTTTCACCATTGGTAAGCACCAAGTCCAGTATGGCCCCTTCACATGTGGGGTCTGTTACCAATTGCCTGAATAGTTCTCCCTGTAGAGAATCCAGGATCTCCTTACTTCTAGATGATACTGCAGCAGGAATGTGCCAATCAACATCTGGCATATTGAAATCTCTCAGTAGCACTTCCCCTTTCCTAGCAAAGCTGCATATGTCTTCAATTAACTCTCTGTCCACCTCTTCCTCTTGTGAGGGAGGTCTGTATATCACACCAATGCAAATAGATTTCTCTTTCCCTCTTTCTAGTTTAACCCACAATGCTTCCTCTTTCCCTTTTAAGCTCTGTAATTCTAAAGCCTGTCATGCAGCAGGGGCTGATGGAAGCAAAAATGCAGTAAAAGAAGCTGTTTTTCATGAGATAAAAGATTGCACAAGATGCAATATCCGCACAGAACAGCTAGAGGGAGCAGGCGTGCACTCACAGAGGCTGAGTGGATACACCTAGCTAATCGAGAGCACCTGACAGTCAGCCCAGAAAGCTCAAACACAGGAGAGCTTTATAAGCAAGAGGCTGGAGACTGGAGAGGGCAGAGCAGTGCTTGTAGGTGTCGAGCTGGAGGTAAAGCTGAAGGTATACGACAGAGAAGCACCACGAGCAAGGGCCAAGCAGAAAGAAGCACATGGGAAAGCAGTGCTGAGCAAAGGAACAATCACCTTTGGAGGCAAAGCAGAGCTGAGGAAAGAAGCCAGAAGTTGGGCTTGGAAAGAGGCCTGCTTTTACCAGAGGAACCCGTGACCAAACTGAAAGGTAACAAAAGCTTTCAGAGAGAAGACTGGCACAGAGATTGTGTTCCTGAAGAACTGCTGGAAGGAGGAAATTCCGGTTCTATATGCTGCTGGAAGCCAAGGTATGCTGACTCTGTTTCTATGAAGAAAACCTTACCTTATAAAAAGCCTTTTAAAAGTAATGCTAGACCTGTGAGAAAGGAAAGCAAAGCTACCTCTCATAAATCAGGTAGCCAAGGCCCGAAGGTAGGCCATGCTCATTGGCAAACACTAGAGGAACTCTATAAACATCCAGAGAACAGGACTAGGGACTGGCCAGAAATTGTAGCCAGAGAAAGCACTGATACAGACAGAGATAATTCTGACTCAGAGCCGATGCAAGTGGAACTTGTAGAGCCAAGTCTTTTGTCTCAGGAAGAGATGGACTGTTCTTTATGTGTTTCAAGCAGTTTAGAATCGCTACTAAACCTGTGAATGATATATGCTACCTTCAGAATGTTATTCGTTTGCTAAAATGGAAGAAGAGTGCTGAAACGTTTGGTATACTCTGGAACGCCTAACTAAGCATTGTTACAACTGTGAAGCATAACAGTTCTTCCTTTATCCTGAGTTTGTTTCATTCCTGAAGTAAAGGACTTTTTCTTTGTTGTAACCCAGCTGAATCTTATGCGTAAAGGGAAATAAATGCCTTGTTATCCCTCTACTCTCCATTCACATTTTCTTCTTAGATAGGAGCTGAACTGCTAAGACCAGGCTGCACCTGGCTCTTAAAAGACCCTCCTCTCATAATAAATTAGTTTTGTGTCCCACCTACCCTTACAACCACTGGCCACCAGGGGGGTGCGTGACAAGCTTTAATAGTAGTTTTTACATATAGTGCCACTCCTCATCCCCTTCTTCCTACCCTGTCCTTTCTGAATAAAGTATAGCCAGGTATAGTTACATCCCAGTCATGGTGTTCTGTGAACCATGTTTCTGTAACTGCCACTAAATTCAACTCAGCCACTCCCACCAAAGCTTCAACATCAGGGATCTTATTTCCCATGCTACGGGCATTTATACACACTGCTTTCCATATGTTACCCCTGTTACCCATTTCCATAAAGGTATTTAATGTATCACCTACCTGGGGGCTTTCACCAACCTGAGGGCTTTCTTCACCCATCCCCAACGAATCTAGTTTAAAGCTCTCTTCAGTAGATTAGCCAGTCTACTACCGAAGACGCGTTGACCTTTCTTGGACAGATGGATGCCATCTCTGCTCTGCAACCCTTGGAACAGCATCCCATGGTCTAGGAAACCAAAACGCTCTCGATGACACCATCTACACAGCCATGCATTCATCTCCAGGATGCGAGCCTCTCTGCCTTGGCCTTTACCCTCAACAGGGAGGATTGAAGAGAACACCACCTGTGCACCTAACTGCTTCACCCTCTGGCCCAGAGCCATGAAGTCACTTTTGATATGCTCGGAGGTATACCTGGCAGTATCATTTGTTCCAACATGGATTAGCAACATTGGGTAATAGTCAGTGGGCTTGATGAGTCTCGGCAAACTCTCCTTAACATCTTGGATTTTGGCACCAGGCAGACAGCATACCTCTCTGGACATCAAGTCTGGTCGGCAGATGGATGCCTCAATACCCCTCAGAAGAGAATCTCCAACCACCACTACCCTTCGTTTCCTTCTGGTCACTGATTCTGCAACTTTGGGGTACTTGAGCTCTGGTTCTTCCCTTTCCAGGGATGCTTTCACCTCCTCCACTTCCAGGGCTGCATAATGGTTCTTCAATTCAAGGGCTGGAGAAGTTGGATTGGTGATTTTGCAGGCCCTGGTGACTTGTGTCCAACCATCGACATTCTGTTGGCACCCATCTTCTCCTCTGCTGGAGAGTTTGGTTGCTGCAAGAAGCATCTCATCAATGTACTTCTCACTGTCTTGAATGCTCCTCAGCCTCGCCACCTCCTCTCTGAGTTCCTCCACTTGTTTCCTCAGAGCTTCAGCATGCAGGCACCCTGCACATGGAACCGGTCCTTTAACTGGCATTAGGACCTCTGTCTGGACCGAGGCAGAAGCTGTAACGGGGGCAACAGCTTTAGCGATACGATTTTTCCCAGCCATTGTTCTGTTCGTGGAGCTTAGGTATCTGTTAAAGGAAAAGAGAGATCTACCGAGTACCAGCCGGTTTCCCAGCTGTCCTCTCAGAGAAAAAGCAGTTAAATCTCTTTAATTATATTGAGAATGTGCTGGTCCAATTCTCTGTGATTTGTTAAATGGGGAGGTGCCCTATAAAGCAAGACTGCTCACTAGGGGTGGGTGGGGGTCGGGGTGGGTAGGGGGGGGGGAACTAACACCTGATTAGGTGTTAGCAGTTCACAAAGCTGAGGAGGTTACTAGAATTCAGCAACCAACTGTGCTCAAGGAAGGTACCTGTAAAGCCCAAAAAGAAAGTAACCTTGCTTTAAAAATATACAAAAAAAAAACCTTTTTAAGAGCTCCCAGTCAGAGAGCTAGCAACTTAATAAAATAAAACAAACCCTCACTGTTAGTTGATCAGTAGAAAGGCTCAACAGGGCAGGGCAGAGATAAGGCAGGGTAGAGATAAGGCAGAACCCTGCAGGACTCCCTGTTTCTGAATGTAAATGGAAGACATCTTGGAGCCAATTTTGACTTGTAGTTTCTGATCTGTGAGGTAGGATTAACCCCAACCCAAAGTGGAGTCTCTTAAGCCCAGAGTGTATAGACATTAAATAAGCAAATCATGAGGGCAAGGTGGTTGTTCTTACACCCCGCCCTGGGCACAAGGTATTCAACAGCATATATACAATAATGGTTTTTATTTCCCTATCCCTACCCCTACCAGAGTCCACTGTGCAGGTGCATCTAGACTCATGATTTTCGATTTGACTTTTATCTTTGGTTCCCCTCCAGTCTCCTGTTTTTTGAGTCATCTTCCGACCTCCTCAAAGTGTCAGGAGCTCATTCCGAGCCACTGGCGTTAGTGTATCCAGATATCTTCCCCAGAGTGCCAGAAAGTTCTCTCGCCGTGCCAGCTTCCCTCTTGATGCTAACCGTTCCTGTATCATTAACTGGTGAAACAAATTGCCCATTCCCTAAAGGAGGGACCAGAATGTTCCCTCCAGCCACGCACCATAGGCTGTTTCCCCACCACACATGCCTTGTGTACTAGGATTCTTTCCCAGCACCCTTGGGCTAGAGGGGTGGGGGGGGGGGGAGGAGAGATAATCATGCACCACCAGAGCTCCCGTCCGTGTCAAGGGTTGGTCAGTCAAAGATTGTATCTACTTCTGAATTTGACATCAATTTCTTTGCGTTCGCTCGCATTTCCACTACATTTGCCCCAAATCTGCCAACACGGTTCCACACCATTGACAGTCATCATTGGGTGCCATCCTGCTACAAAAAGCTTTCAAGGGTGAAAACTGGGCTGTGCATATTGCTCGCAGTTGAAGCTCTCAGAGCCTAGACAAATGAACTAAGTTCGGTATGCGCCGCAGCGCCCTTCTCAATTCACCCTCTGCCACAGGGCTGCCTAATTCAGCCATCCAGCTTTTCTCCAGCACCTGACAATCTTTTGTGATTTGCCATTGGTTAGCTTCTGTGATAGCTTAGATAGGAACATCCGTTCCCGTTTTCCTATTTCGAAGAAAAGTCAGATTTGGCTAGACTGCTCCATCAATAGAATGTCAGTTGGCAGCAACTGCACCTAATGGCACAATTGGTAATACACAAAGACCTGGGATTTTTTCAAATCAAACTCTTTACATAACTTTGAAAAGGGCTTCATTGTATCTTCTGTGTAGGCACGTGACCAAGACCTCAAATCCCATGTCTCCTCCACTCCTGGAAGGTACGATTATCCATCTCTGGCTGGAATCCAGGATTGCCGCATATAGATAGAAAACACGATGCCATCACTGACATGTGACACTTGGTGCAAAGATAGCGCCACACCCCTCATATCGGCTCTGTCAACAAGCTGTGCCAAAGTCACATCAGTACCTCCTGTCTGTCCATATGTAGCACTGCCATCAGAGAGTAAGGTGCCACAAATTCTTCTTCAATCTCTCTAGGGGTAAACAACTTTGTCTGCCCTAACCAGTCTCTCATGTGACTCAAGTGACTTGCCCTCGCGTATCTGGCGATGTCCAGGACCCCAATACCACCCTCATGCTATGATCCTCGTGGCTTAGAGAAAGGTATGCAGGCTAGTCCACCTTTCCAAATGAATCTGCGCATCTCCCATTCTATTCGATCAACATCGCTACGCTGGAGGCTCATTGGTAGTGTCTGCAAAATGTAAAGTAGCTCGGGGAACAAGGCAATCTTAAAAGCCACCACTCTGCCAAATAGTAACAAGGGCAAAGGGTTCCACTCCCACATTTTATTGCTAATATATACCATGGCTGTGGCACAGTTCTGCCAATATAGTTGATTGGGATCTCGGGGCATGTGGATCCCCAAGTATCTAAACACGCCTTCTGCCCACTGTAACGGGAATGCTGATTCCTATGTTGCTCGCACTACTCCTAGTACATCCAACACCTCTGACATCTTGATTTAGCCGTAGACCTGCCAGTCTGCCGTAGGAGCGAAATGCTAACAATAGTCTGGTTAGTGATGTTTGTGGGCACGTAATGTGTGCTGATAAATCGTCTGCAAAAGCTGCCACCTTGAATCCTAATTGCCCAATTTTGACCCCTGGAATCGCCTCACACTCCTCCAGAAAGCATATAAAGGGATCCAATGATAAAACAAACAGTAGTGGGGAGAGGGGACATCCTGACGTATCCCCCTCTCCAGTGTAAATGGTTCCGATAACGTTACTTTAACCAGTACCGATGCCGTGGGCTTACAGTATAATGTATGGACTTGTTTGTATAAAGGGTTTCCCCTGCCCATAACAGGGCAGCAGTTGGAAAAGGTAATCCTAGTTAGCCCTATCAAATGCCTTTTCAGCATCAAAGCCGATCAGGAGTAAGGGGATCTGTTTTTCCCGCACCCACTCCAGGGATGCGATAATTTTCCGTATGTGTTTTGGCACATAGGAGTGGAGGAGTGGCCTAGTGGTTGGTGCAAGATATTTCAGGCCGGAAGGTTGGAGGCTCAAATCCCACTAGAGGACAGCAACCTTGGGCCGGAAGGACTGGGGTTTCTAGTCCCACAGGTGCTCCTTGTGGTCTTGGGCAAGCCACTTAACCCTCCATTGCCCATGTTACCTGTAAAATAGTTATCTCCAAGTTATAATGCCCTGTTCAATGTAATTTCAGTTTGTTCAATGTAAACCGCACTGATGCAGAATAGCGCGGTATATAAGAGATTGTAAATAAATAAATAACGGCCTCCCACAAAATCTATCTGGGAGTCATGTATCAGGTGAGGCAGGTTTGCCACCAATCAGTCCGCCAAGATCTTAGCATATAATTTGCTATCGAAATTAAGAAGCAACATAGGGTGATTCGAACCGTTCCCTATGTTCTCTTTCCCTGGCTTGGGGATTAAAGTGATGTAGGCATGGTTGCCTCCCCATGTAAAGATCCCTAACTGTGCCTTGCTATGGTACATCACAGCTAAGGGAACCACTACCTCATCCTGTAATAATTCATAAAATTCAGCTAAAAACCCATCTGGGCTGGGGGACTTGCAGCATTGCGCCTAGATAATGCTCTGAGAATCTCCTGTGCTGTAATAGGCGGCCCCAACTCCCGAGCCTGCTGCTCCAATAGCCGGGTCAGAGAACATTGCTGCAGGTAGGCCGCTGATATCAGCTCTGCTGTGTATAATTTCCGGTAAAACGCTTGGAAGAGACATACTATTTCAATGTTTTCCTTGCATACATGACCTGTCCCATCTCGCAGCATGGGGACCCTGTTAGAGGCCTGTGCACCCCCCCTAGCCCCCCCCCCCCCCCGGAGACATTGAACTAGAAGCGCCCCTGTTTTTATCTGCAAAGTTATAAAGCTGAAATTTGTAGTACATGTAAGATATTTTTCGTGTTGGTGAATAACTTTGTTTAGTGTTGCTTGCAATTCTAAAAGTTGTGTTCGAGAGTTTCCCATGGGGTGAGAGGCATATTGTCGCTCTGCCCATACCATCTGCTTCGCTAGACAGAGCACCTGTGCGTTAAGCATGTGTCACCGCCTGGCAGAGTATGCTACTATATCTCCTCTTAGTATGGCTTTCGCCCTCTCCCAATACAACTCAAGGGTATCCTGATGTTGCGCATTATGGGTCTTATAGGCCTACCAGTGCTTCTTAATGTATATGTGAAATTGTTCTTCCTTGCATAATTCTACTGTCCTACCCCTTAGGGGGGAGGAGTGGCCTAGTGGTTAGGACATGGTACCTCAGACCATAGGGCCAGGGGTTCAAGTCCCACTTGGGGACAGCAATCTCAGACTGGAGGGACTGGGGTGTCCAGTCCTATAGGCACTCCTTGTGGCCTTGGGCAAGCCATCTAAGCCTCTGTTGCCTCATAGAATGTGACCCCTTTGTAGTAATTATATAATGTAAACTGCTTTGATTGAAGGATAAGGTGGTATAGAAAACTGGTTAAATTAAAAAAAAATAGTGGAAAGCACCATAGTCATGAACCTTCACTTGGCTTGCGCCAGGCCAGATCCAGCCATATCATCATATAATCCAAAAATCTCCCCCTGCCCTATTTTTGCGTCCTCAACCCTTGAGAAACAATCCTCAAAGAAAAGAAGGTAGTCTATGCAGGAACGTTGTGCCGTGTGCTCCCGAGAGGTGTATATAGTCTCTTTCCAGCAGATGTAGGAGCTGCCATGGGTCCACTAGGTGTAGTCACCTTAGAAGCCGTTGAAGGATTTGGGTACTGTGTTCTCGGGTGCTGTGTGTGGTTCAGGAGGTGTCCATTAGCGGGTCTAAGATCCCATTTAAATCACCGCCTACCACTACCTCCGTTTCCGGCAACTGTTTTAATTGGGATGCTACTTTTGCATAAAACATCATCTCCGGTCCATTCAGTCTATAGATATTGCATACGGTCATTGGGTGACCTTCCAAATCTCCGTGTATTATTACATAGCAGCCCTGGGTGTCACAGATCTCTTCTATGCACATGAATCATATACATTTGTGTATCAATCCTCCTTTCCTGCCCTGTGCGGGAGCTCCAAAGATCTGGCCCACCCAATCCCGTCTTAGTTTAGCATGTTCCGCTGCCGTTTGGTGCATCTCCTGGAGAAAGGCTATATCACTTTTGTGACATGCCAGCGCGTGGAGAACCTTGTAGTGTTTAACTGGGGTACCCATCCCACATATGTTCCATGATAGGACTCTCAGCCCATTTCTGATCTTAGTGGTCTAGTGAGGTAGATTTCTATCATACATTGGGTTGGAAGGACCCCCAGCCTACGGCCTCCCCCTCCTGTAGTCCAGTAACCTGAAATGATGCATCTGCATTCCTTACATTTACAATATAGTTATAGATTTGTATCTTCCCCCCCCCCCCTGATTGATAGTGTCCCAATCCATTTTTTAAGTTGCTACTTATTCCTATTATTTACTTCCACGTTTACAGGCCATCTCCCTTTCTTCCTCTTCTTGTCCCATCCCCTCCTTCCCTCCTGTTCTGCCCCTCCCCTTTTTGCCCCCTTCCTAAGTCTTTCCTCATCCCCCAATGCCTTCCGGATCACACCTCGATGTGTCAAGTGCCCCCCTCCCCCAGCCCTCCCACTCCCTCCCTTTTATTACAGTATGTTGTTTCCTTGTTTCCCCCTATCTCCCAAATTGATGTTAACCTTCCTCTCTCCTTTCACCCCTTCCTCCTCCTCCTCCTCCCCCCATCCTTTCCTCTGTGTGTTGCCTGTGTTGTGTTATCTTGTTTTTGGTAGGGTGGTGAGTGGGTCCCTGTTCCCTCTTCTACCCGTTGAACTGGAGTTTGGAGTGTCTCAACAATAAATATTCTTAACCCGAGTTGCACATTCCAGATGAGTAGTGTCTGCTGCTTTTCGGCAGCACATTATCGGGTCCCCTTTTGTGGCCCTCTTCGGGCTTTACTACCCATCCCCCCTTCCATGTGCATTTAGTTTTTTATCCTGCGTCCTCTCTACCATTTCCTAGAGTCCTCTGCCCACTTTGCTCGCCTCAACCCTCCTTCTCCCATCACTATAGTGCTTCTTCTCACTCCATGGTGTCCTTCTTTTTCACACCTCCAGGGGTTCATGATAAAGGTGAAGAAAGAGAGACAGAAAGAGATACAAGTGTCCAGTTTCTGCCATTGATTCATAAGTCAGAGTGTTCCACTTCAACTGCTGTTCTCATCTGTGTGAATCTGTTGTAATGCCGCTGTCTGGTGACAGATAGATTTAGGTCTCACCCGCAGACCATGCATCCGCACGCACGTTTCCACCTGCGTTGGTGGGCCTTCTCACTGTCCCCAGCCATTAAGATAGTCTTTGGCCTAATAATCCACTCTCACTCAGTCTCTTTCCAAAGGCCCGCCCTTGGCATGCCTTACTGTGTGTCCATCGGCAGCAATTTTGGTCTTAGTTCTTGTAGCTGTTTAAGGGCTTTCTCTGCAGATTCAAAGGCCCTGGTAGTGCCATTTATAAATACTTGCAGACGGGCTGGATATAGGACCATAAATTTAATCTTGTCCCTCCACAAGGTGCTGACACACTGGAGCATAGGATCTGCGTCATTGACTTAGCACTGCTGAGTAAGCTTGGTAGATGTGGAGGTGGGCCCCTCCCCGTGTGTAATGGGGCCCTCATTCTTGGTTCCATGTAGAATTTGATCCTTTTGTGTGTCGTTAAGGAATTTAGCAATCGCAATGCGTGATCGGCGATCACCGGGACTGCTTGGGCCCATCCTGTGTGCTCGCTCAATTGTTTGTGTAATGCAGACTGCACCCAGTGGGAGGGCAGTGGGTAACTATCTTATTCATATTCCCCTTCTTTCCCCTTCCTCTCTCCCTTTCCCTTGTGCCCTTTGGAACACACATTCTGTCTCTAATAAACTCTCTTTTACACATGATCTTTTCCTCTCCAACGCTTTTCATCTTCTTGCTTTAACTGAGACCTGGCTCCTCCTTGACGATGCCGCCTCTGCTGATGCCCTCTGCTTTGGTGGTCTCCGGTTCCCCATACTCCTCGTCCTACAGGACGTGGTGGTGGGGTTGGCCTTCTTCTCTCCCCCTCCTGTCATTTCCAACCTCTTCCTCTGCCTCAGTCTCATTCCTTCCTCTCTTTTGAGGTCCACTCTATTCGCCTCTTTGCCCCACTTCCTCTCCGGATTGCTGTTGTCTATCGTCCTCCTGACAAGGCTTTTTCTTCTTTTCTCTCTGACTTTGACTCTTCGCTTTCCCTCTTTCTTATCCCTACCTCCCCTACTCTTATTCTTGGTGATTTTAACATCCATGTTAATAACCCCTCTGATCCTTTTACTCTGAAGCTCCTCTCTCTTACCTCCTCATTTGGCCTTCAACTTTGTTCCCCTGCCCCCACTCACCTTCATGGCCATTGTCTGGATTTGGTTTCTTTTCTTGCTCCTCTCCCTCTAACTTCAGTAATACTGTTCTTCCTTTATCTGATCATCACCTTCTCTCCTTTAATCTTCACCTCCCTCCCCCCCTGCCTCGTCCTGTCTCCTCCACTCTTTTTAGGAACCTTCTTGCCATTGATCCCCTGGTTCTCTCCTCTACCATTTCTCCTTCTCTCTCCTCTGTTTTGTCCTCCATGTCTGTTGATATGGCAGTGATGTCCTATAATGCTGCGCTATTCTCAGCTCTGGATGTTCTCACTCTCCTCATCCCTCGTCCTGTAAGGTGTTCCTTACCTCAGCCCTGGCTCTCTCCCACTATTCGCTATCTTTGCTCCTGTGCCCGCTCTGCTGAGCGTACTTGGCTCAAATACCGCTCCCCTGAAGATTTCCTTCATTTCAAATTCATGCTAAGCTCTTTCAAATCTGCTTTAGCTCTTGCCAAATAAGATTACTTTGTTCGCCTGACTAATTCTCACTCACAAGAGACAACACCACACAAACATCATAATGGCCTCCTTAAATCGCCCCAAGAGAACTATTCACCATCGTGAAGACACTTTCCAGGACCCCACAAAGCCAAGACACCAACGACCTAACGCCAGAGACTTCTGCCTTATACCTACATAGCAAGCTAGCTAGCCCACAACCTCCTCCAAACCAACCCTTGACACCTTCATTCGACCAAAACCAACATAATACCTGGACATCTTTTCACCGAGTCACAAAAGACCTCTGCATTAACTTGCTCAAATCCCTGAACACTTCCACTTCGCCACTTGATCCATGCCCAACCCCCTGGATAAGGACAATGGCGCAAGAACTAGCCCCAACACTCTGCAAGATAATTAACTCCTCTCTTTCACAGGGAACTATGCCTCCTTCCCTGAAAAACTCATCCATCAGACCACTACTGAAAAACAACACCTCTGACCCAACCTCTCCTGCTTCATATCGACCCATATCCAGCATCCCATTATTATCCAAGTTGATTGAGGAAACTGTACAACACCAGCTCCAAGACCATGTTGATGCTACTGCCCCACTCGACCCTCAACAAAACGGGTTTCGAGAGAACCTCGGAGTCGAGACCCTACTGACCTCCCTTCTGAACACAGTAATAAAACAAATCAAAGACATCAAGAAAGGCTTTGTCCTCATTTTCATTGACATAACAGCCGCCTTCGACTCAATAGATCACCACACACTACTAGATACACTAATTGAAATAAGAGTAAGTGGCACACCCCTGGCATGGTTCTGCTCCTACCTCGCAGACAGGAAATCCCAAGTCAAGATAAATCACAATATATCAAGACCTTTCTCACCAAATCAAGGCCTTCCCCAAGGATCAGCCCTCTCAGCTTTACTCTTCAATCTGTACCTACAACCAGTTTGCAAAATTCTACAAGCCTACAACATTCACTACCACCTATATGCAGATGACCTGATGATCTACACCACTCTAGACACAAGGAATCCAAACTACTCCACCATCTCTTCCTGCATCACAGCAATAACTGATTGGTTAACTGTAAAGAACCTCGAGATCAACTACAAAAAAATCGGAAGCCCTTATAGTCACAAAGAACTCTACATTCAAACCTCCAGACAACATAACAATTGGAACCAGATCAATCCCCGTAATAAATGAGGTAAAATACCTAGGAATTCACCTTGCCCAGAGACTCAATTTTCAGACTCACATCAGGAAGACCACCTCCAAAATACTATACTTCAAGATGAAATACTTGCAAAACCTATGCCCCCTACTTGAGCAGAACCATTTCCGAACTGTGTGTCAAACGCTCATCATACCACACCTCGATTATTGCAACCTAATCCTACACGGCTTACCAAAAAGTTAAATCCATCCCTTACAGTTAGCTCAGAACGCAGCAGCACGTCTAATCACAAGATCCAGCAAACATGACCACATCACCCCCATTCTCGAATCCCTTCACTGGCGTCCCATTACCTCCAGAATAAAATATAAAAACTTAATGCTGGCATTCAAAATTCAACAGAACCAATCAGCTGGTGCTTAAATGAACAAATCTGAAAAATTCCTAACAACAGATCACGAAGAACACAACATCAAGACTCACTTGCATGCTCCACATCCTGCACAGGAATATCCCAGAACACTCTAAAGAGAGCCTTCGAACTCTACACCCCTGCACTCTGGAATTCCCTCCCTTACCCCCTGAGAGCCACCAAAGACGTCTCTACCTTCAGGAAGCTTTTGAAAACGCACCTATTTACTGAACACTACTATACTCCACCATCCTGTAACAGACTGCCTACCACTTAACAGACCGAACCCCAGGCACCAAGCAGACCACAAACATTATGTAAACATTTAAATGTAAACACAGTAAACATTGCTGTACATAGTTTGGAAAAAACGTACTATGTAAACGAAATTCTGTTCTATGGAAACCTGTATATAGTTTTGAAAAACGTTCTATCTAAAAGAAGTTCTGTTGTATGTAAACTGCCTTGAGATTCTGAAAGGCGGTATATAAAAAATGTTAAATAAATAAAATAAATCAGCTAGCATTTGCAGAGTAATGGTTAGATCTTCTTTGTGCTGTAAAGGGTCTCTGGCCAAGGTTCTGACTAGTTTAAAGAGTTCTCTGGGACGGTTCAATAAAGATTGTATGAGTTTGGTGTAATAGTCTTTTTTTCACATTTTTTGTGGTTATTTGATAAGTGCGAAGGCCAGTCATATAGGCTTTATGAACATTAATTGGTTTGGTATGTCTCCATTTTTGCGCTTTAATTTTAAGATTATATTTCATAGATTTTAATTGGGTATTGCATTTGGTGAGAAAAAGGTTCTCTAAGTGATTTAACCATGTGTAAACCATGGACTGCCCAAAGAACCAGCTAATCAGAACTAGAGGAGATCAAACCTAAGGTTTCTTTATAAGCTCAGAAGACAAGACTTCGACTTTCATACTTTGGACACATCATGCTTAGAGAGAAATCATTACAGAAAGACATCATGTTTGGTAAGGTAGAAGGTCAGTGCAAAAGAGGAAGGCCAGCAATGAGATGGATCGATACAATAACAGCAGCTATGGATGTCACTCTATCAACAATGAGCTGCCTGACTGAAGATGGAACACAATTTAGGACAACAATCCAAAGGGTCGCAATGAGTCGACACCGACTTGATGGCACTTAACAACAACAGGTGATGTAATATCCTTTCACACTAATAATGTGTCTCCAGGGCTTATATGCCCATAAGGGAAGCCTTAGAATGGCCGTTATAGTTGATGACTCGATCATTAGGCCTGTAGATAGCTGGGTGGCTGGTGGATGTGAGGATCGTCTGGTAACCTGCCTGACTGGTGTGAAGGTAGCAGACCTCACACACAACCTAGACAAGGTTTTAGGTAGTGCTGGGGAGGAGCCTGCTCTCTTGGTACATGTTGGTACCCATGACATAGGAAAATGTGGGAGGGAGATTCTAACGGCCAAATTTAAATTTTAGGTAGAAATTTGAAATCCAGAACTTCCAGCGTAGCATTCTCTGAAATACTTTCCTTTCCATGCGCAGGACTCAAAAAGCAGACAGAACTCTGGCATGTCAATACGTGGATGAGGCGATTGTTCAAGGAAGAGGATTTTGGATTTGTTAGAAACCGAGCAACATTCTGGGGAAGGGAGGGGCTCTTCCAAAAGGATATGCTCCACCTTAACCGGGATGGAACCAGGTTGCTGGCATTAACCTTTAAAAAGGAGAGAGAGCAGCTTTTAAACTAGATAATGGGGGAAAGCCGACAGTCGCCCAAGAGCGCATGATTCAGAAGGATGTATCCTTGAAGGATACTAGCAAAAGTGGGAAGTTAGGGCATCCCGACAGAGAAGTTCCAATAAGGATAAAAGTAACCCAGATACCCTTAAGTACAGAGCAGACAGAGCTGAAAGATTTCCAAATAACCCCTTTCAACTGATAACCAGATTTATATGAATAAAATACAATCTCTAAAATGCCTGTATGCAAATGCTAGATGTCTAAAAAATAAGTTGGGCGAGCTAGACTATACGAAACAATAAATGAAAGGTTAAATATGATTGGCATCTCAGAGACCTGCTGGAAGGAGGACAACCAATGGGACACTGTGATACCTGCATACAAACTGTATTGCAATGATAGGGCGCAACCCCTCTACCAATTTGATCTACCCTATGTTAGAGAGGGCATTGAGTCACACAGGATTAAAGTTTTGCAGGAAACCAAATGCACTGTAGAATCTCTATGGATAGAAATTCCATGTAAAAAGGGGAGGGGAATGGCAGAAGGGGATGTACTACTGAGCACCTGGCCTGAATGAACAGACAGATGATGAAATGCTAAATGAAACCAAGGAAGCTAACAAAAGTTGCTACACATTAATAATTGGTAATTTCAATTATCCTGGTTTCGACTGGGTCAATGTAACAGCAGGACATACTAGAGAGGATAAAATTTCTAAATGAAAAAAATGACTGCTTCTTGGAGCAGATGGTTCATGAACCAATAAGAGGGGAAGCCATCTTAGACCTAGTCTTTAGTGAAACACAGGACCTGGTGCAAGAGTTAAGGCTGTTGGGGCCACTTGGCAATAGTGATCATAGCATGATCACATTTGATTTAATAATTGGAGGAAGGACGGCAAGGAAATCTACAGTACTACCATTTAACTTTCAAAAGGGAGACTATGATAAAAGAGGAAAATAGTTAAGAAAAAACTAAAAGAAGCAGCTTCAAAGGTTAAAGATTTACATCAAGCATGGGGGTTGTTTAAAAATACTATTTTGAAAGTCCAGATGTATTCTATGCTTTAAAAAAAGGGGAAGGGAGGACAAAACAACTGCTAGAATGGCTTAAAGGTGAGCTCAAAGAGGCTACCGAAAAAGGCCATAGCAGTCTTAACTGAAGAAGATGTAGGGAAGTTACCTGTGCCTGAAATGGCATATAAAGGTCATGTATAGGAAGAATTAAAACAAATCTCGATAAACTGGGAAGATATATTGCAACTATTTGATAAACTGAAGAATAGCAAATCACCTGCACTGGATGGCATTTATCAGAGGGTGCTGAGAGAACCGAACAACGAGATAGTTCACAGACTACTAAAAGAAGTTCTGCAATCATTAAAGTCATCTGTGGTACCTGAAGATTGGAAAGTGGCCTGTATAATATCAATTTTTTAAAAAGTGCCAGGTGTGATCCAGGCAACTACAGACCAATGAACCTTATGTCAGTACTGGGCACAGTAGTAGAAATCATTATAAAGAACAAAATTTCTGAACATACTGTACATAGCCAACATGGATTTAGCCAAGGAAAGTCTTGTCTCACTAATCTCCTGTATTTGTTTTGAAGGTGTGAATAAACAGGTAGAAAGGTGAGCCAGTTTATATATTTGCTATCTGGATTTTCAGAAAGCATTTGACAAGGTTCCTCATGAGAGACTCTTGGCCAATTTAAAAAGTCATGAGATAGGAGGCAGTGTACTGTTGTGAATCAGGAACTGGTTAAAAGATAGAAAGCAGAGAGTAGGGCTAAATGGCTACTTTTCTTAATGGAGAAAGGTGGATAGTGGAGTACCCCACAGATCTGTGCTGGGCCCGCTGCTTTTTAACTTATTCATAAATGACCTAGAAATGGGAACAAGTAAGGTGATCAAATATGCAGATGATACAAAATTATTCAAATCCGTTAAATGACAACAGGATTGTGAAAAATTGCAAGAGCACTTTGATAAATTGGAAGACTGTGCCTCTAAAAGACAGATGAAATTTAATGTGGACTAATGCAAAGTTATGCACTTGGTGAAAAACCACCCAGATTACAGTTACAAGACGCAAAGTTCCACATCTGGAATCGCTACCCAGAAGGATTTATTTTATTTATTTATTTAACAATCATTTATATCCCGCATCTTCCGGAGTTCAGGTGCGGTTCACAATTGAACAACAGTCAACAAAGCAAGAGCTTGTTTTTACATGGAACAATTTTTTGACAATAAACAGTATAATGCTTAAATACATAACAGAACAATATAATGGTTAGATACCTTATGGAACAAGAACAAATACATTATAGATACATTATGGAACAAGAACAGAGGTTAATAACTATATACAATTTCAGAGTTGTAAGCTCTATTGGATTGAGTCGTCGTTATTTACAAGTAAATGTAGTATCTGTTGAGTTATGAGGTTTAGCTTTATTCGTTTGAGCGTGTTTTAGCCTTTTTCTGGGATGATCAGTGGATTAGCTATGGTATTGTAATGCAAGGTGAAGAGATAGGTTTTCAGTTTTTTACGGAGTTCTATAATTTCTGTTGATGATAATATGGATAATGGATAATATGTTGAAACCCTCTGCTCAGTGTGTAGCGAAGCTTGAAGAATAGATGAGAATTTGGCAGCATGAGACGATGCGGGTTCCTTAGGCGAACCTCATTTCTTGAGTCTGTCCCCTCCCCCCTGCAGTGCCAATGCCGACCCTTTCGCCCCTCTAGGGGACGTATAACGGGAGCAGTGGCCGCAAACAGCTTGCAGTGCTTACCTTTTAGCATTGGTGCGGCAGTGTTGTTTGCTTCCACACCTTCTCCGACACCCATAGCGACTTCCTGTTTTGCCATCAGGTGACAGAGAAAGGGTGGAAGCAAATAGCCCCGCGGTACTGAAACTTAAAGCGCCACAGTGCTGTTTGTGGCCATTACTACCATTGTACCTCCCGGGGAGGGGCAACAACAGGAGTAATGGGTGCCGTCATACATTTGGGCTGCAAATATCCAAGGGAGCGGTACAGTACAGGGGGCAAAACACTTCTGTCCACGAAGTAGAGCAGGACCTGGGGGTGATTGTTTTAGATGATCTTTTTTATATATTTTTATGTGGCATGGAGTGGAGGAGTAGCCTACTGGTTACAGCACTGGCTTGATAACCAAAAGGCCAAGGTTGCCATGAGTCAGCTTTGGCTTGATGGCATGATGTACTGCAATATGGAAAACTGCACTGAAGGAATTTGTCTTTTAATTGAGCACTAAAAGGGTCATTTTAAAAGCCTTAGTTGTGATTTTGATGTCCAAAAACATGCACATGGACATCCAAGGTCTCTGGTTCAGGGGGTGTATCTAGGGCAGTGCAATGGACTTAGACATCCCCACTCAATTTCAGAAACATGGGGGACCTCTGTGACCCTGTCCAGGTTTAGACATGCTCCAGGCACAAATAGCATCAAGAAAGAGGTTGTTTTGGCAGTAAACAAAGGGTCGAGCTCACGTACCTCACCATATCAGCTAGATCTCCAACGCAGCAAGTATAGTCTTTGAAAGAGACTTAATAGATAGACCTCCTAACAGATTATATATTAGCTTGTACCACTCTACCATCGTAATTAGTTTGTATGTTAATTCTGCCGGTATACCAAACATAGTACTGCTAAGACTGTTTCTCTTAAACACTCTTGATTTGATCTTTACTGTTGTCAGTAAGTCAGTTGTAACACTGTCTGATTGCTACTGTTGTCAGTAATCTCTTCAATACCCATTATCTGATTCACTGTTGCCAGTAGCCAAGTTTTAATTACTGTTGTCAGTAAGCAACTCAATATCTATTATCTGACTTACTGTTACCAGTAGCTAAGTTATAATTACTGTCTGACCCATACTGTTGTCAGTAAATCACCCCCCAGTATTATCCTCGGGTCCTCACTGCTATCTAGCCACTGTACTGTTGTCAGTAACTTCCCACTGCTACCTAGCCATTGCACTGTTGTCAGTAATTCTCCCCACAATACTTGTCCACAATCACAAACAATTCTGCCCTAAACTACCTGTTTCACAATCACGCAGTGCCCTGCCACGATGGGTTCCCCCTTTACCACCATAATCGGATGCTATATCATCCTTGCTAGTTGGTTCTCCTGCTCTCTTACCTTAACCCCTCCTTCCAATCAGATCCCAATATTACAGAGCCACGGAAGAAGATGGTCTGGTGCATCCCGTAACAATATAAATTGGGATACCCGCGCACATCACCCACATCTGCTACACTATCGCGCTTCAGCACTCTATGAAATCCAAGCGGGTAGAAAACTCCTACCCTCATAACTTAAAATGTGCCCTCATCAATTGCCCGTTCTATCCGGAAGAAGTGGCCAGCTGTTACCGACATAATTGCCCTCCACGACCTTGACATACTCCTGGTCACCGACACGTGGCTATACGACGCAGACGTCATACTCAACCAGCTCATCCCCCCGAATTTCACAGATCATACAAGTCATAGACGAGACAAAAGAGTGGAGGGGTGCTCATCCTCACCAGGACAGACCTCCATTTCCAGACAGTAGACGCCACCAACACTAATAACCTTGAAACCGTCACCATCTCCAACAAACGCTGCTCATCAACCTGCTTTACAGAGCACCCTCAGCTTTTCCAGATGATCTTGCTGCAATAATTGATCTCGCCTCCAACACGCAGAACCCAAGCATCCCAAACTGGATCTTAGGCGAGTTTCAACTTGCCAACGCTACAGGACAATCAAGTGTCATCCTTCCTTGATGCCCTTACAAATCTCGCTTCAAACAACTAGTAAAGGAACCTACCCACACTAAGGGAAATATTCTGGACCTAGTGATTCGCCCCCCAGATATCTCTCAACTCATCGCAGGACCACATAACGTCCATAACTTATGTTTCCTTGGTCAGACCACAAACTGATCATCCTCCAGATTCCTTCGCACAAAATCGATTCAAAGTTCAACAGGATACCGAGCAACACTGCAAGACCACACTCTAGATGTTTCATGCCTTTCAACAGAGACCTTATCCTCACGGAAACGCAACAACTCATCAGCGAAACCACCTCGAACCTTGACGACCTAATTACCCACTGGAACAACTGCCTCAGTGCAATCGCCCTACGCACACCAACTAACAAGCCCCCAGGGAAAAGAACGAGCGCTCTATGGTATACAGCCGAGCTTAGAGTTTCTCTTACCCAATTACGGAAACTCGAGAAACGCTGGCGTCGATCTCACGCTTCAAATGACCAGACAGCTTACAACTGTCATCTGGCTGCACACCGCAAGGCAACCACTGATGCAATGAAACAATACTACCTCAGAAACTTTAAAGAGATCACTTAATAAACCTCACGATCTTTTTGACTTAGTCAAACTCTATCAAAGGAACCAACCCCTGGGCCTCAATTTGAGATTCACCCACAGGATTTTGCTAACTTATGCACAATCCAAGATATGCCAGACGATCAAAATCTCAACTACAACCACCACCACCCCGGAACAAGATTGTTTTACGCTATCAATTGTTTTACTCGCTATCAGAATATAGAAGGCCTAAGGGACATGTAATGAAGCTACGGGGTAAACTATTTAAGACAAATAAGAGAAAATATTTCTTTCTTCACTCAACGTGTAATCAAACTCTGGAATCTGTTACCAGAGGATGTAGTAAGGGCTGTTAGTAATAGCTGGGTTTAAAAAAGGTTTGGACAAGTTCCTGGAGGAAAGGTCCATAAACCCACTATTAAAAAGGGACCCAGGATATCAATGCTTGACCTAGTACAAGCACTGCAGAACCTGTGTCTTTTGGGGAAACTGCTAGGTACGTATGACCTAGATTGGCCACTGTTGGAAATGGATACTGGGCTTGATGGACCTCGGTCTGACCCAGTATGGCATTTTCTTAAGATTGCCATACAGCTCTAAACCGTATTCTCTACCCCTACCAAGAAAGGAATTGAAGACACTATTATGGCCCTTTAACACCACCACATCTCAGTCCGATCCATGCCCAGCCTTCTGGATTAAGGAGCTCCGCAGCCATTTCAGCCCAATACTATCCAAAATAATGACCCTCTCCTTCACAACAGGTTCTTTCCCCTCAGCTCTTAAGCATACCTCTATCAGACCTCTTCTAAAAAACTGCAAGCTTGATACCCAAAAAGTAGATTCATACAGACCTATATCCAGTATACCTCTACTTGCGAAGATCATTGAAAAAGAGGTCCAACGACAACTACAGGATCACATCGACGCTGCTGCACCATTAGACCCCTGCCAACATGGTTTTAGGGAATTCCATGGAGTGGAAACTCTTCTTACCACCCTCTCTGCTGCAAGATAATCACTGGCATTTGATGACATCCGTCAAGGTTTTGCTCTCATCTTTCTGGACATCCGCTGCAGCTTTTGATTCAGTAAGTCATGAGCTTCTCTTAAGACGACTAATCGAGAAAGGCATTAATGGAAGAGCGCTTGAATGGTGCAGATCTTACCTGTCTGGAAGATGGCAGCATGTTCGTTCTGGAGGGATAACTTCGGAACCTTTCCACCAAAGCCAGGGAGTCCCACAAGGTTCCTCCCTTTCAGCCCTCCTGTTCAACATTTACATGCAGCCAATTTGCAAGATAATCCGATCCTTCAATGTTGACTGCATGTTATACGCTGACGATGTCCTGCTGTACATACCCTTCTCTACGGAACATCTGGACCTCTCTCCACTGACGAGCTGTTTCGATGCAATTTCTGACTGGCTTCTCTCCCAAAACCTCCGAATACAACATAAGAAAACGGAAGTACTCTTCATCACGAGGAACCCTAACTTCACCCCACCACAATTCATTAAAGTAAAAGAAGCAGAGTTACAATCTAAACCATCATACGCTACCTGGGAGTCACCTTGGATCAACGCCTGGACATGAAAGCCCACATAGGGAACACAGTCAGAGCAGTATACTACAAGATCCGCTCACTTAGGCATTTACGATCCATTGCTTGAACCAAATGACTTCAGGACTATATACCAGCCGTTGATCATACCTCATTTTGACTACGCCAATGCCATTCTACAAGGCCTGCCTCTATCCACCTTGAACCCGCTGCAAGCTCGCCATGAACGCGGCAGCAAGGGTCATCCATGGAGCCTCTAGAAGTGACCACGTGACACCTTTGCTGATACAGTTACATTGGCTACCTATCCAGGCTAGAATCGTTTTCAAGACTCTGTTACTCACTTTTAAAAGCTATTAACAAGCTCTCCTCTGATTCAATAACTGCCCTCATCCATACCACACATCTCCAAATAGAGCAAGAAGATCCATGGCTATACACTCCCTAAAAGTCCCGAAAGCATTAACAGATTGCTCTGCATCCACAGCCAATAGGGCGTTTAATATCAGTGCACCAAGATGCTGGAACGCATTACCTCCAGATATCCGGGCTATTAAGAGCCTTACACAGTTTTAGGAAAGCCCTTAAATGCCACCCTCTTCAATAAGTACCTCATAGAACCCAACCCCACCTATTGAGACCGAGATGCAATCCGCTAAGCAAATATATGGTTTCCCAACAACATGCCAAGAAAGATACGCTAACCCTTAATGGTGCATAGGTTTCTATGAATTTCCATGTTCATATGACTCTATGTAGCAAGATTTGTAAATAGTTTACCCCTGTTATCCAAGTTATTTACCCTGTTATCTGTAAACTCATACGTGTTAATTGTACTGAGCATTTTTGTTCCATGTAAACCGCAGCTGATGCTGAATAGTGCGGTATATAAGAGATTGTAAATAAATAATAAATAAATAAACCAGAGTGTGTCAAGAAGATGGAGAGTTAAGTGACTGGCCGAAGATCACCGGACCAGCAGTGGGATTTTGAACCTTCGCTTCCCCATCCTAGCCCATTACTCTAACCATTAGATTATTGGACATCCCTGTTCTTAAATACTATTTTTGGGACGTCTCATGTATTCTGAGCACCTCCACGTGTCCCTGAGTGTGTTTCTGGTTTGTGTTTCAGATGCGGGTGACGTTTGAGGACATCGCTATCTCTTTCTCCCAGGAGGAGTGGGAGTATTTAGATGAAGGGCAGAAGGAGCTTTACAGGGAGGTGATGAAGGAGAATTTTGAAACCTTGATCTCTATAGGTAAGGATTTTTACTATGGTGACATTTAACTTAGCAGTTAATACCCTTTCTTTGAGTTCTGCTAGATCAGTCCAGACAAGTGAATTGTGTTCCCCTACTAGCAGATTGGTGGAGACAAAGTACCAATGAAAAGCCCAAGCTTCAAAGACATTACTACTGCCATGCCTCTATCCACCTCAGCCATCAGAGGTCTCTTTAGTATTCATCCCAAAGCATAGAGGAGAAACATGACGAGCCTCACACAACCTCAACTTGGGCAATAATTGAAAAATCAGAAGTAAAATCTATGTACAGGAAAGTAGCAACTGAAAGCTGTCCAGTTAAAAAGATAAAACCTGCAGAGCCTAGATATGTAAAAATATAGTGGACTGCTAAAGAAGGACGAAGAGCAAGTACCAGTTCCAGAGGCAAGTCCGGCCTTAGACTGGTCTAGCAGGGACTCAAGGAAATGACATTATGCTAGTAAGTAAAAAATATCATAGTACTTAGTAACATAGTAAGTGAACGGCAGAATAAAGACCAGCTATGGTCCATTCTAGTCTGCCCAGCAGAAGGCAAGGGTTTTTTTTTTTTTTTTTTTTTCGGTGGCAACCTGTTCGCTATGTGCAGGGCCACCCCTCCCCATGGTTTTTGGTTTCTGTTTAGGGGTGAACCCACCACTCCATGTAGGAACACCCTTATTTGTTCGATGCTAATAGTTTCAGACGTTAGATGGTAAGTTTATTTTGCTTTTAATCATGTTGCTGATAAAGAACACGTCAACCACGATCCACTGATGTTTGTCCCACTGCCGTTTTTGGAAATTACATCAACCGTGTTTGCCCTCACCACTTCCTCGGGAGGGCATTTCCAAGCATCCACCACCCCTTTCAGTGAAGAATATATTTCCCCGACATTTGCACGTCAATTGACCACCTTGCAGCTTTATGTTAGGCCCTCTAGTTTTACAGCTTCCCCGCCTTTTGGAAGAGGTTTGTTTGTTCATCATTTCCTCTTTAAGTATTTGATAAAGGTTCTGAAATCATATCTCCCCTGTCCCTCCTCCTCCTCCAAAGTGTACATAGTTTAGGTCTCAAGGCTCCTTCATCACCTTACCATATTGTCTTGTGTCACCTACGTCGGTCCCCCTATGAGGCCATAGGTCATGGGTGGGAATCAGCAGGGTAAGTTCTGTAACAGCTGTGGAGGTTATGGTAGAACCTTTAGAGGCTTGGCAATGCCTTCTGGGGTTTGCAGTTCCACAACTTATTAAAAGAAAGTAATTGCAGTCGGCGTGAATAATGTTTTTAAACAGGATGTATTCCCTTCCCAGGGTTTGGATTTTCACACAAAGAAAATAACGGCAACAACAAAGACCATACGTCTGGTATCAAAATTAAAGAAAACACTTGAACAAAGGATATGCTTATCTTCAGCTTTCAAAATGGAGGCAAACATGACAAAAGAAAACAGTTTCCTTCACGGAAACTCTTCCTGACTGTTTTCTTTAAGAATCAGCTCTTCAGCACAGAGAAACTATGCTATCAGATCAGGTATCCAAACCGTTACAGTGCATGTAAATAATCACCACTTATCTTTCCTCATAAGGATCACACTGCATATCTTCTATACTGGGGGCAAGTTTCCTGGTGAGTGAAACTTCTGTCCTGACTGCTGAGTTCGCTCTCTATAGGCTCCGGGAGTGTTTCCTTCCTCCACCAGACTAGAGGAGGAATGGGTTAATTACCCGTAAATCACCACAGTCCTCTTTCAGGTGAGGCACACAGTTTCCTGGTCAAGTGCAGGGGCAGTTTGCTACACTCTACACTTCTTCCTATTAAGGAGGACTACGCCTACCTTCTTGCAGTCTTCCCCTTTCAACGTTCCTCCCCCGAGGACAGCTTTTGCTCGTGGGAAAGCTTTTCACTACACTGCCGTGTCTGTTTGAGCTTCCTCCTTTGGCACCAATTCACTTATCTTCAGGATAACAATTTCTCCTCCTGCTTGGTACCTTGTACTGGGTGATGGTTCTTGCCTTACATGGCCTCAGAACTGTCACCTACTGCGTCCTCATGTACAGCAAGGTTATCAGATACACTGATCAGCTGTGCACTGCTCTTCAAAGCCAGTCCCTCCTGGGTTTTACAGCACTGCACCATCCCTGATTAGTCTCCTCGGGTCAGCACAATAGGTTTCAGCCAAAGCCTGGAGATCATTCTCCACTCCTGTTCTACCCAAGATTCTCTCCTTGACTAACACGTCTGTCCGTGGCTACTCCTCACCCTCCTCGGCCACGTCTCCCTTCACTACTCTCAGGTGAGGTGATTTTCAAGTGCGTCACGCTTGTGGTGTTCAGTTTGGGACCCCTCTCCGACCCTTGTCAGCTGCACCTCATTCCCTGATGATGCCACTAGCTAGCTTTGGTTTGGTGCGTTCCCTCCTACACCACGTGAAAATAGCTTGTTGTATAGTTTCTATGGCGACCCTTGGCCATGAGTAATCTCTGAGCTGTTCAAAATTAGCTCCGTTTTGTTTCAATGAATCCCCCTATTTTCCATGGGCTCTCTGATTCGGCTTTCCCCCCTCCACTGCACCTCATGTGACAGATCCCACCCCACCCCCCTTAAAAAACATTACGGGCTGCCGGACTTTCAATCGGCACAGCTCGTAATCCGGTGAATGAGCGCATACCCGGGCGTTCCCCTAATGAAGTTTCCCCAAGCCCTGTGTTGTATTGTGAAATTAAATGAACTGTAGCACCAGATCTGTCACCTAGTCAACCGCGCGTTGCTATGTCACTCATGTGATTCAACCATTTCAGAGGGGCGTGGTTCTGTTATCATGAGTAATTTTCTACCGGTCAAGTAAAATCTGAATGCCTCAATAGCCCACTTTATTGCCAGGCACTCTTTTTCAACGGTTTAATCGTTCTTCTCTGACCTTTAAGAGCTTCACGGTTTAGATAGGTGACCGGGTTCTCCACCCCCTCAAACTCTTGGGATAGTACTGCCCCTAACCCACTCTCTGACGCATCTGTTTTGTACCACAAAGGTTAGACTAAAGTCTATCCCCTGTAGTACCGGGGCTGTGCAGAGTTTTTCCTTAAGGGCGGTGAATGCACTCTCAGCTTCTGGGGTCCACTTCACATTGTTGGGAGCGTTTTTCTTTAGCATTTCCGTAAAACAAAATGCTCGTCCTGCTCGGCGAACCGAGGTATAAACCTCCTGTAATAAGCCGATTAACCCCAGGAAGCTGGCGTAACCTGTTTTTTTCGTGATGGGAACGGGGAAAATCCTGGACGCTCTCAACTTTATTAGCTAATGGTTTTACTATCCCCCTCCCCACAATGTGGCCCAAGTATTTTGCCTCCAGTGGTCCTCGGTGGCAAACACGCATTTTGCTGGGTTAAGGGTCAACACCCTCTTTGGCCGTAGTGCTCGGCAGCACTGCCTCCACCCTAGAGAGGTGTTGGGTCCAAGTCGTGCTGTAGATGACTATGTCATCCATATATGCCAGAGCCTAATCCTGGTGAAGGCATCAACACCTGTTCCACCAAGCGCCGGCAGGTGGCTGCCGCCCCGTGCAGCCCAAACGGCATCCGCCTAAATTGGAACAACCCTATGGGGGTGCTGAACGCCGTTTTTGGTTTTGACTCGCGTGTAAGGGGTATCTGCCATTACCCCTTTGTTAGATCTATAGAGGTCAGGTATCTGGCCTGACCCAATCGATCTAACATATCGTCGATGCGCGGCATCGGATATGCGACAAATTGCGAAATCTCATATAATTGACGGAAAACGATGCAAAACCTAAGTTTTTCCATCCGTTTTTTCGGCACTAGAACTATGGGGCTTGACCAAGGTCTGCGGGACTCCTCAATTTTGCCCATCTCAACCATCTATTTCACCTGTTTGATCACTTCATTTTTTTTGGCTTCGGGCATACGATAGGGCCCCGCTGTCTAATTGTCCGCCCTGGTGTCGTACTCACCCGCATGGGACTACTAGATGGGTTTCGCCAGGCTTTTGTGTACGGACGGCACCAAATCTCCTTAACAGCTTGGGTCAACTCTTGGTTTGCTGCTTTAAGGATCTTCCTACGCCCTAACCTAGGCTCTGGCCTTTCCTTCCAATCGGCGGTCCTGAGGCCCTCGATCTTCCTCTCGCGCTCTCCTCCGCTAGGGCTGTCATCCCCTTAATTTCTCTCTGGCCCCCTGTGGAACCAAACCCACCCTTCCCCGATGGTAGTGGGTTTTAATTCAGGAACCTCGTCTACGGTGGGGAACCCTACCCTTTCACACACCCACGTGCAATGCGGTTGACCTCTTGAATTTTGAAATCCTTTTCCCCGAAATTAAAAATGAGGACTTTTATAAGGCCTCGCTAATCGGGGTCTATCCCCCCTGCCCCAATGTCTATAAAGTGTTTCACAGCCAGGCCCGACCTCGGCGCTATCCGCTCCGTACAACCCCTCCGGGTATCTTTATTTGTAACCCCGTGTTAACCAAGGCCCTTCCACCTTTTAATACTATGGCCTCTTCGGGCTGAAAAGGTCATATCCGGCATGCCCCAGCAGAAGCTCTTTGTTGGCTTTTTGCTTTTGGAGTAGCCTTGCAAAATTGCAGCATCAAATTTCTGCTTCCCCGGAGGTGCTTCACTGACTCGGGCCTTGGGATTGAATACTAGCCCTTTTTGTCTTTTCAAACAGGGGAGCCAGGGATCTTGTCTGTTTAAGGCTTCCAACCCTATTCGCGTTGTCTCTGTTTGGGGGTGGTGCAGACTCCTAGCCTAGGTCTATTAAGGCCCTTTTCTATCTCCTTGCAAAAAGGAGGCCAATCACACGCCCCCGAACAATTTCATGGGGTAACCGTGGGACAATGGCAACTAGTAGTGAGTTTGTGGTTCCCAACCCCCTTAACCTATAACCTGTGCAATGGATAAGGTGAGGATGTGCCGTGCACACATCGCATGCGCACCTGGCCCTCTGCTTGACTCGGGGGGTGACGAACGGCGCTTCTCGATGGCTTCCCAGAGCCTGCGGGGAATCATGCGCTGGTCAGCCCCCGAGTCAAGTCCTTGCCAGTGCCTCTTATCCCCTCTACCTGAACATGAAGGAGAAATCCATCTCGCACTGGCTCGTCTACTCCAGACCTGAGGACAGTCCGCTTGATGCAGTTCTTTCTTGAAATGTCCTTCTCTCCCGCATAGATCACATTTTCCCCTTATGTGCAAGCAAAACGTCATCATTAGCATTCATACTTTTACATTACAAATTTTCCCCTTGGGATACCTCCCCTTCTTAAAATCTGCCAAACCTGCTGCCTGCATTCCCCCAAACCCTGAGGTGTCACTTATCTGTGCTTCTACAAACCTGTCTGCCAGACTAGCTGCTTCA